>OX244259.1:26790000-28016250 GCA_945867215.1 Epinotia demarniana
ACGGTTACATTTTATTTTATTTTTGTCAAAAATGTAACAATGTTCAATTGTTATCAGGGAAAAAGGGTAGGTTTTAGTAATCTTCTTAATGGCGTGTGTGAAAAGATTATAAATTAAGTTTCTGCAACAAATAAAAGTGACCCCTGGCTATTGTCCGGGTGTCAATATGTGTGACCGGCTATTGTGCGTGACCCCTGCAGGCTTAGCGCCGAGCGGGAGCGCGGCGGTTCAGCGTGAGCGCTTCAATCAATGTGCCAAGGACTTTACATCATTTACTATATATTGAATTGTATCACTATTTACGATTAATCGTTCTACACCCGGCGTAAGGCGTAGACTATTTATATAGTCTCCTTAACTGCCAGCTTAAAAAGTATAAACCTTTAATGTTTTCTCATGACTTAGGTAACACAATCCTGAGTAAATAGATAAGTAGTCTAGTTTTTAAATGAAACTTAATTCAACCAGATGCACTTCCCCAAAGAAATCTCTCCGTGAGTCAGTTAACTAACCATGCCATGAGACAACTACGTAATATTCGCGCTATACAAAAAACAAAAAAAGAGACGGAGATTATGATTAAAACTATTTTTTTTTATTTTAACTTCAGGAAAAAAACCAGTATCTATACGGCTTCTAAGTTCTAATGCTCCCGAAACTAAGAACGTAGGTATCCAATCCGTATTTTGTATATAAGCCCGTAATGTGCGCCCATATTTCAGCAATAAAATGCACTCAGTGAATGCACATTAAAATTACTAAAGTTTCATTGTAATCTTGACCCCCTTGCAAAAATAATGGCTGGGGCCAGATAAATTAAAAATGGCTCAAAAATACCCCTTGACGGCTGTCGATTTATAGCTGGACGTTCGGTTCGCGACTTTCTGTTCACACAATTTTAAGGGGCGGCAATGTTATAGAGTGTTTTGTCGGATACAAAGATCAAAAAATTGCAAAAATTTTTCACACATAAAGAACGCTTTTGACACATAAAGAAGTCGTATTGGTAGTGCAGTCCTTGTGGTTCACTGATAATCAGATTGAAGAATTGAAGATTCTAATTACACTGGTGGTCGCAGAAAGCAGACGCAGCTAAGGGTTCCCATTGTACTAAGTATCTAGTAATACCGTTGTTGCGGGAGGTCAATAAAAACAAACCGGCCAATAGCGTGTCGTGCCACGCACACGCACAATGAAGGGTCGCGGTATCTTCAATAGGAAACTAAGTCCATTTATGTTATTTAAAATGCCGCTTTTCAGCGATAACTCAAGCTTTTGGGCCTAAACTTGTTCAAAACAATTTTCGATGTGATAAGTCATAATAGAAAATAAATGTAAATTTTGCCATGTTGGTTACGAACCTCAAAAAATACCGCTTTTTAAATATACATACAGCACAGTGTGTGTTGTTTACTTGTATCTAAGTAGCTACATATCAAGATCATAGGGAGACGTAGTGCCCTAGGGCACAAAATGCTGCAATTAACTAATGTTGTTTCATTTCCTTTAGCGATATCCCATTGTAATCTTCAGAGAATCTCTCTGTTTTAGTTGTTGCACCATGGTTTAAAAATCTTATGGTTCCGTATACACTTATTAAGCCGGTAGAGCATCGTAACGCTACAGTAACAATAGTATAGTTGATTGATGACAGCATATAGTTGATGATTGCATCGAGGAATGTTATAGTTTAACACGTGTAATTTGTTTGTGTACATACATGTGTGTCTGCCTGTGGCATCACAACTCCCGAAGTAATAAACCTAGTCGAGTGATGGTATTTTTTTAGAGATTGTTCTTAACTGTGTTTGTTTTGACGTTTTTTAATTTATTTTAGAAGTATCGGTTTGATTTTTTTGGTCTGGTTATGTAGGCACAATAGTTTTACTGGTAATTCTAAGCAAGCATTTGAGACTTATATCATTCTTTCAGTTTCAATAAATTTAAATAGCGATTTAGTTTTCTTGCAGAGTAGTGGGTTTTCATAAATTCATGCCACTCACAGTGAGCTTACTAAACTGACTGTCTCACTCACTGCTATTCGTACTGCCCGTCCCTTGTCTGCCGCTAGGCTGCTACGGTTAGTCATAACCTGTCTCGACTCGCCTTACAGTTCCTCCTGAACAACTACTGGTATGCCATACTGGTATGCCATTGGCCAGTTTTGTAAATGCCATGGCCAGCCAGGGGGACCTCTAAACAGCAAATTCGATGAGCGGCGCCAGGGACAGCGAGCAGCAGCGGCTGTCAGAGTGGCAGTCACCCTGCCCGCTGCGGTATAATATACGGGTAATTTAAAGTAGGCATGGCATAGCTTTTTTTTTTTAATTGGGGTTTGTTATATGGGATCATGATAACTTTTTTCTCCATGCTGGGTTCCACAACTTCTCTAATCTTTATTTATTGATATTCGATATCCACTTTAGGTAATTCAACTTGTTAACAATCTACTTATTTGAATATTGTATGTAATTTAATCGAATAAAATCGATGGATTGTGGCGTCATCGTTCCGTGCTTCACCAATGGCCACAACGGAAGACCAGCTCAGTACGTCTAGCACAACTTGCTGACAAGCCTCTTGTCGCGTGACTGAGCGTCCCCTGTCACACTCGCACCGTGCAAATTAGAACGAGGACGGTAGATCCTTCTCGACTCGCGTCGCGGCGCGGCGTCAGTAGTGCTAGCCCCCCTGGCCCTGCCAGCATTGCGCTGAGTTGTGTTGTGACCATTTCGTGGAAAATGTTATATCTTTCGTTCTGTCGTTTTATATGTATTTTTCTCAAACATGCTCTGAAATGTATGCGTTAATATCACAAAATGAAGACAAGAAGTTTCTTGTTTATAGCTCCCTACATTACTTCTTGGCCTTAAGCCAAGAAGTAATGTATGTAGGTAAATCCTAACTAAAAACATTATTGTCCGCTACTCTAACTTTTTAAATTTGCTTACTAATATTAAACTGACAAAGGAAAGTGTACCCTTGTTTTGTCGACAACCTTTTCATCGAATATTATTTCATCGACAACGATTCATAGAAAATTTAGTACTAGTAATATTGTTTGGCGTTATTTTATTTCAACTACTGTTTATTTAAATTTATCTTACTACGTAGAAATACTATTCAACGAATATTACTTGATCGCTGATTTGTTTCAAATTATCTTAATTGGCACAACTACAAAACATTGCAATTCATTTCTTCGACGTATTACTTTAATACAATTTTAAATATCCTACTGCACATTTATACATTATTCAAATTATGTAGTTAATTGTGTGACATACATATATGTATAATATGTATGTATAATAAAACTTAGAATCATTGGTGTCAAACGTTAATTACAAAAAAATATCAGGGACAAAAATGGCTTCTCATAAGCGAACTATGTTTTAGGTCGGTTAGGTTAGGGTTCACTTGCGCCCCTCAGACCGGAAATAGACACCCCGCGCAGCGGGGTGGCGTCGACTCGCTGCACGGCAAAAATAGGTTATAAAACGTTAGGGATTTAGATATATATTCGAAATAATTATATGCGCAATAAAATATTATTACATGTAAAAAAAATTGAATTAAAAAAACCCGACACGCCATGACATGAATTTTATTGAAATAAGTCAACTACCAATTAAAAGACCTCGGTTCAAATTACCTAGTATCGAGTCCTCGACGCAATGACATGTCGATGAAATAAAAATACTTGAAACGTTGTCTTTGAAATAATATTCGATTAAATGTTTGTCGGCAATTCAATGGTAAACCGGAAAAATTACATACTGCCAACCACCACTAGACTCTGTAAGCATACACACATGACTGCGACATAAAAAAAACAAAATCTATGGTACTATACATATGTGCGGTTAAACATGGTGCTCGAACGGCTTGTTGAAATGGCATGTTTAAAAAATAAAAAAGGCGGCATATTACACATTTTTTTTCTGAACTATCGTTCCGATTGTAATTTCAATAAACTATTAATAGTTGACTACCTTGTATTTATTTTAATTTTAATATTTCCTCACATCGTTTGAGAAAAGCACTATACAATCCTCGGCCGGAACAGGGATTGCTGGACTCGTTGCATCCGGCCTCGTCTACGACTCGGCCGTCTACCCCAAGCTCGTCCAGCAATCCCTTACTTCACGGCCTCTGCAGTAATGTACTATTATTGAACGAATAAATATTTTTTTCTCAATTTCTAAAATGTAATCTCCTATAGGCATGACCTCCTGCCTGCCCTCAACTATGTTATCAATAAACATCCATTTAATTTGGTTTACTACCTATGTAGTTGACCTATGTAGATGATGACTTATTTAGTCATTTTATTTCTGGTAAAATCTGAAAGGTCAATCATTAAGTCTGAAATAGTGAATCATGCATAGTGTAGGTATCAAAGAAAATATCAATGGCATCCAAGACCTATGTATTAGGATGAAGATCCCGTCTCTTAGAACATATTAGTGGTTATAATCTTCTCTTTACTTATGAACATACACAAATTAGGTCGATTTGCCATGCACTACGGGCACTAGACAACAATATCAATCCGGTTCCGCCTTTGTGGGCAGGACGCAAGTCATGCACTACCAACTAGGCTAAACTACCTACACTATCTTATCACTGTGTGATTGATGACCACGCGGTGTATATTCAAATTAAATGTTATCTAAGGTAACGGCGCCTATTACCGGGGGTATCAAATTCGGCTACCATTACCGTGGCATTTTCAAATACGCATTTTAAAAGCAAACCGTTCGATTTACAATAAAACATACCTTACACAAATGGAGCCTAATTTAGTTGACTAACGGTCCTGTTTACGCAAATGTGTGTGAATGAAATAACAAGCACGCAATCCGTCAGTTTCTGCGACGGCGGCGTAGGAAGAGGTTGTGTCATACAAACGCATGGCGTCACTGGTAAGTATACCCGAATCTTATTTATTATTTCACCAACCTGTCCAATTGTCATAGGTTTGTTGTTGTTTAGGTGAAATTTTCACGCAATACCTATGACAATTGAACAAATGCTATGGATTTTAAATGGTTATCTATAGTTTTCTGCACAACTTTTGCGTACTCGTTATATATTCTTTTGGCCTGGAAATTCATTTACAATGGAATATAAAATACAGCGGTGATAGACGCCATTTTTAGTTGGGGAAACTAATACCGTGGCATACCACGGTAATAGTTAAGTCGGCGATTTGCTTCTTTGTGCTTAATTTTTTTATGTGTCATCGATTATAAAATCTCTTACAGCTATTCGAATCTTTTTCTATTGACGCTATTAAAGAACCATTTCCGTAGTATGGAAAGTATCCAACAAACCCTTAATTTTTAACCAAAACTTTAGTACTGAATCTGCAGTTTCTATGAACCCTTATTTTGTCATGTCGTTTAAATATTGTAATAATTAACTATATTTACTTACCAGTTATGTGATTTTGGTTTTATATCAAGCTTGTAATATGTATGTTTGATTTGTAATGAAAATACAATTGTATCCTAAAGTTTTTATGGATCGGAATTAGATTTTACAAAATTCCAAATTAAGTCTATTACCGATGGTAAGATCCCACAACAATCGGTAATAGTAACTATGGGAATTTTTTACCGACCCATTCAATATTTGTTTGGGTCGGTAATAGGTTAAAAAGAAGTATCTATTAGCGAGTGACATTTTAGTTTTCTCTTAAAATAAATCACATCTAGGGTTCCGTTCGTACAATTTCATTTGATAAAATTGATTTCTCTGGTTCGTACTACACAAAACGCAAAATATTGTTTTCGAGTCATTTAGCCTGTTAGTATGCTCAGTATTGTACTTATTAGGTTTTTTATAATAACCCGGATTTTATTTATTTAATCTTTGAATACAAAATACCGAATCCATATTATAATGTAATGTAACTGTCATTTAATAAAAGGTAGTCTTTACCTGCTATGTATGCAAGTAGTAGTTATTCTTATAACCAGTGGACATCATTTTGTTGATTTAAGTATGTTTTATGTTTTCTTTATTTTTATATAGTACGGAACCAAAGTCATGAACATTAATTTAACCCTCGATATTGGGTGCCGAATTGTGTATCAGGTTACTATTACCGATGGTAGAAAATTGCTGCTTTTTGAACCCTCGGTAATAAAAACTAATTTCGCGGTAATTATAGAATCACATCACATCCATTACCACGGTAATAGAAGATTCTCCTTTCGTGGTTTCAATAATTATTTTATCAAATATAATAAACTTAAATTGGTTCAAAAAGTTACGATTCTGAAAGTTAAATAAACACTCTTCAATAAAAAAAAAAACATCTAGGACGTTAAGGAGCTTTCATACCCATCATTTTTTATAATCATTTGAAAACTACCTCGCGTAACACGGTAATAGGCGCCGTTACCTTAATTTAATATTACTAAATCCTGTGTTTCGACTCATTTTATTTATTTGAAAGCGACGAGTCCTGGGTATGGTATAGAGTCCTCCTACAGGATTTTTTATTTCAGTCCTTTACCGCTAGTAGGTATTCATTAATGACACTAAATGTAATGTTGACTACTCAAATTAGTTTAGTATGTTAGGTAAGTAGGTAGGTAACACCTTGCGTTATTGATAGCGGTATCAGACGTCAATATACTGTCTCTACGCGACATTCTTTTAGATACCTGCCACAGTTTCAGCAAGTCCCTGGGCGACCGAACTCAGCTCGGGTGAAAATACGGACTAAACGAACTTTCCCAGACATGAGATCTATTAGCTAGATCGATTTGTCGCCCTCGTAAACACCTATATTCCAAATTTCATGGAAATCGTTAGCGCCGTTTCTGGAAACGTGATTGCAAATATATATACCTACATAAAAATATTGCTCGTTTAATAGTATAGGTTAGGATAGGATATAGGATTATACGACGTGAAGTAAAAAGCAAAATGATTAGTATCTATCTATCTGTCTCGAATATCTCTTTCTATTCAACCGTCACGTTTATTATGTTTTATAATTACTCCAGACAGGAGGGCCAATATAGCTACCAAGTGGGTGCCACATGACGGGCGACCTAGACGGAGATGGCGGGACGACCTGGCGTAGCACGGTTGCCGTTTTATCACTTATCGCTATGGATAAGACATCCGTCACGTTCTGACAAGTAAGCGAGTGCGAGAGTGACGGATGTCTTATCCACAACGATAAGTGATAAAACGGCAACCGTGCTGCGCCTCAATGTATTCTTCAGAAATTGGGCGGTAGAAGCACCTAGTACGACGCATGGTAATCACGAGATTCGCACGGGCACGCAATGGGCTCGCAAAAAATAAATATATCTGTATATACCTAGATTTAAAAAATAACATCCCCCGGCACAAGAAACATATCTAAAAACCATCTCGATAGACAAGACTTTTGATTAAAAAGACCACACTCGTATATTAAGGTTGATTCGTTTGGGAGCTACGATGCCACGGACAGATAAAAACATTAAAATTCTGGCTCCCCTAGTTGGATCCAGTATGTCGCCTATTTACCTACCTTTCAATTTTACAAGAATGTCTCTTTAAAATGTCTCACCAATGACATATTTTTTAAAATGCACAACAGTAAAAATTCTCATACAAAAAGTTTTTTATAAATTGCCATTGTGAGTTAAAAAGGACAAGGCGATTAGGAATGTCCATTTTGTAAGATTTTTTCGCTCCCCGTGTGCTTAATGCCACAGTTGATGGATGCGCCGCGTCGCACCTGCAGCGGTTGCATGCTGGTAGGCGATAGGCGGCGTTCGGCGAGGGCCAACGTTCAGCACAACTCTTGCTCTGTAAAACAAAGCTGAAGGCATGTGTTTAATGTCATTACTAAGTAAGTAGTCAATTTTGAATATACAGTCACGTACGTATGTATAAGCGTAAATTGCATAGGAGCAATAAGCAAAACGAATAGGGTAATTAAATGAATAAGCGTTAAACATACTAAATCTACCTATCGGTAATATTTGAAAGGTAAAAAAATAGTTGAAATGCCCTCTCAAACCATTCAAATCCCTAATCTGATAGCCTTACAAACACTTATCTTTTTATTTATGATTGAACATAAAAATAACAATTATAATCAGAGAAATTGAATGATTTAAACCAGCTGGTTTAAAAAGATTGCCGACAGCTTGTCGTCAACCTTTTAGCAATAGTGACTTTTTAATAATTTGTGACTTTATCAGGTAGGTAATTTCAAAATTCTGAATCAACGACCTTTAGTCATAGCCAGGGAGCTCGCGGGCCGCCTTTTGCCGACAAATGATAATACGCTTTAATCTGCAAGACTACTTTTACTTATTACAGGTGTATGATATAACTATATTAGAAGATGCCTATGGATTGGAGTAGAGAGGGCAGGGAGGGTACCAAAATAGGAGCAAATAACGAAAGATTTGATCTGAATCTGCGATACGCACAAGAGTGAGGTTCCGTTTGAACGCATCATGAATAAAACATGGCCGTTTGACAGGGAGGCTTGGCAGCAGCGGGGGAGCGCGCTCCCAACCCTTTCCCTCGGTGACTGCCGATTTAATAAATGTGTTCCACTCTCCCCCTTCAAACACAGAGTTTTTGTGACACTTAATTCACTAGCAAAGGGATTGTGAATATCTCGATAACGGCAAGTATCGATTTGAGTCACACACGTTGTTCAATTCAAACCGACCATTCGACCTCATGACAATATAGGTAGAGACATACATACATGATAATATAGGTAGATATGAGTACATACATACGTCATGCTTCATCTTATTCGTGCTGATTATTTCAACCATGAATTTTGACTATTTTATGAACTCATACCTACGCCTGATATTAATTATATCCTAATATAAATAATATCAGGCATTTATATCCTGATATAGACAAAGAAAATAAGCTTTTTCGATCGTTCGCTAAACAGGCCATTATTTACAAATCTTACAACACGTATCTATATTAATGGTAAGCGAGGGCCCAAAAGACTCCTTTCCCCGGGTTAGGTTTCTCGTCCTTGCATAAAGTAATCCAAATTGGCTAGACCTTACTGAACAACTATGTATTACATTATCTAAGTTTTAGCCCCCGCTACGTACATAATACAACTCGGTTAAATATGTGGCCAACGGTGAATGCCGGGTCAAATAGTACACCAACAGCCGCTTTATTTAAAAAATCGTAATGATAAAGGGTTGGCACTAGTCTCCTTAAACATGAATATAATTTCCACAGACTACCAGTAACTTTCCATAATTACAAATGAACGAAACACACATAGTTATTCCGTGTGATGTCTACACATTGGTATTGACTATTATAAGGGTACCTACCGGACACAATGCCATGATTATTTTGGATGTGAACCCTTTATTTATAAATCTTGTACCCGATGATAGCGAAAATTTTACCTCATATCATATGATGTCATATCAGCGGGATGAGCAGTTGCTAAACCGGCGTTGATTTATTTTCGCTAAACGGAAAAATGTACTATGAAACTCTCTCATCTGGAGAGCACACGAATCGGTCCCGTAACTAGTAGGTACAGATTTGGTTGCTTGTATTTTGTACTATCTAAGCAAGCACGTGCGTGCTTGTGTTCATTGGTTATAGAATTGTCTGTCCTGATAGACACTGCAAAATGCCTAATGTGAAAATATTTACCCTTCGTCTTTAAATGTCTCAATCTTAGTTGTAATTTAACAAGAAGATCAAATATTACGAATTTCATTCATTTGTTACAGGGATGTGAAATAACAAATATGGAAGTCCTGTAGACACACAGATAACTACTTACCTACATATGCAAATCCTCTGGCCTCCCGGTTTTTTTTTCACTTTGGTTGGAGTTTTAATGGTGACGAACATAAAAGTAAAATATGTCATTATCAAATCAACAACTTCAAATAGCAATTAAGATGTCCTAAAGCGCGTTCGAAAAGTTATGCAATTACCCCACTGCTTCTTAATAAAACTAACTAAATACGAATTTGCAAATATATGGAAACTTTCATAATATTCATCGTTATTAATATGGAGCAAATAAAGCTGAATAGAATACGAAGGTATATTACTTGATTTTATTTTTAGTTGTTTAGGGAGCGCATTAGCACACACTCAATTGTTATTTATACATACCTGTTTACTACGAAAAAGTTTCAAAGGATACAGTCCTGTGCCAGTCGGATGGACGGATATTACGACCGACTCTTAGAGTAGGAAAACCTAAACACCCTGACGCTCAGTACGTCCTCAGTGAAAATCATAAAAAACACGACGGCAGTAAGTAATTCTCAAAACACTACTCATCAGCAAAATAATATGGCAGTCATGATGTATGAAGCGGAATGAGTCCCGATTCCCTTTTCATATAACGACGAGGAAACTTTCCCTCTCCTCCCCATAATTTTAGATTCCCTCCGAGTATATTTTTTCCTGTGAAAGTTAAAAAGGGATAGGTACTGTTAGAACGGGACGTGTATAAAATCCATACTTATAATATTTGCAGGCTCCGCACTCAGCACTCACACATGTTAGCTCCGATTTAGCACTCCTCAGAGAGTTTCGGACGTTGTACATGGTGTTCCAATTTTTATTAGGTATACCGTAAGAATTGGGCGTTCCGCAACAGATATTAAAAGAGTGTCGTTTACGGACTGATAAACTGCTCCGTATACTCTAACGATTCTTATTAAACTAGTAGTAACCGTTACTCCGCCTCCGTTCTTTATAAAGTTAAAATACTTACAGCTCAGCTATACTTATTTGATAGTTTTAGTTTTAATTAGTTTCGGAGATTACTTCCTACATAGAAACATACAAACGTTATCCGATTTAAGTACTTAATATGTATTAGTAAATACAATAGCTTTGTTTTTTTAAAGGATGGATTTTTCCAATACGCTTGCAATGTATTAGGTATATACATATAGGTACTCGTAAGGCTTATGATATAAAAATATGAATCACTTATTCTGGGGTTTTGTATAGCCAAAATTTAAACTAGAATTTCTTATAGTTTCGTTTGTCATGTCTTTCTTGTCTGCCGGTCCTTATTTTACTCAAAATTTGCAATAGCCATATTTTATGCGGTTAAATCACCAAAAAATATTTGTAGCTCTCCCTAAACTAAAAATACATATAAGTGGGAGGCATTTATTTACGCAAATAATTTGATAGGTATTGGAAAATGGGTTAGGTTTTATTAGTAGGCACAAGCTTTTGAAACGTGCATTTAAAAACTATAGAAAATACATACAGCAGGAGCCAAACTTTCATCGAAAATTATTTTAAACCAGATAGTACGAAGAGTTTGGAGTTATTCTCCTCAATCGAATGGTAGTAGCTCTTCCCCGGACATGGTTCAACTACGTGTATGCTTTAGTACATATTTGCCATTGACCCACATGTTCGGTGAGATATTTATTAAATTGTAATTTTTTATTAAAATGTTAGCAGCATGCTGTATAGCCGCACACTAGCGCGGACCCTCGGCGCGGCCGGCGCTCGGCGTCGCGGCGCTGCCGGGAAAAAATGTACGATGCCATAAAAAATCACCGTCCATTCGCTCTCGCAATTTTTACCCGTTTTTTCCCCTAGGAGGGTCGCCGGTCGACATGGCAACGGGGAGCGCCCCCACCTCCAGTACGGAGCCACTAAAAGCTGCGTCAATAATTTTTATGGCAAGTGAAAGCGTCGGATCGTTCAGCTTCTCTATGGTCATCGGTATTTGAATCTTTCGGTAGTTTTCTTACAATTCGCTGTGCTAGATTAGATTAAACGGACATATTCGTCAATTTATAACCTATATGTTAAAAGAAACCGTTCCTATATAAACTATGTATCACTCATACCATAATGGCACAAACACGAAGATATAATGTGGTTTCCATTAAGTAGTTGCACAGAGACAAACAAACAATTCCCGGTAACTTAATATTTGGAAATCAATTATCCTTCAGAAGTGTATATTTGCCGGCTCCGGAAAATAACGGGATTAGAGGAATAATATACCTACTGTCTTCCATTTGCAATTGCTTCGAGTTGTTCAGTGTTCTGTTACGGCTAGAAACCGCTTTGCGTATTAAGTACAATTACAAATGATGAAGTTACGGTAGCCCAGTGGTTCAGGCATGCGGCTGTCAAACGGCGGTCGTGGGTTCGAATCCCGGCTCGTACCAATGAGTTTTTCGGAACTTATGTACGGAATATGATTTCATATTTACCGTTAGCTTTTCGGTGAAGGAAACATCGTGAGGAAACCTGCATACATCTGCGAAGAAATTCAAAGGTGTATGTAGTCCCCAATCCGCACTGGGCCAGCGTGGGGACTACTGCCCGTTCCCTCTCATACATGAGAGGAGGCCTGTGCCCAGCAGTGGGACGTATATATTAGGCTGATGATGTGTGATGTGATGTGACAAATGATGTATTACTTTAGTCGTTGTCCAGAGTGACGATCCGACAAGCACATCCGAATGATTTGAGGCAAAATGCGTGTTCTTTTGCTGTTTTATACTTGCGGGATTACTCTTTTTTCGACTACTCGCAATCACTCAGCATCAGGGGCGCAACGTTTGGTACTGACCTAATGCCGGGGTCGCATGCCCTGGTTTCTCACATAGGTTAGTCCGCGCCAGGCCAGACCGACAGGCCGTGGGAACCGTCGCACCCGATAAGGCCTGCGGTGGCCTGTCGTCGCCCGTCCTATCCAACGGGAGTCGGTAAGTTAAAAGGCGCGGCGCGGCGCCTGTTGCGGCCGGGTCCCACGGCCTGCCTTCTCACAGGTCAGATCGCGCCAGGCCAGACGCGACGGTTCACATGGCCTGTCGGTCTGGCCTATACTTGAAACCATAATTAGATTCCACAAAAATAACCTCAATATGCACGTGGCTAAAAACTAGCTACGTCCATCATTTAGAAGAGTGTAAGTTAGCCAGTGTCGGTATTTTTTTCGTTTTAATGGCAATTTTGAGGTTATTTTTGTGAAATCTAATTATGGTTTGAAGTATAGGGCGACCTGACCTGTGGGAGGGCGGGCAGTGGGACCTCGGCTTGTGCACTGGCACATGCATCCACAGGCGAGGCACGATGAGAGAGGTAAGGCACAGCGTAATGTCATCACGCTTGAATCTGGAGCAGCGCGACTGGGGGAGTACCTCCGCCTTACAGAAGACCACAGCCATAATAGCACTGCTGCCTATTCCGTAGGTATTGTAGTGTTGTGTTCCTGATGGTGAGTAATGTTCCCAGAGCTCCATCCTTAAAGGCCGGCAACGCACTCGCAACACCTCTGGTGTTGCAGGTGTCCATGGGCGGCGGTAATCGCTTACCATCAGGTGATCCGTCTGTTCGTTTGCCTCCTATAACATAAAAAAAAGAAAACGATCTGGCCTGGCCCGTGATAACACGGCCCATGGGAATCCTCCGGATCCTTCACATAGTCACATGTCTGGTAGGTACCCCGTATAATGAATCCAAATAATATCTCTTTATTTAATCCTGACGTTAACATCATCAATGACATTGACGCTAAATGGAAGATACATACATAGAGATGTAGGTGACACATGTCAGCTGCAGCTTCGCCGCTTTCCGTGGTTTTCAGTGAGAACCTAAAAGCCTAACCTAGTGGGTATTCGATTAAGTGATTATAGTATAATAAAAATAAACCAATATCAAATGTATAAATGTATATATACGAATTTTATTAATGGTACATTACGCGCACCGCCTTTTCTAAAAGTGTACGCCTCCATATCTGATACATCCAAATTTATAATGTAAAGAACAGACAGAAATAAAAACTCCCCTCGACTTTTTTAATAGCAATGCACTGATTGGCTGCGGGCCTTGTAAAAAAGATAAAGCCGCGTGTTACGCGCGCGCGCTCCTCCATTCAAATCCAAACAGGGCCGCACGCGCCGCAATAGGGTGTTGCCTCTTATTATTACAGATAAACTAAAATAAAAGAACCCTCTGGGAGCCCTCCGCTGCCGGCTCCTGCGTCAGGGAGCGAACCAGCGCAGCGTTGTTTCAGGGATCATTTTAAAGTGGATCGGGCGCGTAAAAATACTCGCGTGCCGAGAAAAATTGTAAAAGAAACTATAGGAAGTATTTTTAAAATAGAAGCTGGTCCCCCTTGCCGTTAGGGGAGTGAGGGCTTGATATATTACTAGAGTTACTTGGGATTTTAATAGTACACAGCGTGTGTTGGTTCACTTAGGCCGTAAGATTTGTCAATATGGCGTTTGTGGGCGCTATTTTAGGCGGTCGCGTGTCGCCTAACTATGTTTCCCTCCTTCGAACACTGTTCAATTCAGCTAGGTTAGTTATATGAGACTTACTGTAAGTAGGCTGCTGTCATAAAATAAGAAATGGTAGATTATTTTAAACAGCAGACAATTGTTAAAAAAAACGTCAAGGAATAAAACAATATTGCTCAGTTCGTGTCGTATCTACTTATTATGTTAATTTTCCTACAAAATTTGCCACTTGCCGGTACCCCATTGAAATAAAATATGACGAATTTATGTAAGTTCGATGAGAATCCAATAAACAAGTATGGGGCGACCGAGCTGATCTGATGGTGGAGACCGAGGGTGGGCTTCGCAAGACAAACCCATCGGGCTCTTTGGAACCCTCTCAACGAGTAGTGAATAAGTTTGCAAAAAATGTACATTCGACAATAATAGTACACTTTGGCTGTTTAGGGACCTATGCCTTTTTTATATGGCTGTTGTTACTTTTTTTTAAGTTTGTACCACGACATATAATGGAATTAGTAGTCATGGAATACCGAGCCGGCAAGACATTTTATTTTAAAATTTTTGATTAAATAACCATAAACTATGCATTTCACGTCAAGTCAATTTTACCGAACATTTTTGAGAAAAAACTTGTAGCATCATTTTTTTACACTATAATACTCGTCATTTATAGTCATCATATTTGTGATAAGTAGATAATAACATAAATTAACACCTCTACCCCTGGCAGTAGGCAAATTATTGCCTATTCATGCATTGAGTACTTATGTAATATGTATAAGTATGAGTACTAATATTTAATGTCTATAAACAAAATGTCTATAAATTGTATAGTAAGTAATTGCTATAAGATGGTTAACGTTTACCAGGAATCCATCCTAGTCTGAGGAGACAAAATATGTCAATTGAATTATCATTATTCACACAGCCCTGAGCCCGGTTAAAACCGTCAATTTATTATTATGGACCCGTATCCAATTTAAAACAAACGCGCGGCCGAATGGAGCCATTAGACACGAGGGGAACATACCTACCTACATTGTTTTGAAAAGGAGAACATGAGAGGGGAATCTTTGCGGAGTAGAAAAAACAGTTTAAAAATAAAATGAAAATTTATAAAAGGGAGGGCGCGGCGCGTGTCATGGCCGCTTATTTATGCCGGAGCCAGTTGTTCAGCTGCCGTTTGATTGGGACGCCTTACGCCCGAACTGGTAGGCACATACAGTGACATATGGCGTATTTAAAAAAATATGCATACTGCAGAGCAAAAAACTGCTTTTATACAGGGGCGCCTGCACCTGCTATCAAAGTAAAGTACCTACTACTGATCCCGACAGTAAATAAGCAGTACCTGCAGAGTAATGTAGTTACTCCGACTTTGATAATAACTAGTAATACTCGGTTTTACACTTGTCGGAATAAAGATTCGTAGGTATTAATAATTAAGCAAATCGTTCTTCAGGCGTTCAAAAGGCGTCTAACTGCAATGACGTCCATGGTTGACACGAATGATAAGGTAAGATTGTGTCGGTAGGTTGAAGTCGTTCTGTATGACGACCTATCAGAGCGTTCTGTCCAACGGAAAATTTTAGTCATTATGGCGGATTAATTGCCTTTCGCATCGTCACACCTATCACGTTTTTTTGTAAATTCTATATGATTTTATTGCTTTTTAATTGATATTGAACCTCTAAACTGTGGCACTATTAAGAACCTTCGGCCACGCCTCGTTCAGTTCAACCAAGGGCGGGGCTTTAGAACACATGTGGAATTATAAAAAACTTTTTGTGTTATAGACATATGTTTATAATCTCGCAGTTTTGCAGTTGATTCATAATTAAGACACAATTAGACAAATTTAATTTACTTTTACGCCCGCATAAATAGATAATTTTCACTAGTGAGTGCACTCTGATGTCGAATGCGATTATTCCACAAAAGAATTCCTGATTTCGTTTCTAGATAACGAATAAGCTATTGAGTTCACATATACAGTAAAGAGATTGACAGATTATTAAATGAAAATATTTGCTTGAAATACAAATGTTAACAATAACAAATAGTTTATTTTCTTACAGCAAATAATGATTACCTAAGTGAATCGACATTTATTGTGTAAGCTATAGAAAATAATATATATAGATATAGAAAATAGGTCTAATTCCTATATTTACTATACTACTTCTAATTCCATAAACTAAAGTCTAATCACACACCCAGCGCTTTGGAAGGCACGCTAAGCCGTTGATCCCGGTTGTTGCCTATGACGGCACTTTTTCAACCGAATTAGATGCCTTCGGCGACTTCAGAACCTCGAACACATGAGCTGCTCACTCACTTGACGAAGCTTAATCCCAAGTATCTATAAGGTCCCCTTAGTCGAACTCTAAGGTCAGATGACGGTCGTTCTGCCAAAATAAGTGCCTATACCCGATAGTCCGTTCCGCAGGTTACAAGCGGACCCCGGGCTTCTTTAGAATGCAACACTTTTATAAAGCCAAGATGAGGAAAGAGGACTTGTCAAAGGATTCATATTCGTATATGAATCCTTTGACAAGTCCTACCTACAGACATGTTTTGCAAACTCGATTACATTAGTAGGTAAACTGGCACATATTTTGGTGTGATTCAGGCGGCAACACACTTACTGCGGTTTTCCTGTGAGCTAAATTAGTCTATAGCACTAGCTTCACGCACTGTGAATTGGTACAGCGATTGCCAGGGAATTGCTGCGAGTCGCAATACGAACATATCAGTTGTGTAAGAAGTTCATCATGTTCACCTCCTATCTTAGTTTAGCACTTACCAGTAAAGCTTATATTACGCGTGCGTGTATAGGCACTAAACTACACTACGGACACCATCCAATCCACAAATGGCAGAAATAACTTTCAAACTAAAAATACAAAAACTGCTCTTCAGCTGTGCGCCATTAAGCAGAAGGGGGACTTTAGGGACACATCTTTTTACAATAGCCCCTAAAATGACCAGAAAAAAAAACTCCTTTTACATACAATGGAGCTCATGATGCGAGGGTGGACGATCAATGATCAAGCATCAAAAAAACCTTCCTAAAATAATTGTAAATTTTCTGGAAGGAGATTTATGTAGTCAGTAGCTATTGTGGTGGAATGTTATCGTCCACTAAGCAGTGTCCGGTTACAGATGCGATTCACTAAAAAATCGCCTGTTATTTTTTCGATTGCAATTTTTTGAGCAAGCAGAGCATAAGTAAGGCTGTAAATTGTCTATGCGTGGATGTTGCGTTGTCTTGAAATTTTGTGGTTTAGTATTTGTATTGTAACAGCAATGCAACGATCTATGAAGAGAGAAAAGTCGTGGCAGTAGTACATATAATTAATTTAAAAGGAGAACTATCATGGCTATAGTTACCGAGTAATGGTCGACCAACTTAAAAGTCCAACTTTCGTACCAATTCGGCCGACGCAACCGCAACATTGACTTAGCGCGTGTTTATGTAACAAATACAGACAGCAAAATAGGCAAATACCGAACCCTACACTGCGCGTGACCCGACAAGGACTTGGCCGGTTTTATACATGAGCGAGTGAAGCGAGTCGGAAATCACCTTTACGAGCGTGTATCATACAATGTTTTACTATGCCTTGTGTGAGGAAATTAAATAATTATATTAAAATGTCAGTTTCTTATAGATAAGTTAAAATTTAATTTGCCTACCTTGTCAGGAACTTTTACACCAAGACCATCGAACTACCAAGACAATAGAATAACGATAATAGCGCGAAGTAGGAATGGGGTTCAGCGCCAATAATCTATCGGCCCCATTTGGTACCTACTAGACGTGCAAGGACTATCAGCTTAGTATATGCATGTTGGTGTTTCAGCGACAATTTTTTATCACGTGAACCGATCTCGTTTTCAGGGTTCCGTACAAAAAAAAGGTAAAAAAGGAACCTAAGATGGTGCGACTTCGTCCGTCTGTCTGTCTGGCACAAAGTGAAATATCTCACGAATTACTTAAGCACATTTATAAGGACATTTACTATACCTTGAGTTAATTGATTGTTTGTACGGAACCCTTGGTGCGCGGGTCAGACTCGCACTTGACCGGTTTTTTTTAAAGAGAGTACTTCTATTATAGTCTTATAGGAATTTGAAAACACGAAAATACTTATAAGGTAGATTAATACTCATAAATTAGACAGACGGACGGAGTATACATACCAAAAGGGTATAATGATTCCTTTTCACCTCAGCAGCTCGAACAAGCATATTTTGCTGCGTGAAAACAGTGTGCAAAATGCGATTTTGCTCACTCCGTGAGACAAAGTAGCTTTTTAATTTTGGTGCAGAGCACTGACATTTCGTCGTATGGGGTCTATTACAAGTTCAGAATATTTGAACTTTATAAGCACTGTCCCTTTCATTACATAACGAAAAAAGAAAATGGCAGACATAGGTCGATCCATAGTTCGACCATCGAATTTCAAAGTAGACCCCCGAAAAAGCGGATAACGAGTAACACATTCGAAAACTATCAAATTAACAAGTTTAAATTACCAAAATAATTATTCGAAGGAATATTAAACTGAAGAACATTTAAATAAACTCAGAATAAACTCTGTTTTTTTTTTAACAAATAGTTATGAATTTTACTATGCTAGCTAATTAATAATTCTAGTTTAAAGTGTTTAAACAATCTTAAATTCTATGAGCGTATACCACAGATGCAGTTTCCGAACACAAGCGCGAGGCCCCGCTCCTTTTAAAAAGTTGCGCGCTGTTAATTTGTTTGAGATTTTATTATGTATATCCTTCGTCATTCTTGCGTTATTGATATTGGTTTTAAATATAAAAACTATTAGGATAAATCAATTCTCTATCTAACTAGGAAATATAGTAAAGTCAGTGACGTGACGAAGGCAATATTTTAACAACAGTACGGCTAGTTTTTGGTGTGCACGCGAGATACCTACATCACGTAATATGCTATAAATGTGTGCCCTTGTGATAATGATAAATATTTCAAAAATATCTCGAAGATATGAGTAAAATCTGTGAATTTTAACAATAACACGGTTATTTTTAGTGATGTGTTAGTGTCACGCGACTGAAATATCCTTTGGTCTCTCGCGCCTTGTCTCACCTTTCTAGTATTGACTAACGGCGCGGCCGGCGCTGAGGAGTTAACAGAAGCAGTAACCATAGAGGAAATTATTATGTACTGGCAGTAACTAACGCCTAATCAAGTTTTCTTCCTGAATAATCTTGAGACGAATAGGTACGTTATACTATGATATATTTTTTGATGTGAATATGTTCTCACTGCTGAGGTGAAAAGTTGTATGTGTTACTCGAGAGCAAAGTATTTGCATCTCGTGCTTTTGAGTCCTTCGCTGCGCTCAAGATTCAAACTTTGAATCACTCGCTACGCTCATGATTCAATTTTAGAATCTTTCGCTTCCTCAGGACTCAAAATTAGCACTCGCAGCAAAAACAAACTTTGCTCTCTTGTTGCACAAATAACTATTTTTACCGCTTTGGTACGGAACCCTAAAAATTGGTACCTATTTTCTCAATTCTCCGCGGAATTCCGTTTTGTCCAAATTTTATACCCAGTATATTATGTACCCTCGACGTACGGACGACTCGACTAGGATAATTTGAGAATAATCGTTTTCCCAAAGTATCACGTGACAAAGTAATTTCACAAATTATTCTATTTTATACAAGTTTATTCTAGAAAATAGGGAATTTCGTGCAAATGGAAGCCAATTCATGAAAGATTGTTACATAAGTATCAAAATATCACTCCGTTAACCTCCAAATGTCAAAAAAACGTTTTGTATGGTCGTGGAACCACCTTAAAGCAACTTGTGTTGATTTTGTCACTGAGTGTGACGCGATACTGACGCATTCCTGGCAACTCGTGTGAAGGCAGCCGAGACGAGACGCCCTGACGAGGGTACTGTGATGACAACTCTAACCTGCGCAAACATTCGCTCTGCATCTCTAGTGCGTCGTTATGTTACTTACTTTCTTCGGAAACTTCATAAAAGGGGTCTGATCAATCAGATCTATAAATCTACTGGAAACGACAAAAACTTAGTGTTCCTACCTAATGCAGATGCAAATTGCGTCTTTACTTGGTTAATATCGCCGTACAGTTTCTCCATTTCTTATAATTAGGGTGCGAGGAAAAACGCCTTCTATTAGCATTGCTAGTCTCGCTCACGCGTCTACCCTATAGGTGAATTATTTCCTCGCACACCGCGCCGCTATCTCGCACAGCTCGGGTGGATATTCAGCATTTAACAGCCTTTTTGAAATTATAAGATTATAATATGACATGATGTGACCAGATCGTCAGGCATCCTTGCTGGGCCCACGCAGTCTCTTTCGGTACGCGGTCGCCATTGAAGTACCTTTTTGTTCCAACGGCCATCAGTTCTACGAGCAATGTCCCGCTCACTAACAATTGAGTCTGGCCACACTCTGTGATAAAAACCTTTGCCTTAAAAAACTGCGGTATTATGAACGAGAAGATTTACACAGCTTCCTGAATGCTGTCCACCCGAGTTGGATACGACCAGTTTCATCGAATAGGTACCTCTTTATAGTCTAGATCTAGTAATTCTCGCCAACTGTCAGGGGAGTGTGTGCAACATGCGAGTTTTATCATATAATTAACGGTGACAAAACTCTCTTGAGGACGTTGGCCATTTTGCCAAGGGCTTCCAGAGTCCAGCAGAGGTTGGTGATGTATTCGCTGTTGATGTTTATGCCAAATCCGTCCCAATCCGTTGAGGGAGTGAATTGAAAATTATCGTGTGCTTTGAAACGGCGTTCTGACTAGATTAAGAAACAATATGGTCTGATTTTCAGATATATGATTATTGACTTTTAATCGATACGTGATTGCCTAAAATTTCCTCTATAATAGAAAAAAAAATCCGGAATTGGGTCTTTATTTTCCTTTTTTTTACTCAGCCTACTCAAACAATACATTGTATTTTATTACCTACAGTATCTTTATTACCACAAACTTAATCTAAAATGTAATCTCTAGGTTAAGTTTGTGGTAATAACGATTTTTAATATTTTACTACAGAATCAAGTTAATACTTTAGCATTTTATGTCATCTAAAATCTCACTGAAATATATACACCGTGGGCGTTAATAAACCGAAAGATTTTAACCACGCATTCCTGAGGTCATTAGGAGTAAAAAATTCAGCAAAAAAAATTATGCTTGTTTTGTCGGTTTTTGTAAACTTGGTTAACCATCGCTTCGGAAATTATCCCTTTTAATAAAACGGTAATGATTATTTTTTCAAAAAAGGTTAAATTTAGTGAGTGGTAGCTCTGGCACTTTCATATTCTGTTTGGCCAACATCGGTAGCAACGTCGCAATCAAAAGAGCTAAATGAACGTTAGTAATCAAAATAAAAAATTTACATGAAAATTGATAATATCTTCAAAACTAAGCCGGCAGTGACTGGGGTGGTTCACATATCATTTTTTGCTCCTAATGACCTAAGAAATGCGTGGGTCAAATCTTTCGGGTTATTAACGCCCACGGTGTATAAACACTTCACTCAGTTAGGTATTTATCGAAATTTGTCCAAAAAAAGCCATTCCCGAAAAGTGTTGCATCTCTTTTTCTTGTGCACGGTATGCATAACCGTGTCTCTATCAAGGGGGGCGTGGTCGACTCGAATCACAGCATCCCCTTAACAATTTGGTATCAATTATAACTTATGACATCTCCTTTGTCTTACACCCCGCTACAATCCCTCGGGTTACGAGTCCCGATCTTGAATACTCTGACATAGTGGCATTCTGGTGTACGGAGACAAGTAAACACAGTAACTCGACATACCGGTATTAGTAATGTATGAGAGACTGCAGCACTGCTCAAGTGTCGATAGAGTCAAAAGACTTCTCATAGACCACAAACTCTAAGCATTGCGGCTGGTTATACTCTTCGGCCTTTTGTATATACTGCAGCCTATGGTGCTGAAGATTTACGGAAACCGGGAGGCTGGACGTCGTCTCTCGAATATAGCTTATAGAGATGGCTCAGAACATTTACATTTCTCCAAAAGGGTCTTATGGCAATTCCTAAAGAATAGCACCATTACGCTCCTACGCAATGCGTGTAGCATTTGGCCCTCGACATGACGGATTTCAATAATTTCTTAAGGGCGGGCGTCATTATAAAGTAACTAATATAACACAAATGTGATGTTTGTATTATTTTACACTTTCGTTAACTACAGACTACAGCTCGTTATGGGCACCCCGACAACCCGGAGCGAGTCGAATGGAAGTAAGCCGTAAAGCCTTTGCACTTTTCTGTTGCGCGTTGTAATTTTTTATAGGATTGTACTATAATAATTATGCTGATCCTTCTAAATCATCTTTCATTTACTATTTATACAGTTATTGTAATAGCGAATGGATTATACATATACTTTGCAATAATTTGAAGGAATGTAGTACTTATCCAATCTTATAAGTCATTATACCGTATCGATGTATGCACATTGTAATTCACCGAAGATGACTAATAATAATTCGAAACATGATCAATATAGTAATAATTGTGAGATGTTTTTGCCTTCATCTTTTTCTACGCTAAAATAATACTCTGGGCGCAGTTTTTCTAGTGGATTATTTTGCCTTAACTCAATAGCAAACACATGGCAAGTATAAAACAATCTGGACAAAAAAGTTTCGCATCACTTACAAAGTCGGTCGTTTAGCATTTTTGCTGTTTTTTGGGATTCCTTCAGGCCCGTTGCGAGTTCGCTCTACCAGGAAATGATGCTCTGGAATGAGGATATATTCTCGTTAATTTGCGCCATAAATCATCGGAAATGTACAGTTTTTGGCGGGTCGCTGCGGCTGGAGGGCGTCGATTGGACCTTTTTGTCGCTACATTTTTAGAAAACGGAACATATCACATTTCAAACGCGTTCAACATTTCTGTTGCTAACGGCGGTTGTTAACAGACCTGGAGCAGTTTAAAAAAAATACATTGCATCTTTGTTACTGAAGACTTGTCGGGTCAGAACTCACAACTATATAAATATAAAAATAGTAAGCAAATTATGCTAAAAAAGAGGAGTGTTATAAGTTTAATGTGTCTGTCTGTGTATCTGTCTGCGGTAGCTGCCAAACGGATTTGAATGCGGTTTTTTTGTGTCATAGATAATTTTACCCCGAGTGTTCTTAGCCATGTTTTATCAAAATTTCCTCAGCCGTTTTTGAGATTTTGAAATGTCGGGGGTTTTTCAACTTTTTTAAGTTGTGGTTATTAGCCAAAAAGTCTCGATTCTATATACTCGTATTTTTTAGATTTGACAGTACGTATTATGTGGAGTGTGAAAAATATTGTGGCAGTAGTAACAATACTATAATGAGTTTAAAAGGAAATCTATCACAGCTAAGTAGGCGTAACTAAGTAATGGTTGACCTTAAAAATGAACTTGGAAAGGACAACTCTTTTACAAATTCGGCCGAAGCAAGTAACAAAGACAGACAGGCAACTACAGAACCCTACACACTGCGCGTGGCCCTACACACACTTGGCCGGTTTTCTAATAGAAATTTAGAGGAGAAAGACTTCAGGTAAGCGTAGGGCCGAATATTAAAACTTTCCAAAATCACCTTGGCTAATAAATGAACGCCCTCTTACTGCTTAATTATCCCTCGCGCTACCTAAACACGGATTTCACAGATTCGCAATTCACGGAAGTGTTTCCGCGAAATATTATGCCCTGGAAAAGGCATGTTTTTGGATATTATTATGATTGTTTTGGGAATATCGCAAGCGGTTCCCGATTCTTTGACTTATGCGACCCCGGGGACCGCGCTGCTCCGGGGCGACCGGAACTACGACGGTTCGCTAAATTGTTCATAAAAAGATTTATTTACATATAGAGAACGCATGTCGAAGAGCTAAGCAGAAGTGACAACTGCGTTGTTCATCTAATTTTTCAGATGTAACGAAGATTAGCTGTCATTCATTAGCATTATTATGAAATATAATAGCCTACGAACGTATCCATGGATACAATACAAACTTACTGTAAAGAGTGTCTTTGTAGATTGAACGAACTATACTAAATACGTTTAGGTACAAACTAATGTGTGGATACATATTTTAAACCTAATTATTGTCCGATCAGCGATGTGCTGTTACTTTGGTGAAACAAAAGTATAAATGAATATTTAAGTAGGTAGGTACTGTATTAATTTCATTAGGAAATTGCGAAGTTGATTGATGGTGAGCTTGGTCTTCAGGAAATGCCTGTCGGTTCATAGTTCGCGTCCCGTGGGAGCCTGCTCATTAGCTCGCCGGGCCACCTGCGCCCGCACGTGGACGTCCTACTTGAAACTTTTTGCCGCCAACGGACAGGATTTCACACTTTCGAGAGCAGCATCTACTCGATTGTTCACACTCGTGGGCGCCACTTGAAAAGGTTGTGCGCGCCTCGAACGCGGCGACAAGCTTTCAACCTTAAGGCTTTACAACGTAAACATTCAATTGAATAAATTATATATACATTCGTGGCTTTTTAGTACAGAAAAGTAACTTTAATACTAATGTCTTGTCTCCAGCCTTTGGTAGTCATAGTCTTATAGGAATTTCGAGCAGTATAGTAGGATTGTAGTACCTAGTGAAAGAGAATATTTTCTACGAAAAATTGCTCTCAATTCTTAGGTACCGTCCAGTTGCGTATCTTCGCCTGCGCTACCTATCTTCGCCTAGTTTGACAAAAGTTGACATTGACTAAATGTTTCTAGTGCAAGCCTTACATAAAACTTCTAAATACAAAGTATTTTTTACGGGTGTCAACATTCTTCGCACGATCTGCGGCTAACTTCACACAGTTGACGTTTAGTGAGGTTTGTTCGCGACCCCGACCACATGTTTTTTTGAGACAGTGTTTTAACTTTAATTTTAAAGAGTGATACAGACCAGGTAATACTAAAATTTTTACATGATTATGTCCTATAACCATTTCTCTTTCACATGAAACTATTATTTAATGGCTAGCTTACGTTTAGAAGTCACAATTAGATAAAATATTGGTGAGGGTATTTAGCGGCCATCTTGGTACCGAACTTCGCCTACCCCTAGGGTTGTCAAATTTGTTGTACCACATACATTGGTGAATGATATTACTTGTTTCCAAATTTTAATATCTTCTTGTGTTTGGTTTTTCGGGAATGGTTTTAACGATTTGGAGGAAGTTTAATAAATGGATTGAGCGGATAAAATTTCCTTTGTGGACCGTCGATTTAGATTTATCCCTGCGGAATCCCATGGTTACGCTAGGGGGGGGGGGGGGCAGTTTTTATTTGTTTAATTTTGTTTGCCTATCGTGAAAAATCAATCAAAATAAGCATATTTTATTCTTTAAACTTTTTCTGTCAGAGCGATATTTACTGAGATATTGGGGTTCAAAATTCAGTAATTTGAAACGGTAAGTACGAGCGTGTTGACGTCAATATAACACCCCATCTTTTTTATTATTGTACTCGTGTCCTATAGGACTTGCTAAAATAATTATAAAATTTCAAATGAGCTTTTTTCTGTGACCATCCGTTCTGGAAATATTAGTCAAAAACCGAAAACTGTAGGTTAGGTTTGTTTTGTGACCATGTACCTATAGTGGAGCGAGCAAAGCGGGCGCAGCGTCAAACATCAAAATATAGACCCCCCCCCCCCCCCTCCCGACCCTCAAGCCACGTCCCGTTAACCTTTAACAACTAAATAGAGTAGAGCCATTATTACAAATTTTAACCATGGATGGATATCTCCGTAATCATGGTGGCCCGCTCCTCCACTCCTCCCTCCGACCCCCCTTACCTAGCAATTCTTTCGTTCTTCTAATCCCATAAATCGACGGTCCATAAAGGAAATTTAAACCGAAGGTTAGTTAGGTACCTACCAATTGTCATATTAACCAAACTTCTTAAATTATGTTATAGCTGTCATGGCGAAACCAAAAGATATACCGAAAAAACGCTGAAAAAGGGGGGTTTACTTTAAATCATTCCAAAGATTTGATAGACTTAGCTGTGGAGGCAATAAAAAAGAAAACGATGTCATCATATGAGGCTGAAAGGGCGTTTGGCATCCCTCGCAGAACATTGTTGGACAAATTGCACAACAATCACCCTAAGACTCCAGGATGCCCAACTCGGCTTACTGAAGAAGAGGAAGCTAATGTGTGTAAGGTGCTAATTGCGGCCGCCGATTATGGCAGTCCTCTAACCCTTCTAGATTTGCGAATAGTCGTGTACAGGTAATATTTCAGAATATCTTCATGCAACTTTAACAATATAGTCTAGTTTGTTTAGGGTATTTGATTTTTTTATAGATCCATAATTCCTTATTAATGTTATTATATGTGGACTGTCGTTATACAGGGTGACCTTAGCCTCTGGACAAATAATGAAACCCTGGAAAAGAGTGATTATCAGCAATATCGTAAAATAGTTATTTATAGACAAAATAAAACATTTCTAACAAATTTTATATTAAATTAATCATTAATAAATAGCATACATACTGTATCAGTCTGTTACATGTGAGATTAAGACTGACATGTCATTTAGCGTAGAGTTCTAATGCAATTTAAATGACTGAAGTCTTCTGGGTACTTCCTAGACCTAGACCATATGCAACTACATACAGGCTGCTCCAAAGTGATAATTTGAAAACCGTTACTTTTTCGCTAAATACTTGACCGATTGTTATGATACTTTGCAGTTTCGTTTTAAATATCCTATTAAAGCAGCAGTAATCGTATTTGTTCAGAGACTAGTAGAGACATCCTGTATAAGCAAGGTGACTTTTTGTTCAAGCAATCATGTTATTTTTAAATATAGCTGAGACTGCGTATTTAATTTTTTTGTTATTGGCTTATCCTATATGCACTTATAATATGAATTAGGTACTAAATGATTTCATTAGTTTTTTACTTTGACGTTCAGGATGACATTTTTAATTTTCAGATACCTGGAGGCCAATGGTAAGCTTGCAATTTTTGACAATAAATTACCTGGCAAAAAGTGGGTATACTCTTTTTTAAAGAGAAATAAATCTAAATTGACTAAAAGGGAAGTACAAAACATTAAAAGAAGCCGTGCAGAAAAAACCCGTGAAGAAATTAGCGAATATTTCAAAAATCTAAAAACATCTTTAGAAGGCGTCCCCGAGGAAAACATTATAAATTATGATGAGACCAATTTGACAGACAACCCTGGAGCCCAGAAGTGTTTATTCAAAAGAGGCGTCAAATATCCGGAAAGGGTGCTGAACTTTACGAAAGGGGCTATATCTATAATGTTCGCCATAACTGCAGCTGGGGAGTGTCTTCCGCCATACGTAGTCTATAAGGCGGAGCATTTGTATACCCAATGGACCATTAATGGACCAAAAGGATGCAGGTTTAATCGATCTAAATCGGGATGGTTTGACAGCACTTTATTTGAAGATTGGTTCAAAAATATCATTTTGCCGTGGGCTAAGACTAAAACTGGTACTAAACTCTTGATCGGTGATAACTTAGCATCTCATATAAATCACCAAATTGTCAAAGATTGCGAGGCAAATGATATACGTTTCGTATTTTTACCACCAAACTCATCACATCTAACTCAACCTTTAGATGTTTGCTACTTCGGACCATTAAAAAAAATTTGGAGGGAAATTCTGTTAAACTACAAAACAAAAAACCCGAGAGAAGCGACAGTTAACAAAGGACATTTTCCAGAATTACTAAAAAAACTTCTTGAGAACCTTGACGAGAAAAAACACAACATATTAAGTGCATTTAAAGCAACTGGAATTGCTCCATTGAATCCCGACAAAGTAGTCAGAAAACTGCCCGATACAAACCAGGCGTTGATGACAGATACAACTGTCGACAATGCTCTGCTAGACTGGCTAAAAAAGACACGCGCTCCAGACCCAAATAAAAAACAGAGAAATAAGAAATTAAATGTCCCACCGGGTCAATCTGTCTCCTCAGACGATTTCGAAATAATTGCACCTCAACCTAGAAAAGAAAAGAAAGTCAAACAGAACAAAAAACCAAAGAAAGATATTTCTACAGTTCCGCCGACTGACTCCGACTCATTATTTCAGCCACCGTTTACGCCGAAATATCCCGCCAGTCTTAAGCAATTGTGTATTACGGTTATCAATCATCACTTAATCCGGCATATAGAAACGTCTGAGGAATTTAATGTTTGTTGTTTAACTGATACTTTAAGGACTGATAAAATAAATAAACCATTCATTGGAGAATTGCCAGAATGCCTGAAACCTACAAAAACTAAAATTATGGTTACCTCTGATATTACTATTCAAGCAAAACCATCTCAAAGTAAGCAAAAAAAGATAAATTTAAAAAAAAGCGAGACTAAAATAACACGATCCGCTTTACACATGAAACTAGTTCCAATGGAGCAAAAAGTGGCGACTGAACAAATAAAAGGATTGACAGATATTACACAAGAACCAAAAAACAACCAAAAAGAAAATCAACATATGGATGAAAGAAGAAAACCAAAGCAAGAAATGGCGACTGAACAAATAAAAGGACTGGCAGATATGACACAAAAACTAAGAAACAAACAAAAAGAAAATCAATATATGGATGAAAGTAGAAAAAGAAAAATAAAACGTAAAGGAACCAATAAAGCAAAAAAACGTAAAGCTTTGAAACAAAGGAATAGGAGATCTTATAGGAGTGAAACTAGCTCAACATGTTCTGAATCTGAAAAGTATACTGTTGATACGGATGATTCCGAATATGAGACAATGGAGGACTATATCGCGGCGTGTTTACAAGAAGAAGAAAATGTTGAACCGTCAATACCTTTCGGAATTTCTGAGATTCAGTATCTCAAAGAAGACGTTAAGAAATTAAAGACAGACTCGTGGGTTTTGGCAAAGTTTGTAACTAAAAAGAGTGTAAAGCATTTTGTGGGAAAAGTAATGACAATAAAAGATAACATTCCCGAGGTAAAATTCGTGAGAAAAGTAAAAGAATCGAAATTTATTACAGGCTTAGTATTCACTTACCCGAGAGTTGATGACATCTGTACTATGAAGCATTTAGATGACATTCTTCTCATATTACCTGAACCAAATATTTCTCGCCGGGGACAAATTGTATTCAATAATATCGATTTAAGTAAATACAATTTACAGTAGGTAGTTTCAAAATAAAACTGCCTGTTAGTTTTTATGACTATGACAAGCTGATTGAAAGCTGAGACTTAATTATTATTTAAGTGTTGATATAGTGTGTAAGAAAAGCCTGCCTGAGAATGAAGACTTAATTATTAAGTACCTAAGTGTTGATTTAATGTCTAAGAAAAGCTAACTGAGATTTAAGACTTAATATTAATGTTATTATGTGAGTGCCAATGAAAATTTATTTAAGAATTGCCTTTAGTTCCTGCTAAAAACCTGATTACCTAACATGATTAGACTGATTAATCTAGTTGAATACTATTTAATGCCAATAAAATGGCCATATTCTGTGTAGCTAAAGCTAAATTGATATGTTATTATATGTTTTAACTCTAAGCCAAAGTACTATTATTGTTACTCATAGTGCATAACGCAAAATAATGTGATTTTAAATTAAGAAGTGTAATATTTTACTTTACGTCATATGCAAATGTTTATTTCTACTCTTACCGATGTTGATTAGGTAACAAATAGATAGTTTATATATCTCACTTTGAATCATTATGCGGAGAAACCAAAGGTTGATTTGATAAGCGAATACAGCTACGTTTTTGTTGAAATAATAAACAAATTTGTTAACCACAATTATTATTTTTTTTACTTATAAACCATTACTCCCCTTTATTTAGCAAGATGGTTAATTTTTGGCAGCCCTAGCAACATTATAGAAAATGTATGAAACAACTTCAGACTGCTCCCAAACTTCGCCTACTAGACATTTTTTTAAAAATGTGCCTAGTCTGGTGGAGTTAAGGTTCATAATATAGTAACACATCCCAAGGAGTTAACACTTTATTTGTGTAAGTCACAGAAATATTATTATTTTAGCTGATACATGGCATAGGCGAAGATAGGGAAAAATACCCAAACTTCGCCTATTGCCTTTAGGGCCATTTATTACCAAGTTATACGATGAAATCCAAAGCTTTGATGGTTTATACTGATAGCCAGGAGTAGTAAAAAACGTTTTTTGCCCATTACGGACTTAATTGCTTGCAAATTTAAAAGATTTTTTGGGAAAAGTGTCAAAACCCAGGCGAAGATACGCAACTGGACGGTACTTACTGTCATTAAAGTTAACATATTTATGAAAATTTAAATTATTTGACTAACCTTATGTTAACACAATATGTCTCTGCTGTTTCCGACACCTAAATATTAGACATTCTTTATTTGATTTTTTATCTTCATAATTGTAACCGTTACAGATTTTAAAATTTCGGATTTAAGAGGAATTGGAATAATGGGACAGGAGTGTTAAAATCGGAATTATAAAATTCGGTATTTTGACAACGTGATTCCGACCTTCGGTTTTTTTATTTATTGTTTATGTAGTGTACCCGTACCTATTTTATATTAATTACAGCTTGGCAACAAAATTGGCAAAATAAACAAGTCACCACAGCGCCCAATGCAGCCATCCCTCTGCTTATTAAAGGTTTACAAATTATTTTGCAAGTAGGTACCTCTCATGTATTAATTATTTCATCTTGAGCGTTTATACTTATCCGCTATAATTAAACGCTCCTAACGCTTTCTCTGGCACTATTTTTAACTATGTGTGTGTTGTTGATAAATAGTAGGCTCTTGACAATTTCGTTTGTATCATAATTGAGGGTACTTGCCTACCTACAATTCTGACGTAATTAAGACAGATTCTGACGTAATTAACCATTTGGAAGAGGACAGACAAATAAACTTCTAAATATCTATGACTTATTAAGACTTTCGTATGTAACATTTCAAGACACTAATGTAATTAACCCGTCCTGCACTGGATATGGCTGGCACATGTAGGTAAGTACTTACTACCTACGTAATATACGTACTCGTATATATAAATCTGGAACAGCTGAACGCGATGCATTGCAAAATCGCAACATTAGAAATGACAGTCACAAAACTGACGTCGCCTATGAGAGCATTTCTTTTATGATTGAACACAATACTCGTAAAAATGAGAAATGTGAGTATTTATTCTTCGATGCATCTGCTTATCTGGCCGTTAGTTTTTTTGCGATTGGTTTTAGAAGGGTTATTGTTATTGTATAAGTTCACTAATATATGCATCATTTTCTGTTCATGGATTTTCCCCGAGTTGTAACTGTTATGCGATCCGGAACTCCGGACACTCTCAAATGTAACTTTCAAGTAATGACATAGCTATTAACAGTGTAAAATGATTACCGAACAAAGGATTTACTGACGGTGCCCGGGCCATATTAAAGTACTTAAGGGGCTCCCAGAATTGGCGTATGGGATCGTACCTTCGATCTGAATCTCTTAGTTTTCTTAGGTTTTTTGTAGCTTATTATGTTAACAACAACGGCTTTAAGCAATATAGTGTCCCATATTTACTTCAAAGTTCAGTGTTATCGAGATATTTGGCATCAAAGATGAATAATTTTAGGCCAAAAAACCGGTTTCTAGTCATAACTTTTGTGTTAATTGGTTTAGAAAGAAAATCCTAGACCAGTTTTTAGGGACGTCACAGACGAACCCAAATATGTAGATTTCGTATGTGTTAGATCTTTCACGTCAATAGAGATACAAAATTAGTGTTATTTTAGACAATGTTTAAAAAGATCATACAAAATTAAGTATTCATTTGTTTCAAAATCCGGTAGACGAGAATGGAGATAAAAGATTGAAGAACCTATAACCGTTTGATTTATACTTCTATCTGTAGTGCAAAAGTAGGAGATACGATTCAAAACTTGTCAAAAATAGATGGAAACCTCGATAGCCCCTTAAGAATGGATGCTGTAATAAACAAGAACCGAACGGAATCAAACTCAAAACTCAAAATAATCTTTATTCAAATAGGCCTAGTAACAAGCACTTTCAAATGTACGAGTATGTACAGAGAAGACTACTACAGCTTATTGAATTTACATAATAGTATTAAGTCATCCGAACTGTACATTTGTACAAAAGTTATATTTTGCTCCACATTATCCGCAAAAGGTGTACCTCTTTCTCAAGCAGGTAAATTTTTTTCGCGAAGAAAAAATTAAGTCACACGGACTTTAACGTCGGTGAAAGTTTTGTTCAAAAATTGTTACTGAACAAACGCTTAGTAAGATCGTTTTTTTATTTGCCTAACTGGCAAAAAATCATGCGGACCTTTCTCCGAATCGTCCATGGGATGAAGAAGACCACAAAAGGGTTTCGTATTTCACAAACAGATGTGTTTTTTTTACGTACATGCTGAATAATACTATAAAGACCCGAAATTGTGATAACTGGTTGGCTGTGATAGTAAAATGTGAATTAAATTATACTTTTTGTCAATACCATCAATCAAAATTTGAAAATAAGTATCTTATTTAAAAAAAATGCAGGTGACTGATGCTGATCGTGACGGAAAATAAATAAGTGATTCTTAAATTGGCAACGACCATATTGTGTGTTGAATGACGTAACGCTACGTCGCTACGCTTGACTGTTTGTAGATCTCGGTTGTTGTTTCAATGCTTACGAAAAGCAACTAAGCGTGAAGTTGCCGTATCACTTGACAAAGCCCAGCCTCAAGAGAGGTTACTTCTTTCACTTGGATGGTCATTATGGCTGTCGCTACCGCAGACACCATGGAACTGGTACTAGGTGGCTTACTTCATTGACAAACTATCAAGGCTAAGGATTTATTTTAAGTCCGTGATCGATTCGAATTGGAAACCCTTATAGAAGTTTTATTGAAAATATATTTCCTATAAAATATGTTGGACAAAACAATCACGTGTGTTTTAAAACACAAGCCTGTCACAGAAGTGCTGCAGTGATCTAATCAAATTAGCTCGTACTTATCAGATTATTACACTCTTGTGCCCTTGTTCAATATACGTTCAACAAACCTATTTTGGCTAAAATTACGTTAAAATTAGCTTGTCTTTATCTGTCAGTGGCGACTGTTCGGAGAATTATATAGTACATTACTGCAGAGGCCGTGAAGTAAGGGATTGCTGGACGAGCTTTGGGGTAGACACGACGGATACAACGAGTCCAGAAATCCCTGTTCCGGCCGAGGATTGTATAGTGCTTTTCTGAAACGATGCATGTGAGGAAATATTAAAATTAAAATAAATACCTACCTACAAGGTAATTAATTAAATACTAATTTGTTCAAATTACAATCAGAAAGAAAGTTCAGAAAACAATTGTGTAATTTGCCGCCCTATTTATTTTAAAATCATGCCATTTCAACAAGCCGTTCGAGAACCATGTCTAACCGCACATAAGTATAGATTTTGTTTATTTTTTTATGTCGCAAGTCTGCTTACAGCTACAGTGTCTAGTGGTGGTTGGCAGTATGTAATTTTTCCTTTGTCAGTTTAATATTAGTAAGCAAATTTAAAAAGTTAGAGTAGTAGGGAGCCATAAACAAGAAACTTCTTGTCTTCATTTCGTGATATTAACGCATACATTTCAGAGCATGTTTGAGAAAAGTAATTTTACGTGACACTTGGCCAATAAGTGGCAACTACCACCCGCCCCCGCGCGGTGGTAAGACGTCACAAAAATTGCTTTCCACGGGCAATTATTTTAATATTTGTAGTAGTACCTAGCCGGTTAAATGGCTACTACTACAAGTAGGGTGGGAGTGCCTAGATTTTTTTTTAGGGCTTTTAAGCCCATTATCAGACAAACGGATCACTGAATTGAAATTCGTTTTATAGAAACCCATGCTATTTTTGAACAAGCTATCTAACGACAGCCCACCGTAAAAAAAAATATCCCCACTGAAAAAACTTTTACAGTACATATGGTGCTACATTTCCGCACTAGTGCGGAAAAGAGCACTTTTCGTGCTTATGTCAAAACTTCAAAGAGCCATATGTACAGTAAAACGTTGTACGATACACGTGCGAATACGTAATTCGCGACTCGTGTCGATTTAAAACACTCCCTTCGGTCGTGTTTTAATTATCACCACTTGTTGCGAATTTCCTATTTTCGGCACTTGTATCGTAATAGTACATTACATAACTAGGGCGGTGAATTCGTGAATGCCCCAGATCGCAAGTGTTTGTGGCCCGAACCGAAGGTGAGGGCCATAAATATGCGCTCTGGGGCTTTACGAATTACCGCACGTGTTGAGTACAAAATTTTACGTCTTCACCTGGCCGCAATGCGAGTTTTCCCGTACGCGCAGCGTGCAGTAAAACTCGCATTATGGCCAGATGTGACGTAAATAACTATTTTTTACAAGCTTTTATTTAACTTGCTCTGTTAGTATAGGACAAATCTTGCGAGTTGAATTTGGCCCACTTCCCGGTGACCGATTGAGCTGAAATTTTGGGTATAAGTGTAGTTTAGATGACAATTCAATATTATGGTACCATCGAGCTGATCTGATGATGGAGACAGAAGGTGGCCATGGGAATTGTTAATATGTATGGGACAAATCTTGCAAGTTAAATTTGACTCACTACCCGGTGACCGATTGAGCTGGAATTTTGGGTATAAGTATAGTTTGGATGACAATTCAATATTATGGTACCATCGAGCTGATCTGATGATGGAGACAGAAGGTGGCCATGGGAATTGTTAGTATGTATGTAGGGCCTGCAGTACCGGGGCCGGTACCAAGATTTTTATTTCCCGGTTCTGAGTCCAGTTGGAACCGGGATTCCCGGTTCTCCCGGTTCTTAGTATTATTTTGGTGCAATTCGTTACTTATAAAATAAAGCAATTTAAACACCTTTTTGAACGTGTTTTTAAGTTTTTATTTATTTAAACTTTATTACAAGTTACATTACAAATGACGAACTTAATGACGTTACCGTAACGAATTACTAAAACTTAACAAAATAAAAAAACAGAAACATTCATTGAGCGTTATGCAAAGTACAAAATAGTAGACTTTATGAAAACTGCAACAAACAAAAACAAATAAGTATATATTTCGAGAACCATGTTCCTTTGCTATTCCGCTAAAAAACGTGCTGGTCTATCAGCGAAGATGAGATGCAACTATTTGCGTATTTGTGCATGCGGTTAATGCGCCCACCCTCCCTCCGCACGTGCAAACATGCAAATAATTACAGCAAACCACCACCAATAATGACAAAAACCTCGACACGTGTTTCGCCTCTCTACGAGGCATCATCAGGAGATGCTGGCAGGAGATGTTGCTTGCGCCACGCCACGTCCACTGAGCAAATCAAAACTGAGAAAAAGGATTGCGTTTAAGTGTTCTAGAACAATTAGAAATAATTAGGTACAACAATAGAGGCGTTATTATTAATGAACAATTGAATGTTGCGATAGAGGGCTTTCTTTTTTACTGCCCGTGGTGAGTACACAATTTTACGTCTTCATTTGGCCACAATGCGAGTTTTACTACGCGCAGCGTGCAGTAAAACTCACATTATGGCCAAGTGTGACGTAAATGAAATAATTACTTATGTAATTATTACCTACTTATCTACGAACATTGCATTATAGTTTAAACAAATGCTTCAATAATAATAACAGTGGAAAATGAAATGACCATCACAGAATTCACAGAATAATAAACATAAATTCTTACCGTAAGATTCTTTTATTATTCACTTCAGTGTACAAAAGACTCAAAAATATATAACTTGATAAGTTATGAGCGATTCACTTCAACTATTTTCTTTTGAATGAATAGCAAATACTAATTTATAACAAAATCACGGCACTGCTGCGCTGACCTACGACCTTGGTGGCGTGGCAACTGCAAGTAAAATGCGAGACGCACCGACGCGCGGCGCGGCGTGGGTGCGGGCTGAGGTGCGGGCGGGGGTGTCAGCCGCGCTTTACGCTTCTCAAGGTTGTTTGTTGCCATGCCAACTCGTGCGCGAATGCATCATTGTTATTGTTGCGTTGCGTTGCGATACTTGTGGATCGCGTTTAATATGAATACGCGTGAAAATACTAAAATTACGCTACTATTTTTCAATTATGGAAAGAACCGGGAGAACCGGGACGAAGTCTTCAGTACCGGTTCTTTGGGGAGTGTAAAATTCCCGGGATTTCCCGGGAAATTGAGAACCGGGATTTCCCGGGAGCAGGCCCTATATGTATGGGACAAATATTGCAAGTTAAATTTGACCCACTTCCCGGTGACCGATTGAGCTGAAATTTTGGGTATAAGTATAGTTTGGATGACAATTCAATATTATGATAACATGCAGCTGATCTGATGATGGAGACAGAAGGTGGCCATGGGAATTGTTAGTATGTATGGGACAAATCTTGCAAGTTAAATTTTACCCACTTCCGGTCGACCGATTGAGCTGAAATTTTGGTTATACTTAAGTATAGTTTGGATGACAATTCAAAATTATGGTACCATCGAGCTGATCTGCTGATGGAGACAGAAGGTGGCCATGATAATTCAGTACTTAATCGACGTAACCCCGTTGAGTTTGGGTTCGTTAGAAACATCTCAATGAGTAGTTGAGTTGATGATGGTATACAGAAAAGTACAGTCGGCAATAAAAGCTTGTACCAAAAATGAAATTTTTGACAGAAACTTATTCGAGATTTTATCCTACCATTTTGACGGCGTGATTGATAATACTCATGCCGAAAAATAGCTTTCTAGTTGTAAAGGTCACTGAGCTAAGCGGCAGACGGATGGACGGACAGACGGACAAGGGGAATCTATAATATTCAGAGCAATGATGCGTAGTTGCGTATCCAAGAGGCAACCGGATGGCTTCGCGGTATTTGAGCTCCCGAAGTGTTGTGCAGCCGCCCTGTGCAACCCAAACTGAGCTAACTTGGACTGGGCCGGTAATAAGGAGAGATCCGTAATGGCATTTCATACAAAAATGGAGGCCGAGGCCTGCAAGATGTTTTTTTTTAGTTTCCATTCAACAATTTGTGGCACAGCATCACGGCGTTCGGTCATGAAAAATAAAGTTTGTGTTCTTGGAGTTTTTTTTTTCAATTCATGTTTGCGAAAAGCACTATAGGTACATACCTCGGCGTGACAAGGGGTTGCCAGCTTCATTACTACGAGCCAATATCTCAAAAACGGCTGATTAGATTTTCATGAAACATGGCTAAGAATACTCGGGATGAAGTTATCTATGGCACAAAAAAACCGCATCCAAATCGGCCCATCCGTTGGGAGCTATAGACGACGACGACACCACAGACAGATACACTATGTATCCGATCTATCTATAAGTACTCGGCCGGCAACCCCTTACTTCACGGCCTCTGTAGTTAATACTAGTAATGTACTATGTCCACGTATACCTCGGTATTTAGATATAACTATGTGGGCACTATTTCTCTAAGCAGAAGCCTGAGCGAAACAGGAATTCCTGTTTTGCCACCCTCTTTAGAAATGGTCTGTTAATGTTGTTTATTTATTTATTTGTGTATTTTTCGCGGCGTGCACTCCGCTGACAGCAAAATGCAGCCTTGACAAGAAAATGATTGCGTGTGACGTTTTGATATTTGATGGACGCTCACCTTTAGGAGCCCTTTGTGCTTGCCCCGTGCCCCGGCCCTGGACACGAGCGCCTTTTCGGCGCATTCAATATGTATAACAATAATTTGCTTGTCAGTTATGCGGTAAGTGGATGGAAGAAAAAATCTGGATCATAACATAATGATGTCGTTCCTGTGTCGATGCGACCAGACACCTAGCTACCGTTGTGTATGTTTTCAAAATAAGTGTAATTGACAGAAGTTTCTTTATGGTTCCTATTCACATTCCAAAAAAACATTTTTTTTTTACTTTCCACGGTTAATTATGTTGTGACTTATTATAAACAACATTTGTTTCAAATAAAATACAACCACTTGTACATTATTTAGCACTTTAATTCCTGCATCATTCAATATTTTAATTAATCTTAAGGCACATCTTATGACATTACTTAATACAAAATTAGAGCTATAAATGCAGTAAAATGTGATGATAATCTCAAAAGGGCGATCCACTGATCTCCCGTACCTACCTAATGTATCATACCTAATACGAACCACTAACTACACTATAACCTTCACACACCTGCAACTACTGTCATCCACAAAGCAAAATCACTTCAAGCTTTGTGAACGAAAACATGGTTTGCTGCGTGTTTATATGTAATATGAAACTTGCAGCAAACATTTATTTATTTAAATCCCAAAATTCCTCTTAATAGAAAATCTAAAATTAATGTAGGTACATAGATATTTAACTTAGGTCAGTAAAATTACAGTAACTAGTCTAGATTACATAGCACCTAAAATATTTAGAAACTTTTGAGTACGTGTACTAGGTGTCAAGAATTGTAAATGAAAATAATTTTAAAGTAGCCAATTTGGCTTTACTTGTAAAAGACCACTGCTGCTTAGCACAACGCACGCATAAGTTACACGCGTGCACTACAGCACATAATAAAATAAACAAGATTAGTCTCATCAATTCCAAGTGCCTTTACCAATATCATACGTCATATGTTTTTTTAATCAATCGACAGAGTGGAAATAAGAGCAGGACATCAGGATTATTGTTACATGTAGAGATCGAAGTCGAAGCCGTTCCCGCCGCTGAGGTAGTCGTACAGGTACACCGCCATCTCGTCCAGCGCGTCGAATCGCGGGTCGGGCAGCGGGTCGTCGCGGGCGCGGGCCGCGCGGGCCGAGCGCGACAGCGACCTGCGGACACAACAACATTATTCTATAAAGCTGCAAACGCACAGAGAGCGGTGGCGGGGCGGCGCGGCGCGGTGCGGAGGCGGTACCGGTTGTAATGTTCGAGCTAATACGGAAGGGTCCGCACAGAAAACCGCGCTGCGCCGCGCCGCTCTGTGCGGACCCTTTCATATTAGCTCGAACATTACAACCGGTACCGCCTCCTCGCCGCACCGCGCCGCTCCGCCACCGCTGTCAATGCGTTTCGGCCTTAAGACTGACATAGTTTCTAAACTAACATGCCGGACACAGCACACACAAATACTATCCCTGAGCGTCGAATGTACGTATATCTTTCAAAATAAGTATCGTCTATATGAGTCAAGCTATCATTTCCTTATTAATTTTAGAGTTGCACTTCCTTCGAAATCTTTTGAATTTACGGACATGATGACATGTATGACAAAACGAAAGCTTATTACATTTTATACCAAAAAGTTGTAAATCACTATAGACAGAGTAGATATATACATACGTATATATACATAGCATGTAAACAGTGGCAGAGGAGGTCTGTACATACCGAAAATCAGTGTCCGTGTCTAATTCATCCTCGCTGGTGAAACGTTCCCGAATGTCCTTCATAATGCACGCCTCCAACTTCTTATGCTGAAAACAGATTTGAGTAAGTGATTAGTCGGAGATTGTGTGTAGTAGTAGGATGGATGAGGAGAGCGCGTTATACCTTGTAGCAGCGGAAAAAGAACATCGGCTTAATCAGCTCCTGGGACAGCGGCGCAACATCCCGCTTGGCGTCCGGGACGCATTGCTGAAAACATATAAATTGTTACATTGCTTGCAATGTTGGCAAACATTTCTTATAGCAGTGGCCTGGAGAAACTTAAGTTGAGAAGGCATTGCTTCTACTTCTGTCTGTATCTATCACATTCAAACTGATGGTTATTTGTAAAAAGCAAGCAAGATAAATGTTCACTATTCCAGCTAGGGTTTGCAAGATCCGCCAATATTTCGGATCCGGATATTTTGGATCTTCAAATTCAACAGATCCGGATATCCGGATTTTTCGGATAAAACGGATCCACGAGGTTTTTTTGTTATAAAGTAAGAATTGTAAGGCTAAACTAAGAAACAACTAAAAACGACTATACCACCGTATTTTTAGACCTGAAAGATTTTAAATAGATATGCATTCCCGACTTCATAAGGGGTATAAAACTTTATTATGTCTAAATTTTTTACTTGTTAGAGTTTCGTCAATGAAAGCTGTCACTTGAATAACTACAATTAGGTCACATTAACTCCGTACCTGGTCCTCGTACATACATTTCAATGAGATCCATGTTTACAGTGAATATAGGGTTGTAAAAGAAATCCTTACTCAGTATATAATCGATTGGAAGAAGAGCCAACACGGAAATCGTGAAAATCAAAGGACTATGTCTAAATATGGCAAAAACGGCGAACGGGCCATAAATATAGGGCACTATTATTATTTTACATGATCATATTATAAGTCAAGTCCATAATACTAAAACCGCATTACAGTTATAACACGTAGGTATTTACTTTTAAGTTGTTTTTCTAGTTGCTGCATTTACTTCTTACTTCCTGTGTCAAATATACTTCTTCAATATTTCTTTAGGTACATCTAAACTACTTAAGTCTTTAGTAGGTAGGTACAACTACGTGCTCGGAAAATAAAAGTATTTGAATTTAATCGTTCCGGTAGTATTGGATTTATATAATAAATACCTACGGTAGATTAGTGTATTTAAACCAACGCCATTTTTCGCCATCAAACTCCGGCAGTTTTACAAGTTTGTGGTTTAATTATTTTTTGTGACTAATAAATTAAAAACAATATAATAATCTGGTCTGAGATGAAGAAAGGGCGAGTAAAAACAGAGATTGAGAATGATCTACATTATACCATTCCGTTTTCAGAGTGAACTCGATAAAAACTTGATTTTGTAGCGGTATTTTCGGTTTTCATGGTGGTATTTTAAGGATCCGTAATATCCGAAAAATCCGGATTCAGGAGCCTGTCAGATCCGGATCCGCAAATTAGCGGATATCCGGATCTTTCGGATATCCGGATATCCGGATTGCAAACCCTAATTCCAGCATCATAATGCATTTAACCATCAAGTGGATTAAGGTAAAGTACAATCGACTATTTGAAGTGCCCGTTTAGAAATGGAACCAAAAGTACAATTTACACAGTTTTTGTTAGTATAGATTAGCAGTAGAAGTGAAGGGTACATTCAAATAACTAAATATGCATGTAGTCACATTTTTTCATGAAATGTTCATGCTACGGTTATTTTAGGGAAGGGCATGATTTCCGCTATAAAAACTATCTCTATTCCAATGAATTTCCGTTGAATCGGTTCAGCGGTTTAAGCGTGAAGAGATAACAGACAGAAAGACAGACAAACATACTTTCGCATTAATAATATTATAGCATGGATTAGTTACAATTTTCTTACTTATTCGGGGATAATTCACGTTCGTTCGTTGCTGATAATGAACCTTTAACTTACTTGAATTATCACATTATCAGTAATCGAACTACTTAATAATTATTTGTGCCGTAAACCGAAAAGACGCACCGAGAATTTCTGGCAGAACTGCAGGCCGTCCTGGATGTCGCCCTTGAGTTCGCTGGAGACGGGCAGATTGGCGATCCGCTGGGTGATCTGCTCGTAGTTGGGCTCAAGGTTGTGGTCGATGTAGCCCAGCTCCTGCATCACGCACGTGATGTTGCGCGCGCGCCCGCCGCCGCCGCCTGCGCCCGCCGCCGCCGCGGGCCCGGCGCGGGAGATCAGCTCCAGGCGGTCGCGGATGTCCAACTCGCGCTAGACACATACTCTTATTGAGTTATATAGTATAGAGCAGATATCTCCTAGTATAAGTTTGCGCATGGTAAACTACTCTCATGGGATTACCTTTGTACAAAAATACTTAATTCCGAGGTGGCGGCCTAACGGAAGACATCAACAAAAATGTTCAACTGGTGGCCAGTCTATACGTAGTAAGGCGTGTCGTGTCATTTAAGGGAAAGAGTTAAATTGACAATTAGTACTCTAGATAGTAAACCTAATATAATATTTAACAAAAATAATTATATACCTAATAAATAAAACCTAAAATAGTTAATTACTACTTGCCTTGATTATTACAGCGACTAGTCGGAGACTACTATCACTGAATTATAATGATGCATAACTACGCCTGAGCTCGATTATTTCATGTGGAAGTGGGTATGACTACCTGGTACCTAATAAGTTATAGGTATGTACAGTGCTCGCTCGTCTCGAGTTATGTATGTCAAAAAAAAACTATAATTTAATATTACACACTCGTATTAACAAGAGTGGGAGTGAAAAACTTAATTATTTGCTTTACCGTAGTTCGGTAAAAAGTATCCTAAAGGTACACGTACCGACATTCTATTAGATCCGAAGAAGCCTGGCTGCTGGTAATAACCTTGCGGATATTGTTGTTGGTACCCGTAAGGATTATAAGCTGGCATCCCCGGGGGGTAAAAGAGACCGGGTGCACCATACGGGAACTGGTAGAACGGTGTCGCAGGGCTGAACGGTCGGAACTGCGGGCCGCCGGGCATCAGGTACGGGGGCGCCGCCGCAGCGCCCGCCGGCTGCTGTTGAGGGAACTGCGACTGGAAATCACATAGTAGAACGTCACACATTGCAACAAATGTACAATTATATCTGACACGACAACGTACCTACGCAGAAATAATGTAATAAATAAGGTCACAATAATATCCGGGAAACCTCTGACAGATATTATGGCGTGCTTAGCTGGTGGCTGAACCTAGCTAACGTTTGATATTACCTTATTATGAACCTGCAATATACCTACAATAAATAATCCTCAACGGATCCATAGGACCGAAGGCTTGGTAACGTACAGCTGACATGAAACTCACGTTAGTATGACCAGAAATTGAAAAGCAATTTTTATGAGATATCATTTGATAATTTGATATCACATTTACACTCACAAATTGCAAAGTTTGGGACCCTTTCTTTCCTTCCTTTTTTTGGGAAACCGGCTCCTTAGAGATTGTCTCCCGGCAGTTTTGGGGTCCTGGCTGGCTGCCTAACAACATGCTAACAGATGGCGCTGGTATTCGTATTTGTCCGACGGAATACCGTAACAACACGCGCTAACAACACTTAGAACAGGAGTGTTTATTAATGGTATACTAATAACAAAAAGAGAGATATGCATAAAAAGCTATTTTTTTTAGATTTGACCTGATGACGATATCGGCTCTTTAGCTCTGCGGTAGAGCAGCAGGTCGATCACGTAACGCCTTGTAAATGTACGTTAGGTCGATCTAAATGTCAATATTATTATGGAAAAATGACAGTTGGATCTACTAACGCGCGTTCAAAACGTTACGTGACTACCCCTCAGGGGTCGTGAGTTCAAAATCCTCACAGGAGGCATATTTGAAATGGTTCCAGCGTGAATGTTTCATTAATTTATTTTGATTTGTTGTTATTTTGTACTTACTCCATGAGGTCTGAATGCAAGTACCCCTCCAAGCGAAGCTTTAAGCGATTGCGTGTCTTGGTTTGGCAAGTCTATGTCTTGGTTGTGTAGGGCGCCATCTGTGGGCTTTGTGATGGTTTGCGAGCTCGGGTCCATCGCGAAGCCAGGCGGCAGTTTTCCTAAGAGCACAGACGGCGGGAGGTGCAAGTTCGGCTGCGCGTCGAAAGATGGCGGTGCCGAACATTTTGCATATGCGTCCTTCATTTCTTGGCGAATTTGTTTTACGACCTCAGACCCAAAGCAACTTTCGTAAATCTAAAAAAAACATCAATTAACATTGATTAAAAAATATTTAAAGAAATCAATAAAAGTCTATTGCATTTGTGTTTTTTTAGGTGTACACAGAGACACGAGTACACGAGTATATGTATATCACAGTGTAAAATTTTATATAGAGAAATGTATGTTTTTGTTGTATTGTTAAATAAATGTCTTAATGATTCGTAGTAAAACAAGTGTTTTAGTTAATGTAATTTGTAGTGCAGCAAATACTAAACTTATCAGAAATAAAGAATATACCTATCGATATCGGTGTATATATTTAAGGTAAGCATTTTGACAACCCTACATACGAGGTCACGGAACAGTACTATCAAGCATAAGAGTATTACATGACAAGGTGCTCGGGAAGAATCTAAACAATTTTACCAGCCTACTCAAGCGGTAAAGAGTGTCGCTTTGGGGGAGGCCTATGTCCGCTATGCCTCTGTAGGTATGCCTAATTAAACTAGCATAGATATATTGTATCGGTTAGGTCCTTGTGAAATAAATTCCGACATAACATTTTTTTAAAGTTAGGTCTCTTTTAGTAAGGCGGTGTTACCTTCATCATCGCATATTTCTTAATGAATTTGTCGTCGCTGCTGGTCGCCGCACGCGCAACCCAGCAGATCACGCAGACGAGTACGAGTTGTTTCCGAACCATCTTCCAGCTATTGACAAAATAGAAACAGCCACAATAAATACTACATCCACGTAGAAACGTCATCTGTATCAGGCTGTATGCCATTATGACAAAAGAAAATGCATGAACTAACCAGTTAACAATGAACTAAATATGTAAGGAATTCATTCATGTCAACATTGTACGGGGTCTAGTCTAGCCTAGTCTATACTATTTTATTACTTATCTAAAAATACTTCTTTCTTATAGATACTTAAATAAAATATCATTAAATAAATATAATATAAGGGGACAATATAAGGGGACAATCTTACACAAATCGAGCCAGTCCCATAGTAAGCTCAATAAGGCTTGTGTTATGGGTACTAGACGATAATATATATAATAGATAGAAATACTTAAATACGTAGAAAACATCCATGACTCAGAAACAAATATTCATGCTCATCACACAAACATTTGCCCTTACCGGGATTCGAACCCAGGACCTTCAGCTTCGTAGGCAGCGTCACTACCCACTAGGCTAACCGGTCGTCAAAAACCGGTCATTAAAATTTAACTTGAGACAAGTGTTTAGGTATTGAGTAATTCGTTTACTCCTTGTCGATACGATTCTAATCCTAGCACCAGAGCCCTAATAGCAATTACATGTTAACATTATGACTAACCCTTAAAACTTCAATGTATAGCCAGCAGGGCAGTGGCCACATACGCACCACGTGGGACTATTGGCAACGGGCACAGGGCGTATAATGACCACAGGGTTTTTTTTTAGGAAATCATGATACTAAAAAAAAAAACAAGAAATTAGTTTTTTATTGACGCTATTATCTACCAAAATCAGGATTCAAAAGTAAAAAAATCGTGAGGCCTGTTTAAGGGATAAAGTAGTACCAACTACTTCTAGCAGCTCAGCACATGGCAAAGCTGTTTTTTGGTCTGCAAGCTCTGATGCTTCCGATGATAATGTATCCGATGATGATGATTTTGTGAGTAATTCAGAGGACCGTTTTGATGTTTGAATGCCTCGAGTTATTTCTACGCATAAATACTGCTCCATATGCAATTCAACTGAAATTGATTTAGCCGACTTATACTGCCGCATATGCACAGGTCCACTGTTTAAAATAGTAAAAGATTAGAAAAGAGTATTAAATTCTTTTATTTTCATAAATATTTTTTAGGAACAAAGGTTCATTAAAAGACACCGTATACCAGTATACCTACATACTGACTTATCTACACACTGCACTGGTACTTTAATTATATGGTAGTATCTACTTGTTCGACGATTGTTTTTTTTTTGACATGACGCACGAAGATTTTTGAAGATATTTTTATATGTGTATGTAGTGGGCATTGGGTGGCTTGTGACGATTTTTTTTTTGTAGGTGTACCTCCGCGAAAAGTGTCATAAAAAATTAAAACAAAAATAAAAGTAGTTTTTTTAAGGAAGTTTAAGGACATGATGTTGGTTGAATAAATGCATTTGGTAGCCAATTCTATTTTTATTCGTGATGATTTTGTTTGGTTACTCTATCTTGAACAGTTTACCTAATATGACACTTTAAATGGCACCCTGTATTTTTTATATTATCCTAAATTACTCGAAAACAAAAGAAGATCGAGGACTGATATTAAGCATGGAGTGTTCTTAGGACCTGCCAGTACACCACCAGAAAGAATCACCAAATCCGTCGTCGGGGGCCACTCTCGTTAGCTTAGCCTGCTAGACCCTTTGGTTATCAATGTACACCGCATGCACTCACAAACCAGCCAAAAAAAACGTGTTTCACTATACAATTAAAAATAATGACAAGTAAAACTTTGTACCTACCTAATTGTAATTTATAACAAACTAGCGGCCGCCCGCGACTTCGTTCGCGTAGATTTTTGATGACAAAGATATAAAATAGGTAAGTGAATTTTATTCTTAGTTAAAATGGTCTAGACATATTACATTTCAAACAGAGGCAGACACTGATATGCGATTGTTAAAGAATTTTTAAAGATTTTCCAATTAGATTACGGGAATTGTTTGCAGAATGCTTAATACTTATTCCGTCAGTTACCTGGTGCTTTAATCTAATTTTAATCTTTGGCAAAAATGACTGCAAGATATAGAGCGACGCATGGATATCGATCGCAAGGCTGTTAAAACAATCTTAAACTCAGGACTGGAAATCGAGAAATGGAGACAGGTTAATGAAGAGTCGTCTCTTTAAAAAATCCAGTGTTCCCCGTACAAAACCTTCAACCTTTTTTAAACCCCCATTGGGATAGAATTTTCTTAACGCTGAAATTACTTTTTGTGTATTTTAATAAGTTAACTTTCTACAGAGTTTCAAGTCTCTAGTTCAAAAAATGATGTTTCCCCCATACAAACATTGCACCCCCATTTAACCCCCTTAGGGGCGGAATCTTCTAAAACGCTGAAATCACTTTTTTGTATTTTTATAAGTAATATTTCTTTTTTCTTTCTCTCTTTTTTCTGGTGACCGAAGAGCTGGCGGCTTTCTCGCGCAACGCATCAGCATTGCAATTCAGCGAGGAAATGCCGCCAGCATCCTCGGTACAATGCCTCGAAGGCCTTTTTTAGATTTAACTTAGCTTTAATTTAATTTAGTTAATGTTATAGTTATCATCTTGTATATATACCTACTTTAGAAAATAAATGAAATAAATCTTTCTACAAAGTTTTAAGTCTCTAGTTTACAAAATAATTTTTCCCCCATACAAATATTGCACCATCATTTAACGCCCTTAGGGGTAGAATTTTCTAAAACGAAGAAAATACTTTTTTATATATTAAAAGTAATGTTTCTACAAAGTTTCAAGTTTCTAGCTCAAAAAATAAAGTTCCCTCCATACAAACTTTGCACCTATTATTGACCCTCTTAAGGGTGGAATTTTCTTAAACGCAGAAATAGCTTTTTTTATATTCTTATTAGTAATCTTTCTACAAAGTTTCAAGTCTCCAGCTAAAAAAAAGATTCCCCCTACAATCTTTGCACCCCTATTTGACCCCCTTAGGGAAGGTATTTCCAAAAATCCCTTCTTGTCACTAGCCCACGTTATAAAAATAACCTAGTTACAAAACTCTAGTTTAAAAAATAATGTTTCCCCCATACATACAGGGTGTCCCAGAATTTGACGTCAAGCCATAAACGGATGATAGACCAAGTCATAACAGTTATCATGAAACTACAAAAAAAAAACCGACGTGACGTCAAATTCTGGGACACCCTGTATATTGCACCCTTATTTAATTAGGGGTGGAATTGTCTTAAACGCAGAATTCGCTTTTTTGTATATTAACGAGTAATCTTTCTACAAAGTTTCAAGTTCATTGTTCAAAAATTAATGTTTCCCCCATACAAACATTGCACCCCTATTTAACCTCCTTAGGGGTGGAATTTTCAAAAACTCTGAAATTACTTTTTTGTATCTTAATAAGTAATCTTTCTACAAAGTTTCAAGTACTTATCTAGTTAAAAAAATTATTATTCCCCCATACAAACTTTGGACCCCCATTTAACCCCCTTAGGGATGGAATTTCCAAAAATCCCGTCTTATCCGTCGCCTACGTCATAAAAGGAAGTCCTGGTGTAAATTTCAAGTTTCTAGTCCCAGTAGTTTCGGCTGTGCGTTGATGAGTGAGTCAGTCAGGACATAGGCATGTATATATATAGATATAAATATTTATAACATTACATTTGAGGTCCTTTGAAAAAAATATGGAGAAAGAACTAATATGTCGAGTTTAAATGAGGGAATATTTTATTATTAAACCACTATTGCTAAGAAATTACGGATTCAAATTTATGGCAGCCCTCTGCTACCGCGAAACAAAATCTCCGTCTTTGTCGCTCGAACTAACAAGTGCGACCGAGAGGCAGATACACTAACGAAGTTCGTTTTCGTTTGCCGGTAGGCCCTCAGGATATTATATAGGTTCAGAACAAAATCCCAAGTTTTAATCAAGTTAATTATAAATTAAATATCTAAGACCGCACTGACGCAATTACTTAATTCTGTGGCAATACATTAGTTATCTAAGTTCTGTAGGTTAAGTATGTACCTACTATTTTTTGTGTTAAAGAACCATTAGCCATCATTGTTTATTTAAAATAGTGAACGAGTATTTGAATCATCGCATTAATTTATTAACTTATCCTCAGTTTAATTTAATTTCGTAACGGTTTTTATGTTCTTATTAGATTACGTAAGTACCTACCTGAAATTACTATTTGTTTGTGGTCAGTTTTTTGTTGTTTAAATTTATGCAAACTCTTCGAGTGCCCCATGAACACGTTATTAATTAAGTGATCTTTTTATAACCAATTACGAGTAGAAGTGGAGGCGATCGGAGGGTCATTGCTCTTCGCGGCCTTGCTCCTGGTATGCGCGCGCGCTGCCTCTCCGCATCTGCCGTCAGTCGGCAATGCTTGCGTAATGATATTTTCTCTATCCTACGTACTTATATTCGCAGGCGTATACATGTCCATTATTCCAAAAGAATATACCTATGTTAAATCTCTTAAATCTAGATAAAGACTCGAAATGTAACTCGGTTTGATCGTCCACACATGTAGGTACTTTAAGTACTTAACCATTGTACCCTAACCCTCGACCAAAACTAACACCCCCTGGGTGTTTAATAAGTTTAACGTGTATTTGTCTGTGCTGTGGCATCGTAGCTCCCAAACGGATGAACAGACTTGAGAGCGGTTTTTTAAACGCAAGTTTCGTGGCCTAAACATGGTACTCGACTAAAAGCTCTCTATTATAACACGATTGTGAAAAATACTATTTTATGTGTCGGGCGTGTTTTAAATTTACAAGTTATAATAAGTATTAGACTTATCATACTTAAGGGGCTACCCGAGGTTTCCATCGATTTTTGTCAAGTTTTGAATCGTATCTCCTACTTTTGAACTACAGATAGAAGTATAAATCAAACGGTTATAGGTTCTTCAATCTTTTATCTCCATTTTGGTCTACCGGATTTTGAAACAAATGAATACTTAATTTTGTATGATCTTTTTAAACATTGTCTAAAATAACACTTATTTTGTATCTCTATTGACGTGAAAGATCTAACACATACGAAATCTACATATTTAGGTTCGTCTGTGACGTCCCTAAAAACTGGTCAAGGGTTTTTATTTTAAACCAATTAAAACAAAAGTTATGGCCAGAAACCGATTTTTTCGGCCTAAAATTGTTCAACTTTGATGCCAAATATCTCGAAAACAATGAGCTTTGAAGTAAATATGGGATACTATATTGCTTGAAGCCGTTGTTGTTAACATAATAAGCCACAAAAAACCTAACAAAACTAAGAGAATCAGATCGAAGGTACGATCCCATACGCCAATTATGGGAGCCCCTTAAGGGTTTTAGGTAGGTACTCTTTTTTTTGTACACAATTACGTCCAATAGATCTGTTTATCATCTATGCTATTTCTTTTTTTAACCTATAAACTTTATCTTGATAAGAGTTTACATGGGATACATTTTTTCATTATTCGATTGGAAATAGTTGGGCAATGAAGTCGAAGCGGCTAGCAGCGAAGATCAACCGACATTGAGCGAAACCTGTGCCTTAGCCTCCCATGATTTCAAAGTACTATCGAACCAACTGAATCATGACCCAGCATAGAACCTTGTTACAATTAACGAACATACGTACGATCATATGACGTTCATTAATACATATGCCAGTTAATTGTAACAAGGTTCCATGGTGGGTCAGGAATCAATTTTGACGATAGTATCTATCATTATTTCATCCATACCATCCATCAGACTGAAACAACAGTTTGTTCAGCTTACCCCAACACATTTCTGAGACTAAAGAAAAAAAATAAAACAAAATTCCAGAGGAGCCGGGTGCTTCAAGGTAATTAGTCTAAATCAAGCCAGTTTACATCGTTATGAATTTGTATTGAAACAAGAGCTTCTAGGAACGGAACAATTTTGCAACTTAATATAGAGAACATTCATCACCTATGTAAATAAATAATAATGTTCACGAAGTTTTTTTTTGTAGAAACATACATAGGTTGCGTTTGAAAATGTCCGACAGATCTGTAAAAAGCCTGAAACACACTGGCGCCGCTTGGCAATAATTGACAAGTTTACTTTTGACCGCCACCGCAGTAACTGTCAAATTTAGTATGGATGTTTAGCACTTTAACCAAAACCATTTTTATAAGTACTATTACAAATGTGGCGAATCATACATACGGCCTGCCTAATGTTAAGCAGACATCGAGACTCACAAGTATCACAACCGAGTTGCCGACCCTGTATTGATTTGAGGATTCGGTGTGTTCACAGCACAGCTAGAAACAAAATAAGGTATTTACCTCACTCACAACTCAATACAGCGCATTCTTGGTTGCTCTGGCGACCAATGCGACCATACACACCACCAGGAACACAACAATTCACAACACATCACCAGGAACACAACACACCAACAGGAACAAACACCACATTCCTACAGAGTGATGTTAATAATGGCTGCCGTCATAATGTAAGACTCTCTTTCCCTGTTGGGCTGCTCCTTACGAAATGAAGTCCCGCTGTGACGTTCCGTTCTTTAAAATCAACCGAATGAACTTATTTGATTGATTAGCTACATCCTTGATCCATCCCTTTAATATCACTACATAAAATAGGTATAAAACCAAGTCACTTCCCGATGTCTATCCCTATGTATTAGATCTGTGCAAAAATCAACGTTAGTAGTTTCGGCTTTGGGCAGTCACTATCACTACAACAAGATCCCATCATCTAACTGAATTTTGAAAAAAATGGGACCCACCTGGAAATAATTATATACAAACAAACAAAAAAAAAATCGAATCGGCTCATCAATGACGGAGTTCTGAGGTAACAAACATTGAAAACAGCCGAATTGAGAACCTCCTCCTTTTTTTTAAGTCAGTTAAAAACTAAGTCGCTTCCCGCTGTCTGTCCCTATGTATGCTTAGATCTTTAAAACTACGCAACGGATTTTGATGCGGTTTTTTAGGGTTCCGTAGTCGACTAGGAACCCTGTTTCGCTTTGTCTGTCCGTCCGTCCGCGGACAAAGCGAAACAGGGTTCCTGTTAATCTCAGTAACCGATAGCACTAAAAAGCTGAAATTTGGTACTAATATGTATATCAATCACGCCGACAAAGTGGTAAAATAAAAAGTGTTTTTTTTTTATTAGGGTACCTCCCCTATACGTAACGTGGGGAGTGTTTTTTTTTTCATTTCAACCCTAACGTGTAATATATTGTTGGATAGGTATTTAAAAATGAATAGGGGTTTTCTCCAATCATTTTTTGATAATGTTAATATTTTCGGAGATAATCGCTCCAGAAGTAAAAAAAAATGTGTCCCCCCCGTCTAACTTTTGAACCATAGTTTTAAAAATATGAAAAAAATCTCAAAAGTAGATTTATAAAAACTTTCTAGAAAAATTATTTTGAACTTGATAGGTTGAATAGTTTTTGAAAAAAAATACAAAATAATTTCTGAACTAAGTTTAAAATTTAACCGTATAAGCAGATGTTTATTGTACCTGTAATTTGTATAAAATCACAAGGAAATGACGTGCTTTCAAATAAAGTAAAAACGGTGAAAATCGGTTCACGCAATAAAGAATTATCCCATAAAAATCATCTTCCATACTTTAAGCTCACGCGCAATAGTTAACTTAATTTGCCGATAGATGTCGCTGTACGCGGAACGCTCACATTGTACAAGGCGCTGTTAAGATTTTTCCAGATTTAATGGGGTCGGAGCAGGTGCGCCCATACATTGGGTCGAAAATTTCTCGTTCCCCAATTGTTTCAGTTGTCTTTGGTCGTTCGTTGCCTAATAATAACATTGTTCGCTAAGCTAAGTACGCTAAGTATTGCTTGTAGGGTTTTAGGGTTCTGTACTTAATACCTATGTAGGCTTGTGCGCGCTCGGTCACTGAGCGGATCGCTCCAAACTAGGTACAATCGCTCAAATGTACTAGTTTGGTTGGGGTTGGCCGGGCGAAGGTATTTGCAGATGGCGCCAGCATAGGTTTTACCTGTCAGTCCTACCAAAACTGTCAAATTCTTGTTTTTTTTTCGGAATTTCATTGTTTAGAATCAAGCCGTTTCTTTAAGCCAAATCCCATAGAAAAAGGCTAGTGATTAGGTAAAACCTATGATGGCGCCATCTAGTCAAACTTTGACAGTTGCCAACCCCCCCTTGTCGCTCTTGCACGCCGAGAGCCATTCGGATACGTTCGGTCGCTCGGTCATTCATTTGGATCGCATCGTTTTGCTGTCAGTGTCAATGCTCGCTCTTCTCTCTCCTCTCCGCTCCGGGTGAACTAAACGTACTAAAGAGCAGAACCGTTGGGGTCTAGTACAGTGTCGGGAATTAGGTCTTTTTATAAGTACATGTACTACGCAAGCCTATTAATAGGTCAACTTAATGTAACAAATAGCCCATTTTTTTAACGCTTAAGTGGGGACAGTTACTGTGACGGACGGAAAACTACGGAACCCTACACTGAGCGTGGCCCGACACGCTCTTGGCCGGTTTTTTAAATAGATAGAGTGATTCAAGAGGAATATTTATATTTATATGTATAATATAGTACCCGTGCGAAGCCGGGGCGGTTCGCTAGTAACAGTATATATTCCTGTAGGTATCTTATAATTTATATTTGTATGTCTGTCAAATAATAATTTTATTCTAATTTATACTCATACACACTAAAACACTAAACACCGAGTAATATAGCGTTTCTGCTGGTACCGTCACTCCCATTACAGCCGACGAAGTTACTAAAGCCTTGTCTACCATCAAATTTGATAAAAGCCCTGGAGTTGTCTGAGTCAGCACAGAAGCCTCGTTTTCGGAAAGCGTAATCTTTTACTGCCGTTAAATAAACTTTTAATGATATATTAAAAACTGGACAAATCCCCCAAAAACTGCTCCACTCCGTCATAATACTTCTGCACAAAAAAGGTTACAAAAGAGACTTCTATATAGGCAACTATCGACCGATCAGCTTGGTATCCCACATCTACAAGACTTTCATCAAAGTCATTGAGAGTCGCGTTGCTGGACAACTTGACAGACATGAACCTCTCACAGTTGACCACCTTCATACACTTAGCTAGATTATTGAAAAGTTTACTGAATACAACATTCCTCTAAATTTAGCATTCGTCGACTACACCAAAGCTTTTGATAACATCACACATTCTGCCATAGTTACAGCTCTTCAGAACCAAAACATTGATCCCATTTATATTAGTTTAATAAAAACCATACAACAGAAGCACACCAGACGTTAATCTTCAGTCGTCCGGTCCGTCGTTCCGTATACAGCGAGGAGTGTAACAGGGCAACGTGTACACGAGTTATAATAAAAATACCAAAATCACTACACGCGTGCCTAATATAATTGAGGACTTCCCTCAATTCCTCGTGGATCCCATCATCCATTTGAATTTTTGAAAAAAAAATGGGACCCACCTGGAAGCATATAATTAATTACAAACAAAAAAAAATAACGAATCGGGTCATCAATGACGGAGTTCTGAGGTAACAAACATTGAAAAAAAGAAGATAAAAAAAAGAAAACAACCGAATTGAGAACCTCTAAACTAAACATTTTTTTCCGGTTCCGGTGCTAAAAGAATACTGACGTGTTGTCGGCCGCTCCAGCATTTTGAAGTGTATTCATGTGCAAAAACCATTGTGCCAGTGATAAAAAACAGTGAACAATATCCGCGAAGTGCCAATAAACAAAAACTAATATCAGTTTATACGCAATAACCAAGCTAACAAAGTGTGAAAAAACAATCATTGCGCATAACCAAAATTTTGAGTTTATTTTCGGCTTCCAAATACATTAAAGCGAAATCAAGTTAGCCAACATTAAAGTCGAAACGACTTCGAAGTACATTGCTGCTTGGACTTCGACGTTCATTGCGTGCGAACCAGTGATTCAGTTCAACTGAGCGTTTCGTTCCATTCTCCGTTTTAATCTCTACAAACGTCACACCATGGCTACTGAAACACAACTGTCAGATCAAATGTCATTGCTGTTTATCAAAATGAAAGAAGAACTAGAGAAACAAACTATCCAAATAACGGAAAATGTAACGACAGCTGTATTACAAAGGGTGGACGAAAGGATTAAACCTATAATAGAAGAGAATGAAAAATTAAAATCAGCTGTGGAAAACTTAAATAAGAAGCTATATGTCATGGACTTAAACGCCAGACGCAACAACATCCTCATCCACGGAATTCCAGAAGAGCCGCGCGGCGAAAAAACTGAAGATCTGAACACTTTAGTCATAAAAACAATTAGCGAATTGGGTGTTACTCTTGAAAACAGTGAAATTAACATAGCCCAGCGTCTAGGCAAAATGACAGACGGTAAAAAAATAAGACCCATTTTATTAACAACAACAACGCTGCAAAAGAAAATCCAAATTTTGAAAAATAAAAAGAAAATGAAGCCTAATAGTTACATTACACACCATCACTCAAAAGAAGCTATAGAAAAAACGTGAAACTTTCGTGAAAACGAAAAACGAAAGAGGAACTCTGAGACACCAAGCCCGAGAGACAGACCCAACAACACAACGAAGAAAATCCCGAAGGTGGATGCCTTTCAGCTTGTGCGTGAGAGATCCTACTCCATGTCTGACAAAAACACATATATCAACAACTAACACCTCGGAACGGAAACTACAGCAAAAAACCCTACGACACTCAAATGATACAACAGAAAACTTTTCTCCAGTACGGTTGGTCCCCGCGGAGAAGTACGACCATCACCCTCCAATCAACAACACAAGAAACCAAGAACACATCTATGTTTGCACATATAATGTCAGGTCACTCCTTTCTACAGAAAGATTGATACTACTTAAGGAGAGCTTATCTCACATTCACTACGATATAATTGGCCTATCAGAAGTACGTCGACCAGGATGCGACATAATAGAAGATGAAGAACATATACTCTGCTACACAGGTGAAAAATCAGGACAATATGGCGTCGGTTTCCTTATAAAAAAGAAATTAAAAAACTACATAGAAAAATACTATGGGATTTCAGAAAGAATATGTATCTTAACTCTAAAATTTAACAAAGAAGAAATAAACATCATCCAAGTTCACGCTCCTACATCACAAGCTTCCAACGAGGACATAGAAAACTTTTATATGAAACTGAGGGAAACAGTAAAAACACTAGGAAAAAACATTATACTGATGGGCGACATCAATGCAAAAATTGGGCAGCGTAACCCAGGCGAAGAACTTGTGATGGGAAACCATTGCTATGGAAGCCGTAACCACCGTGGAGAAACATTAGTAAAATATGCATTAGAAAACAACCTAACAATATTAAACACAATTTTCAAGAAAAAACAGAAGAACATGTGGACATGGTTATCACCTAACAGAGAAACCAAAAACCAAATTGATTATATACTCACAAATATGCCCAGACGTTTTTCAAACATAGAAATATTAAACCTAACTTTTCCATCAGATCATAGACTCATACGAGGAACAATGATATTAAACGAAAACAAAAAAAGTAGAGCAAACTATGGGAAAACGCTTACAAAAATAGAAAACGAAACTGAACTTAAAGTCTTTTCGGAAAGGCTATCCAAAGAAGAAAAACATTTGAACCTGCAGGAAACAGATGACATTGAAACCTACTACGGAAAAATAACAAACCTGATTACAAGCTGTCTCAACCCAGCAAATTATCCAAAAACCCCAAAAGATGAAAGGATCATCAAAGAAGAAACAGATGAACTCCTGAGAAGGCGCCAAATACTCCTAAATAAAAAACCATTAAAAAGTGATGAAAAGAGAGAACTAAGTAACTTATACAAAAAAATTAACAAACAAATAAGAAGAGACTATACAGATTATAGGATTAAAGTCATAGAAGAAAACCTAATAAGCTCTGGGAGTCTGAAAAGAGCCAACAAAAGGCTAGATACTGGAAAAAAATGGATAAAAAACCTGAAACAAACAAATATAGACAAACCAATACAGTCAAGATTAGACATAATAGACATAGCCACAGACTTCTACAAAACGCTGTACGAGAATACAGAAGATCAGGGCCAACACAATACCTACCCACTGGACAAAAACAAACCAAGTGTCTCTTTTAATACATCTCAATCACAAATCCCGGCCTTTACATGTTTCGAAATAGAGAAGACAATCCAACAATTGAAAAGCGATAAGAGCCCTGGACCAGACAATATAACCAACAACGTAATAAAACACGGGAAAAAAGTACTTATCCACCCCCTGACGTCTTTATTTAACAAAATTATACAAAACAAGACAGTGCCCAGTACATGGACAGAATCAAACATTATATTGTTATATAAAAAAGGAGATCCCACAGATGTAGGGAACTATCGTCCAATAAGCCTGCTACCAACCCTGTATAAAGTATTCTCGTCAGCCATAGAAAAAAGAATAGCACCTACAATAGAAGACAAACAGCCAATTGAACAAGCAGGATTTCGAAAAGGGTTCTCAACGATGGACCACATCCAAGCACTAGATCAAATAGTCGAAAAATACGTAGAAAAAAGAAAATTTTTGTACTTGTGTTTCATAGACTACATGAAAGCATTTGATTCAATTAGCCACAACAGCATATGGGAAGCCCTGCAACACCAGCAAGTTCACCAAACATACATAGACATACTAAAAAATATATACGAAAAAAGTACAAGCAGAGTGAAATTAGATAAAATAGGACCTGCTATAAAAATAAGAAGAGGAGTAAAGCAAGGCGACCCTTTATCACCCAAATTATTCATATCTGTACTTCAACACATATTCGAAAAACTGGATTGGTCAAAAAAGGGAATATTTATAGATGGAAAGCATCTAAGCCACTTGAGGTTTGCAGACGATATCATAGTTATGTCTGAAAACCCAAAACAACTACAAGAAATGATCAGCGAACTCTACAATGTCAGCAAAGAAATTGGTTTAGAACTGAATACATCAAAAACTAAAGTCATGAGCAATGGAGCACAATTTCCAATCCATGTCAACCAAAGCGACCTAGAGTATGTGGAAGAATATATATACTTAGGAAAACAAATAACATTCAGAAAAACTAGACATTATGAAGAAATAAACAGACGAGTTGGTATTACTTGGAAAAAATACTGGAGTCATAAAGAAATCCTAAAATCAAAACTACCAATGAGATTGAAACGCAAGGTACTCAACACTTGTATACTACCCAGCCTTACCTACGGATGCCAAACATGGATCTACAACGCTAAGACGAAGAATGATATCCAGGTGTGTCAAAGAAGTATAGAGAGAAGTATACTCAACATAAAACTTAGAGACAAAAAGAGATGCTCAGAAATAAGGAAAATAACTAAAGTCATAGATGCACTCGACCACTCAAGATCCTTAAAATGGAAATGGGCAGGCCACCTAGCCAGATTAGAAGACCAGAGATGGACCAAAGTGGTGACAGAATGGCAAGGACCTCATGGTACGAGAAACAGAGGGAGACCACAAACCAGGTGGAAAGATGATATTGTCCCAGTAGCGGGACAAAGCTGGATTAAAAAAGCACAAAACAGAGCACTATGGAAAAGGTTGGAGGAGGCCTACACCCATTAGAGGGTCCTTAAATAGAAATAAATAAAAGCAAATAAAATGTAACTATATGTATATTTAAGGAATAAACGGCTTTATTATTATTATTATTAAACTAAAAATAGTGTGATTTACTTTTCTATAATCATCAACACTTATATATGATATGGAAAAAATAAATAAAAAATCCACTTTTTATTTATCATTTCAGTTTACTCAATCGCTGCGCAGGAGCAGTAGGAGCAGTAGTAACCAAAACTTTCATAACTAAGTACATTTGTTTCACATGTTGGCGTTGTATTGAAATCGAAGTTTGGTTTTGCGAGTCATATCAGAGCGTTCCATAATCCAAATATGAATAACTGACGGAGTCGCTGTCGCCGGACACGGCGAGGAGAACTGTTTATACTATACTGTACGTGTAGTGTAGGTATAGTTCATTTGAATAATTGTTTAATTGGAAAACTTTACCCTACATTGATATTCATTTGCCATGTCTTCAGATTCGTTCCGTTAGTCATAAATAATAGTGCGAACAGTTAACGTTGTCTAAATTTACATCCGCCAAGGTATTTATTAAAACGTGAGAAACGGCCTGAGTAGGTTCACGTCAAATTGCTATAACCGTTACATTGTTACAACGTAGTCCAACTCGGTGGCTAACTATCATCATTATCACTGCAGGATATGTATGGTGTTACAAAAGCACTCCGCATACGTTACCCGCCGCCTGGTCTTAGAATTGCTTTTTATAAGTATTGTTTTAATTGCATTGCCTCAGTTTAGGTTTATAAATAAAATAATGTTTTAGGAACGACACGCTGATTGTTCGTCGTTTATTTTATTTATTGTTTTACGACGTTGAAACTATAGTAGCCCACTTATTTAAGCTTGTTACGGAGACGAAATTGATATGACATGCTGGCTATCACAAACGTGTTTAGTTCTGATAAAAAAACAGATCGTATTGGTTTGACAGAGTAGTCAAAAAAACTCCTAACCAGTACACGAAATCGATTCCCAAATTATAGTCAGAGTAATTCATCCGATCTCATTTTTTAACGTGGTCGGTTTAAAGGAATGATTGCTGAGTAAATATAAAATAAAACCAACTGAATAGGAAACACCGCTACACTGTGAAATTGCTGCTATTAAATTTTAAAACAACCATAAACCTGCCGGGGATATCCGACAACCATACTTGAAAGTAATATTATTATGCAAGTGATTGTTAGACTTGGTTAGACCAGTCCTTTCAGTCAAACTTGGTATATACTCGTATCTGGGAGCACGGTCATGCCCCCGCCAAGATGAGCCATTGGTTGTTCTAAGTTAACAACGTCGTCCATAAGTCCCGAAGGACCTCGTGTCCTTCGCTTATTTTGCGAATAATATACGAGTTGAGGACCTGTGAACAATACGCCGATATGGATAGGTAATACTCGTAGATAAAATAATCCACAGGATCATTTTTGATGGCAGCCCCCAGATGGATCGTGATATCGCAGGCGTGTTGTGTCTTGCAACGTGGGAGCGAACAAATGAGAAAGAGCTTCGAGCAGCCGGACTGAGCTGGATCGAGGGCAAGACGTCGCCGAGGATAGGAGGGCATGGGCGGGATTATGAAGGCTCTTTGCACCCTGGGGTGCACTAGGACTACAAAAACTACGAGTTAACAATATATAGATAGGAGAAGCTCTTTATCGAAATCGTATCAAACCTTTCCGCAACAAAATCCTGGATCAGCAAAACTAGTAGGTAATTTTTCTGAAAACCTTTTTTGAAGCTAAGGGACGGAAAATGTACGTGACGGGACGTTTTAAGTTAGTGAAACATGTTACACGATATTGGAGATTGTGGCAATACTCAGGAAAACTTTTTAGGGTTCTGTACCTCAAAAGGAAATAACGGAACCCTTATAGGATCACTTTGTTGTCCGTCCGTCCGTGCGTCTGTCAAGACCCTTTCTCCAAATGCGTGGAGGTATCAAGCTAAAATTTATAACAAATACTCAGGGTCTACTGTCCCTTGGAGCTGTGAAAAAATAAAACTTCTAAGCAAACGCAATCAAAACATACAGCCGTTTATGCCGCAAATTTTCGAAACTCGCAAGGGAATCTTAACCTACAGGGTACTCCTGTGAACTCAGAATCTTGAAATTGGGTACGAAGCAACGATAAAGGAAAAATTGCGAAAACCGTACATTTTTGTACGGAACCCTCGGTGCACGAGTCCGACTCGCACTTCGCCGGTTTTTTTTTAATGATTGACCCTCAAGATCACCAAATATGACTTCTTCAATTTATTTTATATATAGGCAAATCTAAAGCAAGTAGGTATGTATGCTTATCTCTCATCTCTCACTTATGTATAATAAATCTCTAAATTAAAAAAAGAATCGGCCAGTATCAAACTAACCATTTTCGTGTCCCCCGATGATTTCAGCTTCCCATTTACGGAAAAACATGTAACTTTTTTTATAAGCACATTATTACTCTAACTTCCGCTTTATCCGCCCGCGACGATTAATTAATTTTCGGAAACATTTGACCACATTAAATTATTCATTTCTTTTGCTTGAAATCGTAGCCGCCATATCTGTCAACTGTCAGTGACGTCAAAATGGCGGGCTTGCCATAATTATCCAATATTAATAATTTCGATCCGGTGTTGTGATGATAGACCTTCACAAAACTCATATTCAATTCTAAAGCGTAAATAACATAATCGATTCGGATATGGAAACTTATATGCGATAAATTTGTATTTCAACAAATTTCAACAAAACAACGTCAAACGTCAAAAGTCTGACTCTCTTCCTTTTTTTTAATGGCATGGCAATAGCGCTGTTCTCGCGTTCAGCCATAAGTAAAGTCTATTTGAGTTTCTGCAAGATTGAATCACACGCTGAGTATTTAATTGTCGCGATACTGCACGGCTATCACAAGACGGCGCGCGAGCTCTCTCGATTTTTCTCGCACTATACGTCTCTTTCTAAGTTGTATAATAAGAGAGAGACGGATAGTTGGAGAAAAATCGAGAGAGCTCGCGCGCCGTTTTGTGATAGCCGCGCTGGTTTGTCAGTATTTATATTTATCTATCAGCAATAAACAGTATGTATTAAATCAGTATAGAACGAGGATTTTACAAACATTAATTATTAAGCGCGTCAGTATTAAGGCGGCTTCAAGTTGACATTCAGCCAATATAGAGACACAGAAATTGGCCAACAGACAGGAAAATACTTTTATCATAAAGCCTGCAACACACATTCATTATATTGGCTTTGGCGGGAACATACACAAGATTTGGCAGAATGTGATAGTGCAATCTGAAACATTGCAATATGAAAAAAATAAACATATTGCATTAACATTTTTAATAATTTCCTTTATTAGAAAGGGACTCGGACTCGCGGTATAGTTGTAGAACTTACCTAGTGGTTAGGTATGGTTTGGAAAATATAAATTGGCCGTCTGTTGTCAAATTAAAAAGAGTACTTTTGTTCCACGTAAACACTTACCGGTCAATGGATACTCGAAAGGATTATCAGTCGGAGTGACTCAGGATCATTTCAGTCATCCATCACGTTTTTATAATATAGCATAACACTGTTAAAAATATGTAGACCCCTTATTCATAAAACTTAAAATACCTCTGATAAATAACACGTGTTTTGACCCTTTCTTAAAAATGTCAGAGTTACAGGTTTTAACGTCATTTTAACTAAAATATACAGGTTTATTCAAAGTTTTACATGATAGGTTAAAATTAGAACTGCGTGTGTCCTATTTCCAAGAGAAGAAATGCGTTAACTCCTACATTCACATGCAAACGAAGTCGCAGGTACAGCTAGTATATTAATAAACCTGACACAGCGGAAATGCGAAAATTAATAAAAAACGCTTTGAAAATGCCACACATTTGGCGGATATTTATTTCCTTTCATACAATGTTTTGTTTTTATTGCCTTAATAAAAAGACAATTCAAAGCTGTATTATATCTCTTACTTCCCCATCCTGTAGTTATGAACATATTTCATATATATATCTTAAATTCTATTTTCTTAGCTAGGGATATGATTATTTCTCGCCTGTAACTATGTTACCGCGACATATACATATCGTTTCAGAGGGTACAAATGAAGTCGGAAACATTAGCATGTGGATAACTACCTACCTGAAATTTCAATAACTCAATAAGTTAGTATTCAGCTGACGCTATCGAAATTTGAGTAAGTGGTACTTACTTAGAACCACCATTTGATCGAATATATTTTATAGAATGTTACGAGTTTGTAATGGTTAGAGGAGAGGATCTTACTCGTGGGAAGCGCGCATGCAACGCCTAGTAACTTAGACCGCCTTGGCGGATCATTGCTATGTCGAAGAATGACGAAAATGTCCTTTCACTCATGTGATTAATTAATCATTCATTCCACAGTCAAAGTTTCCTTAGACTTTGGGTTATATAGGTACAGCACATTTAGACTGCCTTGCACACCATGATCTTCGTATTTCCTCACGCCAAAATGTTCATGAAGCATAAGAGTGAGTATCCATTAGAGATGTGCGAGGCAGCGGGGCGGTTTGCGAGGAAAAAGTCCACCAATAGCGTTGCTAGCGTCGCTTCCCCACACCTTCCCCTCTGGTGGATACTCAACTTCATAGATGGATAAGAATGAAACCACTCGTCCTTCTAGGTAATTCGTAGAATATTAGTGTAAATAGTATTCTAACAACATCGTTGGGCCGTACCATCCTTTGTGTCATTAATTTACGAGTATTTTGTCTAACTATTGACATAAAGTTGTAAAGATAAAATCAAATGTGTACGCCTCGCAATGGGTTTGTTCGAGTTGTTGCCAAAAAACAAGGGATGAAGTGGTGAAGCGGTAAGTCGAAAATTCTATGTCGGACGGAATGTTCTTTTTTCACGACTGCTCAACAAAAAAGAGTGTATTGTTTTTGAATAAGTGATATGTCACTGCCAAACAATTGATACGTTTTAAATAAACAAGAAGTTTCATATATTTACAACTATTCCTAGCAGTAATTCTTAAATATATTGTGGCCCAAAATTATATTACCTCGCAAAGCATATACTTAAATTATATAAATATTAAGCAAAAAAACTGTTCAATTACCTAAGAAGTACTTCTAGGTAAGATTTAATTACATTTTTGAAGACCCTGGGATATTTATTTATTTCTATTTATCACGAGCTAAATAGTTTTTCTGCAAGCATGACACAAGATTGTTTATTAATGCACCGCAGTATTTTACGGTGAAGTAATCGATTGCTGACCACAAGAATAAATAGGAACCCACGCACGCTCGGCGCAGATAATATGATGTTAAGTGCATGTGAAAAACCATCTATCTCTATGGATGAGAGAGCAAAGTGATAAAATATCTGCGGTGTACCTATTAAGTTGTGTAAGTGTGAGTTCATATCTAATTGTAAATAAAAGTAAAAATTATTATGAAAAATAATGTGTCGAACAATAATGTACTACAATCATTGATCGCATCAAGCTAGATGTTTAAAGTTGCCGAACGAGCTTTTCAAAACACGGAGTAAGTATCACATACTGGGTACAAATAATGAAATAAACTTACCGCGAGCACAGAACACCGGTCACTGGTGGGTAATAGCACTGGGTGCGCTGGCGCAAGTGTAGGTATGCGCGCACCGCACAGGAGGAGCAATGACTTGGACGCTCGCACTTGACCTTGCGGGAAGCGAGTAGACGCGATTCAGCAGCCTGTACTCGTTTTATACTTACTTGCGCGCTGACACACTGCTTTTATATTTGACGAACAACCATAAAGTAAGTGTAGCTTTTTGTACCGAAAATGGGCATTACTTAAGAGTTCACAGAGAATCACGTAATACACCCCTCTCTCTCCGGGCGATATATCTTAGGACTGAAGGTTTTATTAATACTATTAGGAGGAAACGTCTGTGAGATTGTAGCTTTGTAATGGGTAATCCCAGGAACCGCTTATACTTTTCTCAACATTCGCGTCTAAAATGGAGTTTCTGGATGTTATAGTCTTACATTTTATTCCGGGGTTTTACCTTCGTTTTTTGCACTATGCGGGCGAAGAAGGCGCGCAGGCAGCTAGTTATTAATTAAGAAAAGCCTGGTGCCTCGCCAATCCTGTAAGACAGTCACCTCACTTCATTAAGAAGTGCCTGGTGCCTCTCCAATCCTGTAAGACAGTCTCCTGACTTCATTAAGAAGACCCTGGTGCCTGTCCAATCCTGTAAGACGTACAGTCTCTTGACTTCACTAAGAAGAGTCGATTTGTGTAAGATTGTCCCCTTATATTTATTTATTTATTTATTTATTTAAGAGCCTGGTGCCTCTCCAATAATGTAAGACAGTCACCTCACTTCATTAAGAAGAGCCTGGTGCCTCTCCAATCCTGTAAGACAGTCACCTCACTTCATTAAGAAGACCCTGGTGCCTCTCCAATCCTGTAAGACGTACAGTCTCTTGACTTCACTAAGAAGAGCCTGGTGCCTCTCCAATACTGTAAGACAGTCTCCTGACTTCATTTAGAAGAGCCTGGCGCCTCTCCAATACTGTAAGACAGTCTCCTGACTTCATTTAGAAGACCCTGGTGCCTCTCCAATCCTGTAAGACGTACAGTCTCTTGATTTCACTAAGAAGAGCCTGGTGCCTCTCCAATACTGTAAGACAGTCTCCTGACTTCATTTAGAAGAGCCTGGCGCCTCTCCAATACTGGAGGACAGTCTCCTGACTTCATTTAGAAGACCCTGGTGCCTCTCCAATCCTGTAAGACGTACAGTCTCTTGACTTCACTAAGAAGAGCCTGGTGCCTCTCCAATACTGTAAGACAGTCTCCTGACTTCATTTAGAAGAGCCTCGCGCCTCTCCAATACTGTAAGACAGTCTCCTGACTTCATTTAGAAGACCCTGGTGCCTCTCCAATCCTGTAAGACGTACAGTCTCTTGACTTCACTAAGAAGAGCCTGGTGCCTCTCCAATACTGTAAGACAGTCACCTCACTTCATTAAGAAGACCCTGGTGCCTCTCCAAATCCTGTAAGACGTACAGTCTTTTGACTTCACTAAGAAAAGCCTGGTGCCTCTCCAATACTGTAAGACAGTCACCTCACTTCATTAAGAAGAGCCTGGTGCCTCTCCAATCCTGTAAGACAGTCTCCTGACTTCATTAAGAAGACCCTGGTGCCTCTCCAATCCTGTAAGACGTACAGTCTCTTGACTTCACTAAGAAGAGCCTGGTGCCTCTCCAATACTGTAAGACAGTCACCTCACTTCATTAAGAAGAGCCTGGTGCCTCTCCAATCCTGTAAGACAGTCTCCTGACTTCATTAAGAAGACCCTGGTGCCTCTCCAATCCTGTAAGACGTACAGTCTCTTGACTTCACTAAGAAGACCCTGGTGCCTCTCCAATCCTGTAAGACGTACAGTCTCTTGACTTCACTAAGAAGAGCCTGGTGCCTCTCCAATACTGTAAGACAGTCACCTCACTTCATTAAGAAGACCCTGGTGCCTCTCCAAATCCTGTAAGACGTACAGTCTTTTGACTTCACTAAGAAAAGCCTGGTGCCTCTCCAATACTGTAAGACAGTCTCCTGACTTCATTTAGAAGACCCTGGTGCCTCTCCAATACTGTAAGACAGTCACCTCACTTCATTTAGAAGAGCCTGGCGCCTCTCCAATACTGTAAGACAGTCCCCTGACTTCATCCAGAAGAGCCTGGCGCCTCTCCAATCCTGTAAGACAGTCTTCTGACTTCATTAAGTCTTTCTAAAATTCACCAGGATCTTCCCTGATGCCTCTCCAATCCCGTAAGACAATCTCCTCACTTCATTAAGAAGAGCCTGGTGCTTCTCCAATACTGTAAGACAGTCTCCTTACTTCATTAGGTGCTACTTCCATGGAAACACATCAGGATCAGTGACGGGCAATAAAACACAATCAATAAATCAATGAAGATTTCTATACGTCAACTGTAGTCTTCATCATCAATTCTACCTCATCAAATTGGTGATTATCGGGAGTCTTGACTTGAAACTCGTGTGTTTGAGTTTCAATAGAACGTACCTACTTACACAAACATGAGATAATGAGTAGATGACACATGAGCGTAAATACTTATAGTAATAGCTTTGGAAAAAACGTACTTAATACGTGATACGAAAAGTTCTTGGAGTTGCGTACTTATAAAACCTTTTCAAATTCAGTTTTTATTTTATTTTATGAAGTAATATTTGACAGTTGTTTTTATTCAAATTCTCCCCGTCATTATCACATCATAAATAAGTCTTTTGTGAACGAGTCGGCTAAATCGTAAAATTATGGAAAAAATAAGTAACGTGCCGTTATAAAGTCCTTGTGTAACAAAAAAATGTGTACCAAGGATTGTTTTTGGTTATTAGATCATAGGCCAGTGCGCTTTACCCTATCCCACTGCCGCTTACTGGGTTGCTTAGTTTAGAAGAGGCTGATCTAGCTGTAAAGAAGACCCCCGCTCCGGCCGGCGTCCTACCTCAGTTAATGCACAAACCGTAGAAAAACAAAAAATAAAATGGACAGATGAATCAGGATCACATAGTAGGACTATAGTGTACAATCGATATTACGGATATAAAAAGTGTCAGCAGGGTTCCGAGACTTTACCCAAGGCAAACAGAGACTTGCGTGTGGAGATGGCTCTACCCTGCCATCTGTTATGCTGGTTTTGAGATCTTTTACCATCCGCCCTACTCGCCAGACTTAGCATCGACTGAATTCCACTTATTTCCTAAATTAAAGGATCACATTCGCGGAACTTCACTTGTCAAGCCTACGCGGTCAAGGATGCCGTAGGATTTTTTAAAGGTTGAAAAAACTTTACGACGGATTAAAATAAAACGTTATAATAAAAGTATACAACAGCAAAGGATATTTTAAGAAGAAAAAAAAGACCGGGTTGCACTCCGGAAGTGCCGGCAGAAGCCAAAACTCAATGACATTGTAACGGTTTTTCGATCAGGCAGGTCACGTAATTGCTTTAATTATCAGTACAAAAGTGGTAAATGGTAAATGTAGTAAAATACAATATTCATTTATTGCGCTATCGTACACAAACATGACAATTTATATTACATAAAAAAAATTAACACTTCAGACCTATTGGGACCGTGCGCGACGACAGCGCCACGTGACAGGTGGCCATTATGGACAATATTGTCACCGCTGTCAAGCGAGAAGTAAATATTGTGAAAAAAATTAATGAAATTTTGTGTTATTTTACTGTAGACAATTTTGAACGATGTTAGTCAGTAACATTATTGCCAATAACATTAAAATTGTTGTTTTCATTGAGAAATGAGCCTACTGCTCCGTTTTAGTCACCAGTAGGATTTCGTGCCAACAACCAAATTGGTGCTAGCTGGGCATGTCCTTAAGGTTGAAGACATTCGCCAAGGAGGCATGACCTTGGAACATAACTGGCACTGGCTTCTGCATCGACTTTTCTACCTCCAATAAAGTGTGCACTACAAATTCTGTCATCTGGCTTTGGCTGCCACAGGGATCCATCGGGACTGTAACATTACAATTCACCGTAAATTTTCAAGTTAATACTTGTATCAAATGATTAGGTACGTACTTTAAGTAAAATATTTTAGAGGTTAATTGACTTACTTTCTTTCTTACGGCAACTAACCACTTATTTCTTTGGTCTCGTTTCCACCACAGTCTTGGTAATTGGTAAATTTTACAGTCGCTTCTTCTTGGTGTTATTACAATTCACAATAACATATCTTACTAGGACCATATTTAATTTATCTCAAAAACGATTAGAAAATGTTTACTGCATAATGGATTTGACAGCTCAAGTCAGCGACAAAAATGTAAATTTTAGCCGTAGCGAGCGCTGTGATCATTTAGGCTACTCCCTCCACCCGCTTTGCACCCTGCCAATTACAATTATTTAACATTAAAAAGTTTATCTCTCAGAAAAACCAACTTCCATCCATACGTAAGCGTCTTACGAATCTCACGGTCACGTCACCTGACGCAAGTTTAACATTTTTCCCCATCCCAAAAAAGTGCACAGCGCCGCTAAAGAAGTTTTCACTTCAAAAACTATCGTTTTTGACCCAATTTCTAAGAACTTAATGATGGGTGACTCTGCTAATAAAAATTGAGGGTTGCCCTCAATTTCCTGGGACCCCATCATCAGATTCTGACTTGGTAACAATGAGACCACTCATTGAAATTAAAACAATATTTTGAAAATCGAACTATAGTTGAGTCAGGGAAATCGGTGCACCTTCTTAAAAAAGAAATACCTTTTTCCAAACCGGTTAAAATAAAACTTTTTTAGGTACCTATCTATACATAATAAGTTAATTTCTAGCCGGTTTATTTTCCCTACTGTACCGATCTCGCACGCACATTGTACTGACATTTGCACGCACATGTAGCTGACTGTACACTGTAAAGCATCACATGTGCAAGTATAAACTTTTCGAACTTATTTCAAATTAAATTCAAAATAATTTATTGCATGGTTATGGGTTTACAGAGCTGTTATATAAATGGTTTATGTTCTCCACGTCCTGCCTCAAAAAGGAGTACAATTATAAACTTAAATCTAATATGCTAATTAGCTCGATTACATTATATCAAATGTCATTGATTATCGAATTATACTCATACTACTGACATTATATTTATACATCTCATCATACTATACAATTTCTGATTCACCAGCCAGTCAAACCACTGTTTTTTTAAAGGCTTCGGTGGTATTTTTTCATTGTACTGCAAGTTTATTAGAAACTGTTCTGGTCATACAAATAGCACTTTTCGTAAGACGTGCGATTTTGGAATTTAGGCATACTATATCATAACCATATTTTGAACGGAGCCTTTGTGTACCAGGATTTCTCACTGTAATCATATCGGGATTGTTTTTTATAAACATACAGACCTCGTAGATGTACAGAGAAGGAAAGGAAAATATACTATTGTCGAAGAACAGAGGCCTGCACGTTTCCGTCTGTTTAAGGCCGAATACACTACGAAGGCATTTCTTCTGCAAAAAAGATCCTGTCTTTGCTACTGGTCTTGCCCCACAGAATTAAAAGCCTTATCTCAAATGTGACATTACATATGAGTCAAATGCAAGTAGAGCTGTTTTCTGTGAAGAAACATATCTTAATCGTCTCAGAGTATATAAAAACATAGTTAGCTTTGCTATTACATGTTCCGAACGATAATGCCAATTCGTATGCGAATCAATTATTATGCCAAATAATCTTAAAGATTGATCATTTTCTGGTTCGCAATCTTTATTTATAACAAAACCGACATATGGCGGTTTTTTTTACCCTGTGGTGCATAGAACTCCATGAATTTAGTTTCTTGTAAATTTACTTGCCTGTGGCCTCCATCCGTACAATAATATCATGAAATACTTAATTAATTTCTACCATATAAGCAAGGGTTTCGTCGCTACGAATCACGACAGAATAGTGATAAGCAAACACTAATGTCTTATGTTTCGTGATATCGGGTAAATAATTTTTAAAGACTAAGAATAACAACAGAGAGCCAAGGATGCTTCCTTGGGGCACTCCAGCTTTAATATTTCTGTACATATACCTTGCCTAGCTATCTATCGAAAGTTTTACTGTTCTGGTACTAATAACATTACATGTAAAGTGATTGCCAAGACTCCGTAGCTCATATAGGTTTCGGCGTGAAAAAGATATCAGATAGCAATTAGCGCCAAGCTTCCTACTCCACACGGCTTAACTCTACCAGCCACGCTCTACAAATTGTATATCTTACCCTAAAATAACAAAACACGATTTTTTTCCTACTGTTTTGTCGACTTGATGGAGTCTTGTGCTCCGAAACAAAGATTTTATTATTATTATCTCCGATGGAAATTCACGGGGCGAACCCCGGTCATTTGGAAAGCGTGCGTGGGGATATAGATCCATCACGTAAACACCTGCTAGAACCCTTTCACTCGTGAACCGGTTCCACCAGGCGTTGGGGTTATTGTGGGTAATATGGATAGAGAACTAGGTCCTATGGTGATGAGATATGGGTGGATTATGAAATTGCTGAAATTGCTGATATTGAAATTGCCATAACATTGTGCGCACAAAGTTCCGAGGCATTGTTATTATTATCATTGGATTATACGGAACCCTAAAAAGTTGAAAGAAGGCAAATCGTGATAGAATTGAGGTATTTTTAAAAAGCAAATAACAACTCTGGAATTCCAGCATAGCTTGAAAATATTTTAGTATGTATATCAGATAACTGGTAAATTCGCCATGCCCCACGACCAAGTGTTGGCGAAGGTTCATGAACCATCCATTCTTAAATGACCCACCTCGTCCCGCAGCGTGTAATATAAACTAAAAAAAGAAGCATCCGCCGGTGGATCTGGCTAAACTGGACATGTTTGCATGATAGGTACTTGCTTTAACGTGTACCTATGAAGTTCATTTAAGTCCATTTATAATAAAGTGAAAATGATGCTAGGCATATCGTGATTAAAATTGAAGCAGCGTTGTATACATATTATGCAGACTAGGCAGGTACCGTCTAATGGCAAGTAGTATACTCGTGATATAAAAAACTTGAAGACAATGTTTAGAAAATCAAATGAGCTAATGTTCTATTATACAATATATGTTTTCGCCGAACGGCCGCCACCTTGGAAATTCGCGCTTTGTTCTTAAACCACGTACTTAAATACTCTATAAGAATATGGCTTAGAACATATTTCCAATGAACGTTTGTTTGTATCAAATATCGTACAAAAGTGAGCGGTGCTGCCCGCCTCCTCTCCCGTGACGATTTGGCTACACATTCAGCCGGAACACTTGCCGCCTTGAGGGGGAGACCTAGTTTCGTCCGCTGCCTCTTCGCTTCCAGATCCACCAGTCACTGCTGATGCCTCTACGATCCACGTGTCTGAAGAAGCCGTCCTTCGCTCCATATTAACGTTGGCTCCGCTGGTGGACTGGATACCTAAAAGATTTAACCAACTTTACCATGGGCGACACGAGATCGGCTCTACTGAAGGAAGTCACGACTTTGATAAACCTAATGCTTTCAGGCCGCGTCAATCCCGAGATCGTCCCACTCCTGAATGGCGCGAACCAATTGTTACGATTGGTCTTGTTTACTGCGGGGGTCTTCGCCCCCCCCCCACTGTTTTGGACTTTTTAAGAACTCGTGCAGCACTCTAGTTGGTATTATGAGATTTTATGACGGTTAAATGATATTAGGGAAAATGAGATTAAGATCTTACGTAGCATCTTCATAATTAGTTGAAAATATGTTAAGTGCCTTAGCAAATCATTTGCTACACAATTATTTACCACACAAAATTTGACAATATGTTCTTTGCCTTAGCAAACCATTAAATTTACCTTGGTTTAATTTAGTAAACCATTAGCACGTTAAATTTGACGTAGCAAAATTTTGCAATATAAAAATGTAGCGAAAAAAAAATACGAAGTAAAATTATGCCAAGGATTGGTTTGCCAAATAAAACTTCGGCGTTTCGAGATCTATTTCGAGTTGAGCAGCTTCTATCGCTAGGCATTCGGCCTGAAAGACGGAACAGCACTTGTGAAGCTTTCTTCGTTTTATTGTTATTTTTACATCCGGATGATATTATACGACAAAGGCTGCTCCTGCTGATAAATTTGGTGCTTGCCTATATCGTTATATTGCTCGTGATCGCAAATAATTTGTATTTTATTGATGATAATAGAAATTCTGCTAGACGGGTGTAAAAGTTTGGCAGGAGATATCTGAGAATGACTGGCCTATGATGCAACCACCTGATTTGCATGGATGCGCAGTCATCGATAGGGGCTTGCATTTTATTTACTTATTTCGTGCGACGCATAAAATAATATTGATGTTTACGTCAAGTAGCGGGTAATACTTCGTTATGATTTTGACAGCTGCTACAGTTGGTTCATGATTCGCTTAATGTAGGTACCAAACATAACCCATATTTATTGCTATTCCATTTATGACAACTTATTCCAATCACAACTCTGAATGCGTACTGGCGTCAACGTATTCCCGTTCATAAAAACCGGGATGCGACGCGGGGAACGTCGTGCATCCTTAATAAATTCCCAATCAGAGCAATTGTTCAGGTATGTTAATTTTGTGCGTTTCGTTTTTGGTTACTCTATCGGGGTTTGGGTTATTTCTTCTTCAAATTTTCGTTTGGAGTGCTGGTACCAATACCGGAATAATTTGTAAAGGATATCTCGCTTCTCGTTGGCTAGTTTCAGGTCTCAAATCGGTTACCTTAATAGAGCGCTCTTTAATCTTCTCATAAATGTGCTCGAGGTGTTGCAGGACGAACCTGCAACACCTCGAAGTTCACGCATCGGGGACTCCCCTTTAAAATCCCGGTTATTTAAGCCTGCCAATTCCAACTCTACAGCGGCTGAGGTGGCAGTCACCCCACCCCTACCGAAAATCGGCACTATCACCGCTGTCCAAACATTCCACTTCCGACGGAAGTGGTTTTTTTTTAGATTTGCGGCATATTCGCTGCAGTCATTGATTGTGTCACCGTCATGGAATTCCAACTGCTGAGTTTTTTTTTAAATATCGTCTGCCCAAGATTTCCATCTGACTTTCTCATTCTCTGATTCGAAATTTTCAGGTTTCTGTTCAAATTCTCAGTCAGTTAAGTATCTGTGCACGACTCTTCCTTAATTTCAGCGGCTGAAGGGGCGGTCACCCCACCGAAAATCGGCACCATCACCGCTGTCCAAAAATTCATCTTTTGATGGAAGTGATTTTTTTTAGATTTGCGGCATATTCGTTATAGCAGGCATCGATGGTGTCACCGTCATGGGATGCCAACTGCTGCGTTTAAAAAAAATATCGTCTGCCTAAGATTTCCATCTGACTTTCTCATTCTTTGATTCGAAATTTTCAGGTTTCTGTTCAAATTCTCCGACAGGTTCTCAGTCAATTAAGTATCTGTGCAAGCCTCTTCCTTAATTAAAAAAAAACGAATTCTTGTTTCAGTCGCATCCTATATATTTGCTCAAGGCAATGACAAGCACGGATTCTAAAAAGTGGGCCAATTCATCTAAATTAGTCATTTTCGATGCCTGGCCTGCGTAGCGTTTGAAAAAGCGTCCCACTAACGAGCTTCCTTTTAAGCATCCCCAGCGCGAAACCATCGCTGCGAGATGGAAATTGGATGGCAGTGAGTTCTTCTTGTTTTCCAGCGCACTATTAAATGTTTCGAGGTACGCCGAAACACTAGAGTATCTTCCGAAAATTTCAGTTACAGCAATCAATAGTGCCTACCCAAAATCAGTTACAACGACTGTTGAGATTGGTGCATTAGCGGCTAGTATTAGACGCAGGAATTGTGCCACGATCAGAGCCCGCTGCTCCACAAATACCATCTGCACACATTAATATAGAAATACATATATCTGGGTCATGGGATTGGTCCCAATTAGCTATTCTACCCGTTGCGTCAATAATGAATTGAGCATAATCATTTTTTCAGCAACGTGCCTCGTAAATTTGTAACTGATCGGGCCGCCAGTACACACAAATAACCTTAAGGATTTTCTTCGCGCCACATTTTTTGTAAATTCAGCACTGGGTTAGAAAACCGTAAGCCTCGGTCAAACGCTGCTCTTTTGCTTTTCGCAATACGGCATTACTTATTTTTTTTTTATTATTACGAAAATGATTACAGAAATACAAAAATGATTGTTTTACAAATCTTATAATCTACATTTATGACACATATTGACAATTGCATCCCAAAAAAGAAAGAACCGTTTTCATCTGGTATTTCATCTGTTTCGACCCACAATTCTGCTTCATTTTGAGCCAGCCATTTCTTAGTCCCTGCTGACACCATTTTCTTTTCGTTTCGCTCAGCAAAAACGTTGTCTTTGAGCTTCTTCAGAGCAAATTGGAGTTGAAGAGGATCGCTCGAAAAGTTAATCGCACTCTTTCCAGTAGTCATATAATTAACAAATTCTCCAGTATACAACCTGTTCCTAAACCCAGTGAATGAAGGCCTTCCAATTGACACTGGGTCGATATTACCCAAACTTTTCGTCTGTAAGGCCTGAGCCTTTTTTGAAATCATTGTGAATTTGTTGGTAGCATAGGTAGTGGATTCCAGTTAATTAAACCGGGATGCAACTGGCTCGTGCATCCTTAATAAAGCCCCAATCAAAGCAATTGTCGTGGTATTTTAATTTTGTGCGCTTCGTTTTTGTTCCTCTATCGGGGTTTGGGTTATTTCTTCTTAAATTTTTCGTTAAATCTCTCCAATCTTCTTAGACACTCCACTCGTTTGGAGTGCTGGTACCAATATCGGAATCATTTTTAAATGATATCTCGTTTCTAGTTAGCTAGTTTCAGGTCTGAAATCGGTTTCCTTCAAAGAGAGCTCTTTAGTCTTCTCATCAATGTGCTCGAGGTGTTGCAGGAAGAACCTGCAATACCTCGAGGTTCCCGCATCGGGAACTCCCCTATAAAATCCCGGTTTTTTAAGCCTGCAAATTCCAACTCTACGGCGGCTGAGGTGGCGGTCACCCCACCCCTACCGAAGATCGGCACCATTACCGCTGTCCAAAAATTCCTCTTTTGATGGAAGTGGATTTTTCAGGGGAGTCATGGGATGCCAACTGCTGCGTTTATTTTTAAATATCGTCTGCCCAAGATTTCCATCTCACTTTCTCATTCTCTGGTTCGAAATTTTCAGGTTTCTGTTCAAATTCTCCGACAGGTTCTCAGTCAGTTAAGTATCTCTGCACGACTCTTCCTTAATTTAAAAATAAACGAATTCTTGTTTCAGTCGCATCCTATATATTTGCTCAAGGCAATGACAAGCACTGATTCTAAAAAGTGGGCCAATTCATCTAGATGAGTCATTTTCGACGCCTGGCCTGCGTAGCGTTTGAAAAAGGTTCCCACTAACGCGCTTCCTTTTAGACATCCTCCGCGCGAAACCATCGCTAAGAGATGGAAAGTGGATGGCAGTGAGTTTTTCTTGTTTTCCAGCGCACTATTAAATGCTTGGAGGTACGCCGAAAAACTAAAGTATCTCCCCAAAATATCAGCTACAGCAATCAGTAGTTCCTGACCAAAATCAGTTACAACCACTGGTGAGATTGGTGCATTAGCGGCTAGTATTAGACGCAGGAATTGTGCCACGATCAGAGCCCGCTGCTTTACAAATACAATCTGCACACATTGGTATAGAAATATATGCGGGTCATGGGATTGGTCCCGTTTAGCTATTCCACCCGTTTCATCAATAATGAATTGAGCATATTAATTTAACAGCAACGTGCCACGTAAATTTGTAACTGATCGGGTCGCCAATACACACAAATAACCTTAAGTATTTTCTTTGCGCCACATTTTTTGTAAATTCAGCACTGGGTTAGAAAACCGTAAGCCTCGGTCAAACGCTGCTCTTTTGCTTTTCGCAATACGGCATTACTTTTTTTTTTTTTTATTATTACGAAAATGATTACAGAAATACAAAAATGATTGTTTTACAAATCTTATAATCTACATTTATGACACATATTGACAATTGCATCCCAAAAAAGAAAGAACCGTTTTCATCTGGTATTTCATCTGTTTCGACCCACATTTCTGCTTCATTTTGAGCCAGCCATTTCTTAGTCCCTGCTGACACCATTTTCTTTTCGTTTCGCTCAGCAAAAACGTTGTCTTTGATCTTCTTCAGAGCAAACTGGAGTTGAAGAGGATCGCTCGAAAAGTTAATCGCACTCTTTCCAGTAGTCATGTAATTAACAAATTCTCCAGTATACAACCTCTTCCTAAACCCAGTGAATGAAGGCCTTCCAATTGACACTGGGTCGATATTACCCAAACATTTCGTCTGTAAGGCCTGAGCCATTTTTGAAATCATTGTGAATTTGTTGGTAGCATAGGTAGTGGATTCCCGTTAATTAAACCGGGATGCAACTGGCTCGTGCATCCTTAATAAAGTCCCAATCAAAGCAATTGTCGTGGTATGTTAATTTTGTGCGCTTCGTTTTTGTTCCTCTATCGGGGTTTGGGTTATTTCTTCTTAAATTTTTCGTTAAATCTCTCCAATCTTCTTAGACACTCCACTCGTTTGGAGTGCTGGTACCAATACTGGAATCATTTTTAAATGATATCTCGTTTCTAGTTAGCTAGTTTCAGGTCTCAAATCGGTTTCCTTCATACAGCGCTCTTTAGTCTTCTCATCAATGCGCTCGAGGTGTTGTAGGACGCACCTGCAATACCTCGAGGTTTCCGCATCGGGAACTCCCCTTTAAAATCCCGGTTTTTTAAGCCTGCAAATTCCAACTCTACGGCGATTGAGGTGGCGGTCACCCCACCCCTACCGCAGATCGGCACCATCACCGCTGTCCAAAAATTCCTCTTTTGATGGAAGTGGATTTTTCAGGGGAGTCATGGGATGCCAACTGCTGCGTTTATTTTTAAATATCGTCTGCCCAAGATTTCCATCTCACTTTCTCATTCTCTGGTTCGAAATTTTCAGGTTTCTGTTCAAATTCTCCGACAGGTTCTCAGTCAGTTAAGTATCTCTGCACGACTCTTCCTTAATTTAAAAAATAAACGAATTCTTATTTCAGTCGCATCCTATATATTTGCTCAAGGCAACAAGCACGGATTCTAAAAAGTGGGCCAATTCATCTAGATGAGTCATTTTCGACGCCTGGCCTGCGTAGCGTTTGAAAAAGGGTCCCACTAACGCGCTTCCTCCTCCTCCTCCGCGCGAAACCATCGCTGCGAGATGGAAAGTGGATGGCAGTGAGTTTTTCTTGTTTTCCAGCGCACTATTAAATGCTTGGAGGTACGCCGAAAAACTAGAGTATCTCCCCAAAATTTCAGCTAGAGCAATCAGTAGTTCCTACCCAAAATCAGTTACAACGACTGTTGAGATTGGTGCATTAGCGGCTAGTATTAGACGCAGGAATTGTGCCACGATCAGAGCCCGCTGCTCCACAAATACCATCTGCACACATTGGTATAGAAATATATGCGGATTTGAGAACCGTAAGCCTCAGTCAAACACTGCTGTTGATAGTAAACCGGTTGAAACTGAAAAATTATCATGAAATGGAAGACCTATATTAAAATTGTACTGTAAAATGTGCCGACACAAACGCAAATTCTCACAAAAATTAACACACATTCACTTATATAATATTATATTTAGTACCTATACCGGCTATACCTAATTTATACTTAAAAACTGGTCTTTTGTTAAATTGACACCGAAAACGTCAAATATTGTTATAAATGTTATAATATTTAGGTGTTCATTTATTTCTCTTTATTCTGTCTTGTTCTCTCAATTCTTTTAATGCTAAAATAGGTAGCAGATACGAGGAGAGGGTGATGAGCAAGTGCTTGGGCGACATGGTTTTGGAAACTGAAACATACGTGGTACTCGCTTACTTCAATTTGCTTTTGGACAAGGCATGAAGGTCTGCAATAGTTTTTTCCCGAAAAAAGACCAAAGGCGCTGGACCTGGATATCACCAGACGGTAATTACAAAAATGAAATAGATTTTGCTTTAACATCCAAATTAGACATTATTAACGACGTTAGCACAATAAACAGGATTAAGTTTAGTTCCGATCACCGGCCTCTACGCATGAAACTTTCCTTTAATTTTAAAATTTTGCGTCATAAAATCTTCTGTTCTCAAATCAAGAACCCCGACAGAATTACAATAACAAATAATTGCGACATATTTAATATAGAATTACAGAATCAATTTGAAAATTTAAACATCGATATTGATGACGTGGAAGGCCAGTACCAAAATATCCTGAATAGTGTTAAAGTCGCCAGCAACAAAATCAAAACCAATAACAAAAGACACAATAAGTTATCGCACCACACATTGCAGTTAATAGAGCAAAGACAATCTTTACCAATAGCATCGCATTGCTTCAATAGTCTTGACAGAATAGTTAAACGCAGCATTAGACGCGACATCCGTAACTTCAACACATCCGTGGTTAAAACCGCTTTGAATAAAAATACTTCACTAAAAGCTGCACGACAAGGGATCCATAAAGGAACGAGACCGTGGATATATACCCTGACCGACGAACACGGCTATAAACAAACAAATCTAAGGCTACAAAACAAATCGGTTCATGTGGTAAACTGTAAAAAAAATGTGGAAATGTTCTCATGGCTTAGCGGACTATTAAATTAAAGTCGGTTAAAACTTTCTTTTTAGAGTAAATTATATATATTATTATTATAATTTTTTGTATCTCACAGTATTATTTAACATTTGATGGCTATTGCCGAGAATGCAGTGCAAATTCTCGGGGCACTTTGTTAAAGGAGCCGGCAAAAGACGTTGATGTGGTTGTCAAAGTGACAATTGAAAGCTTGATGTGTGTTATTCTATAAAATGTTTTCACTTTAAGTGTTCCCAACTTTAGCGAAATAGTAATTCAAAGATCAAAGTTCAAAGTGCTTTATTTGTTAAACATAGGTATAACTGAAAGAAACAAAGATATTAAATAATTATTGCAAACCACTATGTTTTACCAGTTGGCGTACAAAAACATTAAATTATTATTTTTCATTACATTACTTTATATAAAAAAGAGTCATTCATTTGCATAATAATAACATTAAATAACAGACAAACAGACGTACATTCAATAATAATAAAAAATAAAATAAAAATTTAATTGAAGTCATCATTTAAGTAATTAGACATAGAATAATAACATTTCTTTAAAAGTAATGTCATGAGTTTGCCTTTCAGAACCGGTATCGGAGTCAGCTTAAGTTCAGACGGTAATTTGTTGCATATCTTAATTGCTACAGAATACACACATTCTTTAAAATGTGACACACAGCTATCGGTTTGATGAAGACCACGCATTGCCATGATACACCTTCTGCGCATTGAAGACTGCTTCTCTATTCAACGAATTGCCCCAAAAAATTATACCGTAGCGCAGCGTCGATGCTACAAATCCATGATATGCAGTTAATACGGCATCAGGACCAACTTGCTTGGCCAGGTTATAAAGAGCATAAGCATACTGATTGAATTTCCGGCAGACTTCTTCAGTATGATTATTCCACGATAGGTGGTTGTCTAGGTGCACTCCTTAAATTTTTGTAAGAGAAACAGATTCAATGATTGTCCCATCATAATTACAACAATTTGGTAGGGGCAATTTACGCTGATGAAAGTGCATGATTTTAGTTTTCTCAAGGTTAATTAACAAATTATTCATATTTAGCCATTAAATTATGTCCTTAGCACATACATATAATCACGCCTCTTTCCCAGAGGGGTAGGCAGAGATCACGGATCTCCATTTGCTCCATTTGTCCTTAACAGTATTATTAATCTCAATTTCATAGTCGTCAACATTATTATATTTGATTACAACAGTGCTATCATCAGCAAATAAAACTAGGTTATTTGACATGTCGGGGAAGGTCATTAATGTAGAGTAAAAACAGTAAAGGTCCGAGGACACTTCCCCGCGGCACGCGATACATAAATTGAAATCAGTGTATAGGTTCTTACTTAAATTTTATATAACTATAATAAAAATAATACATTTCAATATTTAACTAAATTGGAATAGTCTGAGACATTCCGATCGTGTTCAGAATAAATTCTCATTTTGATAACAAAGGTAAGAAAGTAATATTCATTTATAGCACATTATCTTAGCATAAGTACTTAGGTACCTAAAAGTTTAAACTTATAATTTGATGAAACAACAACAAACACTTAAAACTATATTTATATTTATGTAATATATGATTGAATCGGTGAAGGAAAACATCGTGAGGAAACCGCTCTAGTCCCAATAAGGTCTAGTTTTCCCTCAGATCGCAGTCGCTTTCGTAAAACTAGTGCCTATGCCAAATCTTGGGATTAGGTGTCAAAGCGGACCCCGGGCTCCTTAAGGGGCATTACCGGGAATAACGCTAGGAGGATGATGTAATATATGATTGAATAATGGGCTGTACCTATGTCTTTATCTCAATTTTATTAACAATTATTTGACAGATTCATTTGACAATTATCTTACACAGTTATATTAACTTTGGACTCCCATTAATTAGTTTTTTTTTTCATCTGTCTCTACATTAATATTATAAAGGGGAAAAATCTGTATGTGAGATTCTAGCTTTGTGAAATGTAAGTTTGTATGTTTTGGGTAATTTCCGGAACCGCTTATAAATCCGGTTTCTAAAATTATTTCACCTGCGTGTAGAATAGACTTTCTCGATTGATATAGGTTATATTCATTCCCACGGGGTTGCTTGCGTTTTTTGTAATATGCGGGTGAACGGGCATATAACAGTTCTTAAAACATGATAAATGCTAAGGTTCTATTGTTTCAAAACGAATTCATTATTTAAGTGGCTGATTTTGATACACAAGATGTTTAAGTTAATACTTACGATAAAGCTTTGGCGGCTCGTATTTCAACGACATTATGCTTATCGCTATTCTTCATGTATTCCATCAGCATGTAAGCATCTACTGCCGGCAAGTTTGCAGTGTCTGCTCTTACAAAAGCCGCAGTAGGTATCCATGTCGGCCAATTTCGAGTCGCAGTGCAGTGGTCGTCGTATAAGCAGTCAGAATGAAATCCAGAGTCGAAAAGCAAAAGTCGTCGTTCAGGCAGGCAATTATCAAGGTCCAGGGGCAGAAACAGAAACAGTTCGTCAAATGCAAGTAAAAAGGAATATAGAGTCGTATTCGTATGCCGTATCGTACACAACACAAATGTGGGTTACTTGAGCGCGGGAAGACAGCTTTCACTGTCATTGTCAGTGCCAAATTACCACAAATAGTCAGATATTTTTTTTCTATTATAAGATGGACCAGGGAAACTGTCTTAGAATCGTAAAAGCTCATATCGCAATGGACGAAAATGTTTATATATTTTTTTTTAATTAACGCAGCGAAAAAATCTGTAATTTTTTTCTAGTGCCAAGGAATGTTATTCCTATCACCCAAAAAAAATCAGGCATTTCTGATATTTTCATCCATTCCCAATTGGGTATTTCAACCTAATACTAGTAGCAATTCCATGGCATTGTTAGCTGGTGCACCGCTTTTCAACTTTTCCGCATGGACACAATTATGAGACAGAGAGATGATTTGAGCTTTGCCACAGCTTGAAACAACATGGCTTCTGGAAACATGACTCCAGAAGACATTGCAATCGTAGAAAAACGTTGTTTTATAATAAGCGCATTGCCTGTGGAAGCTGGAGGTGCAATTCACTCATTTTCAACTAATAATAAAGTTGACTTAATTAGAAATTAAGCAAATTAAACACCGAAGGTTCAATAGTGGCAGCTATAGATAAAGTAACAGGTGCTCCTAATGAACACGCTAAACAAAAGGCATTGAAAACCATTGCTTCCCTTCAAACTATGCAAACTTATGGTCTGCCACAAGAACTAAATGTGAAAGTAACAGCACGAAGCAGAAAGTAAAGATAAATACAGCAGATGGTCTCGTAAATGGGGCAACCGGAATTTTAAAAGCGGCAAAATTTGGCAAAATGTAGAGACAGGACTGAAAAGGCCGTTGAGATTGTGGATTCTTTTTGATGACCGAAACACTGGACAGACCAGAAGAAATAAATTTCCAAAAACAAAATATCGTTATGCGCAGAATATTACAACAAACACAATTAAACGATGGAAATCCTCAAATTTAACTGTGCAGCGAACTCAATTTCCGACGGTAGCTGCGGAAGTGCAATAACCATCCATAAAAGCCAAGGAGCAACGATGGAAAAAGTCGTGGTCCATATTCATAAAAGTGTTCGTCGAGCTACGCTCTACGTGGCGTGTTCAAGAGCCACTTCAGCGTCTGGATTATTTATCGTAACAAAAAATTGAAGATTCAAGCCTCCCACACCCCCTTTACCTACAAATCCCGTTGTTTATGAGGTACAAAGACTCTCATTAACTTGTTCCTTAACGCCTAGGTACAAATTTCTGAAAAATGTTCGTACTGGCCTAATACAAGTCATTTTTCACAATGTCCAGTCTTTTCAAAAACATGCGCCAGATATAGATTCAGATCCTTTAATCAAGAATTCTCATATCGCATTTTTTTGGTTCTGGCCTCGAATTTTCCAAATGCCCACTCCCCGTGCGTCCAATTCCTTGAACGACCAATCCCCGTATGTCTAATTACCTGAACGTCCGATCCCTGTATGTCTAATTACCTGAACGTCCAATCCCCGTATGTCCAATTCCTTGAATGCCTCCTCCTCGTACGTCCAATTACCCGAATGTCTAATATCTGATTCCCTGTACGTCCATTCTTTGTAGAGTAACAAATAGTCCGTATGCCTTCGAAATTCGCCACATATTGTTGGCCTACTATTTAGGTGACACTAAAAACCGTTTATTTACGGAATTGTAGAAAATTAAGAAATAAAATATTTTTACGAAAATAAAACATTGCTTTTATCTTTATTTTCTGAATTGTTATAATAAGTTGTTGCATTTTTTCAAAGCATTGATATAGAATAAGAGGACAAGATACACAATCAGCCCAAAATAGTGGGGCCCATCGGAAGCTGCCCGGGCAGCTTATTGTCGCATTATTTTGTGGCATGGCTCAAAGTGATACGAAAATATTGCTACGTGTATAGAATCACATATCAAGCAGACGCGCCAATAATAGCTTGTATTATAATTTATAAAACAAAATATTTATGTGATGTAAATCCAAGTGGCAATTATTGGAGGAGCATTGAATAGTCGTCACATAACTATTTTCGATAAAATCTTGAAATACTGTAATAAGCTTTCCGCTGTTTGAACCTGTGGGTTGAAACAAAGTCCACAATGGATTGAAAAATCACATAGCGAATTTTGTAGGCACTTTGACCAAATTTGGGACAATTTATTATAGGACAACTAATATATCGACTTCTTCAAAGAATATTTTATTAGGGAAAGAACTACTAATTGAGTACGTAACATTTTTACACAACTTAAATACTCATTAGTAAGTATCATAGTAAATATTATTACTACATTTCAGGTATTAGCTTAACATTTTTGGACAACTAAAATATCTACTAATTTGTATTATTGTAAAAAAAAAAAAATATGCATGCTTCTTCATTTCACAAAAATATTACACCTTACTATATACAGTCGTGGTCAGATAATTAGGGACACGAATTTTTTTCCCGTACAATTGCATAAAAACTTGATGAAACTCTAGATTGTGTTTGACCAATTTTTGTTTCTAAAAATACCGAGGTATCCGTGTTTAAACAAGGTTTAATATATACTACAAACAAGTTCTGTTAATTAAGCAGTTAAAAAATGAAACATGGTCAAATTAACACATTTTACAATTTCATACTCATTATATTTAAGATTCAAAATCTTGTCGGTGGAGCAATTTCCATTCCTCTCTGTTCTCAGCTATTGTTTTGACCTCTTGATACGACGCGCCGTTTACTTTTTCTTTTATTTGGTCCATAAAAGATCTTCTTGGTCTCCCTCTCTTCCTCTTTCCCTCTATCTTCCCTTCTACTATGGTTTTCATAAAATCATCGTGTCGTAACAAGTGGCCCAACATCCTGCCTCTCCTGTTCTCAATGGTCTTCAACAACGTTCTTTTCTCTTTCACTCTCTCAAGCACCTCCTCATTCGTCTTCTTATCCTTCCAACTAATCCTCTCCATTCGCCTCCAGCACCACATACTACTCCGTGAAATTTTAGTGGTTATTTTCCCGTTACCCGGGAGATTTTGGGAGTATACTAAGTAACTTTTACTATGGGACTAACCACGAAATCATGAAAAAAAATTGGGCTGTTTCATACATTTGGACTGGTACCGCTGTTCCATTTTCTATGAGAGGGTATTTTTTTTTCGCGATGTCGTGGTTGGTCCCTAAGTAAAAGTTGCTTAGTATACTCCCAAAATCTCCCTGGCAACGGGAAAACAACCACTAAAATTTCAGCCAGTATAATTAGGAACGTTCCTAATTATAGTATTTTTAGAAACAAAAATTGGTCAAACACAATCTAGATTTTCATCAAGTTTTAAAAGTCATTTGTATGCAATTGTACGGGAAAAAAAATCGTGTCCCTAATTATCTGGCCACGACTGTACATCAACATGACTTTGACATAGTTCCATAGTGGATAATTTTTGTTGATCATTTTTTCTTAAATATAAGTCGTAAATATATAATATTTTTCAAAAACGCTTTAGGTTCTATTTTATCTTTGTGAATGCTTCTCAACAGCTTAAAATACTTTTTGTCAAAAGCTATGTCAGTTCGGTTTCTATTTTTTTGGGCTCGACAATAATTGTTCTCATTACTTTGTTATCAAAGTGAGTCGCTTCTCTTTTTAGACACTGTAAAAACAAATAAATGTTGGGGGTTTTAGGCAACTTTAAATTGATTCTGTGGTGCCACCCTTCCAAGCTATTGGTTGTTCTGGTTTGAGGTTCATGTGCACAACTTAACATTTCGGGCGTAAATTGTTTTATCCAATGGTCCCTAACGTATTTTAGGAAAGGTTTTCCTACGGTTGTTCGGGGAGCACTATCTTTGATTTCAGACCACCCTCTATTAATTTTGTTTGCAGGCAGTAGCGGCAACAAGGCGGTCATCCTCGTGGTATTTCGGCCTTCTTGGCTTTTATTAAATTTTAACTTTTTAGATCTTTTCCAAATAGCTTTACTCCAATGAAATTGGCAGCCTGATATATCTGCATTTGGAAAAATAGTTCGCACTGCGTTTATTTGGGCTCTTTTGTAGTCGCATTTAAATACAGTGATATCTAAGCCAAGTGTTTCTTTTAATTGCCGAAAGAAACGGCAGTACGTTTCCTGCTTTTTGTTGGGTAATATCCCATACACTACTGGTAAAATACCTTTGGTCTCCGGGCTGGAATTATAATCCAGATGTAGCACATACATTTGAGCGAATGGCTTCGGTGCAGAATGAAAAGTTCCATCAGCTAGAAATGTACCCTTACAGCCTTTTATGATGTTTTTACATAATGGAGATGAAAATATTAAAATTTTATTTTCGGATCCGTCTTCGTACACTAAAAAATTGTCTAGCAAGCTGCCAGATAATTGTACGTCCTCCAATTTATTAAATGTTAGTTTATCAACGCCCAAAAATTTCTTCCTTGCACTGTAACATGGGTTTTTCCTTTCTGTAAATTCCGGTATATACATAGCCAATTTCTTGTTGTCTTCGGTCTTGAGAAACTCGTTAAAATTATTCTCGTAAATAGTTTGTATTGGGCCCAAATCTTCGCACACATCTTTTTTTATCTTGTCAACCACGATATCAATTTTGTTCTGAGCTACATCCGGATAGCATGTATGTTCTTTTTGCCTTATAATCATGTTATCTGACGCTAACGTGACTGTGGCACTACAGATTGATCGGTTAGTGCATCTCCATAGCGTAGTGTCACTTTTTTTATTTGTTATGCTTAAATTGTATCTAAATCCACGCCACAATAAAAGTTTCTTACCTTTATGGCTGGTTATGAAATTAACGTCCATTTTAACTTTTAATAATCAGAAGGAAAACCATAATTTTTCCATCAGTGTAAGAGATAATATTACTGACACTGACAGCACTAAATTAAATGACATGTTCTAATGCATGTTTATTATTTTCAATGAATGGCCAGTATCACTATTATATAAAGAGTTATACCTACATATATTAATAGGTAAGAGTCGTACCCGACATGCAATTCTTATCGCTATTCTAATGATCAATAAGATAAAAAGTAAGTTAAATGAGTGGTAAATGTTCATTTCCATGAACGCATAAGACCGTGAAGTAAGTAAAATAAAAGTATCAACTAAAAAGGTATCCGTTGGTAATGGTACACAAATGAATAAAATTCAATACTTGGTATATTTTTGAAACGGTACCGTTAGAGCAGTTTCGTACTACGTCCGATCCGACTCCGTGAAACCCAGTACCCGTTATTGTAGCCGTAGATCTATTTCCATGGTGATATGGACATTCGATAAACGGACATTCGGGAATTAGACATTCGAAGAAAATGGACATTTAAGGAATTGGACCTTCGAGCAAATGGACATTCCGGGAATTGGACCTTCAAGCAAATGGACATTCCGAGAATTGGACCTTCGAGCAAATGGACATTTAAGGAATTGGACATTCGAGGCCAGAACCAGCTGTGGATTTCAAGGAATATTGATAATATTATATTACAGTTTCATGAAGTTGCAAGAATAGATGGCCCTTCGACTAACCAAGTGAATCGAGGTTGGCGGGTCTGTAATATTTGCAAGGTCTGATATAAATAATACTACAAGTGCAGAGTGACATAAACCGCTGTTATTGTTGCGACAGCCCAGAGAGTGGTCATTGCGAATGCATAGAAATAAAAGTTGCAGGTTGTCACATGATATCACATATCAGTGTACCTACCGATCTCCTGGTTGTTTCTATAAACACAGCAATCGATTGTCTTCATACAGCTTTTAAAGGTATTAAGAGTGCTTCAGGGGTTTCTGGCCTCGAATGTCTAATTCCTGGAATGTCCATATGCCTTGAATGTCCAATTCCCCCAATGTCCATTGCCTCGAATATCCAATTCCCCCAATGTCCATTTCCTCGAATGTCTAATTCCCTTAATGTCCATTTGCCTCGAATGTCCAATTCACCCTCTGTCCATATGCCTCGAATGTCCAATTCCCTTAATGTCCATATGCCTCAAATGTCCAATTCCTGGAATGTCCATTTGCCTCAAATATGGTCACATCTATACATAATATAATAAAGCTGAAGAAGAGGGTCGAAAGTCTGTACATGGAAGATATTGCGGCCGAACGGATTTTCATGCAAACTTTACTAATCTGAAGAAGTTTTTTTTATGTACCTCGCAAACTCCCGAGACTTTCTGAAATATTTTTGGGTCTTTCATTTCTACGAAAACCTCAGCCTTCGCTTCGCTTCTTCTTCACTTGCCTCCCTGTTTACCTTCAGTATTTCAGCCCTCAAGTTTCGCTTGCGAGACACCGGAAGATAATGAGTGCCCTTAGACATTGCTCGCATTGAAACCGCTCTCAAAGGGTTGCGAAGGGCCCAATCATTTCATTTCAACGAAAAGGCCTTGCTTGCCCCGCCGCTCAACTTTTTTTTGGTCTCCAGTTTCGCGGAGCAGTGTCCGTGGGGGCTCACCCAACGGGCCTTCAGCTCCCGAGCTCGCATAGTTTAACGTGTCTGTCTGTGCATCTGTCTGTGGTATCGTAGCTGCCAAACGCATGGACCGTTTTGAATGCGGTTTTTTTGGTGTCATAGATAATTTTACCCCAAGTGTTCTTAGCCATGTTTCATCAAAATCTGTTTAGCCGTTTTTGAGATATTGGACTTTGAAATTAAAATTTCGGGGGTTTTTAAATTTTTCTAAGTTGTAGTTATTTTCATATTATTTGTTCCATCATCACACTCACTAGTAGGGTAGACTGGGTACGGTTGTGCCAGGTTACGGTAGTGACAGTCTTCGTACTAGCGAAACTATACGGAATGCGGGCAAGGGTTCTAAGGGAGAGAGAAGCGGCATGCAAGTCTGAACGCGTTCCCCGGTATTGCGTCACCCAGCGCGCAGTGTTAACGTAAGCAGGGGCCCACATTGCTTTTCAACAGTCAAAAGTAAATTGTTTTGTTCGTTTAATTTTAATAATCACTGTTATTTGTATACAGATAGATTACCTCGGTTTTTTTTTGTAATAAGTTGAACATTAGTAGTTAATTACGGGTGGTTACTTTTTACGTAGATTATTAGGCAAAGTCATGGCGAATTTTTATTTTCGAAAGTATGCGTCGGGTACGGTTGTGACAAATTTTGTGGGTACGGTTGTGACATATATTTTCTTGTTGTTTTGCTTTTAGATACCCAGAAAACGCCTGCGGAATACCGAAAGAGCGCGGTCTAATAAATGTCTGATCTGGTAAATGTGAAGATGCTTATGAAGACGTGAAAGCGAGACTTCTTTAAATTTTCGTAAATTTTTTTTTTATTAATTATTAATTAAATAATAAATAATTTAATGAACTTTCTATACGAAATTTAATGAAGATTATGTTGCGTTATGGTCATATTTCTAAGAATAAAAGTCATTATAAACCGTTTTGTTGTATTTTTGTTCCTGTCACTACCGACCTCAACCACTGTCACAACCGTCCTTGGGGTGTGGCCGGTTGTGACACTTTCCTTTTTTTTTTCATTTGATCGCTATGACTAATACAGCGTATTTAGAGAAACTATTTAAGTATATTTACGTAGAAAAATGTACAAATTAAGAGTCAAGTTACTTTTCTCCCAGCTAACTAGTAAATTAACAAAATTAGTGGCGATCAAACCAAAATTGTCACAACTGTACCCAGTCTACCCTACGTTTTATTTAAATTCATAATGACACTAGTCATACATAATTATAATCTTTAAATTGTTTTTCATCAAATTTTTAATCATAATTGTTACTTGTACTTACGATTTTACTGTCTAATCTGAATAATCATATTTTACCCGAATCATCGAAACCGCCGAGGTAGGGTATTTTACTCAAAGGCTACTGCGGATCTGTGCGGACAGATAGGCGGCTCGCTAAGCGCCTAGAGGCTAGCGAGTAGCTTAGTAAAACGAACATTATAGAATTTTGCGACCGGCCGCAGCCGCGCTTGGCGTTATGACGTTATCGAAGTAAAAATATGCGAGGCGAGGCCACAAGGCTCTAGCTAGACGCTAAGCAAGTCACCTGTCTGTGCGGACGTAGCCTAAGGCAGGTCCGTATAGGTACGACGACGAGCGAAGCGAGGAGTAGTGTTAGGTGTACCGCAACCCTACCCGCGCGAGCCGAGTGAGCGAAGCGAGCGTGCAGCGGCAGCGGCCGGCGAATTGCCAGAACCGATTTTGCTTGTAAATTTACTTAGCGAAAGCGTTTATTCATTAGGAGAAACAAAATTAGGAGTATGTTCTTAGTTATGATATTAGGACTAACAAAATTATTATGATAGCAATTTCTTAGTAAAGAAATCATGAAGAAAAAATTTAGCAAAACTGATCATTATGACTAGTGTTCGGAGTTTCGGTGGCAAATTTCACAGAGGTAAATGGAGTCGCCTAACATTTTTTTGATTAAACGAATAACGATTAAATGATTAATTTTGCATACTACTCCTTATAAATTATCTTGCGAGCATTACCTACGTATAATTAGGTAATGCTATGCACGATAACACAGGACCACTAATAACACAAGTATGTAGGTAAACATTGTTTAATAAAGTTATTTATTTTTACTTATTACATACGTACAAACATGTCACCTAAACAGTCGGGACAGTATAATGTTTGTATCTGCCGCCAATTATACAATTCGGTAAATGAATAGTTTATTTATTCAAATCTTAAAAAGTTAATAATAAAAACGACTCCATTATCCAATGTGTGAAATTTGCCACCGAAACTTCGAACACTAATTATGACTTCCGATGATAGTTACAGAAATTTAGGAACAAAAAAGTTAGGACGAAAAAATTTGGATTAGCGATGATTATTATGACTACAATAAGTCAGTATTAAAAATAGGACAACGAATTTTATCGCAGCCAATGGACCCCTATATTTGATCTCCTTTATTTTGGTTGTGCTCTGCCTGCCCCTTTTGGGAGTGGGGGCGTGAGTGTATGTATGTATGTATGTATGTATGTATGTAGAATTCCACTGATGAAGGTAGCTATGTTCTGGACAGATGAGAAAAATGCAGAAAGAGCCAGGTCATCTGTACGGCGAATGCCCAGTCCGCCATATTTGATAGGGACCAAGTAAGAGGATTGAAGGAAATGTTTAAAATATTACTCACAGATTATTTTAGCACATAGTCAATTGATGATGGCAAAATCGGGAATTTCCAAACCGGGGCAGCACCGAAGATTTTCTACCTTGGGCACTACTGCTTGGCACTACCAGTAGTTTCATCGGAAATTTTACTTTCCCATGACACTACATCTCTGATTGGCTCATTGGCCGCATGCAACAAAATTACCCGTGATCTTAATTACCCGTGGCTCTACCATCCAGTGGATTTGGATTTAAATATTCGTTTGTGAACTTAAATAAAATAATGAAAGTGACTTATCATTATCGTCTCATCTTTCATATCCTTAAATTGATATGAAAGAATTGTACAAGATGTTCGGAGAGTAAAACACATGCGTAAAATGTAAATTGCAATTTGGGGGTGAATCTTAAAAAACATGTCAGATAAATTGTGGAAATTAGCTAATTTGGAATGTATTGTTAGGGGTCTTCATAGATCGGAGCACCGAGTACTGTGAGAGAATCACGGGACTGTAAAGAAAAGTTGGGTGTGACTGGTAATACTGATAGGAAAGTCGACAAATAGAAACACTTCACATTTATAAAAATTTTGTGTGAGGCCTATCTCAGCAAACCGTTTTGTAATGGTGTTCAAATCTCATAAAACGGAAGACGCCTTCCTCTCCTAGAGTGCCGTCGTCAAGGTACCAAATATTAAGGTCGGATGTGTGATTAGGCGAGGCGTATCAATTTCCCTCCATAGTCTAATATATTTTACAACTGCCGAAAATAGGAAATTCGCAACGAGTCGGTGGAATGCTCACTATTGTCGTGGAATCTGTCCACGAGACGCCTCCCCCAGTAACGTGGGAAGTGCGAGGTTTGCTTCATTAAAGATCTCGTTTCTTCTTTCTTCTTTGGGCGTTATCTAAGGGGGTTAGCCAGTTTGTGGTTCTGTGGTGTTTTGGATTTTGTTTAGGGACAGATTGTGGACCAGGTAGTGGGACACAGTCGGTCTGGACCTGGACGCGTTGCGAATCTGTTTACCCTTCGTGAGGCTTACGCATAGTAGTTGAAACATATTATCCATCAAGGACATCCTCAAGTAGCTTAAACTCAGCACACCAAGTCCAACGTTCCTTTCCGGTTTTTGGTGTAAGCCTTCCCCGTAGTTCCCTTTCGAACGTGATGTTCTGTCCAGTCCTGTCGGAGAGCCGGTCAGTTCGGGTCAATGATGTCGCGGTGATCTTCCTTCGTTTCTTTTTTTTGGAAGGGGGATGCTGCAGAAAAAAAGGCTACATGACCGTTGATCTGCGCCTCTGCGGTTACAAAATAGTCAGCACTGGCAAGCGAAAAATTTGTTCGGTTCAAATTTCGAACGTGGATTTGAGATGTCATTGATAGAGAAGTTTTTCTGAGGTGTTCAAAGAAAAATCTGGTGAGAAACCAGTCGCTGAAGATGAGTTCTAAAAGTGTGCAAGAATCCTAACTGTCCCAGTGTTGTCTAGTCTGCGCTCTCGCCGTTATTTTACTGAATTAGTTATGCCGAGGCACAAACCGAGGTATACGCCTCCAGCTCCTGTATGGCCGTGTGTGCCGCAATTTTACTGTCCGGGGGTTGCTGGAACAGCCGCCGGATCTCCGTTTGCAAGAAGCAGCCAAACCTTAGAAGCATAGTTCGGGTAAGCTTGTCTTGGTGACATAATCTTAATATCCGTCGAATCAAGTGCAAATTGTTTATTAGTCATACGTGTAAATCTTTTTTTAGCTCCCGGTTGCGGGCCACTAAAGTCGCCGCCACACCGCGTTGCTTCTCGGGGTCTCCCCTGTCACCGCCTGGCTGTGGGGAAGGTACGACGCCTTCGAACGTGAATTTCTTGTGACGGGATACAGCACCGTACAGCTACCTGGTGCAGTCGCTGCCCAGGAATCCTCCTGAACATCCGCCGTGTTCAATGCTCCACCCATGATGTAAGTCATGCACATGAAATCGCATGAAACGAAACAAGTCTTCGCATGCCCTGGTATCCATCGCCAAGGCAGAAGGCCATGTTTTTCCTGACTTTGGTTAGGCAGTGCTGGACACCTCCACCAGTCCATACTGGTTTCAATATCTTGCTCTACATAGTTCCTGCTATCACTGCACTCATCCTGAGGTAAGTTCCCCCCACAATGGCCACTATCATCTCGAAGATGACTACGTAAATCCACATTGAGTTGAAATTACCAGCTATTCCATCGACTCTATTTTCGGTACGTGATAGCATCTTTATGGTTACCCTAAACTTCGCTGTTCGTCCACTCAGTTCGTCAGCCGAGATGCACCCGACAACCACGTATGATATCAACAGCCGTACGTATACGATAATTTTCCGTGAGCTCCTTCAAATCAAACCATGGTATCAAACAAGCCACTGATATAGGCTACTCGTAAGATGTTCATTTCATCAGCTGGATTCGCTGTTATGGGTGGTTGGAAATTAGTAGCACGGATTAACCCATGCAAAGCTGACGCCACTGCAGGGAAGAGAATTATGCACACCATCATCACCAAAACGTATGGTACGATGCTGTAGATTTTAGCGTGCTGTCCAACACCTCCCATGGGCTTAGTAAACATGTACATCAGCAATTGTATTCCTAGGCCTATGAAAGTGTGGTCCATGTTGTCACGCCTCGTCAACGGCGCCATATACGTGCCCACTACGCAGCACCCTACGATAACTAGGACGAGGGGATCTAGACCTGCTTTCTTGCCTTCTGGAAGGCTCCAGAGAGTGCTCGGGATGTTGACCTGTCTGGTGGACCGACTCGTGGCGACTTTCACCCCGAACATTACGAGAGCCGCCAGAAGCAGTCCACACTGAAAATGGTCACTTGCTAACTTTGACATTACAACCCAAGTTATCAAAACCAGGATGACCACGGACTGATTGAAACTCTTGTTCACGATGTAGGTACATCACCGCCATTATCAAGAGTCCACAGCCAAAGAGTATTATGGGATGTGGAAAATAAGGCATAGGAGTAATAATCTAAGCCTACGGGTATTCAACCCATCATTTATTAGTCCAGGAGGAACTGGATCTTAGTTTCGTAGTCTAGCTCCAGCTCCTCCCCGTCTAAAAATCCACCTTGTTAGCACCTCTCATCACCCAGCTGTCCCTGTTTAGTCCTCCCACTCTCAGTTTGACCTTACGCGCCCTCCTGGTCGGCCTACTTTGCCGGTTACGCGTTGCTTGCGGCAATCAACCCAACGTGAAATCAGTGATCGTTTCATCTTGAGTTCGGGAGTGATTAAAGGGGGTGATCCATTGGCGAGTAAGACCGCCGGTACGTCAACGAACTCGCGAGCCAAAGGTATAAACCGCCAATGGAGCACTCAAAAGTCTGCGGTCTTAAACACCGACGGTTTTACTCGCCGGCTCGTTGTGCATGCTTGAAATTCTAAGTCCGCGGTACGTAAAACCGCCAGTGGATCACGCGACCCGGCGAGCCGACAGTCTTTTTGCTATCTTGGTGGCGAATGGACGTGCTGCGCTGCGAAATTCGCAACATTTACTAGGCCAAATGGATATACGCTCGTTTCGTCACGACTTTATATTAGAATTCATATAATGTTTAAAGGGACACGATTGCCTAAACAAAAACTGAAAAACGATGTCTTGTTTTTTTATTAGAGGTGACACTAAATCGAGCAGCTCCATAAACACTTCCTCGGACATCCTTAAATAATTTCGGTAGTCGTTTGGTTCACCAATCAGCTCTGCAAGTTTAAATGGGACAAGCGTTGTCTTTCTTGCAGCCATTTTTTCACCCAAACTTTATGGCGTCTTTTTTTCTTAAGTTTATGTTCACCCTCCTCATGTAACAGTAGACCGATACAACAAACATCGTTGGCGCAGTCAAGTCTGGGAACACGACATGACTGCGCCAACGATGAGAGTAGACTGTTTAGTACTCTAATGGATCACCAACGCGAGTCGACGAGCCAACTGTTCAACGGTTTATACCGTTAGCTCGCCGGCTCGCCAATGGATCACCGGCTTAAAGTTTAAAGGTGTGACGTACAAATTCTAGGTTTGCTAACCTTTTAAACACTTCGTTACGATTGTGTGTTCCCTAGCCTAATATATGTTCCGGAATATTTATTAATACAATATATATAATTTTTATACTTGTTATTGTGAGTTACTTTTATTTATTTTCACTACACTAGGTGGCACTGTTTTCAATAAATATCCGGATTTGTATCAAGTTCTAAGTTGCCCTAGCATGTCATACTCCTATATGTACTGACCACTTCAAAGCATCTGTTGTTCCAATCCTCTTTATTAATTCAATAGCGATCCCGTTTTGGTCAGCAGTGTATGGAGCAGAATAACCTTCTTACAATACCATGTTTCTTCAAAATGGTGTCGAATTTCTGGTTTCGGTATTCGGTGTCATTATCGCTCTGCAGGCATCTTATCCTATTTCCTGTGAAGTTCTCGACTTCTGCTTTGTACTCTTGTTTTTTTTCAAACACTTACGTACTTTTTTTGTTTAATGAAATAAACTCGGCAGTATCTGCTGGAGTCATCAATAAAGGTTACAATATATTTGTTGCCGTTCAGCGAAAGTTGCTTAAATACACCGCAGACGTCACTGTGGACGATTTCAAGACGTTCAGTCGTACGTGAGACTTTCTTGTCACATGGCATGCTGGGAACTGCACTTGGAAACACGCGATATTGTGCTGACACGCCGCAATGCTGGGCAACTGTAAAAATATTTGAAACACACCGTTCATGTGACACGTTGCGATACCCGCTGATGATTTGGCAAGGAGACGATGGATATCACTTCAATATCAAGTTCAGGACAAGTCATCTAGGACGAATGCACAATGGCGCACAAACGCGCATTGGAAGCAGTTGACCGATCGTTAAAAGATCTGCGCAATGATTCGAGATGTTTTGGTGGCGCACTGATTTTACTATGTGGAGATTTCCGCCAAACACTGCCAGTCATTCCAAGATCGACTGCTGATGATGAAATTAAACGCTAGCCTCAAGTCATCAAGTCTGTGGCGCTATGTGAAGAAACTTGAACTGGCAGCAAACATGAGAGTTGCATTGTTGAACGATCCATCTGCTAAAAATGTCTCTAAGCAATTACTATGTCATAGTTTTTTTAACCATAATCTTGAATATCATAAAGAAACTTGACATTATACTATTGAAGATCATAATTATTGTTAGCTATATTAATTGCAATGCATAAATTATGTTATTATGATTGCTTCGCAAAAAACACAGGCTATTATATTATTTAACCATCAATTAATTAAGTTAAGCAGGTAGAAACAAAAAATATCGGCCAAGTGCGTGTAGGGCCACCCGGAGTGTAGGGTTCCATCATTGCAATCCAAAAATGCATTGCAATCGCTTTTCCTTCCTTCCGGTGGGACACAGAACCTAATATAGTAATAGCTTGCGAAGCAGCAGCAGTAGAATCGGAAGCGCCACAATAGATTGTTTTATTAGTCAATGTTTATAAATCACACGCGATATTATTTAATTTTATTTTCTCCAATATGCTCGGAAATGTTCGCCTTACTGTAGCAAAAATAGTACGTGAAGTTCCTCGTTACTGACAAACGCAGATTTAAAAAGTTAAAAGTCATTACAGTACAGTTTTAGGGGCCAGGAAAGTGGATGAAATTCCTTTACTGTATACTTTTTTACCTTTTAACTAGGTATATACTTTGACTAAAACAAATCACTACAAACAGCCAAGTGCTCGTATGTTTAAAGACCTTGCAATTTGTCACAACAACTTGCGATAGTTACACTGGTTAGTAGTGTGAGCTTGGCTGTCTCTTTCGAACGATTGCAAGTTGCTGTGACAAATCACGCCCGTTTGTAGCCTGCTTTAGGTTTTCTTTTTTTTATGGTCATAGACAAAACGCGTACTTTTAAAAGTGATCGAAGTGACGTTTTTAAATATTTCTCAAATAGTTTTCAATGAAGATATAAAAATATTCATCGAAATAAATCTCACAACGAACTGAAATGCATTTAGATTGCAATCCCGTTTAATCCTTAATAATTTTAATTGCATTTTTTTTTTTTTTTTCCTAGCCTATAGTGTGTCCCACTGCTGGGCAAAGGCCTCCCCTCTAATTTAATTGCATAAAACATTTAAAATTGTAACCGATTCTAATAATTTTAAAATTCGTATGTATGCCAATTGAAACTGGAAATGAGTCGTGCCGTATACATACTTTTAAAATATAAGTTGGGCGGGAACTTGATATGTTATTTACATACTCGCTATTTGAAGATTATTGAAAATATTATTTGATTTCCTCACATTTTAGGACAAAAGCACTATATCTGCCTTGGCGGGAACGGCAATTCGTGGATTCGTCTCTATTGTCGGATTCATCTTTGCTTCATCCGACAAAATCAACTTATCCACGAATTGCTACTTCCCGGCCACTGCAATAATGTACTATTACACTTTATTTTCTTTCTTACTTTTTTTGTTTTTAACATATAAATGAAAATGAAATGAAAATGATTTATTGGGTAACTTAAGGTCTATGTAACAAATAACAGGTTGGTGTATCTTTGTAAGTACCGAAGTACCTGTGTCAAGAGGCACCGCTCTTCCCATGGTTGTAAGTATATTGACAAACAAATGAAGGTAAAAAGAAATAAGAAGTGTGTGTGTGTGTGTGTGTGTGTGTGTGTGTGTGTGTGTGTGTGTGTGTGTGTGTGTGTGTGTGTGTGTGTGTGTGTGTGTGTGTGTGTGTGTGTGTGTGTGTGTGTGTGTGTGTGTGTGTGTGTGTGTGTGTGTGTGTGTGTGTGTGTGTGTGTGTGTGTGTGTGTGTGTGTGTGTGTGTGTGTGTGTGTGTGTGTGTGTGTGTGTGTGTGTGTGTGTGTGTGTGTGTGTGTGTGTGTGTGTGTGTGTGTGTGTGTGTGTGTGTGTGTGTGTGTGTGTGTGTGTGTGTGTGTGTGTGTGTGTGTGTGTGTGTGTGTGTGTGTGTGTGTGTGTGTGTGTGTGTGTGTGTGTGTGTGTGTGTGTGTGTGTGTGTGTGTGTGTGTGTGTGTGTGTGTGTGTGTGTGTGTGTGTGTGTGTGTGTGTGTGTGTGTGTGTGTGTGTGTGTGTGGGTGTGGGTGTGGGTGTGGGTGTGGGTGTGGGTGTGGGTGTGGGTGTGGGTGTGGGTGTGGGTGTGGGTGTGGGTGTGGGTGTGGGTGTGGGTGTGGGTGTGGGTGTGGGTGTGGGTGTGGGTGTGGGTGTGGGTGTGGGTGTGGGTGTGGGTGTGGGTGTGGGTGTGGGTGTGGGTGTGGGTGTGGGTGTGGGTGTGGGTGTGGGTGTGGGTGTGGGTGTGGGTGTGGGTGTGGGTGTGGGTGTGGGTGTGGGTGTGGGTGTGGGTGTGGGTGTGGGTGTGGGTGTGGGTGTGGGTGTGGGTGTGGGTGTGGGTGTGGGTGTGGGTGTGGGTGTGGGTGTGGGTGTGGGTGTGGGTGTGGGTGTGGGTGTGGGTGTGGGTGTGGGTGTGGGTGTGGGTGTGGGTGTGGGTGTGGGTGTGGGTGTGGGTGTGGGTGTGGGTGTGGGTGTGGGTGTGGGTGTGGGTGTGGGTGTGGGTGTGGGTGTGGGTGTGGGTGTGGGTGTGGGTGTGGGTGTGGGTGTGGGTGTGGGTGTGGGTGTGGGTGTGGGTGTGGGTGTGGGTGTGGGTGTGGGTGTGGGTGTGGGTGTGGGTGTGGGTGTGGGTGTGGGTGTGGGTGTGGGTGTGGGTGTGGGTGTGGGTGTGGGTGTGGGTGTGGGTGTGGGTGTGGGTGTGGGTGTGGGTGTGGGTGTGGGTGTGGGTGTGGGTGTGGGTGTGGGTGTGGGTGTGGGTGTGGGTGTGGGTGTGGGTGTGGGTGTGGGTGTGGGTGTGGGTGTGGGTGTGGGTGTGGGTGTGGGTGTGGGTGTGGGTGTGGGTGTGGGTGTGGGTGTGGGTGTGGGTGTGGGTGTGGGTGTGGGTGTGGGTGTGGGTGTGGGTGTGGGTGTGGGTGTGGGTGTGGGTGTGGGTGTGGGTGTGGGTGTGGGTGTGGGTGTGGGTGTGGGTGTGGGTGTGGGTGTGGGTGTGGGTGTGGGTGTGGGTGTGGGTGTGGGTGTGGGTGTGGGTGTGGGTGTGGGTGTGGGTGTGGGTGTGGGTGTGGGTGTGGGTGTGGGTGTGGGTGTGGGTGTGGGTGTGGGTGTGGGTGTGGGTGTGGGTGTGGGTGTGGGTGTGGGTGTGGGTGTGGGTGTGGGTGTGGGTGTGGGTGTGGGTGTGGGTGTGGGTGTGGGTGTGGGTGTGGGTGTGGGTGTGGGTGTGGGTGTGGGTGTGGGTGTGGGTGTGGGTGCGTGCGTGCGTGCGTGCGTGCGTGCGTGTGTGCGTGCGTGTGTGTGTGTGTGTGTGTGTGTGTGTGTGTGTGTGTGTGTGTGTGTGTGTGTGTGTGTGTGTATGCGTGTATCTGCATGTGAGTATGTTTTAGTCGTAAGTATAAATGATACCTAACAATAAGTTTTCTGTTTCAATGTAGTTTTTGGTTTTAATTCAGTTTATTATCTTAGTTTTGCATTCTTTATAGGTGCAGGGGAAGATGCTTATCTGTTTATTAACTATATTATATAGCTTAGCTGACTGAGCAGCATACTGTCTTTTTGCAAATGCTGAATTAGTCGACGGAGTGGGAATTACATTAGGTTTCCTTCTTTTTACACTTGTCTCAGGTTTGTATGACGATTTTTTATGTCTCCTCAAGATTGCATGCAATACATATAGCTTTCTTACCGATAGCAAGTCACAAGTGTCATACAGTTCTTTAGTAGGAAATCTATACGGCTTACTGTGCATTACCTTAAGAACAGCTCTCTGAGCTCTTTCCAATTCTAGAAATTTAGTCTTGGTGGAGCCACCCCAGATCGAGATGCAGTACTCAAGGACCGATTGCGCAAGAGATACATAAATTTGTTTTAAAAGATCTTTAGAAGCAACATGTTTTAGGTTTCTTAAAGATCCATATTAGTTTACGAGTTCTGGACATTATCAGCTCTGTGTGCACATGCCAGGTAAGTCGCTGATCTATCATAATACCTAAATATTTAGTGACCTCAACCTTATTAATAACTGAGCAGGAACAGGTTGTGTCAGCTAAGTTGTTACATGTATGTATCTTAATTGAGAAAGATGAGTCCGGTTGGGTCCTATTGTAGTTAATGAAGCAGATGTAATTCGTTTTTTTCGTGTTAAGAGTGAGTAGGTTAGCTTGAAGCCAGCGAGCAATCCTGGCAAGACCGACTTCTGTAGTTTTTTGCACCTCATCCCAGTCACTTCCAGAGAACACGATTGCGGTATCATCAGCGTAAGTAAAGATAGCCCCTCCGGAAATACGCATTTTACAGAGCTGGTTAATGTAAATTAGAAATAGCGTAGGGCCCAGCACACTCCCTTGAGGGACACCATAGCTCATTTCACATTCGTCACTAAAGTATTCCCCTATCTTAACTTTCTGTCTGCGGTTATGGAGGTAGCTACTTAGAAGGGACAGTGGGATGCCTCTAATACCTATGCTCTCCAGGGTGTTTATTAGTGTGGGTACAGAAACAGTGTCAAAGGCCTTTTTGAGGTCTAGAAACACAGCGATACACTTCTTATTACCATCTACTTTTCCAGTTATTAATGAGGATAGGGCTGACACTGCATCTTCAGTGGAGATGCCTTGTCTGAAGCCATATTGGTTGTCCGATAGAATTTTAAATTTATTTAAATAGTTAATTAGCCTTGTATTTATAAGTTTTTCTATTATTTTAGAGATCGCAGGTAGAACGGATATAGGTCTATAGTCTGATGCATTGCTTCTGTTCCCACTCTTGAACACTGGGGTAACAATAGCTTGTTTTAAAGAATTTGGGAAAGTACCGTGTCTGAAGCATAAATTAGCTAGGTAAGTTATTAAGGGAACCATGATGCCACTCGCTAGTTTTAAGAACTGGGTTGGTATGTTGTCCCAGCCCGGGGCACTTGAGGACTTTAGGTTTGAAAGAATGACGTAAACTTCGTTGGGATTAGTGTCGTATAGTACAAATGAGTTTGCATATGGGTTAGAGTAGGTGTCAGCAGTATTAACTAAGGATTGATTATTTGATAAAATAGTTTCAGCAAGAGATCTACCGATGTTCGAGAAATAGTTGTTGATTGCATTAACAGATTCGTGGTGGGGTTCTACTATCTAATAATTCCAGATTTTCATTTTTACTGGTTTTTCTGTTAGATCATTTACTGCTCTCCAAAGAGTTTTCGATTTTTTACTAGCTTTAATTAGATTTTCTTTGTCATATTTACGTTTTAATTTTTTAATAAGGCCATTACAGAAATTTCTGTATCTTCTATAGGTTATTTTGAGTGTTAAATTTTCGGGGTCAGAGCGGAGTTTTTTCTGCATACTATTACGGTTTCTAATGCATCGAAGAATACCTAAGGTGATCCAGGGCTTAATTATTCGGTTGTTTCTAGGCACTAAGGTTGTTATGGTATTTGACATTAGACAACTCCTAATTTTATTTATTATTAAATTAGTAAGACAGTTAGGGTCATGAATTTCATATAGTTCTGAGAGATTTTCATTTGAGAGGCTACTTACTGCTTTTGCAAAGTTCACATTGGTCTTAGTTTTCTGGTATGTTTTAGAAGTGTTAATACTATCTAGTTTTAGTAATACCATAGCGTGATCCGTGAGAGTCGTGTCTAGTATAAGTATATTTGCTTTCATGCTGTCCTTATTACACTTTATCATGACGTGGTCAAGGCACGCTTTATCCCTAGTGGGTAGGAGGTGCCCTGGGAGTACTCCGTGCATTGCCAACATAGTTAAATAATTTAGCCTATTCGAACGGTCATAGGTCTGCTCATTGGTCTTATGGATAAGATTAATATTTATATCTCCGGTAAGTATTATGCTTTTACATGATTTTATAGATTCTAGGTGTGTATTTAGGGTACATATAAAATTTTCAGCATTATTAATTGACGGCGATCGATATATGCCGAGTATTTTGTTATCTAAAATTGTTATTTCTAAACACGATGCGTGTGTTAATTTAATTTCTCTAACTTTATACTTATGTGTGTTTCTTACGTAAACAACAACTCCGTCATTTTAATTGAGGTGATGAGTGGTAGAAAACGTTGTATAATTATTTAGCGATGGAATAGGTTTGTCAGGATGTAGTCTGCATTCACTTAGAATGATTATATCAACGTTAAATTTGAGCTGTGTTAAAATAATAACCAAATTATCCAAATTGCAATATATACTTCTTATATTTTGAGAGATGATGGAAAGGTCAGATTGCTTAAACTGAATGTGTTTTAAGATATCTTCGCATTCGCATGCCACCGATTTGGCCACAAGGAAGTCATCTATTTGATTAAGGGTGTTAAGTGTACTATCCATATTTATATATATAATCTGATCCGGTTGACTGCAGGGGTGTATTTGTTTTTTCTATTAATGGCTTACAGTGTAGGCTTAAGATCCCAGGTCGGTTAAGCATGAGTGTTAGTGTACCAAGTTTATGGGCATTGGTGTGAGAGAGTTTATATTGGTAATATGTGCAAAAAGTGTATTTTAGGTATTTCATGTTGCGGTTAAACATTTTAACTAGTGTGTTATTGTACGTGTTGAGAGTATATTGCAATTGTAGATTGTATGTTTGTTGCGTTAGAGGGCGAGTATGAATGGTTTTATTAGAGTGATTGGTGTTTTTGTGTGTGAGTTTTCGTGTAATTGTAAGTATATTTGTGTGGTTTGGACAGCAAGGCTCGTCGTGATGTAGATTGTGTGTTTGTTGCGTTGGAAAGCGAGTATGGGAGGTTTTGTTATAGTAATTAGTGTTCTTATATATGAGTTTACATTGTTCATAAATACACTATAATTTAATATCATTTATAACCGACTTCAAAAAAAAGGAGGTTCTCAATTCGGCTATTTTTTTTATGTTTGTTACCTCACACCTCCGTCATTGATGAGCCGATTCGAAATTTTTTTTTCGTTTGTTAAACTTAATTCCAGGTTGGTCCCATTTTTTTCAAAATTCAGTTAGATGATGGGATCCATGAGGAATTGAGGGGACTCCTCAATTTTATTAAGCACGCGTGTAGTGATTTTGGTATTTTCTGTTATAACTCGTGCATTTACATCCGGAATCATAAATTTGGTGGCGAGGAATTGATGATGAAGACCACAGATGAACTATCGAATTCCTCAATTATACACTTAAACGTGCAAAAATGCGTCACAGGTTCTGATAAGATTCCGTTGAAATAGGAACTAATGAAGTGCCATTGGTGATGAATGATGGGGAATCGATGGAAGTCCTCAAATATTATCGGCCCACATACAGCGATTCGGTTTTTTTCTATAGTAATCAACGCATTTGCTATCGGAAATCAGTGCATGTGGTAAATTGTAAAAAAAATGTGGAAATGTTTTCGTGGCTTGGCGGAGTACTAAATTGAAGTCGGTTAAAACTTTGTTTTTAGGATTCCGTAGTCGACTAGGAACCCTTATAGTTTCGCTTTGTCTATCCGTCCGTCCGCGCATAATCTCAGTAACCGTTAGCACTAGTTAAAGTAAATTCTCTATAAACTCTGATATTTTTTTATAAATATCATACGAATTACTTTGTAATAAACAATTAATTGATGTTGGAAAAGGAATACGCAATGATACAAGGCTAGAAAGGAAGGCAGTTCGATCGTACTGCGTGCATGAAAAGAAAACATGGTTTAGATCCCCATAGTCACCACAGGAGCAATAGGGATCCGGTACTTTATTCATCATGTGCAACCGCTCTTGGGTACATACATGACCCAAACGCATCCTACACAGTAGCGAAGTAACAGTTTTCGAAAATACTAATTTGCTAAACCATGGTTTCCTTGGAATGTATATTTGGATATTTCTATAATGAATTCCTTTTGTCTCACTACTCCATACCCTATTCCAGTCTTCGGACATATATACTTAAGCCATATTAAATAAACATGACAATAGTTAGCGTATGAGGCAACGTCTCCGATGCGTATGGCTTCATTTGCCAATTGGTCGGCTCTTTCTTTCCCCGGAAAGCCTAAATGACTCGGCACCCAAGCCAATTCAACAGCACAACCCCTCTCAGAGCACTTATTTAACAGATTCCTAATCCTAAAAATTGTCGGTGACTGTTTATGAGACTGAAATGGAAACCGCATGATAGCTTCTATAGAGCTACGAGAATCTGAAACAATAATGGTATTTGGAATCTTTAATAGAAGAACATATTGTAATGCTTTAAATAAACCATAACATTCACCTGTATAAAACGAAGTTTGAGGCGGAAGTTTCATTAATTGAATCCCAATATATAATAATCCCAATATAATACTGTGAATGGTAAACTCCAACACCAACGCAAGTGCTATCTGCATGTTTTGAGGCATCTGTGTATAAACAGTGAAAGTCGGGCCATTGACTATTAATGATGCCAAAAAACTCCTGTTTTGGATTAAGGGCATGTTTAGAGACTCCTATGTTAAATTTAATATCGGGAACAGCAATAAGGCTATTACTAGAGACCCGCGGCAGCGTCGAAACGCCGCTAGAATACGGAAATTCCGCCTCCATTTTGCCTCTTATAAGAACTCTAAAACATGAAAAAAAATGTCTTAAAAATCGACAGTTCCTTTCCACTGTCACATTATGCCCGACCAAAACAAAGCCTGATATTAGACTGCTAGCTGAGTCATCGTGACACCGTGCGACTGCGGAAGGAGGAGGCTTATCAAATATGTCGTTAAATAGGTCGAAAAAAATTGTATTTTTACACGCCTTATTTTTAACCCTCTAAACATGTGATGCTCCCTGCCAGAATCACCTAAGTGCTCAGGAATTAAGATATATTAGAAAAATACATTTACGTTACACCTGGCCATAATGCGAGTTTTACTGCACGCTGCGCGTACGGGAAAACTCGCATCGTGGCCAGGTGAAGACGTAAAATTTTGTACGCAACACGGGCGGTAATTCTTAAAGCCCCAGAGCGCATATTTATGGCCCACAAACACCTGCGATCTGGGGCATTCACGAATTCACCGCCCTAGTTAAGTAATGTACTATTACATATGTACATTAAATCATAAAATTCTATAACCATTATATCAATGAACCGCGGCTGTAAATCTTGTCGCAATGTGGTTATGCTGGGCAGCATCTTATTAGAAGAACTACGATGATATTTTTATAACTGCATACTGTATGAGCACATACTCGTAAGGCTATTATAATTAAATTCGTAAAGAGGTAAAGTTGAGCTTCTACATGTGGGTGCTTCTAATTTATCAATTTTTTTATAACTTCTAACTAATCATGGGGGATCTTTGTGTTTCCAATATTTACAAGTTTCGACCTTATATATTCTAGGTGAGGGATACCAGTATTTTTTTTATCTAATACCAAACCCAAAAATTTTGCTTGATCTTTGATAGGTAGCTGAACTCCATTATCACATCATCAGCCTATATACGTCCCACTGCTGGGCACAGGCCTCCTCTCTAAATTCCATTATAATCAACATGAAAAAAGGAATATTTTGCTTACGAGAGAACAACACCACGGAACTTTTAGCCGGAGATAAATCTAGACTGTTATTATCTAGCCAAGTCTTTAAAGCAGTTAACGCTGAAGAAAGAGAAGCACTAGTATTATCTAGAGATCGTCCAGAAACATATAAAAGTGAATCATCAGCATATTGAAAGACATTTGCATGTACTTCTACAGACTTTTCCATATCATAAGTGTAAACGTTATACAGTAAAGGGCTCATAACAGAGCCTTGAGGTAAACCCTTCCATACCGTCCGTTGGATATTGTCATTTCCAACTTGATCCAGTGAATACTTAATATACCTTTCGTACAACATATTTACAATAAAAAAGCGGCCAAGTGCGTGTCGGACCACGCACAACAAGGGTTCCGTGCCTATTAAAAAGGTCGTATCCTTACTGAAATCATATGGCACTTACATCCTTTTCTTTAAGTAAGGCGGTTTTTTAGAAATATCTCGAAAACCTTTGAACCGATCTTGTTCAAAACAATTTGCATGATTTTTTTCATATTTTTGAAATACACGGTTCAAAAGTTAGAGGGGAGGGGGACACAATTTTAGTGACTTTCGGGGCGATTATCTCCGACTCTCTTCACTTAATCAAAAAATTTGCTCAGAAACCTTATATTTATTTTGGAAGGCCTGTCGATTGATGTGCCACACGTGGGCATGCAATTTTTTTTGAGTTTCAATTTTATGTATGGAGTGCACGCCTAAAAAAAACTTTTTTTGTTATTTCATTACATAACTATGTACCTAGCGGTTAACAAAATACACCTATCCTCAAAATTTTATTCAAATACACCCTATAGTTTTTGAGTAAAATGCCTGTGACATACGTACGGACAGACAGACAGACAGACAGACAGACATGACCTTGCAAAAGGTAATTAATATAATTAATTAACTATAATAAAATTCTATAGTACAATCCCAACACATCATTTGGAAATGCGCTAATTGTTGCCAATTTTCATCATCATTCATTTTTGACCTTATATCTCGTAATACTCGTTTTATAGATGTCGGGTGATCATGAGAGTGACGTTCAAAACCCAGGACCGTTTTAATAAAATCGACAGCTGATCGCTACTTGACTGTACGCTTACATTACATCGCAAAAAAGAAACTATTTAAAGTTTTGGCAGGTCGAAAATACAATTATTTAACAAACTGAATCTATTTCAAAGAAACTAAAATGATTTCTTTTTATGGACTTTGTCAGCTGTACTATATGTACTTACGGAAATCTCAACAATTGTTTTGTATATAATATTTGAAACTGTTTATTCCCCACTTGTAAAATAAAGAAACCAGATGTATTTGTGCTTTCTGTTGAAATAAATAAAATTTATAACTCGACCATTCATTCGCTAAACGCTAAACGCTAAAGTTTTGACGTGAGCAGTGAGCAGTCAAGTCACATTATATGTCACAATAAACTAAAAAGTATTTAATCTTTTGATGTTGGTTTGCTAATATGGTGCTTAAGGTCTAAAACACTGAGTTCCTTCTTTTTTTATGAAACATATATCTTGATGCAGGTTATAAGACTTATAAGTTAACGCTATCGCTATTAGCAACTACTGAAATGTAGCTAGAGCTGTCATTCTGGGGCCATGAACCTAGAATACTATGGACGGGCTGTACGTGTTGCCACGGTAAGGGATGGAAAAGCTCTTATGCAGCTAAATTAAGAACCGGTCCTAAAATGGCTGATGACTTGTCATAAACAACTTACTACGGGACGGGTAATGGTTTGCGTGGCACAACTTCATACTAAATCAGTTGTGGCAAATAAAAATAAAAAGTGGAACTATGACAATGACAATGAATGATATCCCCCTTTCTGTCACACTTATAGAGATTTGTATGCTACCAGCTCGCACGCACGTGGTATTATTATTACCATAGCCTGTCCAGAGTATTCTTCGTTCATGTTCGGGGCACATTTCTTGGCATATTTGTTTGACATTGTGCATCTAGTTCTAGGTATATACTAAATCAAAGGTTACCTACTCGTACAGATAACGGTAGTCTAACTTTTTCAACTTGCAACGGCGCGTCGTATCAAGAGGTCAAAACAATAGCTGAGAACAGAGAGGAATGGAAATTGCTCCACCGACAAGATTTTGAATCTTAAATATAATGAATGAACTTTTTCAACTACACTGCGTGATACTGTTAACGGTAATAGGACTTTTGGGATAGATATTATAAAGCATAATATAGTGCACAGCACTACGGTGGTATGGTTCAGTCCCACCCTACACCCAGGGGTATTGCTAGGGGTATGATGGGTCTGACATGAAAAAGGTCATATCGTTACTGAATACTTATGGCACTTACGGGTTGGACTAAAGCAAAGAGGGCGCAGGACTAAGAAATTTTTTGATGGGGTTGGTGTTATTATGACACCTATTTTTTATGATGCTGTCGTATAGCAAGTTTTGTAGAAAAAACTTTTTCTCTAAAATCAAAAATGACCGAGATATTGGACCTGAAAGTTGATCCGATTTTTAGGACAGAAAAAGTTCGATGGGTGTTGTTGTCATTATGACCCCTATTTTTTATGATGCTATCGTATAGAAGACGCTAAAATAAGCATGTTTTATAGAAAAAACTTTTTCTCTAAAATCAAAAATGACCGAGATAATAGACTTCAAAATTGGCAAATTTCTAAACTTGTAAAACGTCGAAATCCGAATCGGAACACCCCACCATCCACGTGGTCTTGTCTGCCCTACCCCTAGAGTGTATATAAAAAGCCGGAGGCGCGGAGGGAGAGCAGCCCTCGCCCGCCGTGACAAAGCTCGGGAGTACGGGCGTCCGTGCTTTGCCACGCAAGGGCGGAAGGGCTGCACTTCCCGCAGCGCCGGAGCTAAGGCAGAGTCTGACACAATATAAGAAAAGACCCACCCCAAAATGCAAAATAAAATGTATTAATTTAATTCAATTTACCTACAAAATGTAACAACATAACCTCAAAACTTAAAAAACATCTCAGCAACTAGGCATTTCCGCGGGTCGGAGTAGTGGGGGGCATCTACCCCCCAACAAAGTTTTCCTGCAGCCCCGCTTCGAGCAGCGCCAACGAAAACCCAGCTTATATGTGGGTTTATTGTCACCGTGCATCCGACCGGCGCATCCAGGACATTTTGGCCCGTCTTCTGGTATAAGCAGCCATTTCTTGGCTGCGTTAATGGCTGCTTCCTCATTGTTGATTGCTGACGCGAAATTCCATCATAATGAGAAATTCCGCGCCAGAATCAACTGAAGAGGGTCCATGACGGTTTTTGTCAACTAAATTGACAAAAAAACCACGACAAAGAACAAACGTTAACCAAAACAAACCACGACAAAGAAACTATACTAAAGGGCAATTCTACTTTTTCGTGACCATAAATTTTTGATACTTTTTCGATAAATGCATATTTTAGAGAACTTGCCAATTATTTCCATTTTTTATGTTTTGGTTGAGAAAGAGGCTTAATTAGGCTATCAATTCCGATAGCTTTGTTTAATAAATAATCACTATAAATATTCTTAATCACGGTAAGTCAGTGGTCCTTGATTGTCTCCCGATTTGTATGAAAATGAGGCATTTACCACTGCGTTACCATCTTTTTACAATTATCAATATTAATATATGAATATTGGTTACCCATTTCCAAAAATTTGGTTCAGTCAGAATTAGGCAATATAATTTTTATACACCATTTAAGCATTCATCATACTTTTTTCTGCCAATAGATTAATGGTCACGAAAAAGTAGAATGACCCTAAAAACAATTTAAACCCCATAAAACAATAACTACAAACGTTAACCAAAACAAACTAACCCCGACAAAAAACTACCAAAAAATATTTAAACCCCCGAATTGAATTTAAAACCAAAAGAATATTTACCAAAATTACGAAATTATACAATCTAAACACAAAACCAAGACAAAACACAAAATCAAAAATCCGAAGAAAGTAATATTAAAAAATCATTGATATTCAAGCGCTTACATCACCTCGGTTCGGGACGTGGTGGGGGGTTTATCTGTTGTGCACTAAACCGCGCGGGCACACCACGCGATCGGGCACCGTGCTGTGCGGACGTGTTCTGCGCTCCGATTTAAATCGTCGAGTTTAGAAATTTGCCAATTTTGAAGTGTATTATCTCGGTCATTTTTGATTTTAGAGAAAAAGTTTTTTCTATAAAACATGCTTATTTTAGCGTCTTCTATACGATAGCATCATAAAAAATAGGGGTCATAATGACAACAACACCCATCGAACTTTTTGTCCTAAAAATCGGCTCAACTTTCAGGTCCAATATCTCGGCCATTTTTGATTTTAGAGAAAAAGTTTTTTCTACAAAACATGCTTATTTTAGCGTTTCGAATGAAATTTTTCTAAGTGTTTTATGATTCCTGTATAATTTTCACTATTGGTCAATTTTTTTTTTTTTTTTTTTTTGAACCTGACTGTTGCTATAATAGGACGGACCCTATATAGCGGTCGAACTGCGTGGTTGGAGGGTGGCCTGGGGAAAATCCAGGGGAAGCCTCCGGCACGACCACGCGGGGAAGTTTGTACACTGGAATACTCTAAGAGTTTGCGCTCCAGTGAGAATGGTTGAACGGTATCAACCGAATCTGGGGTGTGAGTGGTATCGAACTACTGGGAGTTTTTTCGCTGGTTCGCTAAAACCTAGCCTAGCTGAGAAGAGATTAGACTATTGGTCAAAAAAAATCTAAGTCCTTATATTGCGCCCCCTTTGCTTTAGGCGGACCGGGGGGGGACACAATTTTAGTCACTTTCGGGGCGATTATCTCCGACTCTATTCACTTAATCCAAAAAATTGCTTAGAGACCTTATATTTATTTTGAAAGGCCTGTCGATTGACGTACTAAACCAATAAAACCGCGGTGCGCTCGCGCACCGCGCCGCAGGCAAAAAACTAGTAACTACATAACCCTCATGTATGTTACCACTAAAAAAGAACTTTTTTAGTAATTTCATTACAAAACTATGTGGCGGTTAACAAAATACACCCTATCCTCATTTATTTATTGAAATACACCTTATGGTTTTAGAGTAAAATGCCTGTGACATACTGACGGACAGACAGACAGACAGACATGACGAATCTATAAGGGTTCCGTTTTTTGACATTTGCGTTAGGAAAATATCGTGAGGAAACCGGTCTAATCCCAATAAGGTCTAGTTTCCCTCTCGGTTGGAAGGTCAGATGGCAGTCGCTTTCATAAAACGTAGTGCCTATGCCAAATCATGGGATTAGGTGTCAAAGCGGACCCCGGGCTCCTTTCGGAGCATTTCCGGGAATAGCGCTAGGAGGGTGATGACAACATAATTATTTAATAGTACATTATTGCAGCGGCCGGGAAGTAGCAATTCGTGGATAAGTTGATTTTGTCGGATGAAGCGAAGCTGAATCCGACAATAGAGACGAATCCACGAATTGCCGATCCCGCCAAGGCAGATATAGTGCTTTTCTCCAAAAATGTGAGGAAATCAAATAATATTTCCAATAATATTAAAATATCGAGTATGTCAATAACCTATCAAGGTCCCGCCCAACTTATTTTTAAAAAGTATGTATACGGCATGACTCATAGTGCCAGCTTCAATTGGCATATATACAAATTTTTAAACCATTAGAACCGGTCGCAGTTTTAAATGTTTAATGCAATTAAAATTATTAAACATTAAACGGGATTGCAATCTACATGTAATTCAGTTCGTTGTGAGTTTTAGTTTAGAACTATTTGAGACATATTTAAAAACGTCACTTCGATCACTTTCAAAAGTACGCGTTTAGTCTATGACCATTAAAAAAAAAACTTAAAACAGAGGGGCTACCGCGAAGTGAAAACGAACTTCGTTCGACTATCTCCCTCTCTGTCGCTCGAACTGGCAAGTGCGATAGAGACGGAGATACTCGAACGAAGTTCGTTTTCACTTCGCGGTAGCCCCTCAGGCTACAAGCGAGCGTGATTTGTCACAGCAACTTGCAATAGTTGGAAAGAGACAGCCATACACTACTAACCAGTCTCACTATCGCAAGTTGTTGTGACAAATTGCAAGGACTTTAATTGTACGAGCACTTGGCTGTTTGTAGTGATTTGTCTTAGTCAAAGTATTTAGTTAAAAGGTAAAAAAGTATACAGTAAAGGAATTTCATACAATTTCCTGGCCGCTAAAACTGTAGAATAAAGACTTTTAACTTTTTAAATTTGCGTTTGACAGTAAAGAGGAACTTCACGTACTATTTTTGCTACTGTAAGGCGAACATTTCCGAGCATATTGGAGAAAAATAAATTTAGTTATTAAAATTGGAACATTCAACTTTACCAGTTTATTTTGTAAAATTGAAATGTTTACGTTATCATAAGTAGCATTAATATCTAGAAACGCTGCAATCAAGAAATTATTATTCGTTAAACTTATTCTTATATCTGTGGTAAAAATGCTCAAGCTGTCAAGAGTGCAATTACCTTTCTAGGCAGTATGGCCCATGGTCTTAGCCTGTCCGAATGGACGAATTAAAAAAAAAAAAAAAAAAAATGCAATTACCTTTCCGAAACCCAAATTTACTAATACCCTTGCTGGACTTTTGAATGATCCGTGGAACATGGCGGATCGTGCTCCAGACATTTTTTTTCATTTTCTGCATCCTGCTGTTTAATGTATAGTTTTGATAGCGTATTATGCAATAAATGGCAAACATGACGGCTACAGTTTATGAAGAATTTTCCTGGAAATGCGAATAACCAATTCTTGGGCATCATTCAGCGGTTCGTGGTCGCGGCCGCCATTATACTTTGTACTGCTCCAGCTATCACTCAGTGCATCGTGAAGGCCTTACACCGTACATCATGCATGTGAAATGTTTTTTTTATTTCTGATTTCTGCACACTGTTTTTGGCAAAGGCCCTAGAGGCTGCCATTTCTCTAATAAATAAATAAATAATACCCTTGCTAATACTCAATAATTTGTTATGTTCCAGGAACCATTCCAATCGGATTTTTACAAAATGTTCAGCAGTTTTCGCTAATACGGATGATCTGAACTTGGTTTATTGGGCTTTAGTAACAAGATCAACGTTTGGCTCCTACACGCTCGAGGAAGAATTCCCGTAATCATAATTTCATTAATTAAAGAAAGGAAATACCAAAGGCAACTATCATCAAGATGTGACAAAAAAGAATAAGGAATCCCGTCTTCGCCAGGGGTGGAATATTTGTTGATGAAAGCACGCCTTTAAGTTCTGCAAGTGTAAACGGTGAATATAAATTATGAATATTGCTATTGTTTGATAGAATTACTGAACTCGTAATGAACGGTCTACATTCGTCAACACAAGAATGGGGTGGCATAAGTACAAGATGCTCGGGACATAAGGTGGTGCTAAACGATCTAAAATTTGTTCTGCCAAATCTGGGGATATTTTATTCAGTTGAGTATCTTTGAATGCAGATCTAAACCTTCTAATATTTTGCCAAACAATTGTTGGTGAAACATTAGGACTTAAAGACTTACAAAACTTATGCCATCCTTCAAACTTCTTCATCCTTAGTAATTCTTTAGTGGTTCCAGCAATTTCTAAATAGTCATTAAAATTATGATCTGTTATATCTTGTCGTCACGTTTTCATAGGGGATCGTGACACACATCCCTTCAAGTTGCCTGAGTTCCTTGTATTAATAAATAAATGAGATAAACGTAACTCTGGTATGTATATATTATCTGCTTCGCTATATTAAAATAAACACGTAAATGATCTGTAATATCCACGGAATGTAATATCCTTGTGTCGTACTAACATATCGTCTCATGATATGTATGTCTAGGTATAAAGTGAGAATATGATCTATACCTTAAGACAAATTAGATATCCAAAACCCATGGAGTATTGGCCGTTATTTCCTTATATAAGGATCTGTGGAGAAAGAAATCTATGACTTCTCCGATATCACTAAACATACTATTGATGGGCAGGAAATCAAATGCCATCTTTTCATGGAAAGAGAATAACAATTATGGTATGATAAGAATTACAGGTGATTAGAAATATTGTAATTATGGAATATTATATTACTGACTTTCTCAGGAGAGAAAGTAAATTTCTTGTATCCTTTGGGCTCAGTCTCTGTCTCTTACAGGACTGACCACACATAACAAAAGGTAAACGTAGGTACAACACATTCCATTGAGTCTGTCACCTAACACTTACGTAGAAACTTACATTGCCTGACCCCTTCGCAAAGCAGACCAAGCTGGTGTAGGACTGCCTCTACGTGCTTCACACTAAGGCCCGAATCCTACACCACATACTTACATACTCACATTGCTTGACCCCTTCGCAAAGCAGACCAAGCCAGTGTAGAACTGAGGCCAGTTTTTACATTAAGTAGTGCCTCTCAAATCAATTTCTTCATCTGTATCTCTTATAACGATCTTCGACTTCTCTCCTCCGCGGTGTGGATCAGCTTGGTCCCGCAGTCCACAAGCTTAACCACCACACCGAGCGCATGCTATCCCATACCACGGGAAGTCTTACTGCAGGAACTTGCAAGGCGAGAATCAGCCACGTCCCGCAGTCCGTAAACCTCTCCTCCACCAAGCTCATGCTCCCTCTATCTGAAGAGTAGACTTACTGCAGGAATTCACATGGCTAGCTCTTACTGTAGGGTCCTTCGCCCTCTAATGGAAAGTGGAAATACATCACTCATTATCGAAATGGGACTGCCCCCAACTGGGCATCCTCGGTTAACTGGACTATCACCAAACGTGACATCCACAAGAACTCAAAGCAAATGTATAAATGTTAAACTATCATCAGCACAAAGTGAGTTTCAAAGATTGCATGAAAGAATAAGAAATATCATGCCAAGCCATGTATTAAAGTCATGAGAACCAAAACACCCTTCGAATTTAACGACTATTACTTACCAAAGATAAATAGAGTCATTTCTTCTAAAATCCCAACAGGACACGGAAGCGTTTGGCCACATTAGTTTTTCATTATACAAAATACAAATACAAATTATTTATTCTGCAAATAGGCCACAAGGGCACTTTTACATGTCAAACGGTAATTTACAATAAAAATAATAATCTTACAATAAAAGAATAATAATCTTACACAATAATAATTTAAAATTTGCACATTAAGGACTGATATAACAACACACTAAATGTCACAAAGTTAATGAAAACAAAACAAAATATGACCATTACATTCGATTAGGATAAGGTCTGTGCATTAACAGAAAGTTAATGATATTAATTCAGTATTCCAGAGATGTATAAGGTCTCTGAGCGTCCAAGTACAATTAATAATTATTCAATGTTCGTAGAGATGTATACGGTCTCTAAGCGTCAAAACAAAACAATAAAAAAAGGAATATTAATGTAATATTGTCAGTGATGTACATGGTCAATAACAATAAAACGTGTCAAGATCTCTCGTCAATACAATAATAATAAAATAACACTAGTATTTAAGAAGTTAGGTACTATGCCCTTGCAAGCATGAACAGTCCGGACTCCACAAACAGCACCCGATCACGAGTATGACGCATATCTCAGCCATCGCCTCCCTCAACCATATGTTAGGGAAGGTGGCGACCCGATCAACGACGCCACCGTAAGCAAAGCCCTTTAAGCGAGCATGACATATTCAAGCCACCGGACAGTGTTAAGAACAAAGATTAATAAGCGACTTGCTCGGCGAGAAACAGCATTACGTGCTCTCTTCTTACATAAAATGGAACAATTATTTCAGGTAGGTACTTATAATGTGTATTTAGGTATATTCCTAATAGAATTAGCCTACTACTGGATTAAAGGCATTTTTGTCGTTTAAGAAATCGTTGACAGTATAATATGCCTTGCTTAGCAAATTACTTTTAACATGAGACTTAAATTGACTGAACGGTAAATTAACAATTTCGGTGGGTATTTTATTATAAAAACGTATGCAGTTCCCCACGAACGACGTGCTAACCTTGCGGAGACGACTGGCCTTCACTGCGATCTTGTTTTTACTTCTGGTGTTGAAGTCGTGGATATCGCTGTTGAGTTTGAACTCGTGAAGGTTTTTCCGCACATACATGATATTCTCAAGAATGTATTGGCATGCTACAGTAAGAATGTTTGCCTCCTTAAATTTGTCCCTGAGAGATTCTCGAGCTTTTACGAGTAGTTCGTATATGGATCGCACAGCGCGTTTCTGTAGCACGAATATGGTCTGGATATCAGCTGCTTTCCCCCACAACAGGATTCCGTAGGACATAACACTGTGGAAGTAACTGTAGTACACCAGCCTGGCGGTCTCAACGCTTGTTAACTGTCTTATGCGTCTTACTGCATAGGCTGCCGAACTAAGTTTTCCGGCTAGGGCGGTGATATGTGCATGCCATTGAAGTTTTGAGTCCAAGGTGATACCTAAAAACACTGTTCTATCTTCAATTTCCAGTTCATCACCCTTTAATTTGATCTTGGTATTGTTTACCTGCTTGACATTAGGTAAAGTGAAAAACATTCATCATAAATTATGTACAGTTTATTATACGGGTGTCATAACACGACACAATCTTGGCGGATTCGCGATCGTCGCGCCGCGACACTCTCGCCCGCAACGTTAACATTGTTTGGATAATGTTATCATTAAGTGACGTGTCCCTTCTTTTATCCTTTTCATTGCTTGGACAGCCGCCACTCTCTTTTCTCTACCTTCTTCTTTTGGCAAATTATTTAAATTAATATCATGTATTTACATTTCTTCATCTGTATCTTTCATTAAGTTATTCTCTTCTAGTGCATTTATGTCAAATTCATCCTGTGAGAGTTCTGTTACTTCCTTTTCTTTAGGTAAATTGAAATCGTTTGAAACACTTATTTCCTTATTTGATGAGTGAAAAAAATATTCTACTGGGTAACCTATCGCAATCACTAAAATTTATTGACCGAATATCGTTTGCCCGAAAACTTTTCGTATTATTATGAGTTCTCCGAATATACAATTCATTACTTTTTTCATTTACCATTTGATGTTATCCAAATGTTTCAGTTGTCCGAAAAACTTTTATCGCTACAGTCATTTGGGCTTTGGCTTGTTACAACTTTTGTTTCACAGCGAATTTTTTACTTATCCATCATTACTTTCCGCATTTCATACGTTTAGCCAAATTTTCATTTTGAGGGAAATTCAAAAGTAGTTTTACTGAGACTCTAAGGCAGGTCGGTGTAGGTACGACGACGAGCGAAGTGAGGAGTGTTAGGTGAACTGCGACCCTACAGCGCGCAAGCCTAGAGAGCGTAACGAGCGTGCCGCGGCAGCGGCCACCGAAGCGCCAGAACCGAAAACTTTTTTACTACCTAATGCTTACATATGTACTGTAAAAGTATGTGTCAGGTCAGAAGAAAAACCTTGATAAACAAATGTTGTAATTATTTGATATCGATTTATTTAAAGAACACACATATAAGTAATAATAGAGTAGTATACACTTGTTTGTATATGTCGGCGGCCGATCGTAAAATCCGCCAGTTCACGAAATTCCTAGGCATATCGTGAAACGCCGCCATTTCATGATGTGCCTAAAAGTTGGCCAGGCTTATCACGATGTGCCAGATAAACAATACGGCAGATCGATTAGAACAACGCATTCGTCGATATCCCTAGCTCTATATCAGGCACATCGAAAAGTAGTTTCTTTCTCGGCCACTGGTGGCGCTGCGTATGTGATGGCGGCCGTGTTTGTTGGAAGCCAATAATCAGGGCGGGCAAAAATGGCTTGTCATAAGCGAACTCTGTCTTAGGTCGGTTAGGTTAGGGTTCACTTGTGCCCCTCAGACCAGAAATAGACACCCCGCGCAGCGGGGTGGCGTCCACTCGCTGATGATTATCAGTCCGCACTCCTTATTTTTTTCATTTACGTATGCGATATGCATTTCGCGATCTGGCGGATTTTACAATCGCCTGCCGACATATATATTATTTACCATAAATACAGCTTTGGGAGGATAACCTTAGTTTAATTTTAAACTTTTTGCTAATGTTTTTAATATTAAAAATGCATAAGGTAACAACCTTTTTCATATACAAACATATGAATTAGTAACATATGTGTCCTCCGTATAAACAACAATATTATGTCAAATATAAAAAAGCCGATTTGATAAAATACGAACAGATTATCAACCTAATAGTTACGTCGTTATAACGATATTGCGGGTACACCAATAATTGGGAATCATGGATTTGTCAAACAATTACAAAAGCTAAACCATAAAATGACCAGCCGTATACGTCGCGAACTAAAGTGTCGGACAAACGAAAAAAAAGGCAAACGAAGTTGGTCGAATAGTAAATGCCGAAATGAAAATAGGACAAACAATTTTAGTGATTCAGATAGGTGACCATTCTACTGGTATTGTTCTATTAGTGTCAAAATTCTCTGATACTTCACATGGTTCTACCATCTTTGAACAAACATTGTCTTCGGTTACTAAGATGTCATCCGTTTCTAGCGGTTACAAGTGTGCGATCTAGTAAACGTGATTTCGCCTACCCTTTACTTTAGCGACTCTACATAGACCATCCGAACCATGTAGTAACTCTGAGATACGACCTACTTTCCAGTTATTCCGATTTTTGACTTCACCTCTTATTTGTACTATATCACCAATGTGTGGCAGTCTTCACTCGTGGCTGTTTGGGAGAATGCTTGTATCGCTGTCTCAAACTTAACAAGTATTGGTTTATGAACATATCTCTGTACTCATAATAATTTCTCCTCGTTTCCAAGTTTCTAAAAGTTGTTGTTTGGTAGAAGTTGTAGGTTATTATGCTCAAAGAATCAATACATTTTCCAAGCGTCTAGAAATCTGCAGGTTTGAGTATGTGATCTAAGTCACCACTCACATAACTCAAAGGTCTCGTATTAACCACTGATTCTACTTCTTTTATACTTAATGGTCAATAATTGGTCATCTCCTAATAGATGTTTTTGTAAAGTACGCTTTAAACAATGCTTAACTACTGCCACTAAACGTTCATAGACACCACCATGCCATTGTGCTAACTGGGGAATGAATTTCCATTTTATTTCCTTTTCTGCTAATCCTTTTGCAGTTAATACTTCAGACAGCAATCTAAACTTCATGGCGTTGTCTGACAAGATTAAATCAGGGATTTCTTTAGCAGCGATAAAACGTCTAAATGCTAAAGAGCATTCTTCTGTTGACATATCCTTAACAACTTCAAGATGTACTGCTCTTATCACTAAGCATGCGAAAAGAGAAATCCAACGCTTTTCTTTTCCATTTTCTGTCTTTTCTAACATTGGATCGAATTAATCGATTCCCACATAAGCGAATGGTGTATCATATTTAACCCTCTCTGGAGGTAGCGCAGGTGTTGATGGTAAAGTGTATGGCCCACCTCCATGTCTCTTGCACTGAGGGCACTTACTTATGATCTTTTGAACTTGAGCTCGCCCTTGCGGTTTCCGAAACTTTTGTCTTATCAAACTGAGAGTGTGTGGCACACCCACATGTTAATTAGTTTCATGTATATCCTTTATGATTTTATTACTGTAACCACAATCTTTTGGTAAAAGGATTGGATGTTTTGCATCGTAAGATAAGTCTGAATGTGTCAAGCGACCTTCACATCTTAAGACACTGTCTACATCTTTGAATACTCCAAGGTTTCTTGAAAGATTGGTCTCTTTGCCTTTTACTTTTTCAAGAAAGTGAGTTTTTTGCAATTCTACTAACTCTTGCGTTTCTGATGTTATCTTGATATTTTCGTTTGACTTTGTCAAATCTTCATTCTGAGAACTAACCTGCTTTGCGTCTCCAGTATTCTCAACCTGTTCACTATTTATCAGATTGTCACTAAAGTCTTCTTCCGAATGTGGTTTTAACTGTAATGCGGCATCGTTCGGAAGAAGACCCTCCCGCGCGACGCATGAAGTGCTAGAAATGAGATTGTCACCATTTTTCAGGATTTAGTCTCAAGACAGTTGGACCACTCAACCACTTGTTCAGGTCTTGTCTCAACCTAATTGGTCTCGTTGCAACATCTGCTGCATTGAGTTCTGAAGGAACATGTTTTATAACTAAAGCTTTGTTTCGTTAGATCTCTTCTATTCTTCGTGCAACGAAAGGTGTCAAAATCTTATTCGAATGGTACCTTATAACAATCTGGCTATCTGTCCATAGAAACTGTTTTTCAACATTTACATCAATGTACTTTGTTACATACTGTAACAATCTGTTCCCAATTAAAACACTTAATAATTCTACACGAGGTATTTTCAGATTTTCTTGATCTTTTACTTGGAAATTTGTTGAAATGCTAATTTTGTATCCTTATACAAGGTTTTTGCACTCTGTATATCGTTCGTTCCAGTGACAAGATTGTCAAGTTACTAAGATGTCATCCGTTTCTAGCGGTTACAAGTGTGCGATCTAGTAAACGTGATTTCGCCTACCCTTTACTTTAGCGACTCTACATAGACCATCCGAACCATGTAGTAACTCTGAGATACGACCTACTTTCCAGTTATTCCGATTTTTGACTTCACCTCTTATTTGTACTATATCACCAATGTGTGGCAGTCTTCACTCGTGGCTGTTTGGGAGAATGCTTGTATCGCTGTCTCAAACTTAACAAGTATTGGTTTATGAACATATCTCTGTACTCATAATAATTTCTCCTCGTTTCCAAGTTTCTAAAAGTTGTTGTTTGGTAGAAGTTGTAGGTTATTATGCTCAAAGAATCAATACATTTTCCAAGCGTCTAGAAATCTGCAGGTTTGAGTATGTGATCTAAGTCACCACTCACATAACTCAAAGGTCTCGTATTAACCACTGATTCTACTTCTTTTATACTTAATGGTCAATAATTGGTCATCTCCTAATAGATGTTTTTGTAAAGTACGCTTTAAACAATGCTTAACTACTGCCACTAAACGTTCATAGACACCACCATGCCATTGTGCTAACTGGGGAATGAATTTCCATTTTATTTCCTTTTCTGCTAATCCTTTTGCAGTTAATACTTCAGACAGCAATCTAAACTTCATGGCGTTGTCTGACAAGATTAAATCAGGGATTTCTTTAGCAGCGATAAAACGTCTAAATGCTAAAGAGCATTCTTCTGTTGACATATCCTTAACAACTTCAAGATGTACTGCTCTTATCACTAAGCATGCGAAAAGAGAAATCCAACGCTTTTCTTTTCCATTTTCTGTCTTTTCTAACATTGGATCGAATTAATCGATTCCCACATAAGCGAATGGTGTATCATATTTAACCCTCTCTGGAGGTAGCGCAGGTGTTGATGGTAAAGTGTATGGCCCACCTCCATGTCTCTTGCACTGAGGGCACTTACTTATGATCTTTTGAACTTGAGCTCGCCCTTGCGGTTTCCGAAACTTTTGTCTTATCAAACTGAGAGTGTGTGGCACACCCACATGTTAATTAGTTTCATGTATATCCTTTATGATTTTATTACTGTAACCACAATCTTTTGGTAAAAGGATTGGATGTTTTGCATCGTAAGATAAGTCTGAATGTGTCAAGCGACCTTCACATCTTAAGACACTGTCTACATCTTTGAATACTCCAAGGTTTCTTGAAAGATTGGTCTCTTTGCCTTTTACTTTTTCAAGAAAGTGAGTTTTTTGCAATTCTACTAACTCTTGCGTTTCTGATGTTATCTTGATATTTTCGTTTGACTTTGTCAAATCTTCATTCTGAGAACTAACCTGCTTTGCGTCTCCAGTATTCTCAACCTGTTCACTATTTATCAGATTGTCACTAAAGTCTTCTTCCGAATGTGGTTTTAACTGTAATGCGGCATCGTTCGGAAGAAGACCCTCCCGCGCGACGCATGAAGTGCTAGAAATGAGATTGTCACCATTTTTCAGGATTTAGTCTCAAGACAGTTGGACCACTCAACCACTTGTTCAGGTCTTGTCTCAACCTAATTGGTCTCGTTGCAACATCTGCTGCATTGAGTTCTGAAGGAACATGTTTTATAACTAAAGCTTTGTTTCGTTAGATCTCTTCTATTCTTCGTGCAACGAAAGGTGTCAAAATCTTATTCGAATGGTACCTTATAACAATCTGGCTATCTGTCCATAGAAACTGTTTTTCAACATTTACATCAATGTACTTTGTTACATACTGTAACAATCTGTTCCCAATTAAAACACTTAATAATTCTACACGAGGTATTTTCAGATTTTCTTGATCTTTTACTTGGAAATTTGTTGAAATGCTAATTTTGTATCCTTATACAAGGTTTTTGCACTCTGTATATCGTTCGTTCCAGTGACAAGATTGTCAACATATATGTCATTAGCGAGTTTTCTCACCGAATCCAACGTCGAGTTAGATAAGTGTAGCTTTACCGTAGCATTTCTATAAGAACGGAGAAGAGATAACTCCCAATGGGACTCTTGTAAATCTGAGATGTATAAAATTATCTTCATTGATTGTCTTGGTAATGTCTTTTTGTAGGGGAGTCCTACAAAGGTATATGGCAGGTTACAGGGAAGACACCCGTAAAGTTTTATGTTATTTATTATACTTTCAATTACAACAACATTCTTGATGGGAGGATTTGAAGAGAGTGAAGCTGTCAACGTCTAGTTTGTTTACAAACAACGTTGACAGCTTCCATATTTAAACGGTTGACCAGCCAGCATAGATTGTAAAGCACATTCTACACTCAACACACCCCCTCAATCTATGCTGTTGGCAACCCTAATACTACAAACATTATGGTAACAATTCAAAACCAAAAACCTTTTACCTAAGCAGAACATTTTTCCAAAAACAGCACCAAAAGTTTAATATCGTATCCCACCCTGTATAACACCTTGTATAAAAATCTAATGATTTTAATCTATCATTCATATTTTCTATTTAAAACAACAGCAACCCATAATAAACCTGTTTACTTCATTACCCCTTTTACTAAATACTATCCCGTGCAATATTCATATTCCTTTCTTTAAAATTCCTACTCAACTCATCCTTTCTTTAAAAACTCTTACTCGACACCTCACTTTAATAGTCACATTATAATTAAACCTTTAATTCTCCTGCTCGATAAATCATCTTTAATCACATCTCTAACTCTACCTAAATCAACCACTTTCTGCCACTCGATACCTCAACTTTTATAAATACTACCTATCTATCTTAAATTCCTCCTAAATATCGTTACTATTTCAATAACATTGTTTCTTTTTCATGAATACAAACACTATCAAATTATAAATTAGTTATAAAAGGAATACAGACTCAAAATGAAAATCCAAGGATATTGTTGTTCGAAAAAAGGTGTAAAATTAATATTAAAATGAAAAACTCTCCTTTCTGATGATGATGAAGTTGGTGATGATCGCACGAAATAATGATTCAGTTACAACATAACAACCCTTTCACCCCCTTTGGAATTAAACACATAATGCAGAAAATTTTCTTCGATGTTGTTAAAAATACAGAAAATAGCCTTTGCAGCTTTACCTGAGTTGTCAGATTCTATTCCGATTTCCTTCGAGGCCAATTGTAGCTTTATCAGCTTCCTCCAGATCGGATAATTTGAGCCTTGATGTAGTTTATTCAATTGAATGCACTTTTCCATTATAAGTTGTCACTTTACTTACGGTTGCTATGCTTATAATGTAAATAGGCTGGTCGTTGCTATTTGCTATGAATAAGAATGAGCTGGTTACTGCGTTAGTATTTTGCTTTTCTGAAACAAATAATTCCGCAGGTCTTTAAAGTTCTTTAGGGCGCCATAACCTGTAGGGGAGTCCTACAAAGGTCTATGGCAGGTTACAGGGAAGACACCGGTAAAGTTTTACGTTATTTATTATACTTTCAATTCCAACAACATTATTCATGGGAGGATTTGAAGAGAGTGAAGCTGTCATCGTCTAGTTTGTTTACAGACAACGTTGACAGTTTCCATATTTAAACGGTTGAGCAGCCAGCATAGATTGTAAAGCACATTCTACACTCAACACTTTTACTCATAAAAATCTTCTGACGTCACGGTCTTTATTGTATAAAGCCATTTGAAGGAAAGCCTTTTCTACGTCGTCTGTTATACCTATTTTATAGCTTCGGAATCGGATCAAAATTCCCTTTAACTCTTCCAAAAGTATAGGACCACTATATAAACATTGATTAACACTCTTATTGTCTCTCACTGTAGTCGAGGCATCATAAACAATTCTAAGAGACTTTCCAGGAGTTGAAACGCCATGATGAGCAAGATAATGTATCGGATGATCACATTTTTCTTCTTTTCTACGTCGTCTGTTATACCTATTTTAAAGCTTCGGAATCGGATCAAAATTCCCTTTAACTCTTCCAAAAGTATAGGACCACTATATAAACATTGATTAACACTCTTATTGTCTCTCACTGTAGTCGAGGCATCATAAACAATTCTAAGAGACTTTCCAGGAGTTGAAACGCCATGATGAGCAAGATAATGTATCGGATGATCACATTTTTCTTCTTCAGGAACAAGTTCTATAACTTCTTTGTCTAACTGATCTTTTATCGTTTTGTCATAGTCATTTAGAGTATGCTTATCTAGCCTTTTCAACAGGCTCACAAGTCTGCCGTAAGCTAAACCCAGATTAGAAGGTAAATTGGGTGGATATTCTGTCCACGGCCAACTCACATAGCATCTATCTTCTTTCACTGTAGTCGTTTCATTAAAACGTTTGATTGCTTCCTCTTCCTGATCAATTTTAGGTGCATCCGTGATCCCAATTGTTTCCAAATCCCATAAATTCTTGACATTGCCCATATCTAATGGCAAGTCTGGATAATATAGTTTTGTCTCATAAGATGACTGAAAGTACGTGAGAACCTTCAGTTCGTCATCACAAACTTCTTCCGACTTTCCTGACAGGATCCATCCAAAATCTGAGTTAATGAGGTAAAGATTTTCTCCCAACTTTATCTTCTCTGTGGACATAAGAGAATAAAAATAATCATTACCTATCAGAATGTCCACTTGGTCCGACAATGAACCATCATCCGCCATGGCATATTTGTCTTCATGCTTTTGTTCGAGCCACACAAATTCGTTCGTTCGTGCGTGTGGGACCCACGATTCCTTCTGTAATCGACGAGACAACATTTGCATAGATGACCCTTGTTTTATTTATTCGCGTTATAAGATGCAGCTTGACTAACGGACTTCTTATTTCTTGAGGTTTCTTTGAACCGAAAGTAAAGATCAGTAACTGATTCTCTTCCTCAGCTTCTAAATTCAGCTCAGCAGCGACTTTCTTTGATATATAGCTTCTCTGAGACCCAGAATCACAAACGGTATATATGCAAAGTACCAAACTGATCTTGAATTTCCACTATGGCTGTTTGCAGAACAATAGAACTTTCTCCATGCGTGTGCAATGTCTGCACTGTTTCTGGTTTGAACACTTTACTAACTCCCATATTTTTCGGACATAATGCTCTGTTATGAAATCTTGATCGACGATACGCGTAAATTGAATTCATTTTACATGTATATACTTGATGACCCTTTTGAAGACATTTGAAGCAACTGTCTCTAAGTACCTTCTTTCTTTCGGCCATAGTTTTAAAGTTTCTACATTGGTCACTGTAATGTTCGCCTTGACAAAAAGCGCATTGCAGCTTTCTTCGTTTCACATTTGACGCTTGTTTATTACTGTCCAGTCGGGACTCTTAGTACCTCTTTCCAGATGAACCAGCAAAAGCAGTAGTACTAGTCCTAGGAGCCGTTTTCCGATGAAATTTTCCTCTTTTCTTTGACAGGAATCTCGGCCTGACCAACGGACTCTTGTGACGACCTACATTAATATGTAATGCTTCTGTAGTGTACTTCATTTCTTTAGGACCGGCCCTTTCACTAAAGCCCTTGGCATCCTCCCTCGCAGAAATAATGATGTCTAGTTCCTTTCGAAGGTTGTCTATCGACCCAGTACCAGCCTTCAGCCTTATTTCATAAATCACATCTTCAGGATTTTTTTCCATAATCAAAAATCTCAAGTGATTACTATTGGTATCTTCGCCTAACGATTGTAGCACTCGCAGATGTCTTTCAATTTCGTCAAAGGTCTTTCCGACACTCTTCCCTTTTTATTTAAGTTTAATTTTATGCAGAGCTGCATAGTGTGTGAGGATGGACGTAATTAAACAACTGTTCACGTTGGGATTAAGATATATTGTGTCTAATATTACATAGGGTGGTTACTTATATAGAGTTAGGGTGTGTCAGTGTGAGTGTTACACTACACCTCCCTCCTTGGCAAAAAAAAATGATTAATATTGTAATCGATATTAATATTTTTTTTACCAATGAAATAATTTTGAAAAATAAAATAAAAATAAAACTTGTAAAATAAGTCAGTAAGTAGGTATAAGTACATTTTTTTGTATATAGTCATTTGAAGTTTACAGTTAACAGTTTTTTTGGCTATTCATAATTCCAGACACTTTTTAACTAAGTTCCCTTAAGTCGTTGAACAAGCATAATAATTTAATTTTACAAAAAAAAACTATTAACAGATTAAAAAATAAGGACATAAAGAAAGTTTGGAATTCATTTTTTTTTCAAAAGAAAATCTATTGTTACACGTGACAATCATTTCCATTTTTCAATTAAACTTTTCGACTTTAAATAGTATGAGCAGACACAAAATAAAACAATATAGAAATTAAATGAGTAATAAACACATTGCACGCTTCGATGACAACACAAGATTAAGTATTAACTAATTTATTCCCTAGACGTAACACGATAAAAAAAAATCATAAAAATAAACACGTCATACAAATTATTCGTTATTGAAGGTCCTCGTCCATGAAATATCCTACTTACGTTTACATCGTAGGTAATCGTAACGTAGATAAAAGTCAGTCCAATGTTTGGCAATTGTCTTCTATATGTATATATATATCAGTGACTTGCAAGTCTTCATTTTTTATGCATATTTCGTAGTATACTTTTTTTCTCTTTAACTTAATAACCTTTTCATTACAACTTTTAACTTAAAGTGTGCATCTTAATAATATGCTTCACTTGTGGCAAAGGTACACAACGCATTAACACTTGGTCGGCCGACCTTACATATATATATTTATTTTGCTCACGATACAAGGTAATTACTATTTATTAACGCGCACTTACTATTTATTATTACTATCCAGGCAGTTCTTTTAACACTTCTTTCATTTCAACATACCATGTGTCCAAGGACCTTCACGATTGATACTCGACCGAATCATGATCAGGTTCCAAGGATTCCCTGCCTGCCTTGTATCATGGTGTACCTCTTGCTATATACCTACCTACTCGCTCAACGGCGCCTCTCGAGCTACCGAAGATAACGAGAGACATATATTCCTATGATATCATTTTATTTTATTTATTAAACCTTCTCAATAAAATACCATTCTGAATGCCTTTCAAATCACTCGTAACATTATGAAAACGTAAACATATAAGAATTTCATCAGCTCTTAGGTGATCAGGCTAATCGCTTAGTGAAAAACTTATTTGTTTGGTTTTCCCATACACTATGCTTAAAGCACTTTCAAATAATCGAAACATTCCTACCTCAAAAAAACAATATTATTCAAAACAGAATTTTCCCAAAATTATTCATCTAAAACCATTTTCTTTACAAAATACATTCCTTCACATCCAACTCCCAATTTTACGAAACTTCTGACCTTTAGAACCCAACGTTAATCTAACCCAATCTTTCCTATACTTACCGCAAAAACTGTTCATATTCTAACAAAGCCGATTCCACGAAATAAGTACCACTCTTATATTAAATATAACATTTTCTTTGTCATTGATATTTGTCATTCATTTATGTATTTACTTATGTATCATCCTGCGTATTTATTATAATTGTTAACTCCATGTAGAAAAAAGTATCAGTACGTGTGTACTGGACACATAATCAACTTTAATAAAAATAAATCTTTAGTGCCTATAATAGATATTAAATCTTATTAAAAAAAAAACTTAAATCTTAATATTTATTCAGAAAAATATAATATTAATCTAAGATATGGTTTATAACTTTTATAAGCAACTTTGTCAATCTTCAAAAAGTTTTAATGACAATTTAATTGGAATGATCTAAATTGATGCACAAGCTTCAAGGTTACTGCGAAATTTGAGATGTAATAACAGACGAACTGCATGCCAATCCTTTTATGCTGACACGCGCGTTCTCGTCGTGCCTTATTTGTATAGTATGATGAAATCCTCTCTATAATATATCGGTATTCAAAAATATAGTCTTATGATAAGCTAAATTAATTTTTGAAGAATTGATTATAATTGACACTGAAAATTTAGTCACAAATAATGTTTGTTTTCCTGAGAATGCAAAGTAGTTATGTCATGAATATTGTATTTTTCTTTTTCATTTTACTATCTATATAATCCTATGCAAAAGGTTTTTTGTTCCTCTTTTTTTATATTTTTCCTCACTTTTAACCATACTTGTGTGTCGTCATCAAGCGGCAAAAAGCTTCTTAATATTATTTATATCACTTAAATATAGTACAGTCATCTAGTTTAATTAATTAATCAAAACAAAACAACTGTGGTAATCATACATTTCTATTATAATTTTATATTTAACAAATGACACAATTTGATAGTTACCTACTTTTTTAACAAGTAGCCATGTAGGTTATATTATAAATGATACCTGCCTATATAATAGTAAAAAAGTTTAAAAGGTATCTTAATTATTATAAAAAATGCATTTCTTTGTATATATGTTCTTCTGAACCATTCAGCCGATTCATGGATTCATGATTCTGGAACGTTACGCAAGCGCTCGACATCCTGACATTCGTGATCAGCCACGCCATCCTCGACACCATCTACTCCCGGCGGCATACAACGATCATTCCCAGCTCCCGGCACCGATTCCATTAAAATTGTTGTTTAGCACTGTTTCATATTCTAGTTCTTTTATTTGTATTTAAATATTAAATTTCTCGTTCAGTTTTGAAAGTTTTTTTACTATTTTTACTATTTGTGGAATTTATACAATATCTTGCGCACTAATAGCTCGGTTCATTGTAATTGTTCACTGTTCACTTTTTAGTCACAGAAAAATAAAGTTCACTTATTTCGTTCGTTACTGGCTAGCGCAGCGCGCCGCCAGCACGGCACAAGGCCGCACTGGCAGGTCGCCATGTGAGGATGGACGTAATTAAACAACTGTTCACGTTGGGATTAAGATATATTGTGTCTAATATTACATAGGGTGGTTACTTATATAGAGTTAGGGTGTGTCAGTGTGAGTGTGACACTACAAGTGTGCGTCCACAACTTGCTCCTTCCTGCCGTAGAGCGCTTGTAACGTGTCTACCGCAATCTGATAATTTTCATTCGTAGTTTTCAATCCTTCAATCATATTTCTCGCTTCACCTTGTAGAGAAGCCTTCAAATAAAGCAATTTGTCTACCTCGCTTAACCTTCTTTGTCCTATATTTGAGTTGAACTGGTCCCAAAATGAATACCAGTTTAAAATGACTCCTTGAAATTTTACCAAAGTAAATTCTGGTAACTTGCTTCTGTTTGTCATACGAGTAGAGTCCTCAGATGATTCTTTATTCTTTTTCATTTGTAATGATGCCTTAAGATCGGCTAACGCCTCTTCACCTTCTATCAATCAATCAATCAATCAATCAAAAAGTTTATTTGTATAAGCAAGAGTACAAAATGATGTTACATTAAAACAAAACCAATCTTACTTTACCATAAAATGGCGTACAAATCTTTTAAAATATGTCATGCGATATGCCATACGACATGTAGTTAAAATAATAGTAACAATAAGCATATGAAAAACAAAAAAAAGCAAATCAAATAATAGAAAAGTATACAAATTTCATCTCATTATATTTATAACTAATGTCACATACTAAATTCTTATTAAATTAATAATTAATAATAAATAATAATAATAATATTTATTATATTATAGATTGCACTTGTTAATGAACTCTTCAATTGAGTAATAACTGTTTTTTATCAGATGATCGAATAATAATTTCTTAAATAATGTCAATGGTAGAGCCTTGAAGTCATCCGTAAATATATTAAATATTTTTGCTGCCATGTAATGGACATTTTTCCTGCTGAGTGACAGGTTTGCCTTGGGCATGTATAAATTATTTCTATGTACACCTCTTCTAGATTTTGAAGTCATAGTATTAAAACATGTGGGGTGTTTTTTGACAAAGTTACATATTTCGTATACATACATTGAGGGTAACGTCAATATTCTTTTATTTATAAATAAACTTCTACAGTGATCCAAGTGTCCTGCTCCAGTTATGGCTCTTAAGCACTTTTTTTGTGTCTTAAAAATAAAGTTTGCATCCGTTGAATTTCCCCATAGTATAAGCCCATATCTCAGAAGAGATGATACATACCCATGGTATGCAGAGAGTGCTGCTGCTTCTGAAACCACATTGCGAATACGATAAAGCGCGTATACGAAGCGATCTAACTTGGAACGTAAATTATCAACATGGCTTTTCCAATTACAATAGCGGTCTATATTAAGGCCAAGGAATGAGATAGAATTTACTTCTTCAATGATTAAATCATTATACTTAAGCTTCAACTGAATATGTTGGCTTCGATATGTTTGGAATTGTACCATTTTTGTCTTATTAATATTGATATGGAGGTTATTTGCGTCTAACCAATCGATTATATCCTGCAAAGCTTTATTTATATGGTATTCAAATGATGTATTTTCGTCATATTTAATTAACAATGTAGTGTCGTCGGCAAAGAGGATGCTATTATGGCTTGTGGCGGTGGGCAAATCATTAATATAGAGCAAGAATAACAATGGGCCCAGTATACTGCCCTGTGGGACACCAAACATGTTATGCTTGTAGCTTGACTTATAAACTATCTTATCCTTACCTAGGATTTGGGTGATTTCTACACATTGCTTTCGGTTTTCAAGATAACTAGCAATCCAATCCCAAGCTGGGCCTCTTACGCCATACCTATATAATTTACTCAACAGTATCGCATGATCTACAAAATCGAATGCCTTGCTCATATCAAGGAATACGGCTACTATGGGGATTTGTTTGTCTAGGCTTTGTATGACTTGTTTCACTAAGTGGAAACATGCCAAAGCTGTTGAGCTATTTTTCCTAAATCCAAATTGATTGTCAACTAAAATATTGTTTTTCGTTACAAAGCTCATAATCTTATCATACATTACTTTCTCTCAAAATTTTTAGATATAACAGGAATGAGGGTAACTGGCCTGTAATTATTCAGGTCTGTCTTTGGCCCTTTCTTATGTAGTGGCTTTATTACGGAATATTTCAATCGTTCCGGGAATACGCCTTGTAGGAATGATATATTCATTATATGGGCCAAAGGGGCAGCTAAAGCGTTATTACTTGATTTTATGACCTTAGTGCATCATGCCATCATATCCCGTGGAATTTGTCTTGTTCAAAAGTTTTATCGCTTTCTGGATGTCTGCTGAGCTTACTGAGGAAAGAAATAAGCTATTTATGTTTTGTTGAATATTATGGCATACTGCTGTTGTCAGAGTTTTTTTATTATTTGTCAATTCTATAAAAAAGTCATTAAACTTATCTGCTAAACTTATGGGATTTATTTTATGCGCTTGAATTAGCTCGTCAGTATTATTATTGACATTAAGCGCACAGTTATTTTTTATTAGCTGCCAAGAGGCTTTACATACATTTTTTGCACTCCGAATGAAGCGATAGTTAGATATCTGTCTAGATTTATGGAGACATAATTTTAACACTCGTGTATAAGTTTTATATTGTTTTAAAATATCTTTATTTTCGGAATGCTTAGTTACTATTCTACGTAATTTTCTTTTATTTGCACAGCAAACCTTAATACCTTTGCTCAACCACCTATTCATGATGGGCTTGCTTTTCCTTATTATTCTGATCCAGGGAAAACATAAATTATAAAATAAGATAACAAGTTCGTGAAATGCATTAAATGCTGTGTTTGTATCAGTTTCATTAAGTATATCGGTAAACGCTATAGCAGACATACATTCATTAAACTTTCTCATGTTATCTTTACTGAAGTCTCTTCTCGTATCATGCCAGAGCTGGGGCCTCGCTTTATGTTTACTGTTAATGTGTACGTTACAAGAGAGTATTTGGCAAGTTTCATGATCTGACAGATCCAGCTCGTAAGTATTAGGTGTACAGACTGATATGTTACTAGCAATTAAGTCTATACATGACTTTTTTCTCGTCGGGCAGATAATGTGATTTTTTAAATTGTAGTTGGATAAAATTGATGTTAATTCCTTCTTTACTTTACTTTCTTTTATAAAATCAATATTCCAATCTCCACAAATGACTACGTGTTTAGATTTATATTTAGTTACTCGTTGTAAGATTTGGCTAAGTGAAGTAAAGAAAACATTAACGTTTGAGGTTGGTGTACGATATATACAAAGTATAATCATATTATATAGCGGTATTTCTACTCCACAAGCTTCAAAGTCGTACTTTAATGATGCTGACTGTATAAAGTCCAAGGTCTTAAATTCGATGTTGTTTTTTATAAGGATGCAAGTGCCGCCTCTTTTCTGATCTTGTCTACAATATGATGTTGCAACTTTGTAATTATTTATAGTTATATTTGTAATAGAACTTAATTTTACGAAGGTTTCACTCAGACAAATAAAATCGATATCTCCCGTCAGAGACTGCAACTCGTTAATTGCCGCCTCCAATAAGTCAAGTTTACTCAGTATACCGGCTATGTTTTGGTGCATAATGGTTATTGTGGTTCCTTTATTTACGAAAGGAATTAATCCCGTCGATGTTCTCAATTGCATGTGTTTGAGTAGGTAAGATATTGCGTAGCATAATTTTAGCATTTGTTAATATATTCTTTATCCCGACTGGCAATATTCTCCCTGATTGTGGGGAAAACATGTCAAATGTTAAGTTCAGATTGCTATCATAGAAGTGTGCACATTTCGCATTTTGTAAGAATTGGCTTAGGCAAGTATTAAATAATTCTACTCTATAATTAAAAATCGGAGCTCCACATATGTACGTCGGCGTGCAAATTATTATATTTGTGTGAGTTATTGTCTCTATAGTTGAATGTATTTCTTGCAGGAGCACTGTATTCTCGATGTCTTCATTTATTATGAAGTCTTGCTCACCAATCAGTACAATACAGCAGTCTTGTTTTGTGTATCCTTGCAGCTTTGAAGGCAAAGTGGTCAAGAGCTCTTTAATTCTTCCTCCTGGAGTTGAGAAGTGTATACATTCTGCGTTATCGAAGTTCTCTAACATAGCTGGCAATATCATTTTGCCTGCTCTACCGCTGATCGTGCTAACGACACATAATCGTTTCAACGGGGGCTGAGTTAATGTGGTTACTGCTTCTGATATTTGAATATTGCGATATTTTGCCTGCATGTCATCTTTGACGTCGACTGTGCATTTGTCGTTGTAAGTGTTTTGAATTTTTTGTGATAATGTCCTTATTTGTTTTACTAAATCCGCAATCTTATTTGTCGCATCTTGCAGCTGCTGCTCAAGAAGCATGATTTTTTGTTGCAGGTACAAGACATTCGTGCTTTCATTTATTGCATCGGTTGTACTGGCGGTCGTGGGTGTTGAGCAACCCATTGGCAACATTAATGAGTGTCTGTTTTTTGATTGGTAGTCATTATGAGCTCTCTTTTCTAATGTTGATGAATAACATAACGATTGCAATGTGTTTTTTTCCATTTTGAGTTTCTTTATTTGCCTTTTTAACTCGTTATTTTCTAAGGTTGTATTGTCCAATTCATTTTGCGTAGTCTCTAGTGCCGTTGTGAGTTGGCTTATGGTTTCCTTCATTTCTCGCATCACGATTGATTTATCGATGGTCCTATCTGCACTTTTTGACAACAAGGCCGATGTCAACAAAGTGAGCGAAGATAGTAATTCGCCGGATGTATCATTTTCACTAAGCAGGGGTGAAGTTGGCATGCTATTTTTCCGTGTATTTAAAGGTGTCAATGGTACATCATTATTAATTATATTTGGGCTGGTTTTTGTTGTTTCAGCCGGTTTCGTAGGGCTTTTATGTTTATCATTCAGTATTGTTTGCTTTTTTCTCATAGTGATTTTTTTTTCTGAGAGTGATTCATCATTACTGTGTAGTTTAAGGCACTGTTTACATTTCCATTTTTTCTTTGATTCGATGCTTTTTTGGTGGTGTAACTTTTCTGATACGCCCGCGCAATCAAATTCGAAGTAATGTTTACATGCTGAGCACCTTAATGTATTTTTTATATCAGTTGATGTTTTGCATGTGAAGCATGGTACTGTTGACGCCATCTTTCGTCGGCTGGTGGTATCTTTGTTGATTGCTCTAGTTGACATATTTCGTTTTCAACTAGTATCAGGAGATGTCACTAGTTCTGCGCGTGCTTTTTAGTTGATCAGTGGGCTCAATAAAATCCCGGTCTCTGAACGCGCCCTGAGTACTGGCAACACAGCAATGTAGCTATGTAATGGTGGTAGTAGTGACGTTCCGTCAAAACAGACGTAAACACTTTTCGTCCAATCAGCTGTTAAGTAGCGTGCGTGGTTCCGTTATTCTTTACGAAATATCGGTGAAAATGTGTGTTTTTGAAAGTGTAACGTTAAAAAAAAGCAGCTCACCAATCTTCTATTACGCTTATTACTGTTTCTGTGATCCAAAATATGCCATATCTTCGTCCGCAGGACCTTCTTCAGCACTTAGGTTAACATCGTACTATTCTATGTAAGTTTAATTATCATATTATTTAAGAAAACACGAAGAGCTCTCTCTTTGAACTGTTTACTTGGCCAGGGTTGCCAGGCTATTCAGAAGTCTATTTGAGAAGTGGTTAAAAGTGAAATTTCATCTGCATCAGGACATTCCACTTTATTAAAGTAATGATGGAGATCAGAGTTAAAACTTGTCAATACAGCTTGTAATCTCGATATAGTAACGACACTCCTCTCACGGGTCCTTTTATCCCAAAGTTGACATATGCACAGATCTTTTGCTTCATTGGCCAAAACTTCAATTTTATTTGAAAATGTTAGTTTCAAACAATATTTCGTCCATTTTTGTATACACCTATATCCTGAAAATGGACGGTATAGACATTCAAATTCAATTCAATAATCATTATAATAGATGTTTGCTCTATTATACCTATGTATATCTTTCATGATATACTTTCATTATGATTCATATTAACTTTAAATTCAGAAATAGCTCACTATAGACTATAGAGCGATGCCAACTGTTAGAAACATTACTGTATTATATCAGCAAAGGATATACAACTTCTCTTATCAAATTGTATAAGTACTACTGACTTATCAAAATTATGGCATAATAAATGCACAACCATCGCACGATAAATATCCAAATAGAAACTCAATTTTATTTGTAAAAAGGTATTATCCCACATTCACACTGCATTATTCGAGTTTATAATGTATATCCATAATAAAATTTCACAATAGAAGCAAAAAGAGCCTTTTGCAATTCAAATATTATCTATTGTATTTTAGTATAATTTTGCCTCATGTAAGTGTATCACCAATAATTCAAAGAAAAAAAATTGGCTATAAGGATTTCATCTTCATGATCATTGATAACATGTCGCTTTACATAAATTTCATACTGATCTCGAATCAGAAGCGAGTAAGTTACAAAGTTGTCTTTTATGTTGGGTCACAGTATCAAAGGGCGATCAGTATAAAAGTTTACAAACAAGTTTTATCTAATAACAAGTTTTTCTGCTCATTTATAAAAAAAATAACCTCGAAGACGAAAGCGGGAGCAAAGCTCCCGCTTTCGTCTTCTAACCTATCCGCGATCCGAGTCGGTTTTGCCACTAAGTCCCTGTTTCCTACTGCCTACGTGAAAACTTGAACTTTATACACCACTAGTAGCATTGGTTGATCTCAGAGAAAAGTTTATTTGACCACCACCCTTTGTTTTGATCAAATATTATCATCTATATTATGGCTTGATAAATGTATGACATTTACAATTATTACTAAAAATAATTATAATTATCAATATTATGAATAAATAAATGTATGACATTCTACATTATGGTTAAACAAATTATGACTCCGTATAATTATGACAGGGAACAATTATGCCATAGAATAATTTATGCCATAAAAAAATTATGAGCATCAACTTTATGCGTAATGTTGTAATGCAATCGATATTATGACAATAGTTGTTTTGCCACCAGACGGCCACCCAATATTGCATATGCACAATTAGTTAAAACTGATATACTTAAGTTTTATCAATAAATTATGTTTATGTTTAATGTTTTTTTGCCAACTAAATTCTTAACATGATTTACTTTAGTGGCTTGATGGCAACTCCCTTGCACAGACAACACCAATAGTCATCCTCTTCTACATGACAATTGTCACCGGAGTGGCCTTGGCCACACTTCTAGCACTTTGGTACTGAGCTACATTGATTTTTGACATGACCAAAACGACAACAGTCGTAGCACTGCACGGTGGGATATACATACATTTGATATAACCGCAAACTTTGGGGGGTCTTTCTTAGTATAGGCACTAATAAATATATTTATCGTAAAAATATTTTAAAAAAGCGAACTTTTTTTTTCATATACAATAATTCAGCACGCAGTGGATCACTACTTTGTCTTACTGACGTGACGTCACAATAAATCGTCACTTGTCATCCGATTCTTTCATGTGTCATCAGGTCACAGTGTACGCAATACATTGCCGTTCGATAAAATTTCAAAAATTAATTACTCTTTGGTAGTTAAGACCAACTTAATTTTTTCTTGCAATATCGGTTCATAGCCCTAACACGTACCTCTGGTTACAATTTGAGGTAATATAAAATATACACACTGTATATAGATCAACTGGCAGTGATGTATACCACATATGCAGGGTGATTACGGGGTCGTGGAGCAAGAAAGAAGCATTTCACTTACTTTCTCCTGAGGATCACGATAGGTTAGGACTAACAGTACACCAGCGACTTATTTTAGTCAGCAAAAAAAAACTGCGATAATTCGAGATCATGGTCACCCTACTATTTCCTAAGAAAACTAATGTCAAGTGCATGGACTTAAGAGTCCGCAGTAAGCTCGATTCTCCATACAAACGTAGTTACGCTCTCATTTTAAAACTACGTGTTGGATTGTAACGAAACTTTGCATGTTCAATGAAATGAGGTATATCTATGTCTGAAATTAGTTTACGTAGCTCTTAGCTAATAAAAAGGAAACAGCGAATTTAAGTTTTTCATACAAAAGTAGTTTTTGCTGTATTTACTTTGTTTTATAAATTGGAACCATATAAACTAATTACAGACATATATATACCTCATGTCATTGTATATGCAAAGTTTCGTCACAATCCAACACGTAGTTTTAAAATGAGAGCGTAACTACGTTTGTATGGTAAGGTGAAATTCGGCCGAGCTTACTGCGGCCTCTTAACAATCGTTGCAGTAAGGTTGTTATGACGATATTGATAGACAGATAAGAAAATTCTTCGATGCCTACTGCGATTACGTCGATTACTTTGTCGTATTTAGAAGGAAAAGACTGAATAAAAATTTAAACTTTATTTACAAAAACAACGCTAAACGTACTTCAAAAGTTGTTCAAAATGTGAACCCTGTTCCTGTTCGCACAATTCCGCCCGTCACCTAAGATTGGCCTTTAATCTGTTCCGAGCAAAGCGGTTTTGCTTAACCGTTTCAAAAGCTAAAACAATCCGCTGGCGTAGCTCTTCTATGGTGTTAGATTCTTGCTCATACACCAATCGTTTCACCTCTCCCCAGAGAAAAAAGTCCAACGCTGTGAGGTCGGGGCTGCAAGGTGGCCATGGAACAGGTCCAATGCGACCGATCCATCGTCGCGGAAATTGTTCATTCAAATAATCACAAACACGGTTATGGAAATGAGCAGGTGCACCATCATGTTGATAATGCAGGTTTTCCTTATAATGTTCCGGGACGCCTCGCAATAGTTCCGGCACAACTTCACGTAACAAGTCAAGGTAATTCATACCATTCAATCTACCTTCAATAAAATGAGGTCCGATAACAACATCGTTAATTACTCCCGCCCAAACATTTAAAGAAAATCGAGTCTGATATGCGTTTCTCCGAGTAAGATGCGGGTTTTCAGCACTCCAAAAATGTTCGTTGTGCACATTGAACAAACCAATACGCATAAATGTACTCTCATCAGTCCACAAGATATTTGTTTCTTCATTTTCTAAAATCCATCGACACATGTTCATTCGTAAGGGAAGATCAGGGGCGGAGATATCCTGGACAGGCAGAAAATGATATGGATGCAACCCAGAAGCGTTGAGCAGTTTCCAGACAAAACTTTGGCTGACATTGTACCTTCTAGCAGCCTGTCGGGTACTGCGTTGCGGATCTCGGAGAAAATATCTGAGTATGCGTTGATCCAGGTTCACGGGATTGCGTCGCCTTGCTGGCCTGTCGCCACCTCGTGCTTGGGCGTGGGTTGGAACGCTGAACTGCCCGTATTCTCGAAGATTATGCACCATTGTATTAATCAAACGTCTAGTTGGTATTGGCAAATTGGGATATCGCTGATGAAACATTTCAGTTGCTCTGGTAGTGTTGTGTGTTTGATAGTAAAACATAACAATATCTGATCGCTCGATATTAGAAAATGGGTACGGCGTAGGCATAATTAATTTATTTTATTTTAAATCTTTGTTGACACGTTTATTGACTTTGACGTATTGTGACATTATTACTCATAAATTATTAAGTATTCTATCACAGAGTTTGTTTTCTAAAAAGGTGTAATATGAAAAGTAGGGTGACCACGCATTTTGAGTCAATAATAATTTTTAAATAAAAATACGTAAATAACGAATCGTCATTGTTTCAATTAAAATAAATACAGGTAGCATCGCAATCATTTACTGAGTCAGAAAAAAATGGTTGGGATCACGACCCCGAAATCACCCTGTATACACGTATAGGCAGTATTTGGCCGTCAAATGTGATGATGATGGTTCCGGTACTGATGAATTGACTAGTATTATTTACAGTATTTTTTCTTTTTTTCTTCTAATTTTAATGACTGGACCACAACCAATAGCCACCTTGATTGCAGTCTGAACTTCGTCATTTGACAAATCAGTAGGTACACCTTTTATTACACCCATTATCGTAATATTAAAAGTTGGAATGAATACTTTATATGTTTCTTTTTCTAAATTTTTGTAACTCAAGAATTTGTTGGCATCACTATGCGTCTTAAAAGCTAGGCTTATCCGATTCCTGCCAACTCGCTTAATACTCCCATCCTCAATTCCCTGTATACTGTCGCGTTGCATGAACCGACCAAATGTTATAGGGTGAAGGGTTGTGCCCTCAGTATTGGTTTCTTTTTGAACATGTACTACGAACGGCGCAATATCTGTATGTTCATATCAAGCGCGACCAACAGGCACCCGAGTCGAAAGAGAATCGTTCGCGTCTGAATTTAAAGTATTAGGACCGGGAGTAGTAGAAGATTCTGCTCCTACTACTGGAACTGGAACTGGACTGGAAGTAACATGGTTAGACTTTTCACTCAAATTGTGTTGTAAGTTGTCTTCGCATTTACAATCGTTCTGCCTTATTTTCCTTCCTGATTTTCTTTTTCTTTCATTACAATTTTTACATTCTACAGAAAGCAATTTTATCTTTAGTTTTGTTTCTGTAGAGTTTACAGATACATCTGTGTCCATTGATGATTCTACTGCTGATATTAAAATCTCCATTGGAGTTTGAGCATAACGTCCCCCCAGGGTCGGGGTGCTTTCCCCCATAAGAAAACTATGATTAACTTATCCTATGACTTACCAAGAAATATTTACAACTAAAAACGAATAAAATAACTCTAATTCTACAAATATATACAAATGATAGGAATACTAATCCTCAAACAAAATTACTTATAAAATATAGTTGAAAGAGCCGCGTCCGTCACAAACTTGTCAAAACGAAGTTTCCCGCCCTTTTTTTCTCTTTGTTACTTATTAAGACACAAACCACTTGACAGTTTATTTTTCATAGACCGTAGCATAGAGTTTTGAATACTTTGGATGTCAAAACTACTCTAACAGAGGACATATTGCTTTACTATGTAAAACAACTATGTTGCCATGAAGCTCCACTTTGTGACCCTACATATCTTAAAATATGGCAAATAAGAAATAATGCGGCTGTTTAACATATTGCGTACTTCATTTTTTATTCCAACGGAAGTTTCAGATTTTCTATACCGGGGGACACAAAAACCTGCAGTAAAAAGTAGAACGACCCTGCGGCAAAAAAAAGTGAAACTATGAGAAGGACAACGAATGATATTTCCCTTTCTGTCACACTTGTCGCGATTTGTATGCTATCAGCTCGCTCGCACGTGGTATTATTATTACCATAGCTTGTCCCGATTATCATAGGTCCATGAAATGGATGTCATTCTGTTTTTTTTCTAGTAGCGTGACATTGAGGCGCTACCTTGAATGGAAAACGAATTTCGTTCGTGCATCTCTCTCCCTGTCGCTCGAATAGCCAAGTGCGATAGCGGTGGAGATACAAGAATGAAATTCGTTAAAGTTTGGTGGTAGGCCGATTATGACTTCGACTTGTTGTACTGACAAATTGTGGTAAAATTACGTATTCTGAGAACCCTTAAAACGAAACGTCAATAATTTTAAAAACAAACCACTTGTCACAGCTACCTACTTCAGCTACCTTATTCACTTGCGTAAATCTGTAGTTGGCGTGAGAGTGAATGAGAGCACAATCCGTACTCGGTTTCACATTATCGTAGGTTGTCACTAAAATGAACTCAAGAAATGTCAAATGGACGTATTTTGGTCAAATGTAATCCAGCAAAATGTGAAATTAAAAAGTAAATCAATATAATAATTTAAATTTCAATTTCAAAGGGCATGTAAGGGCAAAGTCTACCATAGGTCGAACCGTAATTGGAATATCCAATAGTTAATAGCCTAGTTAGCAAGCGAGAGAGAAACATATGATAAGAAACATATATACATGTTAGAGCGAGAAAGAGGACAATCGAATAAAGACACTTCCCAAGATGTCGTTGTTTCAATAGTAATCCCAATCACTATATACTGATAAATACATCCATGTCAATGTCGATAAGTTATTGTTCCGAGTTCGATAAAAAATACACATCACTATGTAAAATAAACATAACCTCTCTTTAATCCAAAGAAAAAACTATAAGAAACGTAAATTTTACTGTATTTAAATCATTCACGCCGGAACAATACACAAAATAATTAATTTTCTCGGAGACGGTCCGTTTGTTCAAATATGGCAGCTACTATAATGCGAGCAAGTCAAGTTGTGACGTTATGACACTTACTACCAAACAATGATGACATATTTATTTTTGCTGGATTAAAGGGTCTAGCAGGCTAAGCTAACGAGAGTGGCCCCCAACGAGGGATTTGGTGATTCTTTCTGGTGGTGTACTGGCAGGTCCTAAGAACACTCCATGCTTAATATCAGTCCTCTATCTTCTTTTGTTTTCGAGTAAATTAGGATAATATAAAAAATACAGGGTGCCATTTAAAGTGTCATATTAGGTAAACTGTTCAAGATAGAGTAACCAAACAAAATCATCATGAATAAAAATAGAATTGGCTACCAAATGCTTTTATTCAACCAACATCATGTCCTTAAACTTCCTTAAAAAAAAAACTACTTTTATTTTTGTTTTAATTTTTTATGACACTTTTCGCGGAGGTACACTTACAAAAAAAATGTCGTAACAAGCCACCCAATGCCCACTACATACACATATAAAAATATCTTCAAAAATCTTCGTGCGTCATGTAAAAAAAAAATCAGTCGTCGAACAAGTAGATACCGATGTAAGTGTAAGTGTACCTCCGCGAAAAGTGTCATGAAAAATTAAAACAAAAATAAAAGTAGTTTTTTTTTTAAGGAAGTTTAAGGACATGATGTCGGTTGAATAAATGCATTTGGTAGCCAATTCTATTTTTATTCACGGCAGCATCCGTCAACTGTCAGTAACGTCAATTTTTTTTTTTAAATTCGTCCATTCGGACAGGCTAAGACCATGGGCCATACTGCCTAGTCTTCAGTAAGTATAATTTCATTTGATCGAATCCAGTAATAACGTCTTCAGTAGTTTCAAATCAGAAGTCTCTAGTCCAATAAATATGTCTTCAGTTATTTCCAAATCATATGAACAAATCTAGATATTAAGTCATCAGTATTATCAACATATGTGTCAAATCCAAAAAATAAGTCTTCAGTTATTCCAATCCAATTCATGAAGTCAAATCCAGTAATAAAGTCTTGAGTATGTTCCAATAAAAACGTCAAATCCAATATTCAGCTCTTCAAAAAAGCTTACACCTCATCCAGACATTCCAAAAAGTCATTTGACCAACAAAATATAGGTACAATGCTTCAATAAAAATATATACAATTTTAAGCAAGTTTTAAATTTAGCATCATATTTACAGCATACACACAGTATTATGTACAAAATTAAACAAAGGTAAATAAGTAGACGACTCTTTCAACAAATTAGTTACTGAAAGTGGGATTCGATTAGAAGCTCCATAAATCTCAAGCAACTCATCCATCAGCACTAGGCGCTGAATGCCAAAGGATGAGCAACTAAACAGAATGTGATCTATAGACTGAACCTCTTGCTTTTGACAATGATCGCAATAAGGGGAAGAGACAAAGTTTTTACGATGGAGATGAAAATTTAAACGACAATGACCAATGCGAATGACCGTCTGAGTTGGAACCATTGAGACGATACCCAGCGTGTCTTTTACCCGCCGCATAAACCGTCTTACGCTTATCACCTTTTTACTGGAAGCTATTAATTGGAAAATCTTCTGGTTCGAATAATCAATCGGCACTGAAGTGAGAACACCCGTAACCTCGGTCTCAGATGCTGGGATTGAAGCATTCATGTGAATTTCATTTAATAATTTTTCATTTTTTAGGAAGACATTGGCGTGATTTGGGAGATCGAACATAATCCCATCTTTGTATGCATTAATTGTTCTTAGATGCATCACGCCCGACACGCGATGCTTTCGGATTGCATTGGACAAAGCAAGTCTATCTTTGTCAGAAAATTTGTGGTCATCCTCTCTGTGATTCAGAAAAACAATAAATTCTTTCTTAGCTGAATTTTCGTCGTACAACCTGTAATAACTTTTGGCCCTGAAAGGAGTATACTTCTCTTTGTCATCTTCTTTAGTCTTCTTTTTTGCAGGTATGCGGTCCGAGGGCGCACCTGTATCCGCATCAGAACTACTTTCAGATTGAAGATCTGGCTCCGGCTCCAAGCCCTCCAACCGAGAACGCTTTCCCGTACGCTTCCCCATGACTGGGGAAGCGCACCAAACCGATAACCAAATCAACTATGAATTTAAATTAAAATTAAGACTAAATATGTACAAATTAACACCTAAAATTAATTTACAATAAAATATTTTATCAAGCGCGCCTATCACTTTCAACGTTCCCGCCAAAAAACCTCAGTAACGTCAAAATGGCGGACTTGCCATATCTAACTAACAGTAATAATTTCGATCCGGTGTTGTGATAGACCTTCACAAAACGCATATTAAATTCTAAAGCATAAAAAAATTACCGATTCTGATATGGAAACTTATACGCGCTAAATTCGTATTGAGGCGTAATTTCAATAAATGTATCAACAAATTTCAACAAAATAACGTCAAAAGTCTGACTCTTCCTTTTTTTTTAATGGCATATCCTAGCGTTGTCTCGCGTTCAGCCAAAACGTCTAGGTTTATGAGTTTCTGCAAGATTACATGCTGAGTATTTGTCACGATACTTAACGGCTATCACAAGATGGCGCGGGAGATTCTTCTCGCACGATTCTCTCGATTTTTCTCGCACTATACGTCTCTTTCTAAGTTGTATATTACGAGAGAGACGGATAGTTCGAGAAAAATAGAGAGAGCTCGCGCGCCGTCTTGTGGCTATCACGTGCTGGTTTGTCAGTATTTATATTGGGGGTCTAAGTTGCACCACGTCCGTAGGAATTACCCACCGCTAACCTACACGTGACCCCTGGGTGGTGCTAAAAGTGCAACAACCTGGCAACCGTACTGTCTTTTCCAAGATCTCACGGTTCTAAATACTGATTTGCCATACGATAAATAAAAATAAAAATAAGTATTTTTATTTATCAGCAATAAACAGTAAAACTATATTAAATCAGTAAAGAACGGGCCCCTTTTTTTAAAAACATTAATTATCAAGCGCGTCAGTAGGTATTAAATATTCAATTAATTCTAAGGCAAAAAAGATGATTTAAAGCTGGTCCTGTTTTTGTGACATTATCGAATGTATAGGTGGCTACGTACCATTGAGCATGTCATAATAAACGGACAGTGCCGACTTTTATGGATACATAGTTTGTTTCACATTGTGACAGAAAACGGACCTTGCCATTCAACGTAACGCGAGCACAGAAAGTGGACCAACTAAAAACGAGACTGACTTCATCCTGTCGACGAGGAGGGATACATTAAATGTCGTTTCTGTGATCATCAACACAGTTAAAACCGGGAGCGATCACCGTCTGGTAAGAGGCACATTTAATATATGTGTCGAGCAAGAACGCTCTCGATTGATGAAGTTGTTCCATACAGCACCAATCAAAATTCAAAACCCCGAGAGCTTTAATGTGGAACTCCAAAACTGTTTCCGTTTCCTAGACGGCGATTTAGACGAATTCAATTACGGGTTTATGGAAGCTCGCCGTGCCTTTGGGTCTAAGTTCTTTAACGCCCAATGAACCAACACAACTAAAAGGTTCTCTAGCTGTTGAGCTAGAGAGCCCTCCAGTTGTGTTCACATGTTATGTTCACACAGCAACACCTCACTCCCCTCCCCCATAAGCCTCCGAGTTGTTAGAAGCTCACAAAGGAAGGGAGCGAAACGTTGCCTAGGTCTTCATCCGATGTCACTTTACACCAGTAGCTCAATAAAGAGATCTGCAATTGCTTTACCCGCGATCTGCGCCAATTCAATACAAGCTATTGAAGAGGCTATCCCGTGTAACGAGGACGCTCAAGTGTTTTGGAGAGATTTGACTACTGGACTGAGCCAGCTCGCCAAGTTAGAAACTGAAGATGGTAGAATCGTTTCTTCTAAACCTGAGCTTTTGGTTGAGGTAGAGCGCTTTTACGGACAGCTATACACATCAACTCGCGGACCCGAGGTTAGTCTCGTGGAGGACCCTCTAGCTCGACTAACCCAACTCTATTCCAACGACATCCCGGAAATCAGCCTGTACGAGCTTGTAAAGGTTCTTCAACAGCTCCAGAACAACAAGGCACCAGGTGAAGACGGAATAACAGCCGAACTGCTGATGGCGGGTGGAAACCCGGCCCCTACGGCTCTTCAGCATTTGTTCAATTCCGTCTTACTGGAAGGGAAAATGCCAATAGCACGGAACAGAGGTGTGGTGGTGCTATTCCTCAAAAAGGTTACACCACCCTGCTGACGAACTACCGACCAATCTCACTTTTCGTCCAATATTCCGCAGTGTCTCAAGATGAGAGTATTTGACCAGTGTGTGTTGCTAGTGATGACTAATGGCACTGAAACGTGGTCGCTTACTATGGGCCCCATAAGAAGGCTCAAAGTCACCCAAAGGGCAATGGAGAGGGCAATGCTGTTAGTTTCTCTGCGTGATAGCATCAGAAATGAGGCTGTCCGCAGCAGGACCAATGTAACCGATATAGCCCTTCAGATCGCTAAACTTAAGTGGCAGTGGGCAGGGCACATTGCACGTAGAACCGATGGCCGTTGGGGTGGAAAGATACTTTGGTAGCAACCATCACGTACCGGAAGATGCAGTGTGGAGTCTCGACAAGATGGACTGATGATCTGGTAAAGGTTGCGGGAGTCCTCTGGATGCGGGTGGCGCAGGACCGGTCACTTTGTCACTCTTCGTGGGAGGCAAGTGTCCAGCAGTGTAAGTCTTTCGGCTGTTATGATGATGATGCTCAGGATGATTTTATTCAGTGTATTCAAGCTTATTTTTGGTTGACGACAATTTTTTTATTTTATTTTCGTGACCTGCATGACAGTATTGTCCGTTTTTTAGGACAACATCAAAGGCAATCATTTTTTACGATTCGTGGCAATGTCCGTTTTAACGGACGTCCTGAAAAACTAACTTTCAGAAGGGTTTTCATTTTTTTTTCTTAACTATAGTTCTTTTTATCCAATAACTATCACAAAAAACATTCCGAGTGATAGCTGGCTACATTCCTTCATGTCTTGCCATGTTAAGGGTTAAAGAAAAAGATTTTCATGTATAATTTAACCTTACTCCATGTTTCTCTAACCATTGTTTGCCTCATTTGTTTTAATTAGTGTATAAGATTAGTTGCGATGCCCTTACAGGGCTCATGTTTGAGACCTCTACTCTAAAATGTAATATCTATGTACAACATGAATGCAATAAACTTACTGATTACTGATTACTGATTTAAAAAAAAATCTATTTTTTATACTCGTCGACCTAATGTTTGAATTAAGACTTTGTACACCAAACTTAAATCACATACTTTTTACTATGGAGCTCCCAACTCAACATTTCATAACTGTTGAGACAACTAAAATGAAATTGACCAATCACGTGGCACCTTTACTGAACTATAATGTATTTGACCAATAGGACGCCGTCATGAGAAAGTCAAAAGGTAAATAGACATCAACGCACAAAAATGAAAAAGCGTTGGTTGCACTTCGTTTTCAATAGGTACCAAGTTTGTTTAATTTGTTCAGTTGACTCGTAGAAAAAGTATTGTTCACAATCGTGTCATAATCAAGCTTTTTAATCTCGTACCTTACTTAGGCCACTCAGCAAGCTTCGTGGCCTAAACATGGTACTCGACTAAAAAGCTCTCTATTATAATACGATTGTGAAAAATACTATTTCACTTCTCATGCTCAAAAAGTGCATCATATTAGACTTGGCAAGCGGGGCTAAAGTAGTACATTTAGCCCCTAGGGAAAATATGTATACATATTTATGATTTATAAAACATTTTAATTTGACCACTCACAACAGTTCAATATTACATCCACCAATCACAACTCTTTAAAAAAACATTAGTATTTGCTATCTACTAACCAGAATACAGCTAGACATTAAAATCGACCAATCAGGAAACAGAATTCAATTCAAACATTGGGTGTTTTTCAAGCGTGGTTAACTGCATACATGAGTCATGTATGCAGTTAACCACGCTTGAACGTTTCGATGGAGCTATAGTCGGTCAGAGGCGTTTATTTATTTAATTATTGTAAATTAGGGAATGAAAAACTCCTAATGTTTAAATTGAATTCTGTTTCCTGATTGGTCGATTTTGATGTCTAGCTGTATTCTGGTTAGTAGACAGCAAATACTAATGTTATTTTAAAGATTTTGTGATTGGTGGATGTAATTACATGACATAAGCTATGAAGATTGAGCGGGATAGACTACGCCGCTATTAGACTGTCAGAGGCGTTTATTCGTCTTGTGAATATTTTGTATTGTATCTGTGTCAACACAGTTTATTAAAAAGAATGGCGCCAAATTGAACAATCTTTTCGCCTTGGTATAATTGTTGATTGTGGATGGATAATCTTTGTTTTTACTATTTTCTCGCAGTCGAAGTGAAAAGTAGAGTGTATAACTCTGGTCTAAAAGCCATATTACCCCTCGAACTATTTCCCCTCACTTCGTTCGGGAAAATATCCATCTCGTGGTAATATGGCTTACTTTAGACCCTTGTCATACAATCTACTATTAATACCAATTATAGACAGTTCTAACCATAATTCTTTAATGGAAAAAATTAGATAGCAAGTGCTAGCATTCATTTTGTTACCTACTCGATAAACTTATTAATACACTCATACTATCACTTATTATGACCCATTCCTTACTATATTGATTATGTTCTTTAACATGCTTCAAAGCAAATAAGATGGCAGTTGCTTCAGCAGTAAAGATACTTGCATTTTTATTGATATTAAACCCAACACCCTTATAAATTTCAGGTTGATAAATTGCAAAGGAAACAGCATTATTATTTTTGGCACCATCCGTATAAACAAATTTACAATTAGACCATTCTGACAACAATAAGCCTCCACTTTGGAAGTTAACTTTGAATCTATTGTAAGGACAACGTATAAATTAGTATATTTTTATTTAAGACTAGCTGTACCTGCGACTTCGTTTGCATGGTAATGTGGTGGGAGTTAACGAATTTCTTATTTTGGACATAGGACACATGCAGTTCTAATTTAACCTTTCAAGTAAAACGTTAAACAAACCGTTTTTAGCTAAAATGCCGTTAAAATTCTTTTCTTTGATGTTTAAATTAGTAAGAAAGGGACAAAACTCGTTTTATGGGGTAATAGTTTAGTAGATGTTTGTGGCCATAGATCCAACAGGTAGGACACAGGCTGCAGCATTAAATTTTTATATATCTTCTTCTCTACATATTTATAATATAACACTGTTTTATATTAAATAAATACAAACGTGATGACTGAAATCATCTTGAGTCACTCCGATTCTCAGGTAAAGATGTGTATAGAATTAATAAATAGATTTAATAATCCTTTCGAGTACCCGGAGTAGGTACCCATTGACCGGTAAGTGTTTACGCGGAACAAAAGATCTCTTTTTTAACGTCTGAATTTATATTTTCCAAGCTATACCTAACCACTAACTAAGTTCTAGAACCATAACGCGAGTCCGAGTCCCTTTCTATTAAAGGTAATTAATGTAATTATTAAAAATATTAAAGTATATTTTTTCATACTGCAATGTTTCAGATCGCGATATCACATTCTGCCGATCTTCTGTATGTTCCCGCCATTGTCAACTTAAGGAATGTGTATTGCAGGCTTTATGATAAAAGTTTTATCTGTATGTTGGCCGATTCCTGTGTCTCTATATAGGCTGAATGTGAACTTGAAGGCGCGAAGTACGAAGTAAAATACCGCCTTAATGAAATTTATATCAAAAACGAAAGTTTAACTCACCTGAAGGTTAATTCACCAAAAAGAAAACTATTTTTTTTATTCGTTATTGTTTTATGGGGCCAGAAACAAACGCCAACGCAAATTTCGAAAATCGTTGATTTCGAGTGACGCTAGCGCACAAATTGAACGTTGCACACTATTGGCGTATTCAAGAAATATATAGTAATATTCTCGCCATTTCGTTTGGCGTATTTACTTTTCTAGCCAGAATGCGCGTTCAAACTTTGCGCGGCATTTACTAACTGTACTAAAAAAGTGACAGGAAAGCGTTAAGGGTTAATTGTGTAGGTATGTATGACGTATTACCATCATTATAAAATTTAGGCAGGTATGTAATATAATTGTTTAGTCGGGCTAGAAATTTTACTCTAATTTGTCATTTAGATATTCGTCTATTTTATAATAGCTTTTTGTGACTAATAGACGTTTCGATACATAAAAAGATTTGTCAGATTCTTCGTTTTTTATTGAATTTGGTAGATTATTGTATATTTTTACGGCCATAACATAGGTGCTATTCGAGTGCATTTTTAGTCTTGATGTCGGTAGTAGAAGTTTGTTTGGATAGCGTAATACTTTTTTGTGGGTAGCTCTTGCCTTTTTTTAAATAACTCAGAGTGTTGTCTTACAAATTTACACATTTCTAGTATATAGGTACATGGCAACGTAAGGATTTTAAGTAGCTGAAAGTGTGGTTTACAAGTCTCTGTGCTATCAATATTGGCTAAAATGCGAATTAATTTCTTTTGCTGTATGAAAAGGGAGGGTACGTCGGTGCTATTTCCCCACAGTATTATGCCGTATCTTAGCCATGCGTTAGCGTACGCGTAATATGTTGTAAGTGCCGTCTGTATGTCAGTGGTTTTTTTTATTTCACGCAATGCATAGGCAAAACTGGACATTTTGGCGCTTACTTTTTTTATATGTGCCTTCCAGTTAACATGTTTATCGATGAGCAGTCCAAGTAAAGGGAATTCGTCTACTACTTCTAGCTGAGAGTTATTATACATAAACTTCACTTTCAAAGGGCCTTTTTGGTAAGAGTGGAATGTCATTAGTTTTGTTTTTGTATAATTTATCTCTAAGTTGTGGTCCTTCATCCAGTGTGTGGTTTTTTCTAGTAGGGAATTTAGATTTTCGCATATATGTCTGTCGTTTTGGCACGTTATGAGTAGTGAGATATCATCGGCAAAGAGTACACATGTCTCATCGAATATTTTGGGCAGATCATTTATGTATAGGAGAAACAAGAGAAATCCAGCAACACTACCTTGAGGGATTGAGGCGTTGATTATTTTGTTCTCTGACCGAATCATTTTTATCTCTCCACTATCGGCATCATGGTACTCTATCTCTGTGATCTGCTCTCTATCCTTAAGGTAAGATGCAAACCAGTCATGGGCAAGTCCTCGGATTCCGACTCCGTATAGTTTGTTCAGTAATATGTTGTACTTAACCTTGTCGTATGCTTTTGTCATATCGAGAAGGATACCTACGGCGTATGTGTTTGTATTTATAGTGTTTATAACTTCTTGGATATATTTATATACGGCAACAGTTGTGGATCGTTTTTTGCGGAAACCATTTGACTTTCGTCGAAGATTTTATATTTCTCACAAAACCCATATACACGATCACACATGGCTTTTTCGAACAATTTGGACATTGTTGGTAAGAGCGCAATTGGGCGGTAATTGTTCGGGTCAGTTTTGGAACTTTTTTTGTATATTGGCTTTATAAGGGCTTTTTTAAGTAAGTTCGGGAATTCTCCCTCACTAAAAGATTGATTGATTAGAGTACAGACCGGAAGTGTTAAAAAATCCGCACATTGTCTGATTAAGGAAGGTGGAAGTTCATCGACGCCGCTACTGTTCTTATTTTTCAGATTTTTTATGGTTTTATGGATTTCTTGATAGGTCACAGGTCTGAGAAACATGGTATTTTCTGTAAAGTGTAAAACTGGACGTCCGTCTCGTTTTTCGGTGCTACTGTTTGTCGGCTCTCCTAGTCCTGCAAAATGGTTGTTAAATGTATTTGCTAAGACGCTTGGGTTAGTTATTATATTATTATTTATCTGTAGTCTTATATTTTGTTTGTCAGGTTTTTGCTTCTTATTTGTGCGCTCGTTTATGATGTTCCACATTGTTACTACTTTATTTTTTGATCTTTTTAATTTATTTATATACTGTAGTTTTTTAGATGTAGCTATGCTCCTTTTAAGTATTTTGTCGGACTTTTTACAGTGTTGTTTTAGAATATTGCTTCCTGATTTGAGTGCAAAAATTTTCAGTAACCTTTTATTTTTACACGACTCTCTGATGCCTGTTGTAAGCCATGCTTTTTTGAAGTTAGTTCTTAATTTACTCTTCTTCTTAGGTATCGTTTTGTTCTGAATATTTGTTAAAGTATTCTCGAATGCCGCGTAGTTCTCATTTATAGATCTATTCGTGAGTATAATAGTTTTCCAGTCTATTTTCTTTAGTTCTTGCTTAAACTGTTCTATATTGTAACAATTATATATACGCTTTTCTTTATACCAGGTAACCTGTTTTTGATATATTTGTGGTATTTCTAATTGTAATGTAGTCCCACAATGGTCAGAAAAACCAAATTCCGTTACATTCGCAATCAGTGATGTATCTCTAAAATTGGTGAATATAAGATCGAGACATGTTGATATCGTTTGGGTTATTCGTGTGTCGGGTTTTTTATGTGTTGTGTTAGATTATATTCGGCCATTAAGTTTAAAAGATAACTAGTTTTAGGATCTTTTTTTAAAATATTAGTATTGAAATCCCCTCCTAAAATAAATTTATGTTTCTTATATTTATTATTAATATATTTTAAGATTAGATTTAGTTGTTTATAGAAAATATCTTCTTCTCTTCTGTTCCAGTAAACAGCGATTATTAGTATATTTTGCTGCGTTAGTTCTGCAGCACATATTTCTAATATGTATTCTATAGACATATTTGTGATATCAGTCCTTTCAATGTACTTTATATGATCTTGTAGAAGGATACAGGTCCCACCTCCTATACGCGTTTCACGACAAAAGGATGCGCAGAATCGATACCCAGAAAATTGCATCATTTGAATTTTATCACGTGTTAGCCAAGATTCTGAAATACAAATGGCTTGAAATGTTTTATTCTGATTTATGAAAGCCTCAAGGATATCTTTTTTATTATAGAGGCTTTGAAAATTTTGGAATAGTATGTTAAGTTGTAGTTTGTTCTTCTCGAAAAGTATGGTTCATATCGTTCGTCTGTTCTTGGTTTTGATTTTGGTTTTCTTTTTCTGAGAGACTGGAATTTGGCTTCGTGCAATTCTCAGCTTTTGTTGGTCCAGAGCTTGTAGATGTGTCGCATGTCGCATTATGGTTTTGATCTGCAGACTGCGTTTGTTTTGTATGCGTCGGGATGTATTTTTCTCCGTTAATCAATTACGTGTTATTCCGCATAATAGCGTATTTTCCACTTTTTCGTGCGTTTCTAAGCTGTTCTCTTAGATGGCGTCTGTTATTTAGTGTTTCACTGTCTAAAACGTCGTCGATGGCGCATCCTGTGTTTTTGAAGTAATTTGCATGATCCATGACATACGTTTTCATTCGTTTATTTATAAGCTCTATAATGAGCGGGCGACGGTTTCCTCTCTTTCCTATTCTCTTGGCAGATTCAATAAAGCCATTTATCTGGATATGCAATATCTCGCTGAACAAATTATTTACGCGATAACATAGATCTGACTCGTTTTCGCCGTAGTACTCGTCCAAACCGTAGAGCACGAACTTCTTCTTATTATCAATAGGGAAGCTTTCTGCTTTGGTATTGCTGGTATTGTTGCTAAGGCCAGGTTTTTGCTCAGTAAGGATGCGTAGCTGGCTCAATTCCGTTTTGAGTAATTTATTTTCTTGTTCTAGTGCTTCTATTTTTTCGTTTATGTTTTTTATTTCACACGCCATGTTTTTCTGTTCGGTTAAAATGACGGTATTTTCCTTTGTAGTATCCCGCTTCAGTTTTTCAATGGCAAGGCTAATTTCTTTCTTTATAGAATTCTCGATTTTATTTAACTTTTGATCGAAGAGGTTGCTGATTTGATCTAGCGTGATTTGTTGATTATGATTACTTTGTTGGTTTATAGTGCTTTGTTGGGGGTATGTAGTATTTCCTAATGTACTTATGTTTGTGTCTTCATGAGATACATTGTCGATTGACATATCTGTGATCTCTAGTAGGGAGGCTTCTAGCTGTCTATGCACTGGAGTATCGTCGTTCCTGCGTCGTGTTGTGATATTTATACAGGACGGGCAACGCCATGCACACTTTTGTTCATGAATTCTTTCCCTAAATTCTGCTGACGTAATGTTAAGGCACATGTAGTGGTAATTTCCCTTGCAGGTCGTGCATTTTAGCAGTTCAGTATGGTCGATTTCGTTATTACACGCTAGACAGTTCATGTTTTCTTCTTAATCGTTGGAACGTACCCACATATAATTTCTGAACGTACCCTTCAGAACGTGTCCACAGCGAGTTTCTGAACGCAACTTTATATCACTGCTTTTGAACGCAGCCTTCAAATTCGTGTTATGACGTTTAGGAAGTGATGTGATTTTTAACAGCTGATGTTGCGGTAGATCTTAATCGCTTTCAAAAATTTTTAGATCGTTAATTTGCTTATGGATGTGTGCGTGTATAAGCCTTTGTGGTGCGCGGAAGGTAATCTGTTTTTAATTCGTACAACTCACGGTTTCTGGTGAAAAAAATACTTGTGCACTTCGCTGAGGTTATGTTCTTCACAAAATTCACATTCTTGGCAGTATGCAATGTAATTAATGTAAGTATTTTAATTTTATATTAGCAATTATGTTTTTAAGTATTGACAGTTTGACAGCTGTCAACAGAACTAACTAACTTTTGTATGGGTTCCGTCCCATAAAGGAGTTTCTGGTAATGAAAACGCTGACTACCTAGCTAGAACTATTGCTAATGCATCTGATTTGTCCCTGGTTCCCGACAACAGAGACTTAGCTGTGACCTTACCATATTCCGATATTATAAGTAATCTAAAACAGCGTATGACCGTTCTTTGGGGAAGACATTGGTATCATTTTACAGAAGTTGAGAATAAGGCTCATTTGTATGCTTTGTTAGATAACCAAGTTAATAGTAAGCCTTGGTTTTGCAAGTTTAAAACTTACATGCACCGTAGGTTTTACACCACAACTACTCGTATGCGCATTGGTGATTGTCGTTTAAATTTTCATCTCCATCGTAAAAACTTTGTCTCTTCCCCTTATTGCGATCATTGTCAAATGCAAGAAGTTCAGTCTATAGACCACATTCTGTTTAATTGCTCATCCTTCGGCATTCAGCGCCTAGTGCTGATGGATGAGTTGCTTGAGATTTATGGAGCTTCTAATCGAATCCCGCTTTCAGTAACTGATTAGTTAAAAGAGTCGTCTACTTATTTACCTTTGTTTCAATTTGTACATAATACTGTGTATATGCTGTAAATATGATGCTAAATTTAAAACTTGCCCTTTCAGGGCGCCCTTTCAGGGTGAACGCTGTCAGCGCTTTGCGCACCGCTATGGCGCAGAACTAACAAAAAGCTCGGTAAACCCGATGCGCCGAGCCGGCGTCATGCCGGCCTACGGGTGCGAATCGTGAAATGGATGGGTTGATGCGTTATTTCCGCTAACCAAACACTTGAAATTATGCATTATTTTTTAATTTTAATGATACGCTCCTCGAACATGGAATTTACTAGTATTTATTATTAAATACACTATAGTGGGTTCGTTAGGTATCAGGGTCAAACATGGAATGCAGAGATATCGGGTCCGGTGGGCAAGCAGGGTCATTCATGTTGAGTGTGGCTGTGGTTATCATTGAATGATAAGGAGAGCCAAGTCGTTATTAAAATCACCAAACACAAAAAAACACAAAACCAACAGCATAATACCAAGACTGAGCATGTCTCTATCATAGTGCATCTTATTTTTCAATACCCCTAGTTGTCCTATTGTTCAGGGAAACATGGAGAAGTGGTAAAACCTAATAATGTCTTTTGTTTTACCGCTGCTCTTTGCGCGAAAAGGGTCACAGATGCCATAAATCACACAATGAAGATACTACCTACTTATGTCCTTATCGGTTTTTTTGAGATTCCATGCAGTCCACCTGCGTGCTATCAGTAGCAGGATGATGATTGATGATTTATGCTAGTTCATGAAAATTGATTACACAAACCTTTGTTAGGTTACGTAGCTGTTATGGTTAATACAGCAGCAGCTTATCATCACAATAAATCGTTGGAACTACCCAAAACCCACTATAGAGGCGTCAACCTACTATATTTTGGCCATAGAATAGTAATAAAATATGTATTTACCTAAAATATATTTATTTATCCACAAACATTGATATGCTTGGTTAAAAACTGCCATAGCATGAAACCATTCTTCCCGACTAAAACGATTGATGAAAAGACGAACAGATTTATGAAAAGTAGCATTACCGCTATGAAAATAAAGCTCCTTATGATTTGGCAATGACAACACTTACGACTCTTTTGAAATGAGTCGTTATGCGTTGTCCACCGGCGCAAGAGGTTTTAAACCTATTAAACTTAGACATATTTTCTTTAAAAATACTTTTTTCTTACCTATATTATCTACTCTTATGTTTTGTTAAAGGACTTCGGAAATGTTTTCAATCCATTACAGAAAAAGTGAAATGAAAGTTTGGAGTTAAATATTACAATATATACGAGTACATATAATTTTGTCTTTTAGTCATATTGAATATTACAGCTCAGTCTATAAATTATACAAAAAGAAAAGAAAAAGTAACCCCACTTAATCAATTTTATGCTAAGATTTTATGATATAAACGCAAAAATGTTATGGCGCCGAGCCGGCGTCATCAGTGCGGCGGACTTGCAAATGGTATGGCGCCTACGCGGCGTCATGCGCACTGAAAGGGTTAAAATTGTATATATTTTAATTGGAGCATTGTATATTTTGTTGGTCAAATGACTTTAAATAAGTATATTGGAATGTCTGGATGAGGTGTAAGCTTTATTGAAGAGCTAAATATTGGATTTGACGCTTTTATTGGAACATACTGAAGATTTTATTACACTGAAGACTTATTTTTTGGATTTGACACGTATATGTTGATAATACTGATAACTTAATATCTAGATTTGTTCATATGAATTGGAAATAACTGAAGACATATTTATTGGACTAGACCTTGGAGCATTAAACCAACAGGAGCGGCCATGAGTCATTTATACATAAAAAGTCTGCCGAATTTTCGGGGGAGGGGAACGTCAAATGTATGCGTAACGTGAAAATAGCTACGTCAGATCACAGATTACAGAGAAAAGCAGATAGGCCCTAATAAATTGAACGGTTTCTATACATCCGATCTCTTCTCACTTATGTACTGAACGCCGAGTAAGAAAGGGGTAGAACCATGTTATCTGACAGGTCTTCAGACGTCATTGTCTCCGCTTTCTCGCTCGCACGATGTAATTCGCTCTCTCGCTCGCTCGAGATTTAGTGCACAGAAAGATATTTTCTTACAAGTTATCGATATCGATATTTACTGTTAATAAATTCGTAATATGCGATACTCGTAAGTAAATTGTATCTCTATCCATACTATGCAAAAATTAATATGGTACTTACCAAATAGAAAACAAAAACCATTACACGACTACGAATATAATAAACTGCATTCATGTTTCATATGTTCGCTACAAATGAAATTATGCAAATACATAGGTAGTCAGACGAGATACTTTTTAAGTCTCACTATTTTGTGGATCTTTAGTGGAACACATTTATTTTTAACCGACTTCTGAAACTCATCAATTCCGCTGGCTCTTTATTTTTTTATGTATGTTCCTCGATTACTCTTAGACGCCTGGACCGATAAGAATGGTGTTTTGTTAGAAAAGGTGGTCCTAGGCAGGTCAGGATCAGAAGATGGGATCCTGGAGAAAACCAGGGCAATCTTCAAATCTTATTTTGAAACGATCTGGGTACTTTGAAATCGTGCATTTGCTTTCAGAAAGCAGTTCATGCGGTAATATGGAATGTGGCTTCGTGAAGTATTGATTTGAAGTCGATTAAAACTTTGTTTTTAAAGTAAGCTAACACAAAATAACAACGCAATTATATTCCTGAAAATATCTCATTTTAATAAGAAAGTTACATCGAATGCTTTAAATAATAAATATCCAATTATATAGAACCTTTTGCAATCAGTAAACTTGCATCACCTGAAGAGGCAATGCAGATGTCTTAGGTATTGTATCTGGTAGCCTTTCATTACTGCTCAGCATCATTTTGTTGTAGTTGCCTTCTAATTGTTGATCCTGGTGAGATCCCTGCATTAAATACAGTAACTAAAACATTATTATACAATCTCTATCAGTTGACCTGCTTAAATATGAACAGGTAAACAACAAACCGACACAGAGTTACTTTCGCATGTATAATATATATTATAGTAGTTATGGATATATAAAGAAAATCAATGTACTAATACAAATTCTTTGCATATACAAAACTTAAATGAAACGAACTCATCTGGAGGGACCTCAGAAATGTCAAGTAATAAAATAAATAAAACTCACTATACCAACTTACCTCAAGCGGCCTCTGAAAAACTGTAGGTATCGCATCTGGCAACAAGTGTTTTATGTTTTTAATAATAACGAAATAGTAAGTTTCGAAATGTTTCGAACATATTCTATGGTGTTTTTTTGGCGTCCAATTATTGCGCCCTACTGCGTCAATCCATTTTTTTCGAAGATTATTATTTACCGGAAACCTGAAGTTAACAGTTAAGACATGTAACATCAAAATATTTTGTCTAAACGCCTACATGAATAATTCATGTCGACGAAATATCGATATATACATGGTAACAACACTACCCATGTTTACGACAATTGTATTTTTACTAAAAATCCCAAAAATATCAAGTTTGATCCATGTAAAAAGTACTTATCGGATAGTATCAAGCATCTGCTGTAATCCCAGACCATTATATTGCGTAATGTACATGAAATATTTGAAAAATAACCAAATGATTCTTACCGATGAAATCCGATTGTTTCTCCGGTCTTTTTTAACAATCTAGCGTAACTTCGGCAGTACGGAACTGCACAAGCCATTGTGCCACTTCATACAACTTAAATCATTAACTTATTACAGAAATATTTAGTTTTTCAACACAATATTCTTGAAATAACCAACTTTCCTCAAGATTCACAAGAGATTTGACGTTGATTTGACTTTGACAGATTGTTTAGCATTTAACACCGTGGTTAACAGTTTTTGGAGACAAGTCGTCAATAGATTCAAAATACCATACTATTCGTCTCATTCTAACTCACATCAGCTGACCATAAGCAGTGACAGAGACAACTATATGAAACATCGTCTTGCTTTATACTGCGCGTCTGTATTCTTATTAGTCTGTGCGTCAGATAAACGTCAGTCCATACAATGTGTATGACCACTGGTCATATACTTTTGGCAGAGGGGAACGCCTGTCAATGGCCGCTCCGGTTGGTTTAATGCTCTAAGGACTAGACACTTTTGATTTGAAACTGCTGAAGACGTTATTACTGGATTCGATCAAATGAAATTAAACTTACTGAAGACTAGGCAGTATGGCCCATGGTCTTAGCCTGTCCGAATGGACGAATAAAAAAAAAATAGTAGCTGTCACTGTCAGTCAAGTCAATGGCCGAATTGGCCGGCCTTACCTTACGGTTACGGCGTTTCATTTCATGTTTCATTTTCATACTGTACTGTTAGGATTTTCGTGCGACAGTTATAACACTATTATCCTAATTTATTATTATCACTTATTTACCTATTTCAGTTTATCAACAAGTATTATCAAAATGTCTAGCAAACCTAATTCTAAGCGTACGATTTATGTCGGTGGTTTGGCTGAGGAAGTTGACGAGAAAATTTTAAACGCTGCTTTCATACCCTTCGGAGACCTCGTCGACGTGCAAGTACCACTGGATTACGAGACTGAGAAACATAGAGGTTTTGCGTTCATTGAATTCGAGAACGCTGAGGATGCCGCTGCTGCCATCGATAACATGGTACGTGATTATGATTAACTATCATATTAATATTCATGCATTATGACGAGTATTGGTCGTTCGCGTAGTAAGTCCGTGGTCTCCCGTTGATGCAGAACACGTGCTTCATCTGGTTTTATAAAAAAGCAGCGATGTAAAAATAAAACAGGTGTTCCATTTGACCATTCACTGAAATTGCCGTACGGCGTCAATGGGAGACCAAGCCCTTGTTAGGAATTTCTAACCTTATTAAACCGACAATGTTTGATTAGATAACTGACAGTGGCAGCGAGGATAAACAATTTATTTCTCATAGTCCGATTCCTTGTCGTAATCACAATTTGTAAAAATTGTATAAATATTTAAAACTTACCATAGCAACTCAAATTCTGCTGGGCTGTACACACTGTTTTGGAGTGCCACTTTTGGAACCCTACGGATGAGAATTAAACATGTACAGCCAAGTGCTAAAATATGTATTGATTTTATCCTCATATAAATAGGTATGTACTGTACTACTAAACCTTAATTCGTTGACAATCCGGATTTATTTATGCATCCATTTTCTTACAGTTGACTTTAGTGATAGAGACTTCCAAGTGGTTGTGGATTAACTAACTAATGACTAGCATCTAGAATTAATATTCTAACCCATTTCCAAACAAGGGAAGTCTTATGTATTTTGCATACTTCAATGTAACAGGTGATTCTCTTATGCTTTTGTGACCCGGCCAATACAAATATGTGATATGATCACATATTAAATTATTCACTTTATGTCAGCACAGTCTTTCCGGTCTGAAAAGGCTAAGCATTTCAACTGCTGTTAGTTTCCTGCTTGCACTATTCCTGAAGACGTAGAGTTGAAGATTTTCAGTAATTAAAAATGGCATCAAAATCGGCATAAACTTTGCGAATAATGTAAGGTGGGGCCCGCAGCATCAAGCAGTTGAAACACTCAGAGAATCACCATAACTTGTTAACTTAGGTGGACTATTCCTATTCGTTATAATTTGATTACACACTAACACCCCAAATTAAGTTCCAGGTTATTTGCTGTTTGTATATAAGAGAGTTGTTGATATCATAATTCTTATAATAATAATAGCCTTTTATTCAGGAATAAAATTTTACATGTAAGTGTTCTGCTTCTGTTCTCGAAGAAGGCAAACGTTACAGTGACACCTACAAGGATCGCTTAATCATCCACCCAAATCCACTGACCAATCTATTACTGAAAGCAGATTATGTCAAACGGCTGAAAAGAGCCGATGTGCTGGGCATATAGGGGAAGTTAGGGCATGGGCCCTGCCTTTCCATAAATCTCTTCATGAACTTAACGCATCTGATTAAAGTCTTGCGAATGATTGCAGATTACTGAGAAGAAAAAAAAAAAAGTGTTCTTCTGTGGAGCTTAATCCCAGATTTCACTCTTCTTCTTCTGTGTGCTCGCTTGCGAAGCGGCAAAGGCCTCCTCCAATCTCCTTCACGTTGTCATTGTAGGGTATAATTATCTTACCTCTTGCTAATTTGTGGTCGAGCTGGAATTAGGCATTATTAAGCAGATCTATTTATAAAGGTGGAAAGTGGCCATAGGCACCCTAGTCAACCATGTTAGGGGTTTATTTATAGTACAATTGTGGCAAACAAGCACAGTCTGCTTGATGATAAGCCATTGATAAGCATACAAGTGTGTTACCTACCATTTAATGATGGACTTGTTGTGGTGGTGGCTACTCTAGCTACAAATGAGAGTTACCCCCTCTCAACACAGCGTATCCGCAGGACTCTAGGGATCTTACTCACCACCAGAAAAACAAATCATATAATACATTCTTCTGTCAGGTGCAGGTATTTGCCCAGTTGGGCTGTTCCAAATATGAGCATTCTGCTGTGCCCTGCCTCGGCTTTCCCGTGTGCCTTACCTCTCCACTAATCTGGGGATCAATTAAATTAAATAATTTATAATATACAAATAGTACTGAATAAAAATAGTTACCTGATGTATGTTATTGATGTTATACATATAATTTATTTCTAATGTGTTGTATATGTTCATAAGGTGATGTTTAAATCAACCATTCTGGCCAGCAAGCCGCTTCTGTAATAAACAGCTAAAATTCAAAAGTCAAATCTTCCTTACCACTACACTGTTGCACTATTACCACAGTATTTACTAATTCTGTGCTATTACCCCAGAAAAAAGGTTGTTGAACACCAACATTTTGCGTTTTTACTACTGGCATGCTTGCTTATGCTTAGTCAGACTATTATATTGAATTCTTATAAATTCATACTTAGTACTGTCGAATATAATAAATGTGAAAGTGTGTTAGTCTGTGTATAAAGCTTCAGCTGCTGAAGTAATTTAAATAAAACTGGTATGGAGATAATTTATCAGGTCAGTTCTGGTAAAAATCAGTAAACATTACACTACTGATAATCATAAGGAGTGAAATGAAGGATAAAAATTTGTAGGGAATGCACAATAATGAATGACTCGTGGGACAAACCTGGTAGAGGGGGGTTTGGATGCTTGCATCTAAGCCTTACTGTCACTCCCCGTATAGTGCATAGTGCCTGCCTTGGCTAACAAATATTAGCAGTTCACCTCCGATGGCGAGGCAGCCAGGCAGTTGTAGATGGCCTGAAGGGCTGCAATAGGGGTCCTGTTATGGCTGCCCAGACACTGCATCTCTACTCTTCTCCGATCGTAGCGGCTATCCGTTCCATTGGGTCAAGCGGGGTAGAGACGAGAGGGGGCGTCTGTGTTTGCGCGAGCACTTACGCACCATAATATATCCTGCACAACAGACTGTATCTGGATCATCATCAATATTAATATTATAAATCTGAAAGTGTATCTGTCTGTCTGTCTGTCTGTTACCTGTTCATGCTTAAACCGCTGAGCCAATTTGGATGAACCCATAAACTCCCTTCTTATTCCTCATATCATAAAATCAACCATTACTCTTTCTATTTCCAGAATGACTCGGAGCTCTTTGGCCGCTCAGTTCGTGTTAACATAGCCGCACCCCAGCGCATAAAGGAAGGCTCTACTCGACCTGTGTGGTCAGAGGATACATGGCTGCAGAAACATGCTGGTGAAACTTTACCTTTACCTAAAGAGGATGCGGAAGCAGAACCCAAAGATGTATCTGAAGCCCAGGCTAACACGGTAAGTTATTATTTCTGTTAGTGGCTTCGGACCCTGGGAGCCCTTATATCACTGCGACCATCGCTGATCTATTGTGATCGAACAAGGTAAGTTAGTTTTGTTCAATAGGCCTTCATGCAATGGAATGTACTGGTTTTTATCATAAACACTAACACGGTAAGTTAGTGTTTATGCAATGGAATGTACTGGTTTTTATCATAAACACTAACACGCCAAATGAGTGTTTATGATAAAAACCAGTACATTCCATTGCATAAAGGCCTATGGAACAAAATTTAGCTACTTAATTTGTGGATAGTTTGATGGAGGCTTGTTTCAAGTTGGCCTCCTTGAAACAAGGAGGACAATCTTTCGACTTGTTACCTCCTAGGTTAGGTTAGAAGTACTTGTGATTCGCACTGTTCGTTAATATTCGTATTGCCACCAAACAATGATTTAAAAATGTTTTTTTTTTTCACATGGTTGCCTTAGGAGACTATCATAGACGAGGTAAGAGTGTTAAATCTTTATGGTGGATAATAATTTGCGCAGCCTCGGGTTGAGGCACGCATTGGTCCCCATTTTGTTTTATTTCGTACGCGCTCTTGCGCTGTGCGCGAGCAGCTGGCGGACAGCTCTCTTCGTGCTGACAGCAGACCGTGCCCAAACCAGCCCGTGCCTCACGTAATTTGTACATGTTTGTGCGCGAGGCGCGTACGAATTTGAGCAACAAAAAGTTGCTTTCACGCCACTGCTCGGAAATGTGCCAAAAGATGGTCAGAATTCAGACTTCAAAGCTGGGTAGTTGGACATCGCACGAACAGGTCAACTGAGTTCAATGTGTCCAAGAATGTTATTTTTGGACAGTTTGAACAGCGATTCGCTCAATCTCAGGCCTCCCCGGCCCGCGTCGGGGAGCGCCGCGCGGTGCCCCCCGACACGCGAGCGGCCACGCTACAGTAGGCGTAAAAAGCACTATGTAATGTATCTACCAAAAGTGCAATAGATGGACTCGTCTCCTTCGCGGAACCCACTCGCCCATCTATTGCCTGCTTTCTAACCTTTACAACAATGTACTTATTGGACCCGAAATCTATCAGCTGTGATCGTGTCGTCGCCATGTTGAACGACGCGCAATGCCGGCTCGCCGCGAGCAAGCTGCTCCAGACGCGCATGTTTATATGCATGGTTAAAAATTATCAAGATATATAATTACGCTTCCTGATAATTATCACCAGTATAAGGACCAGTTACACTCGAGTTAGCTCAACTTTGCATAATTCGAACTGATTTCTTGTAAGGGGAATCCACAGGGCGCGGCACGTTACGTTGAGACTTCGTGCGTTCGGATAGACGCAAGCGCGGAAAATGTCAGCAGTGCGCATAATTATGCCATTATTACCTTCCAAGTGATACCTACTTTTTATAATAGCAGATAAATGGGCACTATTACAGTAAAAAATATCATACTTTTAAATGGCATATTTCGAAATTTTGTTTTTTTTTTCAGATTTTTTGTAATAAAAAAGTTAAATTTATAAATGAATGCGTCATCCCTAACTTTTGACGAAATTTATTTCAAACTTAACCAAGTAGCTATGTGTAGGCAGAATATAGCAGAGACCGGACCTCGAGGGGCGGGGCGGCCCGAAATGTTTTACCTGTGCCCAGAATGGAGTTTCTGTATTGACTCTTGAGGCTTTATTTTATTTATTCCGTGAGATTGCCTGCGTTCTTAGGCTGCTCGTTAATAAATTCAGTTATCTGGATTTGATTTATTTACGGCAACATATAGCATATCAAATATTACAACGTCCCTTCACTTTCTTTCAGATTGCAGCGAAACCTGCTGAGAAGCGTAATCCTCAAGTATATTTCGACATGAGCGTCGCCAAGCAGGAACTTGGACGTGTAATTATTATGCTACGAGCTGACGTTGTACCCAAAACTGCGGAGAACTTCAGAGCGTTGTGTACGCACGAAAAAGGCTTTGGATACCAAGGGAGCAGTTTTCATCGAATAATACCTGATTTTGTATCCTTTAAAAATAAAGATATCGCTAGATATATTACTCGGGCAGTAGAAGAATATGGCTACGGTATTCCCTGCCTGTCGTACAAGGCGACTAAATGGGACCCTCGAGGCAGCACACGGTCGCAGTTCCCATAGAATTGTATGGCTAATTTTCGTGTTACAACGGAACTTTTTAACTACTAAAAATTAACTAGGCTAATAAAAACTACTGGCCAAAAATTTGCTTCACACCCATATATATCTTTGAAGGCGACTGTACAGTCAACGTCACCAGATATGTTCATACTTTTGCACCTTATTCCATTTTAATAAAGGCCAGAAATGTTAACATCTCTTTGTAGTCGCCGGCCGCGGTACGATAGTGGCATTGTCAACCACGTTCTGGTGAATTGCACTTCTAAGGTGGGCGAGAGCTGAGTTTAGCCGGAGCTTCCAGAAATAGGTACAGTAGTACCGCAAATATAAGTTACAACGATGTACCTGCGCAGAAAGCATTTTTTGAAATAGTACATTGTTTAACGAGGGGCGTAAGTGGAATATTGCTAACAAGAGTCTATCAGAAGTCTTTTGATGACTCGAGTTTGCAATATTGTTACGCCCCCGTGTTATACACAATGTTTTTCATCACATTTGCGAGGAAACAAATAAATTTTAGATGAAATTAATACAAATCGTAATAAAAACTGCAACATGTCAGTCGTCCATTTTGTTGAATTTGACGTGAGGCGCGTATGGCAAAGAATCTTCGGTATACAGCCACGATTTGAAAAAACTTAAAAACATTATACGAGCAAGTGTGATGAAAAATACATTTGTAATAAATACTAAACATTGAATTGCAGTCAAATTTAATATAAAGATATGTTTTATACACATTAAAAGTTAGTTGTAGCAAACTTTTGAAGATATGAAATACACCTTGGCTGATTGGAAACATCCTCAGTCCGAAGTGAAGTATGAGTGGGTTCTATATTTTAAAACTAAACTTAACACCCCGTGGGAGGTAAAACGGCTATAACTGCTCTGTAAGCTCGCAAGTAATAACGCCATTGACGAGCAAGTGTGATGAAAACATATTAACCGTAAAAGTCAGCGCGTTTGCGCGGGTAAAATCTTTAACGCCCATTGGCTAAAATTATGCGCGCGACGCCGGCAGACCCGCCATTTTGTCTGGCGCCATAGAATGCACGAGTTCACCTGTCATTGCATATTGTACCTTACGTATAGTGCAACAGTCTTTCGATTTCATTCGGTACTTGTCAGCACTCGTCGGCGTGGACGAAGATTGCCGATGTAACTTATATTTGTGATAGTACTGTACAGGCTTGGTAGCATTTGCAGTGGTAGATGATAGTCGCTACTTGCCTTACAATATTAGGATGGTAGGGGAGCAGAGAACGGGATTGTGGACTGCACCCCAGAGGAGTTTGTGGCAGTCCACACTCACTGTGAGACTCTGGAGTAATGTACAGACATTACTGACCGCCTGCTTTTATGAATAAATACCAATTACAGAATTGGTATTTATTCATAAAAGCAGGCGTCTTAAATACTAGTAGCCACTCATTTGTATGGTTGGTTGTATGGAGTGGTTGTCCACTCAGTCATCTTTCACGTCTTATGCCTTATCCTAACATGTTTGATGCAATATCTTATCGTCTAAATAGTTTGTGCCTTGTCGGCACAGTACTAAAACTCTTCGAACCTTAACCAGTAGTACAGATGTGTCAAGGTGGAGACTTTACAAATCACAATGGCACGGGAGGAAAATCAATTTATGGAAGAAAATTTGACGACGAAAACTTTATACTCAAGCACTCGGGACCTGGCGTGCTGAGTATGGCTAACTCCGGTCCAAATTCCAATGGATCTCAGTTTTTCCTCTGCACTGCAAAGTAAGTAGTAAGACATTTCACCTTCCATGGTAGTTGTTTTCATGTTATGTTATAACTAACCATTTTACATTTCCCAATCGATACCACTACCATACTCACAGTGACAATGGTGCAGCATAGCAGATTCACTACCTTATTAACACAGCAAAAAGCTGGCGTGCTATTGCACGTTTTGATTATGTGCTGAAATTGGCACGGTTGTCTTAGATCGTCTTGAGTGGATTCAGCCATCAAGAGTCACCCCACATTGAGTGGTTGGGAGTGGTAAGTTTGACTCCGCTTCGATTTAAGCAATATAACCTTGTGATATATCATTTACGAATACAATAAGGGTTAAGGAAAATTGTTTTATTATAACCATATAGGCAAATGGGTTATGGGGCCCTTCGTCCCAAAAGCAAATAGTCCTATTAGCATAATGACCTAAAAGCAAATTGTCCCATTAGCAAAATGACCCGAAAGCAGAACGTCCCTTTCGCAAAACAACCTAAAAGCAAGTCGTCCTATTATCAGGTTGCCCTTTTAGCAAAACGTCCCGAAAGCGAAACGCCATGAAATCAGAATGACCTAAAAGCAAAATGTCCTATAAACAGAACGTCCCATGGTGTAGAGACAAGAAAAAAAAACGGCCAGGGACCTGTTTAAAAAATATTATTTTAATTCAGTTGAAGCAAAATAAAGTAACAATGTGTTCAATCAACTAGCTCTTCTTAACTTTTACGTAACACCACAAAAAAAAAGCACTTCTTTAATATAAAATAACAACTTTTCCTAACTCGACTGCATGTCATTTTAATAACCGTCATACCCCAGGAAAATTACGTTTTTTTCAAACATTAATTTGTAACAGCATTTTTTTGTTTGTTTAATTTTAAAATGTTATTCTAAGATGCCTTATCCAAGAATCCACCAAAATTTCCATCGGGAAGTAAATATATAAAAATAAATGACATATCCATTATGTTTTTTGTGTGATTTATTTATTATTATTGAAGAGCTCCTGTAAATTAACCAAAATTAAAAATTAAAATATCTATTAATATTTTTCCTCTTTTTTCAGGAATTGGTTAAATATCGATTTTTTTGATGACTTATATTTTGGTGGATTTTGAGTCTACGTAATTACTAAAGTGATAATATATCAGTTACACGCAAAAAAGCTGCTGTTATGAATTATTTCCAAATTTGCATTTTTTTCCATACTAATGAAAATAAAGTGCTTGGGCTATCAGATAAAATTCTTTTAATATGTGTTATCATTTTCAAGAACTCGTAAGATGAAATTTCACCATTTCTTAGGTTTTGCATCTCCCTATTATATTTTTTTTCAAATGTCATTACATTTCTACGGCGTTTCTCTTCTTTGAAACAAACCCCCGAAATTCTGAAATCGTACCACTTTCCTTCAATCCGAAGTGCATGGATATAAGCTGGCAGCGTCGGTTTGTGTCTGATTTTTTTATTAAAGCGACCATTCCAACCTTCTAGAGCATTATTGGTCCTGTGTCGCTCACCTGCACAGCTAATTACTTCAGGGGGCATTTTCATCCATTGCTTTTCGAAATACTTGACAAATTTTAAGCTTTCTTCCGATTGTTCCTCGTTTTCTTTTACTTGGTTCCAGGTTTCAATAATGTTTTCTGATGGTACAAGAGGTGAATTTGCAGAAATATTCACCAATTGTCTGCCTTCGACAGTCTCAGTTAGCTTCAGTTTTTTCGCATTACGCTAGACAGATTTATTTAGGTGGTAATAACATCCCGATACCGTAGAGTTCGGAAAGACTGTTTTGAATGCATTTATTTGAGCCTTTTCGTAGTCACATGCTTTGTTTTTTTTTTCAATGTCAAAATGGGTTAAATCAGATTAAACATCCTCTTGTATGTGTTTTCTGTTTTATCGGGAAGAAGTGCGTATATCAGAGGCACGATACTTGTGGTTTCATCATCACTGTTCATATCCGCGTGAATAGCTGGTAAAATGGCCGAGGGACATGAGGTGCCGTCGCCAAAAAATGTCGAAGATGAAGCCACTTGTTTCAAACTTTTCATGCCCAATCACAGATAACCTCCTATAGATAGAGCCTATAAGCGATTTAGTTCTATGCAAAGGTCACCACAGTTGGCGGCAAGTGCGGGTTGCGGGGAGGTCGGTAACGGCGCTGCGATTGGCTGTTTCGAAAACAGCGCGCTTTGTCACGTCATGGCGCCCGAAGCGTAGTGATGGGGTGCGTTGGTCGTTAACGGTTTTTAGCGGTGCCGCAAATAATTGTAAGTAGAATATTTTACACGGCGTAGGTACCTGTTGCCAAGGTTAAAATTTTTGAACGGCTGTCACTTTTATATTATAATCATGTTTCGTTCATCGATTATTTAGATCACCAATAACATAAAAAAGTATGTTAATCATATCGAGTTTAGTCATATAAAATAATTATTTCTAGGTATTTTACAACATTTACTGCATTATCGTGTTTATGTAGGACAAGAATTCGAATTCGAATTCGTTCCGTTCGTATTTATATACTTACTAGGAAAGGACGAGTGCGAATGTGCTAGCTAGGCTGATGTATGATATTTTGAGATTGGTATAGCTTGGTAAGGAAGACAAATAAAAACGATGTCATGAAAAAGAACATACATTTATTCAATGTGATAAAATTATTTGGTTGATATTATGTGATGATGTGAATCCTCATCACTATTAGAAAAAACCCAAATGCCATGGCTCCATTACTAACCATCTCCAAGATCCCTCACACGTCGTCGAAGTCCAGCATGAAGTTCATCTCGTAACACTAGTCCTAACCTAATTGCTCTCGAAGACGATTCGAAAAAACCCAAATGCCATGGCTCCATCACTAACCACCTCCAAGATCCCTCACACGTCGTCGAAGTCCAGCATGAGGTCCATCTCGTAACACTAGTCCTAACCTAATTGCTCTCGACCAATGTATTCATTATTAAATTCTAATTTATTCTACTTTTTTAGCAATAGCTAAACTTCGACACTACATACTCGCATTATTCTACAATACTCTAAATTACCCTATAAATAAAATAAAACTACTTAAACCAACAAAAAAAATTCCAGCACGGCTATCATGCGACGGTGAGCTTTCTCGAATTTTCTCGCACTATCCGTCTCTTTCTTATTAGAACACTTAGAACAAGAGGTGCGAGAAAAATCGGGAGTATGTCGCACGCAGCCGCATGATAGACGTGCTGTATGTACTACAATTATATATTCCGTTTATTAGGAAGTTCGCTCTATTTTGGAAGCTATAAAATAGCGCGAGATATTAATTTACTACGTCTCCCTCTACCTCATAGCTTGTAAGATGGTTGCAGTCCGCCACGCTGCCTTCTTGGTGCAGTTTAAACCTCTTTGGTACATCGTATACATTATCTATGATTTCTAACAAAATAATTTTGACAATGGCTAATATTTAGTGAAATTTCATATTAAACAATCGTGTTTCCTTAAATGAATCTAAATCGGTAAAATTCGACAACATTCACTAGCCCATCACTAGAGTGTCACGTGCTTTCGTGAGAAAGGAACAGTATATTGCCATTTCCATTTGATGAAAAGGGACGTGCATACTTCACTACTTCTTATAGACCAGTGTAAAATGAACTCCGCGTGACAGAATGAAATTTACATTTATGTGATAAATTTAACTTACCTGTGAAATGTTATTCCATCGGTTGTAAAATTAGACGTTCGGGAGTTTTTCCCACACCACTTCACACAGCAATAACTCATTTTTTCAGCGCAAAAACAATTTTAATTTGTTGGTTATTTGACGCACGTATAGATCGCGTACCTGGTCGCAACTGACAATATGGCGCGGGTAGCGGGGGGTTATCAGTGCTAGAACATATATGCGTGGTGACCGCACGTCGCCCTATAGGCTCTATCTATAGGAGGTTATCTGTGTGCCCAATGATGTCGAAAATAATAAAATTTTGTTGTTGTCTGTCCCATCGTCGCATTTGAGAAAATTGTGGGCTAAGATTTGTGGTACTTTAACGTCGTTAAAATGGTTGAAGTCAGTTTTCTGCAGTTGTAGATATTTTCTATATTTTCTACGAGCACGGTATAATGTATCTTTCTTTGATACATACGCTGGAGTTCTCCCTATATCTGATTCTTTTCCGAACTTCTTTTCAAAAATTTCTTGTACTGGGGTATTTTTTTTGCATACGGCCTTTTTATACTCATCCATAACCATGTCAATTCGGTTTTTAGTGAAATTAGTTCTACACGTGTGCGGCGTTTTTCTTGACAAAACTGATGAGCGGTCCTTATTTAAGCTAACACTAGCACTACAATATTCTCGATTGGTACACCGCCAATTTGTGCCACTTGTGCTATCATATTTAAAATTGTACCGGTGGCCGGCATAAAGCAATACATCTTTACCTTTTTGTGACTTTATAAAGGTTAATTTACTGTCGTCACTTGCTGACGAAAGTGACGAGCTACTTGACCCCAACCCATTATCCATATTATGAAATTTTGAATTGAATATCTTACACCTTCCTTATACCACGTCAAGTGAAAATAAAATGACAATGACATTCAGTAATCATTTTCCTAAGTGGCCAGCGTTGGTCGGTGATAAGAAGATAAAACTCTTCAGAGTATCTCTTTATGAGTTTTTCACGTCTAACGAATATAAAATAAAATATGTAAAGGACGATGACCATTATTTCATACTAGCGTGCCCCGGTCGAAACTACTAGCGAGATATTGCTTTATTAAACGCTAATTAGCCCCAGATTAATTGTGCCTTTGGAGTCCATTAAAATCCAGCTTTAGGTTTTATTACATCCAAAAAATAATAATTCCTGCATCATACTACTACATACAAACAAGCTAACTGAGACTGTCGAAGGCAGATAATAGATGAGTACATTTGCACATTTACCTCTAGTGCCATCAGAACACATTAATGAAACCTGGAACCAAGTCAATGAAGAAAGCTTCGATTCGGACCTGGCCGTTTTTTTTCTTGTCTCTACACCATGGGACGTTCTGCTTATAGGACATTTTGCTTTTAGGGCATTCTGATTTCATGGCGTTTCGCTTTCGGGACGTTTTGCTAAAAGGGCAACCTGATAATAGGACGACTTGCTTTTAGGTTGTTTTGCGAAAGGGACGTTCTGCTTTCGGGTCATTTTGCTAATGGGACAATTTGCTTTTAGGTCATTATGCTAAAGGACTATTTGCTTTTGGGACGTTTCGATACGAAGGGTTATGGGGTTATTAACCATAGAATTGTATGGCTAATTTTCGTGTCACCACGGAACATTTTAACTACTACCAATTAACTAGGCCAAGAATTTATATGGTCCTCCCCCAAATATTGCAAAAAAAAAAAGTTTAGGCTTCAGATTTTCAAAAAGGTAATTTTATTTTTAGTCTTTATTCTATCTGGTTTAAAAAGAAGCGCTGCTGGTTTAACCCCAGCATTAAAAAATTACAGATATTTCTGATTTGTAAGTTTATAACTAAGAGTACAATATCAGCTTTGAAACACTCATTTAATAAAACATTTAACTCGTCCACGTGCACAACGTCTATAGACGTCGCGACATAAGGCTTAACTAAGACTTAATTGAAGTACCTCACGTGAACGTGTTGTGACCGATTCTAAGGTTTGATTTTTTTATGCCAATTGAAACTGGCGCTACGAGTCATGCCGTGTACGTACTTTAGAAAAATAAGTTGGGCGGGAACTTGATAGGTTATTGACATACTCGCTGTTTTAAGATGATTGAAAAACATTATTTGATATTTTCACATTTTTGGAGAAAAGCACTATATCTGCCTTGGCGGGAACGGCAATTCGTGGATCCGTCTCTATTGTCGGATTCAGCTTCATCGGAATCAACTCATCCACGAATTGCTACTTCCCGGCCTCTGAAATAATGTATTATTAAAATATTAACCATCCATTGTTGTCTTGGCAGTTTTCCGCTGTTTCGTTTAACCGTGTATAAAATATAAGTTCTTTTTCTTCTTTAGTTTTGTACGACGACTCTTCTGAGATGTGTTTTTTTTATGTTTCAGGACTGATTGGCTAGACGGAAAACATGTTGTTTTTGGGCATGTTATTTCTGGATTGGATGTATTGAAGAAGATCGAAAGATATGGCTCTAAAAGTGGCACAGTTTCTGCTAAAGTAGTAATCAGTAATTGTGGCGAATTACAATAGTCCTATTATGGGTGAGCACCAAATTCTTGGCTAATAGTTAGCCTGATTAATCGGTAGTAGTTAAAAATTCCGTTAGGACACAAAAATTAACCATAGAATGGTATGGCTAATTTTCGTGTCACAACGGAACTTTTTAACTACTCCCGAATTAACCAGGCTAACTACTGGCCAAGAATTTGGTCCTCACCCTTATCTAAGTAGTTTCATTATAATGATAAGAGTCTGAATTCTCGGTACCGCTGTTGGAGTTGTGGGTACTTAATGAGTGTTAGTTTTGTCCACGTTTATATTTTTGAACAGTTGTCGAGTCCTCCGACATCAACATTAAAAAAATAATACTTACTAGGTTTCTTGTCTGGTGATTTAATTTCCCGATTTACACACATATTTTTTACGAAACGGGACTTAATCGCATGGATTTTCTGACATATCCGAAACATCGATTTACCTTAAAGAGGTTAAAAATAACTTATAACGCGATTGTGCCGTTTCGTAACAATAACTCTCCATGTCGTAAGGGCTGTTTACACTTTGATTAGTGATAAGTCCAAGTTCATACCTTTGGAAGTGCCAGTGGCATATGTATGGACTCGCAATAATCACTAATCAAAGTTTAATCAGGTTACATTTTGATTAGTAATTAGTCCGAGTTCATATATTTGCTGCAAGCAGTGGCTTTTGTATCTTATGCCGGGTCCAGAAGAGTGTAACGTGTAATGTAACATTACCTGTAATTTAGCGTCAACGTGGACGGCACGACGGCACACGAGCGCCTTTGTGTTCGCGCGAAAAACCGACAGCCGATAGATCAGGGGTTCCCAAACTTTATTTTCTCATAGACCACTTTCAAAAGTTAACTGGTTCTGGTGGATCCCCTACACCACATTTCTACCATATTCCCAAATTTCGGCAAAAAATGTGAAGATTACCTAAGTCTGGAGACGCTCGCGATTTCTCGCAGACTTGCAGTCAACATGTTTTGGAGGCGAATGGTGTAATATTAATAAAATTTCAGTTTAATTTACCCAAATTTTAATCGATAAGGGTTACCTATCTGAATCACTAATTTTTTTATGTCCTATTTTCATTTCGGCATTTACTATTCGACAAACTTCGTTTGCCTTTTTTTTCGTTTGTCCGACACTTTAGTTCGCGACGTTTACGGCTGGTCATTTTATGGTTTAGCTTTTGTAATTGTTTGACAAATCCATGATTCCCAATTATTGGTATTCATTTTTTTTATTTCAATATTTTCAATATTAAAAACATTAGCAAAAAGTTTAACATTAAACTAAGGTTATCCTCCTAAAGCTGTATTGATGGTAAATAATGTATATGTCGGCGGGCGATTGTAAAATTCGCCAGATTACGAAATTCCGAGGCATATCGCATACGTAAATGAAAAAAAGGAGTGCGGACTGATAATCTCCAGCGAGTCGACGCCACCCCGCTGCGCGGGGTGTCTATTTCTGGTCTGAGGGGCACAAGTGAACCCTAACCTAACCGACCTAAGACAGAGTTCGCTTATGACAAGCCATTTTTGTCCGCCCTGATTATTGGCTCCCAACAAACACGGCCGCCATCGCATACGCAGCGCCACCAGTGGCCAAGAAAGAAACTACTTTTCGATGTGCCTGGTATAGAGCTAGGAATATCGATGAATGCGTTGTTCTCATCGATCTGCCGAATTGTTTATCAGGCACATCGTGATAAGCCTGGCCAACTTTTAGGCATATCATGAAATGGCGGCGTTTCACGTTATTTCTTTTTTTTCCGACCTGACCCATACTTATACAGTACATATGTAAGCATTAGGTAGTAAAAAAGTGTTCGGTTCTGGCGCTTCGGTGTCCGCTGCCGAGGCACGCTCGCTAAGCTCGCTCGACTCGCGCGCTGTAGGGTCGCAGTTCACCTGACACTCCTCCTCACTTCGCTCGTCGTCGTACCTACACCGACCTGCCTTAGAGTCTCAGTAAAACTACTTTTGCATTTCCCGCAAAATCAACATATGGCTAAACGTATGAAATGCGGAAATTAATGATGGATAAGTAAAAAATTGGCTGTGAAACAAAAGTTGTAACAAGCCAAAGCCCAAATGACTGTAGCGGTAAAACTTTTTCGGACAACTAAAACATTTGGATAGCATCAAATGGTAAATGAAAAAAGTAATGAATTGTATATTCGGAGAACTCATAATAATACGAAAGGTTTTCGGACAAACGATATTCGGTCAATAAATTTTAGTGATTGCGATAGGTTACCATCGATAAGCAGCGTAATAAAGCTGTCATGTATTTATCCAGGCTATAAAAATAACACAAAAAATAATATCTGTTTTCGTTATTTACTATCGAAACCAGATACATTTTCGTCCTTCCGGCTTATTTTACACTAAACCCAAAATACCCTAGTCGTTAATAAACTCTAAATTCAAAATCACCTTTTATCAAAAACCTCTTTTCTCGATAGACGCTTTTCTCAATACAACCCAAATTCAAATTTCCTGCGTCTCATTAAGAACTACTCTCAAAATACTCCATTCCCAAAATACCCTAAATTATAGTATCAAAGTACACAAATCTCAAAACGTCCTAGTCCCAAAATACACTAAATTTCGTAATTTGTAGCGTCTTGAGAGAGCTAAAAACACCTAAGTAAATTTTTGATACAGTCAAATTTCAACACTAGGTATCAAAAGCTAATGAAGGTTAAGTTTCAGGTACCAAAAAAAACTTAATGAGTTGTGCCTCCCAACAGTCGATACCTGGGGGCCTACCATGAGATGTTAATTCCGGGCTTTTTACGGCGTAAAATGAACTTGCACGGAAATAAGGCTACCACGATCGTCTTAAATCGGTTCAATATTGTTCTTTTTCACGGTCACGTTCCGGCCAGGTTAAGTTCGACGGAAATAGTCGTACCATGACGAATATTTACTTGTCAAATACACGTCCTCATACGTCAAAATTAGCCGTTCTGAAAAATCTGATACTGAGTAGCTTTTATTGAATTGTTTGGTAGGTATTAAGCTACGAATTTATGACTCACTGTGAATATTTGCTATCGAAATATTGCGCTTTTGAGAAAATATAGATATTTATCAAAAAAAGATATTTCCCGTACATATTATGTACGGAAAATCCGAAAACTTCATTAGTGCGTTCGTTCGAGCCGGGGATCGAACCCACGACCGCCGTTTGGCAGCCGCGTGCCTGAGCCACTAGGCTACCGTAGTTATATGATTACTGATAGTTTACGTTTAGTTCATGCTGAGATGTTGATAAGTAAAAGAAAATTATCCAGAACTTCGTGGGGTGACAAACAAGCATAAGTACGACCTGTCTGATGGCAACTGTAGCCTTACAAACGCTGAGGAAACATAGTGTTTATTGATTTGACGATTCGTGGTTTTGATAGCTAAGGGTGGTGTATTCCCCTTGTCCGAGATTGTTGGCCGTGGAATACCACCCTAAAGACGAATGTAAGTCCCTTATTCTCGACACCGCGCGATCTCGGGACTCACCACCAGGAATACAACTCTACGTACCTACAGAGCAAGACATATCATTTTGCCTGCGGTTTTCCAGGCGAGTCGTTTGATGATGAAATTACTTAATATTTATGGATGGGATTAAGCTTTATGAGAAAATTAACGTATTCGTACGTAAGTTGTGTAGGTACTATTCCCCTTGTATACTATCCTTTTGGTGGTCGTGTCAATCTACAACACCAACACAACATTAACACCCATATGTCTGGCTAGCTTTCAATCACAATCGCCACTGTATGAAATAAGTGTTCAAGTTGATGCAATGCAGATGGGGTGTATGGTAATGTTTGCTACGAATAAAAAAAAGAGTTCTGTAAATACTTCGTTTATTCATGCAAAAAACGGTGTAATGCTCACTTTGTCATTGGTAGCAGTAGAAATATTTAAGGATATTATGTCAGACCAAAGCTGGGCATTCATCTTAGCGCCGCCTAGCGCTGTCTGTCTCAGCGTCAAATGGAAGGACCTAATATTTCGGGCGTGCTACGTAGGGAACCGGTTAATGTACGGCCCACTATATCTCTGTTTCTTTTTAACGCATGCAAAAAGAAGAGATAAAAATCTAGATGGTCGCGGATTATCGGGCTGTACATTAACCGGCTACTTACATCACTTTATACTCATAGTATAATTTCAACATTTACAAATTAGCTCGCCATTTGTCTCGGTGAAAAATGGATGAATCCAAATCAAATTACGTTGCCGTTCGAAGTAAAAACCAATTTATTGCTTAAACTAAACACGAAATATGTGTAACTTCCAGAGAAATAATAATTTAAGACAGTCTTAGAAATACCTTAAAATACTAAACAATGTTTGGCTGGGGAATGCGTGTCCGTCTCAGTTTGTGCAAAGTATTGCGCTGGTTTTCATAAGAGTCCCTACGGCCGGGTTGGTTTACGACCGTCTACGTCTATACAAATTAAAATAATTACATCAAATAGGTTAGGTTAGGCTTAACTCAGTTCACGCCTGCGCAGCGCGCGGGTGCGGGGGTAGGACGATAACGGGTTAAGGTGGTTTTCCACCGGCGAGGCGAGGTGGGGCGTGGAGGGGCGAGAATTGAAATTAGTATGGAACTTACTACCTATTTCCACAGCGCGTGCGCTAATTAACTAATTTCAATTCTCGCCCCTCCACGCCCCGCCTCGCCTCGCACGTGGAAAACCACCTTTACGGGCGCGCCACGCAGGTGAGGACTGAGTTAAGCGGTCTACCGGTAACTGATTTGCTCTACAACTTCTATATAACATGTAAAGCATGTAGTTTTTAGATGACAATGTTTGAACGTTGAATATTGACATTTCCATTTCGACCGTTCCATTTTGGTGGAGCGATATTACGGTGGAGAGGATACCTATTCAACGGGCCGCGTCAACTATCACTAAACGCTACATTTTTGACATTCATGGACCGATTAGGAGACGCTACATGACGCTACCGCTTCCGACACGTATCCACACGGGCCGAATCGGCCGGCATGCAGTCCTGCCGATATCGGCCCGTGTAGCGTCTTCTATTGTTGGAGTGGTCGCAGCCTTAGAGCCTGACAGCGTGATTCAAACCCTAAGAGTTTTTTGAATTTTCTTAGCGGAATCTACTGTCAAGATTTACATACTCCTTTTACAATGGTTATAAGAAACACAGTGTAATCAAAACTTCACCTACATGGTGAAGTTTTGATTACAAAGATAACCCTCTAGATCTGAATAAAGAGGTACCTACCTAGCCCTAGGTTAAATAAAATTAAAAGTCTTGTGACTAATTTAAAAGTTATTCTTTTCATTTAAGTAAAGTAAAAGAAAAAACCGGGAAAAGTGCGAGTCGGACTCGCGCACCGAGGGTTCCTTACAAAAATTTACGGTATCCGCAATTTTTCCTTTGTCTGTGCCATAAGACGTTGCTTCGTACCAAATTTCAAGATTCTGAGTTCACGGGAAGTACCCTGTAGGTTTTGATTCCCTTGCGAGTTCAGTTATTGAACGGTGGCCAGTTAGTTACTGGCGATTTACCCTAACATAAAAGCGGCAGCAAAAATCCTGGGCTGCTTTATTTATTTCAGATTTCGGGATTATCTGAAACAGTAGAAAATATTGTAACAAAAATAAGAACAACACAAAAACAGACGGTGCTAGTCAGACTCGCCCACCGCGGATTCCGTACTTAATTACATATGTGTAGTGTTGAATTATACGTTTTTTACGTTAACTTTGATGTTTGTTTTTTTTCACAGCTTCAAGGGACTGGAAACCTGAGTATATGGTTATAATTTCAACTCGATCCCTCTAGGCGTTCTCGAGATAAAGGGTCTTGACAGACAGACAGACAGGTGGACAACAAAGGGAGCGTTCCGTTTTTTCCTTTTAAGTGTACCTACGGAACCCTAAAAAGTGTAGAGGACATTTTTACAAGCTTTATGATCTAATGTTGGAGACGGGTGGCCATCGGAACGCTTCTATTGAGCAAATGTGATAATTGAGAAAACATTGAAACTGGTTTCTGTCCCACGCAATGTTTTTTGTTGTGTGACATTTGCAGGAAAACCAATTTTATTTTATCACACGAATATACCATTCATCGCGAGAACATTACATATGCTAGTCGTTTATTTTGTCAAATTTTTATGTGAGGCGCGCAAGGCAAATAATGATCTGTTATAAAGATCGCGGGAGTCCGCTGGATGCGGGTGGCGCAGGAACGGTTATAGTGGCACTTCGCATTTTTTTGAAATGCAAGAGCGGTGCCTCCTGACACAAGCATAATTTATGCTTAATAGGAGACTCCAACCTTGCTTGTTGTTAAAACTTGTTTCTTAACCTAAATAAACATTTTTCATTTTATTTTCATTTTTCGTTCCTGAGTAATATGTTATGAATCCAACATACAGACGTACATACAGACGTACATACCTACATAACACAAATATATTTGTTGTTCTCGAGAAAAAGGGATTCAAGTTACATATTGGTTTTAAATTCAACTCGATACCTCCCACTCGTTCCCAAGATAAAGGGTCTTGAAAGACAGACGGAAAACAAAGTGATGATATCTAGCTTTTGAGGTACGGAACCCTAAAAAGTGAATACTTAAAGGATAAAGATACAGTTACAATCTAATAGAATTTTATTTTTTACTGGCTGCCCGCGCGGCTTCGCGATTATCCATCCAGAAAGATCGTTCTATACACCGGTGAAATATTTTTGCAAAAATAGCCCTCCTCCAAAACTAACCAAATGTATAATTAAGTAATAAATACTTAAATACTTAGAAAAAAAACCATTGGCGATGATTTCCAGGATAAACACTATCCTATCTCCTATTTGCCTGTGATTGAAACTTACCTCTTTACCAGAATATCTCACGAGATGTTTAGAGTCACATCCAAACTCATCACAGACATAGTACCCTCAACTATTGTCCAGATGGGTGGCACAGAATTACGATAATTCGAACGACGGCTGCTTTCGATACCGTCCCGTCTTTAGAGCGTCACAAATAACTCTTCCCTCACCAGCAGTTTTGATGTATATATGTATTCTGCTGTTTTTCTATGCAGATTATTCATCATCATCATCATATCAGCCGAAAGACGTCCACAGCTGGACATAGGCTTCCCCCAAAGGTCTATGCATATTATTCATCATCATCGTCATATCAGCCTCATCATGGACGAACAATATGTTATAAACTAACAGTTGACATCTGAGAACAGGCACATATCGGCACATAAAACCACGAATCATGTCACTCAGGTGATGATTTCCAGGATAAAAAGTATCGTATCTCCTTGCCTGTGATTCCATTGATTTTGTTGGAGGGATTCAAAGGAGTCGAAGAACCGATAAGCGGAGTCGGATTTAGTGATTCAGATCACTCCGCGGAGCTGACATTACCCATCTCTAGTCAATATTATCTCAAAACACACGAGTCTCTATCTGAGAAATAACGAGTCTGTTTCTCAAAAATACATACATACGAGCGCGCGAAAGCAGTGGAGTTCTTCGGTCAATTTAACTCAAAAATTTCAGAAATCCAGAAATAATTGTAATAATTTTCACGAAAACGTGGAAAAACACGATGACATTGACAGTTAGACATTGGAATAAATTTTGAATAACAATTGAAATATTGTCAATTTGACTGAGGCGAGAAGTGTTCAAACCTCTCATCAAAATACCACAAAATGCATACCTAGAAAACTGAGATTTTAATTACCGTACATTTTTAATAAACTTATAATGGTAATATAATATGTTGTAGTGTATTCTACATTAGATAACAACTATATACATTTAATTCTAAACTTATTTTCGGAATCGCTCAAACCGGTAAATTTCATAAAAATCCACGTAACTTTCGGAACGCCGCTACCACAGACGTTTAATAAAATATAGCCGCCCAGTCAAGGTCAGCCGTTACAAGTCGACACACGTAAAAAGAGCTCTGCGCGCCATATTAAATGTATGGCCGCCAGAGCTCTTTTTACGTGTGTCGACTGTACCAGACAATGTATTTCACGCCCGTTCCCGTGGCAATTATCAGGTGCATTGCGCATCTCATGGTAGCTTTAAATTCCCGCCAGGTACAAGACGGTTACAGAATTGCAAGTAAATTGACTCGCCGGATATAACGATGGGAGTAGGCGCCCTGATCCTGAGCATTGAAAAAAAATAGCACAAAACAAATCTACTCGAAATAAAAAACTTATATGTATGATATAAAAATTTAATATAAAAACGAACAAATATTTAAAAAAAAGTTTTCTTCCTTTTATGTTAGTGTAAATATAACATTAACTTAACTTTTTGCTTCTTACACTACAAACTAAACAATTTTTTTTACACTTAACTCTCTTGTAAACTAAACTTAAAATATCCTCCTTTTGTATGGATAGATTGAAATTCAAATTATCTAAGTCGTTTTTTAATTGGATGATATTTTTTAAAAAAGTTGTAGCAGTCATAAGTCCCAGGCTCAAGTCGGTCAATTGGTTTCGGTATTTGTTATCGAAGATAATGTCACAGCGTCGTCTGTTTGCTTGACTAAACAACGCGTTAGTTATGCGAGTATCCTGATACTTGGCCTCTTTCCTTAATTTATATAAAAAGCGGATTAAGGTCGGCTTATGAGGCATCCGTATATTAAGTCTTCGATGCCAGCCCTCTACTGGGTTATTACTGCGGTGTTTATCTTGACTACAACTTAATCTATGAGGCCCTAGTCTCAGCCACTGTTTCTCCATATATACTTTGAACAACATAATTTCTCTTGAGACGGCAATCTCACTGAGTAATGTTACCCAACAATCGTTGATCTCAGACTCAGGTAACAGTGGTAGAAGAGAGCACATTTGAACCAGTTTACGGCTCTCACTTGTAGAATCCAATTTTAAAAATTTTGCTTTCATCCAAACCGCACGATTGTAGTGGTAGAAGCATCCCTTTATCTCACAGTTAGCATAGACAGCTTCACATGCATTTATCTGTGCGAGTTCGTAATCGCACTTAAATTTTTCAATAAATATGCCCATTGTAACACGCAGTAACGTAAAGAACCTACGATAAGTGTTTTCGGTCTTATTTGGCAATAATCCAAAAAGTATGGGCACTACATTGGTGGCTCTGCTACTAGTGGCTACATCGACATGGACAGTGTATAGTTGAAAAAAGGGTTTGGGCACCCTTTTAAACGTTCCATCGCCGAAGTATTGTAGTTTTTTATCTGCAGTATTTTGCACATATGCTTTGGCAGTAGCCGTAGAATTAATTAAAATTTTCTCCGAATCTCCGTCTTCTATTATCAGAAAATAGTCTTTTAAGATATTTGGTATCTTAACATGTTCCAAACGAGTGAACTCTGTCGTGTTTTGACCCAAGAACTTGTGTCTGGCCCTGTATAAGGAACTTTTTATTTCGCCATACGAAGACATGCTAAAACCAGGGTCAGCCTCATGCATTTCTGTTACCTTCTTTTCATATATTTTCTTGACTGGCGTCATCTTTTTGCATACGTCTTTTTTACACGAGTATACGGCAATGTCTCGTAAATTTTGCTCAGAATGTCGCTTGCAGACATGTGCACTTATCTTGAGAACAGTGTCCTTACCTTCGTTGAGAGTTGCGGATGCGAAGCAACCTGTGGTGCGATTCGCACATTTCCAATTATTTGTACCACTTTTGTTTTTGTGGCTGAAATTGTACTTGTGCCCATCATGAATAAGAGCGGGATATCCCTTTTGGTTTTCAATAAAAATTATTTCACTATTATAACTATTACCATTAGCCATTGCAAAGCTCTAGAAACAATGAAGGATGACATCGATTCCTTTTATCTTTGTATTGACACTTCATTCTAAGTGGCTAGTATTATGGCCACTATTATCTTAGTTTTTAAAGGTTTTATTCTAGTTTAAGTTCCCTATTTTGCTTCCGTAGCAGTGGCGGTGCCGCTAAGAGGTGTACATACGTGTAAATTCGTAGTCTGTTATTTAGCAGTATCCATTTTAGTACAATTTAGTACACATTTTATACCTGAATTCCCTTACATCACGTTGGAATAGAGTTGATTATCTTCAAATGTCTGAACCGATTTTCATCAAACCTAGCTAAGAACCACCGCCAGAAAACATGCTTTGAAATAAAAACTGCATTCAAATCGGTCATTGTCGTTAAAGCGAAGTGACTAGGTGACAACCTATGGTGTTGGCTGCGTTTTTTTTATCTTTGTTATTATTGTTTATGTATTTTCTTTCTTTCATTCTTTCTTTCTATTTGTTCCAGAGCTACGGTGCTACAGAAAGACAGACAGATACAGACACAAACTTATAACACCCCTCTTTTTGCGTTGGCGGTTAAAACTAAAAACTGTAGAACTAAAAATTTAGTGTATTTTGGGACTAGGACATTTTAAAAATCAGTCATAGTGAGAATCCTGTATTTTGATATTTCCATGTCTATGTAAATTAGTGTATTTTGGGAATGGAGTATTTTGAGAGTAGTTCTTAATGAGACGCAGGCAATTTGAATTTGGGTTGTATTGAGAAAAGCGTCTATCGAGAAAAGAGGTTTTTGATAGAAGGTGATTTTGAATTTAGAGTTTATTAACGACTAGGGTATTTTGGGTTTAGTGTAAAATAAGCCGGAAGGATTTTCGTGGACCCCCCAAACAACACTTACGAATTGTGCACCCCCATTTTTTTGTCACGCCAACTTAGACCCCCGTCGAGTCTCCTGTGGACCCCTGGGGGTCCACCTGGACCACTTTGGGAACCCCTGCGATAGATCAACACCGTAATGCTACATGTAATGCTCGTAGTGACGTCCACACGTAGAATTCGTATACATTACACGTTACACTCGTCTGGACCCGGCATTAAGGTGAGTTGCACCAAACCGTCTGTGATCGTATGCGGTATTCGTTAAAATCGTAATGTATGGAACGTTTGACAAGTTTCTATGGACTGACAGCTGTCAGCGCCATATTTAACATTGATCGGTCTGTAATCGTAAGTCGGTGCAACCCGCCCTTAGACTCGCACTAATCACTAATCAATGTGTAACCAAACCTTTACAGACGTCATACGCGAGTAGGCATAAGTATTTTTTTACTCGTTTGTTTTTTTTTTTTAATAAATACTTCAATACTCCTACTTGATTTTAATCAACACCTAGTTTTTCTAAGAGCATGGGACCATCAATGTCGCCTTGTTGTACATTTGAACTTGCCGAATTAAGGAGGCATTTTGAAATTGAGTTTTAATTCAGTTTTTCGCTGATGTGATATATTTTTGAGCGTACAAACAGCAAAAAAGCAGCATCTACTTTTAAATGTTGCTGGTCTTGTTTTATACATCCCATTTATAGCAGTTCTTAGTTCTGTGGACATTGCCGAAAACATTCCAAGAACCTTTGCGTCTCATCCAGAACTGCATATATACAATGAACTTATCAAATTCGTAGGTGTCTTCAAAATGTTTTATTTGAGATGTATTCAAATCCCTTGTGAATGCGATCCAGCGGCAATAGAGGCAGACTGCGACACAGGCCGACAATTCTTGTTTGCGTGTCAACTTCAGCTACTTAGGTTTCTTCCAGAGCGCTTTCGTAAAGTGGTAATAGCAACCTTGGTGTTCTGCATTCGGGAAAATCTTTTGATTTCCCTGAATTCAGTGAATAGCAGCTTCCTCAAAATTGTTGATAAATAAGCTCGGCTCCCATTCGGATATTTGTGATGTTATTATGCGAAACATTCTGAGATACGTTTATTTTGTTCACTCGCTCAGCAGAACGTATTTCAATATTATTATAGTAGTACAGTAAGGGTAAGTATACACCACAAAGTCTAAAAAATATTTAGGCAGGCAGACCCAATTTCTGCAACAACATTTGTAGTATACATATTTATGAAACTTTGAGCGAATACATATTGGTGCCCTTGACTGTACATACACACACACACACACACACACACACACACACACACACACACACACACGCACGCACGCACGCACGCACGCACGCACGCACAAACACACACACACACACACACACACACACACACACACAGGCACACAGACACACACAGACACACACAGACACACACAGACACACACAGACACACACAGGCACACACAGACACACACAGACACACACAGACACACACAGACACACACACACACACACACATATATTTATTTATTAATTTATGGTCTTTATTTAAGAAACAAGAATGATTAGGTAGGTACATTTAAACAACAACGCAGGCTTCGTCAATTGCGTACAAACAAACATCCTCTAGACACTTATCTTAACAATGATAGAATCCGCAACAGGCTTCGTCAATAATACGTGATAACTTAAACTAACAAAAACGACCGCTCCGGATTGTTGGTGGCCCGAAAGTTCCCATGACACTGGCGGCGTTGATTCTTTCATAATAATAAGTACCTATAAATGCGGACATCCTCCTCGTCGTTAAAAGCGATCAATAGTTAGAAAATATGCATAATTTGATGTGACTTTTACCACAGATGAAATACTAGTTCTTTTCCGTAACAGATACTGCACGCGCCTAGGGCAGGGCGTGACCGCGCTGAGACTATGTGTCTCGCTTTATCTTTAAGAAGGCAGGCTTGACGTCATTTGACACCGCGCTAGGGCTGCCTGCTCGGCAAAAACAATGTTTAGTGTTTCTTGCGGCTTTGCTCGCGTTTTAGTATTTTAGTTATAGGGTAGGTAATACTTAAAAAAAACAGTGCTAGTTATGTTATAAACATTATTTATTTTTAGTAACAATCTGGGTTAATTTTATTATGTACGATGATGAAGAATAAAAGTAGGTACTGCATACGTTTGCACACTTTTAATTATGAGTAATTTAACACAATATTTGAAACACATTTAATATTAGGTCCTTACCTATGAAATTGGCTGATAATTTCATGAAAATTGTGATTTTCATACATTGAATTTTGCGGATTATTCAGCAATGTCAAATTCTAACCAAACAAAATTTGGGTAGGAATATAGAAAACTTTTAAGCTACACATATCTTAACTCTTACTTACTTAAAACTAGTTTGCATCATAAAACTATACGTACCTACTTAATTGAAACACTTGAACTGGCAGCACGTGAAAAGGGTGGTTTTCAAGCTTTAATGTACTTTTTAATACAATAAACAATAAATTAGAAACACTAAATAAAAAAATATAGTAATTTTTTATGCAAGGCTGCAAAGCTGTTGTTTGGCGTAAGTGCTTGTATTGGAAGCCGAGCTAGCGAAGGATTGTAAAATTGAAGTTCAAAAGTACAATCCTGAGCATAGCGAGGCTTTCAAGGCACGAGACGCCAAACAATTTTACTGCCGAGCGAAACACACAACTTTTCACCTCACCACCGCGAGGAAAATTGTAGGTAAGTAAATGTAATGGAAGTAATTTGGACCTTATACTCACAACAAAGGTTTTTCAATAAAGATTTGTTTACATCTCATAAAGATCTAGCAATTTATAATTATTAAATGTAACATAAATATTTTTGCATCTTTAATTAACCTCACGCTTTCCTACACTAAAAAAGGCCAAAGTATTTTTGCGTACTCACGGTTTAAACTAAGGCTCAAATACGCTTATTTCACTCTTTCCGCTAACTTAGCAGGCATCAAAATTCATATATGTATATCTTCTGCACTAAAATCTATAAATAACCACTATTATTTTGGTTTTACTGTCTGTGGCTTTAGAACAAAACAAAATTAAATGTATATGAGTTTTTCTTAAACTAACTTTTCAAACGGTGCGTTCCAAATTTGGAAGAAGCGAAGTTGTTAGAAAAATAAAACGGCATTTAAAAAATATCTATTCGTATTTTATCCTTATAAGTCAGTCTAAATATTAACATTTCGTATGTACCTACTTAATTAAGAAAGAATAAACTAGTATTATAAATTTTATTTTATCAAAATAATAACAATTTATTATTGGCATAACACCGTCAGTTTCTGAACGGTGCTCTCATTCTGTATAGAAAAAAGTTGGATCTCGCGATTAACCGTCACTACCTTATATGTCGTATGATAATTAATTTATCTGTCAATACTTACAACGTATTTTTGCTTCTTGACTTATTTGTTTATAGCGTGGCTAAGCAATACATAAACTTCATTCGAATAAAAAGTTCAAAACCAATGACCCCGGAAAAATACGTCGTCGTCTTCACAACCGCTCGCAGGACGCGTGCCAGCCAGCCCTTTGATTATGGTCCCAGGGGACAGACTTATGTCGATGCAGCGGGATGACGTCCGCATGTAAAATATGAGTCAAACGGACATGGCTACAGGCTACGCACCATTCCTTAGATCGTACCTACTATGTCGGTTGAAGCTGAGACAAATCGCCATTCAAACTTCAAGTGGTAATTAGTAGATTTATTTACCATCGAAGGTCGGACGAAGAACTTCAAGGTATGACCCAGCAATGTTACTATTTCAAGGTACAGTGCTCACAAATGTCTGAACATAGCGGCCTTTCAACTTGTTTTAACATAAGCTTTTTAGGGTTCCGTAGTCGACTAGTTTCGCTTTGTCTGTCCGTCCGTCCGCGGATAATCTCAGTAACCGTTAGCACTAGAAACCTGAAATTTGGTACTAATATGTATATCAATCACGCCGACAAAGTGGTAAAATAATAGTAGTTTATGCGACTGATCCATAATGAGAGGCCTTAAAATAGGAGTGTGGTTTTAAGGCCTAATTATGCAGTGCAGTTGCATACACTACTTTGTCTACACACATATCATAAGTAGTAGTAATTAAGGGTTCGGTACCAAAGGCCCAAGTTGCATTTAGTCTTGGCATTCAAAACATCTTAGTAGTACACTGACCAAGTGTACAAAATGACTTTTTTGTATAATACCACGGTTACAAAATTGTCTTAGTTTCAGAAAGACTTACGTAGCAAAACGTCTAGGTCGTGAAAATAACCAATAAGCAGAATGACTCAATTGTGTAACGTCTTGATTGTATTAAGGACTATGTTATCAAATGATCTTGTTTGATTAACGTCTTAGCTATAAAATGAGCCAGTGGTAGAAACGTCATGATTGCTAAACGACTTCATTGTATGAAAAATGACTAGGTACCTAACCGTAAATTCACATTTTGTGAACCTATGCCAAAAATTGCGATATCTGATCATACTTAAAACATTCTCGATCATGGCAACTTTTAAAACATAACCGGAAGGGGTAGATTTATAAAAGAAAAAAATATAATATCATAAGAATTCAAATTATATTTTAATCAGCAAATATTAACAAAAATTAACGTAAAAGTAAATTCATCCTGAATATTTGAATATTGATTGAACTATATTGATGAATATTGAACTATACTATCATGGTTTTATTCCCACATAAGGGCATTGTTTCTCAACTGCAAGATCTTCTCTAAATACTCTAATACAGTCACTTCACCTTCTATATACTTCCTTAGCTCCGTCTTGCTTTTTTTGAAGAAAGTCATGTCACTTTTCTTTCTGTAGCCATAGGTGAACATATCATTTTTAATTTTTATTTGTTGTAATTTATCTTTTTTCAATTCGAAGTGAAATTTAAATAACGTGGGCTTATGGCTCATACGCGTATTTAACCGCCGGTGAAAAGCTTCTACCGCGTTATTTGTTGCATGCCCTGCACAGGATATAAATGCTGAAACTCGCAACCATTGCCTCTCGAAATATGCTTTAAAATTATTCATCTCACGACATTCTGGTCCCAAAACATGCACGGTCAACCATGCTTCTTCTATTTGATCTGCCGGAACAAACGGTAAAATTGATGTCAATTTTGTAACGTTAAGCCCTTCAACGCGTGTCCGTAAGTTTACATTTCTTGGCGTTCTTCCATATAGCCCGGTTGTAATGATAATAACAACCGGACAGTTATTCAACTGTCCAAAGGGAACACATTTGTTACTGCATTTATTAATCCTAATTCGTAATCACAATTGAACTTTTGAATATTTGCTCCGATAACGTCCCGTATAATTGTAAAAAGTGCAGTATAACTTTCCTCAAGTTTATTCGGTAGCAAGCAATATAATACCGGCACTATGTTTGTAGTTCCTTCGTCGCTGTTCAGGTCCATAAGAACGGAAAAAACTTGTTTAAACGGCTTTGGCGCGCGTTTAAAAGTACCATCTCCAAAAAGAGGTGGCCTTCACGAGCATATTTTTTCATGGTCTTAATGCAAAATTTGCTACAAAAAACGAATATTTTTTGCTTTGACCATACTCTGTTAACTAAAAAGTTTTCTCCTATCAGTGGAGGAATTTTCACGTCTCGCGGAAGCAAGAACTCTAACTTTTCTGTCTTTAAGTAAGATCTTAAAGTATGTTTTACTGATTCATAGGGGCGTGCATAAATAACGTTGTTTGGGAATTCGGCTTGACATTCGATAATGCTTTCTTCATAATTCTTTTTTAACGAGTTCATATTCTGGCAAACTTTTTCGTTTGCAAACTGCAGCAGAATATCGCTCGTACATCTTTTTTTATTTTTTCTACAGGCGTGTAAACTTTGTCTGATTATTTCGGTATTATCAGGGTTTAAAGTGACTGACGCACTGCAAAAAGTCGTCCCACTTGGGTTTGTATAACATTTGTTGTATCGATAGCCATTGATAACAACAGCCGGTTTACCTTTGTGGCTTTCAATAAAAATAAAGCCCTCGTTTCCGTTCATTATTTTCGCCGAGAACACGTGAACACACAGAAGAAATTCAGTTGCATTAGAATTTACTTGTCAGTGTCATGTCACTATCTACTTAAATATCAAGTGGCCTGTACTTGAATTTGAAGTACTAAGGAAGTGATAATAAAATAAAGTATTGTCATTGTCATTAGACAATCTGGACAAACTGCTACTAAGACATTTTTAATATTTTACGATATAACTACGTACCTAGTCTTTATGCTATCAAGACATTCTATAATATTGGCCGCGAAGATTATCCAGACCATTTACCTATTAAGACATTACGACTTTAAGTCGTTTTACAGCAGAGTCATTCCGTTTACTAAGGCTTATAGCAATGAGGGCGTTTTACAGACCAAGACATTTTGCTACCCAGACAATTTACAACCTAAGATGTTTTGAATGCCAAGGCTAAATGGAACTTAGGCCTTTGGTACCGAACCCGTAATCAAAGAGTACTATATATATACTGAGAATAGAGACATCAGTCGACAGTACTGACTAGCGACATCTAGTGGTATACGATAGGACTACTCCGTATGTATACATATTTATGCGGCACTTATTGTATATATATATATATGCTCCTGTATACGTATAGCTATACAGCTATATATAAAGGAAGAATATTTAGGTTTTTGATGAGGTAACGGATTAATTCAGATGAAAATTAAACCTCGTAGGTTTAATTTTCATCTAAATGAACCCAATCTCATCAGTCCACTATGGGGAATAGAGGTATATATTATAGTGAAAGAGTAATAGGTAGTAAATAAAAGTACATTGTGAGTTAATTTCGTCTATTTATTTTCATATAACTCGTATTCCAATGTTAAACACGTGAGAACATTTATGCAAGAGACATTGTTTACGATCTATGTTCCTAGTTTTCAATACACATAGTTGCATTCTTAAAAAATGCAAAATCCTAAGGAACATGTACATGTACATACTTGATAGCTTTCATGAGGTATATTAATACCTGCCTTACTTTTCTAATAACATATGCGGGGTAATCTTAAATAATGTGCCAAATGAAATTATACAAGATATTAAAATTTATTTAAGTATTAAGACTAAAACTATGACAAATATTAAAAATCAAATTAAAAACTAAAAAATATTAAAAAAATAGGGCCTTCTTGGTATTGTCCCCAAGATGCTGGCAGCGTTTCCTCGCTGGATAGCAATACTAATGCGCTGGGCGAGGAAGCTGCCAGATTTTCGGTCCCCTGTGGACTCAATTAATTTTTTAGAGATGTCCTTAAAATGTGCCAAATTGGCAACTTATGTTCATTAACTTTATATTCTAATGTTAAACACGTGAGAACATCTACGCAAGAGATATTGTGTACGATCTACGTGCACAGTTTTCAATTAATATAATCGCATTCTTAAAAAATGCAACATCCAAAGGAACGTGTACATTTTCTTGATAGCGTTCATGAGGTATATTAATACCTGCCTTACTTTTCTAATAACAGTAATAAAATAACATATTTGGGTAATCTTAAATGCGCCAAATTGACAACATTTCAAAATATGTAATGAGGCCTTAATCGAAAACCATTTCGGTAATTATCTTATCTGAACGTAATAAAGTGGTTTTCCCGTTTTAATTCTTACTCGTTTCGGAGAAAATCACTAAAATCTGTAAAACGCGGTAAATCCCATGCGTGACGTCATTCCTACGTCTGTTAGTGAAAGATGTGGACAGGTGCCATAGAGAGACATAATAATGACGTCATATTTTACTTACGACCTATTGGAATTCACTATATTTGATTTTGATATTTTTGAATGAAAATTAACATTTAGGGAGAAATAAAAAAACACGTATACCTTAAAATTTCATTTTCTATCGAACTAAATCATAAAATGGACCACTTAAAAAAATGAAATGTTGTCAATTGGCTACATGGGCATTCCAATGTTCTTGTCTAATGCTATACCCAAGAATATTGACATCTACCTACTATTTGTAAGCATACGTAATTAAAAAATACCTACTAGCTAAATGTACCTACTAGCTTCCATTGGTCTATTAGGCAAAAAAAAGCTGGATTCGTCCAAAGTTAAAACAGCCCTTTTTCTTTTGAGTTCATAGATCAACGAATCCAGCAACATAAAAACTAGTTTGATGTTTTCACAAGGTACTTAAAACCAAAATACAGTGTGTAGCGGCCTCCTTTTATTAATATCTATCGTTAAATTTAAATAATCACAATTATTTACCAGTGGAGCTAATGTGCACGTGAAAGCAGCTTTAAGTAACAGATTGATGGCCAATACCAACAAAGTCATACTTAGATGGGTACCAGGACACTCCGACATAGTAGGAAATGAAAAAGCTGATGAACTTGCAAGGAAGGGCGCAGACACAACCCTGGTCGGCCCAGAACCGTTCTGTGGTATCACAAAACGGAAAGCATATTATCTTCTAAACAATACAGAAAAATCAGAGGCAATAAAGCTGTGGAAGTTCACCAAAGGACAAAAACAGGCTAGGCTAGGGTTCGATAATAAACTGTCTAAAGAGATATTACAACTCAAAAGGCACAAGACCTGCGCAGTGACGAGAATCCTGACAGGTCACTGCAAACTAAACAAACACCTGTTTCAAATGGGTATGAAACAGGATGCAACTTGCAGGTTCTGCCAGGAGACAGAGGAAACAGCAATGCACATTCTCTGCTCCTGCGGAACACTCATGCATAAAAGAAGTATCTACCTAGGGCGACACGTCGTGCACCCAGAAGAGGTACAACATATCACCGCCCAAAGAATCTGGAATTTCCTAGAGGCAACGGGTCTTAACGGTGAAATCTAATAATAAAGGGGCTGCCACAATAGATCACCTGCTGGTCGAAGCGGCAAACAAAGGCCCATAAACCAACAATAATAATAAACAGATTGATGACGGTAAACAAATTCAGTACTTTGACCCACAAGATTACAGCCAGATTACAGAGAAGGGCAGGGCCCTAATAAATTGAACGTTTTGTATACATCCGATCTCTTCTCACTTACGTACGTACTGAACGACGTGTAAGAAAGGGATAGAACCATGTTATCAGACAGGTCTTCATGCGTCTCGCACGATGTAATTCACTCTCTCACTCGCTCGCTCGAGATTTAGTGTAGCGAAAGATATTTTGTTACAAGATATCGGCATCGATATTCACTTTCAATGTATTCGTCATCTGCGCCAGTCGTAAATAAATTGTATCTCCATACATTTGTATTGTCATACAATTAAAAATAAAAAAAACTATAAGAACACCTTCCGTCACCTTTCCGTCTTTAACATAATGGAAAAATACAGCTTCACACATCTCTGGCGGATACAGGGCCTTAAAATCCAATGGGTTATACAATGGATTATATTCAAAATAATAAAAAGTGCGAGATCATAATATTTCCTATTACGATTAAGCGTATCTTTAATATTTGTGACTGACTGACTGACTCCGCCATTGGAATGAAATTAAAAAACAAAGCACTGCGTTCCTCTACACTGAATTGTATTATGTGGTTAATGCACACAATATTTGTACTTGTTACTAGGGCTGTTGTTTTTAAATAAAAATATTTAATTATATTTCTTAGTAAATTTACAGTTCTCTGGAACATTTACGGTTGTTTTCATATAATAATTGCAATTTAGGAACTTTCAACAAGTTAGTGGAATGGAACGGAAAACTAATCTAATCTGTGCTTTATGCAGTAAAGTTGCCAGTTATGCAAAATTACAATCATAATTCATGATATTTCCAAATAACGTCTTTTTGCGTTTTTATTATGTATTTATTTATAAATAAAATAAGAATTTAAAATCAGATCTCATCTTAATAATACTAATTAAAATTATAGAAATAGCTCCATCTGTCGAGTGAGTGTCACACTAAAATGTTTTGCATGTGCAAGTTTTAATGTATGGGAGCTGTCAAGTACTGAGTGAAATGCCCCATCATGCGACGGCGCGCGAGCTCTCTCGATTTTTTCGTACTATCCGTCTCTTTCTTATTAGAACACTTAGAACTAGAGATATAGTACGAGGAAAATCGAGAATATGTCGCGGCCGTCGCATTATAGACGTGCTGAGACACAACTACCTACATGAAGTGTAGACAGCTACTAGATTCGGACTTTAAATAAATATTAAAATTGTAACTAAGCCGTATTTAACAACTATATATATAATAGTATAGCTTTAGTTATCTATTAAAATAAACAAGACAAAAGGTTTATTTCGTAGCTACACAGAAGTAGTAAAATAAACCTCGCACTCACATCTGTATTTCCAATGTCTGTCTCTCAAACTTACCAAACGCCTCGCCTACATAAATAAATCATCCCACCCACCCCGATAAAATATGCATGAATATGAACTTTAAAATGGTTACAATTGTTTACTATTACTATTACTACTAATTTAACACTGTGGTGAACAGAAGATGGAGACGAGTCGTCAATAGACTCAAAATACCATACTATTCGTCTCATTCTAACTCACGCTAGCTGACCATAAGAAGTGACAGGGACAAATATATGAAACATCGTCTTGCTTTATACTGCGCGTAAGTATAGTCTGTGCAGCCAGATTTATTTTGTTCTCTGACCAGAGTGCTAATTAACTCTGCATTTAGGACTAAAATCAGATGATTTTCGGTCAACCATGCGTCAACAATCTCATTTTTCCTCCTTAAAATATTAGTAGTATATTAGTACTAAATAATATTAGTACTTGGCTACTTTTCTCCTTTTTCGAAAATATTCTAAAGCTGCCATTTTTATTGAATCACCGTCAACTGACTGACTTTCACGCCCATTATCTTACTGACATCTTTGCATTAGGAAAAATCGGCAAGATAATTCAAACAGTAAATCAATATTTAGTTTTTATGCTCATGACATTTTATAAAATTCGTGTTTATTTCTATAAACAAAATAGTTTTGGCGTACATTTTAAGATTATCGATGTGGCTGTGTTTTTTAGCACCCATGTTAATATGTCCTGAATTTGTGAAAACATTTTTAGCATCATATTTGTCGGATATGAGAGATAATCTCTATAGTCTCTTGCCTTCAAGAATTCGCTGCTCTTTTTCTTATCATAAAAACATTTATGGCAACAGACGCAATTTCGGAATACTCTAAATTTAACTTTTTTATGAGATAGCCACTGACATACTCTAATTGAGCCAATATTCTCGGATCGTTTTTTTTTAAATCAAAATCTACGATAATGTTATCTTCCATGTACGAAAGATCAATTTCCTGCTCGCCGCTTTGAAGGTTTCCGCTAGTTTTAAATAAATCCTTCATTGATTTAAAAAGACTAGAACAATCATCATCCTCACAATTAGACCCTGGTGAATGCCTACCCGTTAAATTATTTAATAACAGAGAAGCAAATGCCGTCTCAAAACCGTCTGGGGATGGACTAATATTTCTGCATCCATGACTCCTAAATGCAGCCAAAGTAGTTTTCTAGTGGATCCTGGTTGAAATGCCTCATCCATATCGAATTAATACAATGTTTTTAAAAAGTGTGTCTCGTAAATATTCAACATTCTTTATAGTTTGTTGAAAATTTACGAGTGAAGGGACCTTAGATTCTCTGCTGTTTTTAATGTACTGCATTGTGTGAAGAACTTGTTTAGCCTCTGTCCAAAAAGCATTGTGGGCAGAACTCGGGGTTACTTGACAAAGTAAAGGTTTGCCTCTTCTTTTCTTTGAATTTGTCTGACTTCCGTTTAGCGAATCAAATAATTTATCAAAAAAAAAACAAAACATCCGCAGTTTTTTGACATTCCTCAGGTAAAATGTGTTTTTCTGAAAAGAAATAATAATCTATTACTAAGCCGGTTTGTAGTAAATATGAATGTTAAGTTAAGGCTGCCAATAGGCAGCAGCATAGTAGCATGGTCGCGTTTACGTTGGACATAAAGCATAAAAGGAAAGAAGGTATAATTTATTAAAAAAAAGGGTACCCCGCCTCATCCCGCCTTCAGATGTTCAACGAAACTTACTCCAGAATGTGACGAATACTTTTCTGAAAACTGCATCAATATCGGTTTAGCCAAACGCGGGATAACCGCGGACAAACATACATTCATACATACATACACACAACAACAACATGCAACAAACTGGTCAAACTGAGAACCTCCTATTTCGGTTATGCCGGTTAAAAAAGAGTTGCAAGAAAACAAATTACCCGACATTAAAGTGAGATTTTTCAAACACCCATTTTTTTCAAATGGTAGATTCGAACTTTGCGAAGTGAAATTTAGCGAAACGTATTTCGCCGAAAACTCAGTATACCCCGTAAAATATAATTTTCTTGTCCACATACATGCATACATATATATCCTCGAAAAACATAACCCTCTTTCTAGGTCAGTCTGGTAAAAATAGGCACTAATTTGAAAGTAAGTTAATAAAACGCTTTAAAATAAATTAACCTACTTGCTAAATATCCCATAGTGCTTGCTACTTTCGCGCTTAATACCTGTGTAGCTAATTTTTCTTTCATTTTTGATTTTTCATGGTGGTCATTAGTCAATTTGTTTAAAAGTCTTATGCCTAAGTATTCTGGGTCCTCTTTGTGCAATTTAATGACATGGTCCCATTTTGCTTCTTTTATAGATCCGCTAATTAAACAATTCAAATTCTTTTTTAAAAGGTTATTCCGTATGCCTTTAATTAGATGTGGCGGATCGTATAACGGAATAACTTCCTGGTTGTCGATTACAAACACATGTTTATCAAACGGTTTGCCCTCTCTGAGATGGTCTCCTCTAGTTTCTGCTATCAAGTAATTAGCGGCGCTAACATTCGACGCACACTGTTGTTAAAATTCTTAATCCGACACTGTGTATTTCCCTTATCATATCTTTAATTAAAACAGCTAGCGTCCCTTTTTTGTGCTTCTAGAGCAAAATGTATAAGCCACCGGTTGTTTATAATTTCGCAAAACTCCTCTGACCATGAAAACCAACGCATGGTCACATATTTTTCGTTGCGTGGTTTTTCCGTATGTCACGAATCCCTATATTCTATCCTTACGTTGGTAGTAGTCAAAGTGAGGGGTAATGCTAATTTCATGGAATAATAACGTGCACAATTTATCGTCCATTGTCATTCTCTCAATTTTTTTTTGACAATACTTCAAATAACTTTTTGTTTAATCCGGCTCTTATATTTGCTCGGGCAATTAAGCGCGATAGTGTTAGTGGGGATGGCAATACGAAAAACTTTTTCAGAAATCTGTAGCATTTGGGTATATTTTTGTAAATGCTCAGATCCATTATTTTTTCTTATTCAGTGAACCGCCTGGCCATTTTCTTTTTTGGTGCTTCGCGGAACTGCATAGGAGGGCTGTTCCGAAAATTTTTAGTTAAACAAAAACTATAAGGAATATAATAAAACTTTAATTACAATTTTTCAAAGTATTCCTCTGCTACATTTATGCACTTATGCATTCGACTGAACCAACTTTCAAAACAGGAAAAATACTGTTCTTGCGGAAGGTCAAAAAAAAGTCGCCTGATTTCGTCTACTGCTTCATCCGCCGTCGAAAATCGTCGCCCACGTAATGATTTTTTTAACGTGGGGAACAGAAAAAAATCACACGGAGCCAGGTCAGGGCTGTACGCAGGGTGTGGTAGCAGTTGCACTCCTGATTTGCTAAAAAAATCCATGGTTCTGGCAGCCGTGTGAGCCGGAGCATTATCTTGATGAATAATTATGCCCCGGGTTCCAGTACTTGGACGGCTGACGTTCAGCTCCTGGAAGGCCTGTGGCAAGCAAACTTCACTGTACCATTGGCTGGTAACTGTTTTATGATCTTCAAGTGGAATTACGGCTACCGGTCCACTACGTCGAAAAAAAACAGCAACCATTTTTTTGTTGACGCTTCGGCCGCGAACTACTTTAGTAGGTAAATCATCTTCTTCAAAGACCCATTGCGTGGATTGCTGTTTTGTAAATGGGTCGTAGCTATATATCCAAGATTCGTCGAATGTCACTATGTAGCTCACTTGTTGTGAATCGCCTTTATCGAATTTTTTTAGCATAAATTTGCACCAATCGACACGTCTATCTTTTTGCTCCTGTGTGAGAAAATGTGGTATCCATCGACACGAAACCTTCCAAACTTGAAGGTGGTCATGCAAAATGGTAGAAACTGCCTGGGATCCAATCTTCAGTTCATCCTGAATCTCTCGGTGGGTAATGTTTCGAGATTCCTTGATTAGCCACTCCACCTTGATAACATTTTCTGGAGTGACTGCGTTTGGGTGTCGCCCCGGTCTAGGCTCATCTTTGACGTCGCTCCGCCCACGCTTAAATTCACGGAACCAGTAACTGACAGTGGCAAGAGATGGGGATAATGGCCCAAAAACACTAGTTAAATTTTCACGAGAATCCTTGTAAGTTAGCCCTCGTTTATAATCATAATATATCATAGCACGAAATGCTTCCCGCGTTAGCTCCATTTTTGCGAGCAAAAAGTGGCAGACATGTTTTTTTTCTGATTTCATAAAAAAATAACGGAATGTCACTGGCCAGTGACATTTACACGAAAAAGTTTGTAATGAAATTTGCCTTTGAGCTACAGTAAAATTATATGAATACGATTAATAGTACGCTGTTGACTAACTATTTTCGGAACAGCCTTCGTAGTCATAAATATTGCTGAGACGCATGTAAACTTTCTTAAAGCGTCTTGAAAAGTTTTATTCTCTGATAATTTTGGTGCTTTTTTGAGACGAGCCGCGTATCCTTCTTCCGGGTCACTATTTGTAGCAATCTTTTGAGGTGGTTCCCATCCTTGAAAATGATTCCTGAAATTCATAAAAATGGGGTAGATGGAAATGTCGAAATTGACCAAAGTAGCAATAACCAATTCAAAGAACCCACTGTATCATCATATCAGCTGAAAGACGTCACTGCTGGACATATAGGCCTCCCCCAAAGAGTGACAAAGTGACCGGCCCTGCGCTACCCGCATCCAGCGGACTCCCAACGTCCTTACCAGGTTATCAGTTCACCTACCTACCACGGGCCTACCCACGCCGCGCCTTCCGGTACGTGGTCGTCATTCGTGAACCTTTCCGCCCCAACAGTTATCGGTTCTACGTGCTACCCCGCCCACTGCCACTTATGTTTAGAGATTCGGAAGGTTATATCGGTTATCTCGGTTCTGCTGCGGGTAGCCTTATTTCTGATGCGATCACGCAGAGAAACTCCCAACATAGCCCTCTCCGTTGCCCTGTGGGTGACTTTGAGCCTTCTTATGAGGCCCATAGTAAGCGACCACGTTTCAGTGCCATAATGTCATTTATTTATGTGATGAGCACGAACATTTGTTCCGGAGTCATGGATGTTTAAGTATTTATTTATGTATATAAGTATGTTTATCGTCGTCTTGTACCCATATAGTACACGCTTTGCTTAGTTTGGGACTAGGTCGATATGTATAAGATTGTCCGCAAATATTATATTATATTATATAAAAATAAAATTGCATGCTTACCAGAAGTACGCGCTTTTTTATTAGTTTTATTAACAGTAGCAGCGGCAGCGGCCTGAGCGGGTACTGCTGGTTCACATGGCTCTGTTGACGTTGAAGGCAAGTGCTCATCTTCAGCTCGAAGTCCTAAAACAATACAACGGATGAGTAAGAATATTTACGTTTCATACTTGAGATTATTTGAGTTGGCTGATTTGCATCATAGTAGACCATTCAAAAAGCAACTCGAAGTCGTCCCGTCGGAATAATACAAAGGATCAATAACACGAACTTTGAGGTCTCGCGTGGGAACTTATTTTACCGCTGGTGCTAGAGTAGTAAGTACCTACTTACGTACTTAACTCTCCTTTTGGGTTCACCCTTGTAGACCTAACTACTTTAGTACTAAATACCTACTGTAACTAAATTCAGGACCCCCTCCGTTTCACGGTGACTTGTTGAAGTGATCAACCATCTCGGCCAACCGTTTCAAAATTATAGCTTCTGATGTAATACTTATACCAGTTGATGTGGAAGGCTTGACATATGGATCCATGAATTCAGTATTACATTTTATACTGGAAAGGTCTGCCATTGGTTCTGTCGCACCAGATGTTCCTGCTTAGTAAACATTTACGGTGTATATTTAGCGACACGATTATAATTACTTAAAGCTACTGTAGCCGAGCGAGCGGTAAGTCACTTTAGTGTTTTTTTTGTTTGTGGCATACTTTCAATTTGGAGGTCTGGGTTCGAACCACAGCTCGTACTACTAGGTTTTACTAAACTAGTAGTAAGGGTCACTGAAGAAAAGCCGCAGACGGACGGGCAGACCGACAAACAGATAGACAAACAGATGAACAAACAGACGGACAAACAGACGGAAAAACAGACAGACAGACAGACATGGCGAAACTATAAGGGTTCCTTGTTGACTACGGAGTACGAACCCTAAAAAAGTAATAGGAAAATATAATGAGGAATCTGGTCTAATCCCAACAAGGCCTTATTTCCTCTGGTTTGGATGGTCGGAAGACAGTCGCTTTCGTAAAACTAGTTCCTATGCAAAAACTTGAAGAGGTGCCTAAGCAGACCGACACCAGGCTCCTTTAGGCTACAACCGGGCAAAACACTAGGAAGTTGATAATTTTGTACACTTACTTATTCTTGATGTGGAAGGCACAATGGATTTCAGGACTGTCATTTCAGTATTAAGAATAACACTGGTAATGTCTGCCATAGGCTCTGCAGTGCGGGTGTGAAAAATACCTATAAATAAACCACTGTATTAATATTTAAGTACGTGTCCAAAAATCAAGTTTTTGTTGCCAACTGTACTTTTTTGTATAGGTACCATCATCAACTATACTCATTGAGACGATTCTAACGAACCCAAGCTCAACGGGGTTACGTACGGGGTATTGAATTTCCATGGCCACCTTCTGTCTCCATCATCAGATCAGCGATGGTACCATAATATTGAATTGTCATCCAAACTATACTTATTTCAGCTCTATCGGTTGAGGTTAATTGGTTCAAAATTCAGGTCCAAAATTTGTCCCACACTAACAAAGGAACGAACAGTCAACAGGTCAAGTTAAATAAAAGGTTGTAAAAGTCGAACCAAGCCAGTCTTGTACTGGCATTAATCGGTTATTTGTCCGGAGTGGTTCCCAATATTTATTTCCATATCAGATCTTACCAAAGATAGCAAATAAACTAATAAATAATCGAGTCTGCGCGGCGCGGGTCGGTATATCTCTCTAGCTTACCAACGCATTTAATATCTCTCACTATCACTATCCCTATCACACAGTTGCGCGGGCCCGCGATGTTACCGCGGCGGGCCCGCGGCGGGCGCTACTATGCGATAGATACACCGCGCTACTGTGCGAAAGAGATAGAGATACCGCCCGACCCGACCCGCGAACGACCCGCGTTCGGTGTTTGGAGGCCTTTATTGGTTTTATTTATACACATTTCTCTAGATAAGTAAGTGAATTGTATCATTTTGGAGAAATAAATTCTTAAATCACCTGGGAGGTGTACAGTAGGGATGGCATTAGGGCTTAGTCGCTTGGTCCAAGTTTGGTACTTTAGCTCAAAGTGTTTGTAGCACACTCTTCTTGACTTGTAAATAAATTGGTTGTCTAAAGCAAGTACATCGCCTCCTATTGCATAGAGCCAAATTCGAAATCTGTCTGCATTCTTTTCAGGATTTGGAAAGCAGTGCAATGTAATGGCATCAAGATCTGTAATATACAATTATGCAATGACACTGGGCAAAATGTAATTGTCTATATGGCTGGGATGTTATAGATAACTAGACGTGCCCGCGGCTCCACCCGCGTGAATGAATTACATTATACTAATGATATGTAATCTATATGTACCAATCCCCATGTGCATTTTTCGGGCCTGTTCCTGTTGTTGACGAGCTTGCTCTTGTTGTTGACGAGCTTGCTCTTTTAAGAGAACTAAGATGGCATTGAAGTCCATCTCTTGCTTATATGGGGCCGGTGAGTCTGATGGGCCAGCGCCCGACGCAGAGTCTTCACCTGCTGCAACTCGGCTCCGGGTCTGCACTCCCTTCTGCTCGTTGTCACGTGATGACGTGATGTAGTCGACACTTTCTGTCCCACTTCTGACACCAAATGTTACGTCCACGGGGTGGGTAACGTGATAGAAAATACACTAATTGATCACTAATTAGTAACTATAAAAGGAATGCAAACTTTATTACAAAATTTCTAATTAACAAGGTTTACTTAATAAATCACTTCACTATGACACACTTTTCACTCGCTTCGCTTTGAGATTCACACTGTTCCCAGTTTAATTCCAAACTAACCTCCGCGTCCGCTGCGTTGGCGCGCGGCTTATATATGCGGAGACCTTCGCACTAGAACATTCCGGAGAAATCATGAATAATCGGTCCAAGGTCCAATTCTAGGAACGGCGACCCATCGGTTCGTGAATTTTCCAGAGCGTCCAGATTGTTCGATGCTCGTTCGACCCGAATATGCTGTCCCTTTCTAGTTGTCTCTTTCACACACTTCTCGAACCTTCACAACCTAGATGTCTCTCTCTAATAGTGTTGTCTCTTTCACACACTTCTCGAACCTTCTCAATCTAGATGTCTCTCTCTAATAGTGCTGTCTCCTTCACTCCTTCGAGAAATTTCGCCATATACTGAAGTGTACTTCAAAGGCCCATAAGGGGTCCTAAAAGGCCTGAAAACGGGTTTTCAGGTTATTGCGCCATCTGATAGAGGCTGTCCTGAAACGGGCTGAAAACATGTTTCAGGCGCCTGAAAACAACGGCAACTAGGGTGAATTTTCAATCTTCTAGTATGTGGAAGAGCCACCTGTGAAACGGCCTGAAATCACTTTTCAGCCTGCTGAAAACGCTTCTTAAGCATGGAAAATCAAGAATGAAGTTTATACCACCGGCGCAACAATACCTTCTGCTAGGTGGTCTTTTTGCGGACAAGTAATTTTGATAGAAATAACGGAACACTGTATAGGCACACACAAACTACTCGAGAGCAAAAGTTTCGGGTCACTAGCATTTACTTCAATATCTTGAAAACTAATAAATCTATCGTATTGAAATAAATTGCACCTTATAGACAATTTCATAATCCTTCGTTACAGGTATAAAAACTTATTGGTTGGCGTGAAGTAATGGCATTAAAAAAGTTATAAACATAAAGATCCCTTTTTTTCAAATCAGAACTTCTAATTTTCGCAACTGTTTTTGCTCTTGTTTTTGTTCTGTCATAAAATGTATTTCTAATGCCTCGTTTATACGCTTGCGGTGGCTTGGCGCGTGAGCAGGACGCAGCTATGCGTTAGAGGGAGAGGGCTATAATTCGATCTCATTCGTTAACATAGCTGCGTCCTGCTCACGCGCCAAGCCATCGCAAGCGTATAAACGCGGCATAAGAAGTCTTCCAGGTATCCAATAGTCATTATTAAAGTAGTAATTATGTCACTCACACCTGAGGAATGTACGAGAATCCTCACGATCCTGGAAAATGGGAGCAGTCAGCGAGAAACAGCAAGAATAGTCGGTGTATCGTTGTCTACAGTTCAGCGTGTTCGCCAGCGGTTTCTAGAAACTGATTCGAACCTACGCAGACCAACAACAGGCAGACCCAGGTGTACGACGGCACGGGAAGATCGATATCTAGGCAACTCTATGCTGCGAAATCGGTTTCTTAGGGATAACCACTGACTCATAATTTTTTAGGGCTTGGTAGAAGCAACCCTTCTGCTTGGACTGTAAGACGGCGACTTGCTGAAGGTAATTTCATTTAGACCCGCAAATGGTCCGAAACTAGAGAGGCACCATCGTATAGCAAGACGAATTTATGCACGCGAACACTCGCATTGGACGATTGAAAATTGGTCAAATGTCGGGTTCTCGGACCAATCAAAATTTATGCTGTATACACACGACGGAAGGGCAAAGGTGTACAGTTGACCAGGAGAAAGATTTATGCAAGCCTGTATTGAAGAAAAGGTGGCATACGGTGGTGGTTCGGTACTCATGTGGGCTGGAATTTCTGCGAAAAGCCGAACAGAGCTTGTACTGATCGAAAACGGTACTCTTAATGGCGTAAGATACGTGGATGAAATCCTCAACGAGCACGTCGGTCCATTTATGGCAAGACTTGGTGAGAATGCCATCTTTATGCACGATAACGCCCGTCCCCACACTGCTCGTGTAGTGCAAGACTACCTTGATGAGGTGAATATTCGTCCCATGGTGTGGCCAGCACGTAGCCCCGACCTCAACCCGATCGAGCTCGCCTGGGACGAGCTCGGACGACGTGTAAGACAACGAGATCCTCCTTTAATTACGCTTCGTGACTTGAAACATGCATTGGTAGAGGAATGGGAGAACATTCCCCAACAGTGTTTCAGAAACTTGATGTACAGCATGCCGAATCGCATTGCAGCAGTCCAGACAGCACGTGGGGGTAATACCAAGTACTAAACTGTGTTAAAACTAATTGTAAATATAAAAAGTTCAATATTTTCAGTTTTGGTTTTGCGAGCAAAATGACACCATTTTTAATTTGTCATTTTAAACGTAATAAAATAAATGTAAATGTAATGCATTTTATTTTAGTAACAATAAATTGTCTATAAGGTTCAATTTATTTCAATACGATAGCTTTATTCGTTTTCAAGATATTGAAGTAAATGCTAGTGACCCGAAACTTTTGCTCTCGAGTGTACTTTAAATTACAATACACATAAATACTGTAGTTTAAGCCACAGTAACCAACGAACAATATTTACTTAACATTAAACAAAAAAAAGACCGGGTTGCACCTGGGAGTGCCGGCAGAAGTGAAAACTCAATGTCATTGTAACAGTTTTTCATTGTGACCTGTTGCGAGTTTAACATTTTTTCCTTATCACAAAAGTGCACGACGCCGCTAAAGAAGATTTCACTTCAAAAATGTAGTTCAGAAGCACATGAAATGTGTTATATGTTATAATAATGTTCCAGTTATTGTATGTACTGTAAAATAAAAGGCTGTTTTCATTTTATTTCATTATTGAATGTCAGTATAAATTCGCTTAGCTACATATATATGCCTAATGTTCCCAGATTCATCGATAGTCTGTTTACATTTTTCTACATAGGTAGCAATTGTATGTAGTTATTTTTGCTTCTATGTACTTACTAAAATTTACGCTAATAAATTATTTTCTTTCTTTCTTTCTTTCTTTCAAGTACGATAACTAGGTTCAAATGTAAGTATCTAAAAGCCCGACCGGAATCGCGTCGATCCACTGTACGTGCTGCGCGCGTTTCCCGCGAGAGCTGCCAGATTTCCCGCCAGTTTCCCTAAAGATGCTGCGAAACTCGGACGTTTACGAGAAAAATCGGGAATAGTTTTTTCGGCCAATTTTGACGGACTTGTGAAAGATGCGATTTTTAGCAACCGAACTTTAAAGAACGGCAACGGATGGGTATATTTTCAGAAGCAGATTAACGGAAGATAACTGGATTTTATTTTAGAAAGTTTTCTTAAGGTAAGACCATAAATTTTTAAGGAATTGTGTGTTTTTGCTTTAAAAAATAAGTAAATATAGGGTTAAGCAAAATAAGGAATCGTTCTGACTATGATTGCTAATAAAAACACTACGTCATTCAAATGTTCCTATGATCATAATTATGCCTATAAAGGATTTGATTACTTAAGCTAGTAAAAAGAGGGGGAAATAGGCGAGGCGAACATGCTGCTTGTAATCCAGAATCTCCTGCTGTGCGATTTTCCTACATTGCGAAATACTTATGTTTTCATTTTTTTATATATTCCTTTATTTAACCTTTGTTGCACAAAAGAATATCTTATGGTACAAAAGGCAGACTTAATGCTATAAAGCATTCTCTGTATCTTTGTTTTTAGCTGCATTTTTCATATTAATAATATAGGTGGATATTTCTACTAGAGGCGGTGTGTTTTTTGTAATGATTTTAATTATCTAGTATTTTTGTGTATATTTTGATTTGAAAAAGCCCATGAAGGCTTCCGATATATATGAATTACGAATGTTATCATGAATTCATGAGCATAACTACTCAAATATCTACATGGTGTGACGTCACGGACGCTATGCGACATGAAAAGAAACACCCTACGTTTTTCAATATTAATATGTCGCATAGCTTTGGGGACACCCTGTCGATAGGTGCAAAAGTACAAGGTCATGCAGTTTATTGAAATATTCTATGTACTGTACTAACGTAAGTCAACAGAACAGAACAACTATTGAGCAATCGAAGCAGGTCGTATACTTCATAGTTTATACGTTGTTTACTTGACTAGGAAGGGTCAATCTTAGGTCATTTTTCCTTCAAAATAAGTAGGTACCTAGACAACAAAATGTGTTAAATGTATACTAGTGAAAAGATAAAATTTAATTTAATAAGTAGGTACCTAGACAACAAAATGTGTTAAATGTATACTAGTGAAAAGATAAAATTTAATTTAATAAGTAGCTTTGTTAGTTTGTATGTAGAGGTCATTTTGCGGGCGGAGAAGTAGACACACTTTACTCGTAACTCTAATTCGAGGTATAACGGCCAATATCACGCAAACTGATCCGTGAATTGAAAAATCTTATCATCACGTTTTTTGAAAAAAATCCTAAACCTTAATAATGGCAAAATAGGATATTTCTGTTTTATAGCCGCTTGTCTAAAATGTGTAATACAGCCTACGTCCAAAAGTATTGAGCACCCCCTTTTATTATCATAGCTCCAAAAACAATTTCCTTACAAATGAAAGTTACTAATATTTCAGTTACTATAATAAGAAAAAAAAACACCAAAAATTCAACCAAAAAACGAAATTACATTGTAATTTTTCTATGGAATCATATAATTCCCTGCAACGAAAAACCCCCTACTCTGTTTAAAATTAATAGATAATATTTTATTAGAAAAGGTGTATATGTCGCAGTGAAATGGCCAAAACAGAGTTTTGAACAAATCCCTAAGGGATATGATCAAATCACCCAGGATGTTAAAATGGCGAATCCATTTTGTCATTTACCTAATACAAATCAGTCATTTGATCAAATCTCTGAATCTGTTTAGTGAAATGTAGAAATCGGACGAAAAAGGCAAATCGTTTTTTCATTTCACTAGATTTGTTTAGTGATTTGACAAAATCCCTGAAACGCGTCAGTGAATTGACGAAACTAACTCGCAGATATTGGCTCCTAAATCATTAGTAATTTAATCGGTTCTGGGACGTAGACTCGGATGGCGGATAGGTTAGAAGATGGTGACGGGAGCAGACCAGCAGAGCATCTTCGTGGTATTTTTTTTTATAAAAGAGCGGAAAAAACTTAATCGCGCCCCCTTAACGAGTTAGTTTCGTCAACTCACTGACGCATTTCAGGGATTTTATCAAATCACTAAACAAGTCTAGTGAAATGAAAAAACGAGTAACTAGAGTAAGTAGAGTAAGTAGACTAAATTATAATGCTTATTTTTTATGTCGCTGTTCATTTTACAAACCCTTCTATTATTTTGTTTACTCACCTCAGCAACTTAGAACAGCTGTATCTAAAGAACTATCAGGTCTTTATAGACCAAATTGGTCTCATTTTGTCGCGAATGGTGTACTACTTGAATAACGTGCTTGGACTAATGACGTAAAATGGGTCCATAGTTCACCACAGTGACGAAAACTTAAAAATACGTATAAAATTATTATTATTTGTAAATTTTGCAAATTTTTGAGCAACTGTATCTTTCAAACTGTTTAGTTTATTACCTTCTCACTTTTACCTATTTTGTTGCAAATGTTGTCTTCTTTAAAGTGTACATAAAGACATTTGCCGTAAAATAGGTCCCTGTTGGTAAAAATTGGTAAAAACTGAAAAAAGTCTGAAAATTTTATGGTTTTACAAAAAAATTACAATGATCCGGAGGGTTTCCGAATTGGAAAACTTAGATTTGCCATGACCACTTCATCACATAGAACATATACAAAATTCAGAACTACCCGATTTGATGCAAGGCAAAATGTACCAATTCCATGAGCTATAACCCTTTCAGTGCGCATGACGCCGCGTCGGCGCCATGTCATTTGCAAGTCCGCCGTACTGATGACGCCGGCTCGGCGCCATCGACATAACATTTTTGCGTTTATGTCATGAAATTTATTAAGTGGGGTTACCTTTTCTTATCTTTTTGTATAATTTACAGAGTGAGCTGTAATATTTAATATGACTAAAACACAAAATTATCTGTATATATTGTAATATTTAACTCCAACCTTCATTTCACTTTTACTGTGTATAATGGCTTGAAAACATTTCTGAAGTCCTTTAACAAAACATAGAGTAGATAATATAGGTAAGAAAAAAGTAATTTTGAAGAAAATATGTCTAAGTTTAATAGGTTTAAAACCTCTTGCGCCGAGGTCGGCGTCATTCAGGCTTGCGGGTGCACAACGCATAACGAGTCATTTCAAAAGAGTCGTAAGTGTTGTCGTTGCCAAATCATAAGGAGCTTTACGTTCATAGCGGTAATGCTACTTTTCATAAATCACGTCGTTTTAGTGGGCTATTACTTTTCTATGGCCAAAATATAGTAGGTTGACGTCTCTATAGTGGGTTTTGGGTAGTTCCAACGATTTATTGTGATGATAAGCCGCTGCTGTATTAAACATAACAGCTACGTAACGAAATAAAGGTTTATGTTATTTATTTTTATGAACTGGCATAAATCATCAATCAACTCATAGCGCGCAGGTGGCCTGCGTGGAATGAAAAAAAAACCGATAAGGACATAAGTAGATAGTATCTTCATTGTGTGATTTATGGCGTCTGTGACCATTTTCGCGCAAAGAGCAGCGGTAAAACAAAAGACATTATTAGGTTTTACCACTTCTCCATGTTTCCCTGAACATAGGACAACAGGGGTGTTGAAAAATAAGTTGCACTATCATAGAGAGAAGCACAATTTCACAGTCTTGGTTTGACCTTGGTACTACGTTGTCGGTTTTGTGTTTGGTGATTTTAATAACGATGATGAACACACTCAACATGAATGGTGTAGGCCCCCTCACAAGGTGGACTGATGACCTGGTAAAGGTTGCGGGAGTCCGCTGGATGCGGGTGCCGCGGGACTGGTCACTTTGGCACTCTTTGGGGGAGGCCTAAGTCCAGCAGTGGACGTCTTTCGGCTGATATGATGATTATTACTGTTTTTTGCCTTTTTTGTCCGATTTCGTCATTTCACTAAACAGATTCAGAGATTTGATCAAATGACTGATTTGTATTAGGCAAATGATAAAATGGATTCGCCATTTTAACTTCCTGCGTGATTTGATCATATCCCTTAGAGATTTGATCAAATCTCTGTTTTGACCATTTCCCTGCAACATTTATACTCGACTAAAATTTCGACTTTTAAAACAAAAAGCATGGCTGCAATACTTTTGGACGAAGGCTGTACTTCCTGAAATTACTGAATTTATTTGCTCCATCTTAACTTCCATTATGAAGTCGTCATTTTCAATGGATATGATACCTACTACTTGTGATCTTTCGTGGGATTTTATTTTAATTTTCAATTTCCGAATGGCCTTCAAATCAAATTTATTTAAGGTGGCCAGTAGTAGCAAACTCTTTCCCGAAACAATAAAAAAATAACAATCGGTCATAAGTTGCGTATTATTTATTAGGTTCTGAAGTTTTTATGTAAATACTAGAATAACTAAACAGTAAAAGTATTATAGAATTGGGGTCAAAAATCGACAAAAAACGATGACGTAATATATGGACTAAAGCGTAAATTAATGGAAACTCTTGTGGTCTCGATTGAACTGCCTACATCAACGAGCAATGTATGTAAGGCTTTGGATAGCTCTTAAATGGCTCTTAATTTTTCCAACTACTACATATTCTGCTATGTTTGAATCTGCGCCTCTTTAGTTTTTAATGAGCTAAATAAGGAGCCCTATCAGCAACTTTTACATATAAGCAACATACCCTTATTTGGAACTTTTGATTCCAAATGAGTACCTAGTACCTATAATGGAGTAGTATATCACCAATCACTATTGGTGGTAAGCCACTGCTTAAGAGATAATTTTACAGCCCTTCTAGGCCAAGTTGCAATCACTTTAGGTTCCAAAAGGCCCGTAAAACTATCCCTTTAACCACTATTGGTGATATACTACTCTATTATACTACTCATTAGGAATTAAAAGTTCCAAATCAGGGTATGCTCCCACTTATATGTATAAGTTGCTTATAAGTTATATGTGACTTTAGGGCCTTATATAGCACTGTTGCTTCTTATTCAGTGACAATTAAAACCTGTATGCAACTTTAAGTAACAGTATCGACTTTACCCAACCATCCATATCCATACTAATATTATAAATGGGAAAGTGTATGTGTGTGTTTGTTTGTTCGTCTTTCACGGCAAAACGGACGGTCGAATTGACGTGATTTTTAAGATAGTTGAAGGGATGGAGAGTAAAGATTACGGGGTAAAAACTATCCTATGTCACTCTCCATCCCTTCAACTATCTCCACTTACAAAATCACGTCAATTCGTCGCTCCGTTTTGGTGTGAAAGACGGACAAACAAACAAAAAAACAAACACATACACTTTCGCATTTATAGTATTAGTAAGGATATACTTACAACGATATATTTATTTTGAAAGTATTTATTTTTTGACTCTGTTATTTTAAATTTCGTTTTTCAGTTCTGGAAAGATTGCATATTAAAAAACCTAAAGAAGAAGAGGCTGGTTACATCCTACTTACAATTATTCTTTTTATACGGAACTGGCCGTTTTTTGCATTTCATTCCGTATTTGCAATCTCGAACTTGATGTCAAAATCTATCCGTCAAAAAAATATAATTTTCCGTGTGATTGGAATGAAAACACATAGCCATGCAGCCATTTTACGCTGCAGACATCCCCCTACCAAAGAAAGGAAAACAAAAAAAATGGACGAACTCTGAGCTGACAGGCGGCGGGAAATAAGTAGTAGTGGTCAGACGTCAATGACGCGATCGAAAGTTAAAGAAAAATGCTCACGACGTGCGGCACACAAACACCACCAGTTTGAACTTGGGCGTGCTTAGGCTGCGGGCTATAGTTTTTGATCTATCTAATCTTTTTTTCGTTATAGCTTCGGAAATGCCGTGTACTTTTCTTTTCTTGTAAGCGTGACACCCGAGGTCTGCTCTCAAGATGTTATGTACTGATCCTCTTGAAATATTTAAGTCTGAAGCAAATTTTCGAATCGAACAGTTTTTTTCCGGCGGAGACGGTCTCTTACGAGTTTCACGACCCTATCCGTTCTTGCTGAACGCGGGCGACCAGATCTCTATCGGTCTTCTAATTTGGAGGTCTCCTTGTACCTTCTAATTGTAGTATAAACTAGGTAACGCTTAATTCTAAAAGGTTTCAACGCCGCAAAAATTGCACTCACGCTATCACCCTTAAGAAATGTTGAGATACTATAGGTTCCCGGAATTGCTTCATCATGGATTTAAAGTTAACGACACTAGATAAATATTTTTGAAGTGAAAATTTCTTTAGCGGCACTGAGCACATTTTGGGATGGGGAAAAATTGTTAAGAGTCCGTATCGGCCCGGAAAAAGTTCGATTGTAGGTATATTACCCGTATCCCGAGCGCGCCAGCGCAGGTGTCGTGGTTAGGAGGAGGTGAGGAAGGTTTGACTTTGACCATTAATGTTGATTTTACAAATGCTGAATATTGCAGGGTATTCAGTGTTCCCTCATCTCCTCCGTAGAGTTTCATCAAGGTCTTCTCGCCACGTCTTCGTTTGCTAATTCTCTTAGAAGCGTTTGTGATGCTCCTAATTGATTCCTTCTTAAGACCCCAAGCCCTCACCCAAAATCTGCGTTTTTTTCTTAATACGAGTATTTCCTTCCGCAAAATAAGTCTCAGTTAAAATATTTCTTATTTCGCGGATACATGTTCGCACGACATTGTTTGACGCCATTTTGAAGCAACTGCCCGTTCGGTCCGATTATCGGTGCGAGCGTGAGAACGCAATTCAGACCGATTTTTCTTGATAAATTACAAGTTGATCAACTAAAATCGCCTCGTGAGAACGCCGCTTTCGTATACCATGCTGTCACAACTAGCTGCTAATAAAGGACAAATACTCTTCCTCAGCATCGTTATCATCGAACGTGGAACCTTGGTGTGGTCCTATGTTTTTGAACTACATATTTCAACTTAACTCGTATCTTTGTTTTTGCAAATGTGTGTTCTGTTACTCCTAATACAATGCTTATGAATGAATGAAGGGCGGGTCGCCAGCTGTAAATCATATAGGCACCTACAGTCGAGTCCAATATCTATATTGACAACCTTTGAAATAAATCTATAGTTAAACAGGCTTTATTGTTGAAAGGTTGCCTCTGGATACCTACGTCTTTTGTTATATCCCTAAGACGGACATGTATATTTGTATTTGTTAATAAATATTGAATTAAAACCTTATACTTTGCTTGGCGCCGAGAACACTACCGTGATGCAGTCGTTGGAGCATGCATTTCTGCGCATTTCAAACCGGTCTTTAGCATGTCTCAGTGCATAACTGAGATCATATTTCGACTTGCCTTCTAAAGTCTTAACATAAGGGTCAACCGTCTGTATTCATTACAGTTTGAAAACCTGTTTGAAAGGTTTTTACGACAATTTATCGTAACAAATAAACAACGAAAATTCGCATCTACCCAAAGCGTTGTTTTCTAAAAGTCATCGAGATAAAATTAAGTCCGTGCGTGCGATTGAGAGCTAGAATTTGAGCGTAGTAAGTAGATACCTAGGCTTCGCGAAGTTTTTTCTGACGATAGTCTAAATTGAGTTAAGGACTCGACTTCGCGCCCGCATATTATATGTATTACGTACCTACATATGTGCACTTTCGTATACAAAATTTACAGCTGACATATAATGTAAACAATACTTATTTTTGTAGCGAGGTATGTAATTTCAATCGGGAGCTTCGTTTAAAAACCTCAATGTTGGAAGCCGTTAAAACTTTGGATTTCTTGGACTTTTGGCTCACTGACAACCGTCTTAGAAATGCAACTAGTTTTGGGTACCAATGTGTATGTTGTGTTTCGTCTTCAGCGTCGCTTCGAGCATCGAATAGATGCTCCACATGAATGTTGGTTGTTTGTTATGGGATAACTCGATTAAGTACGGCAGAGATGTTGGTTGCTCTTTTATCCGATCGCCAATTATTGAATATTTCTTATGTCTTTAAATACTTCTCTCGCGACTTTTCGGGCAGACTTACAATACAGTTCAGCCTCTTTGTCGGCATCTCTCAACTCTTGAGGAGTTAAAGCATCGGCTTCGTCACTTGATCCACTCATATTTAGTACAGTTAGTTTAAGTTATATTTTATCTCCAAGAAAACGTAATACGAATAGCATTTTAAAAGTTCAATCGCGCTAACTTTTTAAACAATATAAAGTTCGTTCTGATACTGCATATAAATTTATATTCGTTCACCATATATTATAAAAAAACTAAAGAATAATCAATGTTCGCGATGAATATCGCATTTCTTCATTGTATTTTAAGACTTATGAAATACCAATGTATTTTCAATTATATTAGAGTTAATACAGGTTTCATCTAAATATATAAAAGAAGAAGTCCTGATCTACCATCAACGCACAGCTGAAACTACTAATCTTAGAGAGTTGATTTTTGCACAGTAGGTTACTTTTATAACGTGGGCTAGGGATAAGACGGGGTTTTTGGAAATTCCACCCTTAATAGGGTTAAATAGGGGTGCAAAGTTTGTATGGGGGAAACTTTATTTTATGAACTAGAGACTTGAAACTTTGTAGAAAGATTACTTATCAAGATAAGAAAAAAGTAATTTCAACGTTTGAGAAAATTCCACCCCTAAGGGGGTTAAATAGGGGTGCAATATTTGTATGGGGGAAACATTACTTTTTGAACTAGAGACTTGAAACTCTGTTGAAAGATTACTGATTAAAATACAAAAAAAGTAATTTGTGCGTTTTGGAAAAAGCCACCCCTAAGGTGGTTAAAAAGGGATGGAAAGTTTGTTTGGGGGATTTTTTTTTGAGCTAGAGACTTTGTAGAACGATAACTTATTAAGAAACAAAAAAAGTAATTTCACCAATTTAGAAAATTCCCCCCCTTGGGGGGTTAAATAGGGGTGCAAGGTTTGTATAGGGGAAACATTATTTATTAAACAAGAGACTTGAAACTTTATATTAAGATTACTTATTATAAACCAAAAAAAAGCACTGTCGACGTTTTAGAAAATTCTACCCCAAAAGGGGTTAAATAAGGGTGCAAAGTTTGAATAAAAGAAACTTTATTTTTTGCGCCAGAAACTTGGAACTTTGCATAGAGATTATTAAAAAGTTATTTCACCGTTTTAGAAAATTCCACCCTTAAGGGGGTTAAATAGGGCTTCAAAGTTAGTATGGGGGAAACATTATTTTTTGAACTAGACTTGAAACTTTGTGGAAAGATTATTTATTAGAATACAAAAAAGTGATTTCTGCGTTTAGGAAAATTCCACCTCTAAGAGGGTTAAATAGGGGTGCCAAGTTTGTATGGAGGGAACTTATTTTTTGAGCAAGAAACTTGAAACTTTGTAGAAAGATAACTCTTAGAATACAAAAAAACCAGTTGTCAGCGTCTTAGAAAATTCCATCTCTAAGGGGGTTAAAAATGGGTGCAAAGTTTGTATGAGGGAAACTTTTCCTTTTGAGATAGAAACTTGAAACTTTGTAGAAAGTTAACTTATTAAATTCAGCGTTAAAGAAAATTCTATCCCTACGGGGATTAAAAAAGGTTGAAGGTTTTGTACGGGGAACACTGGATTTTTTAGCTAGAAACGTGAAACTTTGTAGAACAGATAACTTATTAAAATACCAAAAAATGACTATCAGCGTTTTAGAAAATTCCACCCCTAAGAGGGTTAAATAGGGGTGCAAAGTTTGTATGAGAGAAACTTTATTTTTTTAGCTAGAGACTTAAAACTTTGTAGAAAGATTACTTATTTAAAAAAACTCCTAAGGGGTAATTAGGGTTGCAAGGTTTGCATGGAGGATACTTTATTTTTTTAGCTAAAGACTTGAAACTTTGTAGAAAGATTACTTATTAAAATTAAAAAAAATAACAGCGATTTAGAAAATACTTCCCCTACTTAGAAAGGTCTACGCCTAACAGGGTTAAATTGTCATCACTTAAGCAAGCAAAATAAGGGTTTATTATACGTTTCCCTATTCGTCAGCAGGTGGCGTTAGTGTAGCAAATGAATTTAATTATTCCTTAAGGGATTTGCTACACTGGACGCGTTCTGCGGTCTGCGGCCAGGTCTCCCATACAAAATTGTTGATTATTATTGAATGAGATAGTCTTCATTAACCTATCTCCATCTCTCGATTTCCAGTGCTGAGTTTAAGATTGTTTTAACAGCCTTACGATACATAATATATAGCACCATCAGCGGTGCCAAAAACTAGAGACTTGAAACTTTGTAGTAAGATTAGTTATTGAGATACAAACAAAGTGATTTCAGCATTTTAGAAAATTCCACCCCTAAGGGGGTTCAAAATTCAAATTCAAAATTCAAATATTTATTCTGCAAGTAGGCCTCAAGGGCTCTTTCGCATGTCTGAGCTTACAAATTCAATAAATTAATTAACATTACATGAGGGCACATAATTCCCGAGAGATGTATAGAGTCTCCGGTTCCATTATATCACAATAATCTTAATAATAAGGAGATGTAATGTCTCCAGCGTCAAAATGAAATACAATAATAATAATGGAGATGTAAAGTCTCCAGCATCAAATAAAAATAAAAAATAAAAAAATTGGTTAATGATGGGTGCAATGTTTGAATGGGGGAAACTCAATATTTTGAACTAGAGACTTGAAACTTCGTAGGAAAATTACTTATTAAGATACAAAAAAGCGCTATCAGCATTTTAGAAAATCACACCCCTAAGGGGGTTAAATGGGGGTGCAAAATGTGTACGGGGGAGACATTATTTTTTGAACTTGAGACTTGAAACTTTGTATAAAGATTACTTATTAGAATACAAATAAAGCGTTTTCTACATTTTATTTAATTCTACCCCTAACGGGGTTAAAAAGGGGTGCAATGTTTGTATTTGGGAAACTTTATTTTTTGAACTAGAGACTTGAAAGTTTGTGAAAACATTATGAGGAAACATACTATTTAAGCGGAAAGACTGTGTTAAGAGTAATTCCCTGAACTTATTCCCTGAACGGATTTAAATGATTTTTTTCGTACAGATAATTTGAGACCCCTGGAAGGATATAGGATAGTTTTTATCTCGGAAGTCTTCGCTTATAACGGTAGAACTTTGTTTGGGTCGGCGGTAATTAAGGTTCTGCCTACAATCATTGAATAGCAATCATTTTTATCAGACGGTTACAAATTCTACGCGGACAAAGTTGCGGGCAACAGCTAGTATTTTTATAAGAGTTTAACACGAGTTCGAATTTTATTTTATTTCGGAACGAGTATTTCGTACCCGCTTTTTGTAACACTAGGGGTGAAATTATCTTTACATGTAAACCCTTTAACGTGCTAATATATGTAGGATTGGAAGCCTAAGGCAGCATTTGTTATCGTTTAATGAGCAGGAGCACGTCGTGATATCTAGCTTCAAAGTAAAACACCGGTTTCTACAGTAGCACTTGTAACATAAGCTTGCACTCTCTGGGATTAAGGCTTTGCTTTAAGAGCCAGTTCGTTATAGAACTCTACTCAGACCCAAACAAGGATACTTGGATAGCTGTGAGATATCGTTGCACTTCAAAAGACGGGTGAAGAAACAAAACGGTAAATTTTCAATAGGTGTCAAACAAAAGCTCGTGCTTACTTGTCGCCGTAATTTCAATTACTCGGCTAACGGTCTGTTAAAAGTCAATAACAATAAAAAGAAAAGAGCCTACCTAGCCTAAAGTTACCATGAGTCGATTCGAAATGGCGTGAGAATCTTAAACGTCTACGCTCACGAGACTATCGTTACAGACTTGAAACTATCTATCTCGAAGTTGTGTGAATTGCGAAAAACCGCAAGTTTCTTAGGGGAGACCTAGGGCACAGAATACAGAATGGCAACGAACTCCGTGTGGCGATCTGTTTACCAAGCATTTACCGCTAATTTCCATTCGCATTAGGTACAATAACTACATGTTAAAAAAATAATAATACGGTCAATTGAATATGTTGTTATTTTACTAATTAGGTGACAATTTATGACAGAGTTGTTAGGTAGACGTTCCCAGGCCGCAATATATTGTAGCGACATATATATTGAAGCGACATTAGCCGACTAGTTCGAGCGTGCGCTTCTCAACTAATGACATGTAACAAGAAGCAATGTTTTTACAAGCGCGAGTCGGACTCGCCTACCGAGGGTTCCGTAACCAATTACAAATGTACTTATAGTTTTCAGATACGTATACCCTGTGTAAGTACTTGTAGTAGGTACAAGGGCAGATTGCACCAACATACGATTACAGACCGATCTACGTTAAATATGGCGCCGGCGAGTGTCATTCCATAGAAACTTGTCAAACTTTCCATATATTCAGATTTAAACAAACACTCCTTATAGTACGGGAAGTAGTGTCACCCAATGTATTGGCCGCTCCACACGATGGGCCATCCTGACCCATCATACAGGACGCGGCTGTGCAGTAGAACGAGATATAAATATCTTATCTTACTCCCTTTAACGCATAGTTGCGTCCTGTATGATGGGTCAGGATGGCCCATCGTGTGGAGCGGCTATATGGGATTGGCTCGCCGCGCGCCGCTCGCGCACAACGCGTGAGCGCGTACAAATTAGAGCAAAATGCCTCAACCCGAGGCTGCTCAAATTCGTAAGCACCTTATTATAAGCTTTAGGTGGCGGATGGCGACCGGGCTAAATTGGCTAAGCTTTACATTTATTACATCTGTGCCAAGTGAATTCATCCGATACCAAAATTTGTACCTTGGTCTGTCATTACGGAAAGTAATGTCATAACATTACTTCCCGTACTATTACAATGACAGACGGTTTGGTGCAACCCGCCCTTAAACGATGTTGCGCCATATTTCATATTCCTAGGTTAACAGAAACTACTTACCCTTGAGAGTGTCGAATACGATTTGTTGTTACATAATCGGCCATAACTCATTTTACGTCATAAGAAGTTTGATTTTTTTTCACAGCTTCAAGGTACTGAGTTGCCTGGGTTTGGGCACAAGTTTTGAATAACTCACAAATTAACCCCCTATTTTTGCTTGTTAAGATCAAAAACAAATTAATCTAAAAGGTACTTTAGTTTCCCGTAACTTAAGATCTAAATTTCGGTAAAGAATATAATCCAAGAAAATTAAGCCGAATATGAGCAATTAGGTGAAATAATTCCTGTAGTTTTGTAAATTGGTACAATTATACCTACCGATGTCCAGATAAACATACTAAAAGTCCTCGAGGGTGGGGGCTGTGCTGAGGGTGTAGGGGGGGGGTTGAAAGTACCTTTTTTCAGATTTTCGTACATATCTCGAATATCTGTACGAAAAGCGTTATGATAACTTCAGACAAAAGTTTTTACATAAAATTTCCTACAAAATTGGTCATAAAGATTTTTACTCTACGATCAATACTTTGGGAGCTACAGGATGTTAAAGTAAACAAAGAGATAAAAAATTGTTGATTTAAGAAAACGTCGTTATTTCGTAGTTGTTCATCATAACTCTTATAATTACTTTAGATAAAGGTTTGTCCATAAAATTTCCTACAAAATTAGTCATATTTATTTTCACTCTACGATCGATACTTTAGGAGCTACAGGATGTTCATGTTAAAAAAATAGTCGATTTAAGAAAACGTAATTTTTTCGTAGTTGTTCATCATAATTCATTTTGCGTTTAGGATAAGCAAGCTCAGTTACCTGCTTATCAAACATACAGTTCCCATGTCGATCCATTGAGAATTTCTAAACAAAACAAACAAATAAAGCTGCAAGACCACTGATTTCTCACTGACATAGTTGTTTCTTCGGGAAAGTGCAACTATGACCTGGTAATGTATGAAACAAGTGTAGGGTCTCTCCGTGTGACCCCAAAAAAAAATTGCCATTTCAAGGTTTGCCTCGGGGAGAAAGTTGGAGTACAGCCTGGCTAAACGGTCAGACCTAGGTCAGGGGTGCTCGACCAAATGTCATAGGAAACCGCATGCAGTTTTTGATGACCAAAAAAAAAAAGTTTTTGGACTTTAGTAAAATCAGGGGAAATAATTCCTGTATTTTTGTAAATTGGTACAATTACACCTTGTGGTGTCCAGATAAACATACTAAAAGTCCTCGAGGGTGGGGGCTGTGCTGAGGGTGTAGGGGGGGATTGAAGGTACTTTCTTTCAGATTTTCGTACCTATCTCGAATATCTGTACGAATAGCGTTATAGTAACTTAAGATAAAAGTTTCTGCATAAAATTTCCTACAAAACTGGTCATATTTATTTTTACTCTACGATCAATACTTTGGGAGCTACAGGGTGTTAAAGTAAACAAAGAGATAAAAAACCATCAAGTTTAGAGGTATAACCACTAGTATACAAAATTAACAGGTAGGTACGTGATAAGTATTATTTTACTCATCGTCTTCGGCATCGTGATCTCCGTCTTCTCTTTCTAGAAACGGTACAGGTACACCGTTTGTACATGAACCCAAGCATCCGATGCATACTTGACTGCATGAAATACCGGCCTTTCGACATCCGCAATTTCCAGTGCAACCATTTTTGCAGCGACAAAATATCGAATTCAGCACGGTGTCAGGAGCTGGAGGATCAGTGGTGGTAATTGGCTCAAGGGTTCCATCAGCTCCTCGCTTCCAACCCCACATTTCAGGAGGCATTTTGTTACCCAGCCACGCTTGTACTTGGTGGAATACTCGTAAAGCATGATATTTTGCTGACCCTTTAGTAGAGGGTAGAGAGGAGAGATCAGCTTTGGACTTGGTGCTGGATTTAACAAAAAGCGAGTATCGATGTCTGTTAAGATCAAGCTGAGTAGTGGGTGCACGATAGTCACGATACATCGTCAATAACATCCTTTCTCCTGATTTTGCTATGGCTTCTGGTGCTGATGTTGTTAACAACCTTTCCACCAACGGAACAACCTATAGGGGTGTTACTGAGCTCATGGATCAGCCCGTCCATATACAGGTTGAAGAGCTTCGGAGATGTCAATACACCCTGTCTCACTCCATACCTCAATCTGTACACATCTGACATATGACCAGCCCACCTCACAACATTAGTCTGGTTCTTGTACCAATATTTAAATATTGACACAAGCTCCCCCGGCATGCTTGTTTCCTTCGATAATTTTGACCACAAGCTATCGTACGATACTAAGTCGAAGGCCTTAGAAAGATCTAAGAAACAAGCATACACAGGAGTTCTTTCATTATTAGCATAGTACTGGACAGTGCGCTTGAGACACTAGATTGCTGATTCAGTGGATAAACCAGCCCGGAATCCGAACTGGGCATCATTCAGCTTCACATGGGCATCTAACTGATGATGAAGCCTACAAAATCCCCATCAATCCCCCCCCCCCCCCCCACACCCTCAGCACAGCCCCCACCCTCGAGGGCTTTCGTTTATCTGGACACGACAAGGTGTAATTGTACCAATTTACAAAAATACAGGAATTATTTCCCCTGATTTTACTGAAGTCCAAAAACTTTTTTTTTTGGTCATCAAAAACTGCATGCGGTTTCCTATGACATTTGGTCGAGCACCCCTGACCTAGGTCTGACCGTTTAGCCAGGCTGTACTCCAACTTTCTCCCCGAGGCAAACCTTGAAATGGCAATTTTTTTTTGGGGTCACACGGAGAGACCCTACTCTTGTTTCATACATTACCAGGTCATGGTTGCACTCTTTCCCGAAAAAACAACTATGTCAGGGCCTGGACACATGTCGCCGGGTACGGTGCCGTCTACGGCGCCGTGCACGGTGCATACGTTAAATACCGTAATAAATTTCTCAGTGAGAAATCAGTGGTCTTGCAGCTTTATTTGTTTGTTTTGTTTAGAAATTCTCAATGGATCGACATGGGAATTGTATGTTTGATTAGCAGGTAACTGAGCTTGCTTATCCTAAACGCAAAATGAATTATGATGAACAACTACGAAAAAATGACGTTTTCTTAAATCGACTATTTTTTTAACTTGAACATTCTGTAGCTCCTAAAGTATCGATCGTAGAGTGAAAATAAACATAACCAATTTTGTAGGAAATTTTATGGACAAACTTTTATCTAAAGTATAAGAGTTATGATGAACAACTACGAAATAACGACGTTTTCTTAAATCAACAATTTTTGATCTCTTTGTTTACTTTAATATCCTGTAGCTCCCAAAGCATTGATCGTAGAGTAAAAATCTTTATGACCATTTTTGTAGGAAATTTTATGTAAAAACTTTTGTCTGAAGTTATTATAACGCTATTCATACAGGTATTCGAGATATGTACGAAAATCTGAAAAAAGGTACCTTCAACCCCCCCCCCTACACCCTCAGCACAGCCCCCACCCTCGAGGACTTTTAGTATGTTCATCTGGACACGACAAGGTATAACTGTACTAATTTACAAAACTACAGGAATTATTTCCCCTGATTTTATTAATTTTCTTGTACTAATAACTACAATTGGATTCCAAAAGTGGTAGGCGAAGTATAGGCTAATTGCCCTGTCTTTGCCCTACATACTGCCGTGCCACTGCGTCAATCATAGACCAAATTTGAAGTTGCCGCTAGCTATCTTATTTCATACTTTAATGTTTTTTTCGATAGGGTTGTCAAAAATTATGTTAACTTACTCGACAACAAAAAAGAAAAGGTAATGGTGATGTGATAATGGTTTAGGACCAATTAAAAATCAGTTTACCCGTTTAAGAGCTAAGGTGCCACAGCAATCATACAGACGTACACACATAGCGGTCAAACTTTTAATACCCTCTTTGTGCGTCGTTTACTACTAAATAATAAATATTTAAATATACCTCACACTTAGATTGACAACCCTAGGGGCAGGCGAAGTGTAGTTTTACAAGATCAACTCGATTACATTTTAATCGATTGCGACGTATCGTCGTAAGTCGTACATTGTAATACAAGAAAAAGCTTACATTTATCTCTTCTTTTGCACTTATTACAGTTAAGTTTCGCAAAGGTAAAACCAAACACGTGTTGTATCTTTCGGAAAACTTCACTGATCGTAAACGGCGTTAAGGCGAAACAAGTTGAATGAAGCTACATACGCGACACTAAAATAGCACTAGGCGGCGCAACATTATCGTAACTCTCCCCAGTGACACACACTACTACATTTCACGCACACCATATCACTTTACAACAGCAGGTCACACACCTTGGTTTTTTTTTTCTTAGGTGACATAATAAATTTAAATCAGTCCATAGAGAAAGTAAAATCGTCAAAACATCTTATTGAAAAGTACCCAAACTTGACAGTTTTGTATTCAGAGTAGTTTCTTAGGGTACATTTTGGTAAGTATGTGAAATAAGTATGTGCTATTGATAAGTCAATGTTATGTCAGATTGGCATTGTTATAAGAACTCTATCAGGTTTTCGCTAAGTTGCAATATTGCATGAAATTCATGAACCGAATAATATTGCTAACATAAGTAAAAGAACATTGAGTAATTTAGTATGACACAGTTTGAGCGTTAAAATCAATAGAAAGTTTGGGGGGTTTAACCCCGACTCAGATCGAGCTCGCTTTTTAGGGGGGGGCTTGAGCCTGGAGGATTAACTACCAAAATTTCAAAATTCATGTTAATTGCTAAATGGAGCACCTCACAATTGAGGGGCCATTCAGCGATCACGTCAGTCAGAATGGTTGAGCTTTGCTAGTATTTGTACCGTATTGGTGTCTATATTAGGTTTATTCGTCATCTATTTAGTTCGTCGGTTACGTAGTGAGAATATCTAATAGTATATGAAGTAGTATTTATAATTGTACTAGTAAGTATAAAATATCATCCTACATTTGTCTACCTACTATCGTTAAGGTATGAACCATTTACTAATCAGATATCAGAATATAATTATACTAGAGAGCCTCAAAAAAGATCGCATATTAATACATTTTTAGGACTTTTTTGGATGCAGACAATTTCTGGGATACAGGCAGACTGACGTTTAATTAAGTATGCTGGTATTTTTTGTGTTAAAAAATATTTGGGGTAAGTTTTTAAACAATTAAGAATCTCTCAAATGAAAATGTAAAGAATAAATGATACAATTTATTTACGCTATAAAAATACAGACAGCTTTATTATATATACAAAACCAAGGCAAATCAAAAAGGCTTAGCAAGACTTAGAAGTCTGGTTCATCATTATCATCATATCAGTGGAAAGACGTTGCGATATGCAAACGTGGTCATCTACACGTATGTGGAGATCAAGCGAGTACAACATTAAAAGAGATAAGTGCTGTCCACCGGATAAGGGATTTCCTCTCAAAACACGTAGTTTAATGATATATAATCGTATATAGACGAAGATATTGTAACGAAAAGGATTTGGAGACATTTATACTTGTGAACAAACTATGTTCAACCGCTACAAAATGTGTCCTTAAAGAACATTCTTCGCAACCCCAAGACAACGTATACCACAACGTCCACAGCTGGACATAGGCTCCTTCAAAGAGTGTACCTCCTGCATGCATCGGACTCCTGCGACATTTGCCGCCCGTGACATTTGATCACTAGGCTGCTGAAGTAAATAATTTGTTTGAAGATGAGTCTGGCCTAGGTACAGTCCGAATTGGAGGTGCCTTATATCACAATTTGTGAGCTACGTGCTGAAGTTACGTTACTTCGTGACGCGGTCACAGTGAGTAGGTTGCTCGAGGCCACTGATTTGGATTCGTTTTTGTATGCGCATACGCCCGAGTGCCGCCACGAGTCACTGACGTCGAGCAGGCTGCCTTGCCCCCTGCACCCTAAGCCACGCGTCCTGCCGCCCCGTCGTCTGCCTCAGCTGTGGATGTGAATTCACGTCCTAGTGCGTCGATGCCACGTCGCGCTTATGCTGTTTTTCCTTCTAAGGCTGGCTGGTTCCGCCCAAGGCAAAACGACCGGCTGATCCACTCCCAACGCAAAAGACTACTAAAGCGATCAGTAGATTACTACTACAGGTAGAAAGAACGGCTTCATTTTCACTGACGGAAATAAGAAGTCTATCTGTTGCAACCTTTGTGGTACTGCGTCGGCTGGTTTACTAAAACCCGCGTTCCCGCTGACATTGTTACACGTGCACTAAACGACCAAAGCGGAACAGTTCGTCGAGTACTTGCTCAAGCGCAAGTACTCACAGGCATGGCTCCGAAATGAGATGGGTAGGTAGTTTATCAATAAAGTGTTGTCAGCCTGCTTGAAGAACAGCACCACCACACCTCTGTTTCATGCCTTTGGAGCGTATGGACATACGGGTGTCATTTCATGTTCACCAGGTGCCTTGTTGTTTTTGAGCCGTTTAAGAGGCATTATAATCTAGTACTAGGTGATGTCCGGGATGTCATCGGTATAGTGTTTTGAGTTCGAGATTTTATTTTATTGGTGCATTGGGCCTTAGACCCAAGTAACATGGATAGCTTTCACAAACCCATCGTGGAATTATTAATGTAATTTCACTACTCTTTTTATTGTATTTAAGTATTTGAATCTTATTTTGTCTGATAGCATTATCAATGCCAATTTTGGAGGCAGCCACGGGGCATTTGACCTCTACTAACGTGTCTGTGAAGTATGGTGAACCAACTCTATGGTTTGGTTACCATGGACACACTATTTTCCTTATTTTTTCTCGACTAATCATAAGCAGCTCCATCCTCTGGTGCCGGCTTATCGGTGAGTTTTGGGACACGTTGTATATGTGACAAGCAAGTCGGCTCATTTTATTTTTAATAATCGTGAATTAGTGTAATTAAGCACATAAATACAAAATCACGCTGACATCGGGTGAGCGTAAGTCATTTTGCTTGAATTTTAGTAGGCAGATGGCCGTGCGGCCTTGGACTGGAAGGACGTCTGCGTCTGTCGCAATTTTTTCATTTTGACAATTGTATAATTCGCTAATTTAATACCAGCCATATGATAATAATACATTTTCAGGGAGAATTAGTAGATGATGTTATGTGGTTAGTTAAACGTATAAATAGATTTTCTGTCATTTGTGCTACTATAAAACCCAATATTACGTTGAAACCTACCATTACAACCCGATTTTCCATATTTTTCCTCGTAGAGCTCGATCTCAATCAAAAAAGTTCTAATACGTTTCTTTAGTATGTGGAATATTTTTTATCACACAGGGCACATTGTCTTATGTCGTACACTATGTACGTGTGTGTATTTGTCATAACATCTGACATACCTATAGGTAGGTTTGACATATTTGTCATTTATGTTGTCTAAGACACTATTGATTTGTAAGTGAAACGTAATAATGAAGCCGTCCAATAAAATTGTCGTGTTTTCTTGCTCAAAAATCAGCAGTGCCAACGAATTGTGAATATTGTGGAAAAACATTGTCAGAATATTTCTAATATCAACTCGGAATCTGCAAGCATGAGGCAAATTGTGTTATTGTGATCAATTCAAGACGAAATATAGTCACCCGATTGGATACAGTTCTTCAAGATACCGAATAACTACACTTCAACTCCATGTTTTTAACTGATTCATTAGCAAGAATTGCTACGCGCTACGCTCAATACGACACGAGTCATTGTTTCAGCGGATCCCGTGGTTTTCCCCCGTAGGTAGCGGAAAGCGCCTACGGTGTAGGCGCCCGCTAGGCAGGTTCCTGACAAACCTGAGTAAAAGTTTGAGAGTCAAATGAAGAAGAAGAAGCATGTAGGTAGCATATATTTGTAATAAATAAATGCAGCTAAAATAGCAACTGCAGCGTGAACGTGCAGAAGTCGCTTTAACGGCTCCTGTTTAAGGTTACGGCAGTTGGTTTAATTCCGCGCCATCTAGTAAACTAATGCTGAAGCTCTGAAGTTAGATTATAGCGCAAGTCGTACTGTTGACGGGCCGCAATCTTTCCGCGTTTGTTATGGTTTCAAGGGTTGCTCGTAGAGGGCGTACTCGTCGTGTCGAACGTATGTGTCTCCCTTTATACGCAACTTCGCATATGGCTTTACCTGGTCTGATTCTGTCTGGTTAGAAGGTTTTACGAATGAAATTTAAGTTTTAATTATTTAAAATTTGAATTTGATTTTTCCTAGTCTGTCAGAATGACAAAAACAAATTATGGATGAATCATTCAAGATTGTAAAGCTGAAGAGGTGACATCGTTTAAAAGTCCTCGCGTAAGCAAGGCAGTTTTGTTGTTGCTTTTTGAGTTAAGTCCTTTCTGTGCCGCAAGTGCTCAGTTAATTTCCTGATGCTGTAGGAGCAGACCAGGCCGCAAGCTGCCCTGTTCATGTGCCAGCTCACGGTGGTCGTTGGAGCGACTAAGTTGATCAATGGGACACAGCCTGAAGGAGGAGTTGTTCCTCTAAACCAACGAAAAGCCGGACGTCGTATTAGCGATCTCGGTAAGCTGGGTTTCTTAATATCACGATCTATTAGCTTCTAGTCAAACCAGTGGTGGTAGTAGTCCTCACGTATTCTATATTTATTTCGTAGCTTCCGGGTTTGTGGCGTGAGAGCCGAGTCACGTGAAGCGGAACGTCTGCTCCCGCTTTCGGTAGAACGAGTTCTGTGGAAGCATTCGAATGGTGGCCCTCGCAGTGGAAGTGGATCCTTTTTCCTAGAAACCGCAGCTCAAGCTCCCGCCTAACGTCTGTAGCTAAGTTTTCTGATGTGGTAGGCCCTTGCTATGCGGTTTATGTAGTAGTTAGACTCCCCCTTAATTAACTTACCACTAGGCGTCATATTGCGAATTTTATAGCTCAAGTTTTGCTCGGGACTTCGATCATCGTTAACTCGTCCCTAAATTTAGAAAGGCAATTTAGCGCCAACGTCTTGTATTTATTTGGTTACCTCCTAGCCCTACATTCATCCATCTATCGCGTCACTTTCATATCATGCCATCATCACCATCACCTCCTATCGTATATTTGGTTAGCATGACCCCTCCTTTTTATAGTTGATCTGCCTTACTAACGAGCTTAACTTTTGCGGTCCAAACTGACGGCAGGCATTTGGTTAGCGTGTGGACAAATAGTTCTGTTTAAGTTAACCCGGCGGTAGCCGTATGGGAATCCAGGCAATTTTAAAACATCCGTGTGGTTTTGCTTTATTTTTCTGTTCGCGGACCTGGTTGATCTGTAATGTTAGACTGTTAAATAGTGACCTAGTAATACATTAATTTACCGGCTTGGACTTCCTGTTTGAAGTGCGGATCTCGTGTTTTTTTCAAGTGTTCGGAAATATAAATGAATAAATTGCTATCGTGATCTTGCTACTGATCTTTTATTTTATTTTTCACTACACAACGTATTTATATGGAATACGTATACAAAGTAAAATAATAGATATTTTTATATTTGATGATGCCATATTGTGTGACGTAATTACACATAAAATTATATTCTTGTGGTATAAAACATACAAATGAAGTACTGAATTGTTTAATTTTCTTAACCTACCTACTCTCAGCCTAAGGAATTCACTAGATATTTAATAATATTGGGTTTTATAGGAGCACAAATGACAGAAAATCTATTTTATACGTTTAACTAACCACATAACATCATCTACTAATTCTCCCTGAAAATGTATTATTATCATATGGCTGGTATTAAATTAGCGAATAATACAATTGTCAAAATGAAAAAATTGCGACAGACGCAGACGTCCTTCCAGTCCGAGGCCGCACGGATATCTGCCTACTAAAATTCAAGCAAAATGACTTACGCTCACCCGATGTCAGCGTGATTTTGTATTTATGTGCTTAATTACACTAATTCACGATTATTAAAAATAAAATGAGCCAACTTGCTTGTCACATATATAATAAGGAATAAAAGGATACAGAAATAAATACTGAATATTGACTAGGAAAAAAATGGTACAGGTTATTAGTCAACTCGACCTACCGCAAAACGCAAATTCATACCTGACTTTGCGATCCGAATCCATCGAGGCAAATTAATCAAATCGTGTTTTGGGCCTCATGTGCATGCGCAAATATCTTCAAATATCATTTAAAGAAGAAACTGTCACATTTTATGTAGTTTTCGCGTAATAAACTACGAAATTCGAAGCCCAATTCTACACCCTTCCTCAGGATGCCTCACCTTAAAGCTAGCTACAATGGGGTTGGCAACTGTCAAATGTTTGAATAGATGGCGCCATCATAGCTTTCCCTTAATCACTAGCTTTTTTCTATGGGATTTGGCTTAAACGGCTTGATTCTAAACAAGGAAATTCCGAAAAAAAATAAGAATTTGACAGTTTTGGTAGAGGTTAAACCTATGCCGGCGCCATCTGCAAATACCTTCGTCCGGCCAACCCCATTGATGAGAGAATATCGCCATGCATAAAAAAAACACTTTCTATTTAGTTCTTGTGTGTTATAACGTTCATAAACATAGGCGAAGATAGGTATCCCAGACGAAGTTTTACGGGATATATATACGGTTTTCAACTCGATACCCCTCCACGCGTGTCTGCGATAAAGAGTCTTGCCAGACAGACAGACGGACAACGAAGAAGTGAGGGTTTCGTTTTTATTAATTTTGAGGTACGGAACCTTTACAAAGGATAGTATTAATTCGTTTTTCTTTAATAACCAAACAAAGATGATGTACTTAATAAAACAAATTCTGACGTCACTTAAATGGGAAGATATTTTTTTTCAATGTTAGGGGCGGTGTTGACAAAATTCTGGTCCAAAAAATATATTTTAACCTTACAAGTTTATCTATTTTGATGCCACGAAATTAAAAATCTAACTCGTGTCATCTTTTTATTTAAGTCACGGCTCACCTTACAAAGTTTAAGGTAGGCAGGTTTAATTGGCCTTCAATATGTTTATTTTAATTTCTTTAAATAGGGTTAACGCAGGTGAGAAATATAATTATGAATATAAATATGAAGGGAGAAGTGAATCAGGATAATTCCATAGCAATTAAAAGTATGATCAACTAAGAAAAATCAAAAAAAAAAATATTCTACCAATTTAATGAGTTTTTTTGGGTCGTGCTTGCCGATTACCAGGGCTAGTAGCTCAAGTTTGTGAATTCTATACAAATACTTTGTACTTGTAAAATTATTTGATCTTGGAACTTTTTTTGCGCTGTCGTACCTACAGGTGAACTCGTAGGTAGCTGGACCCTTTGATGTTGCCTTGTTGCTTCACCCGTTTGACATGCATTTGTCAACTTTGTATGGCGGGGTAAACGACAGTGTCACGGTACAAAAGCGTTCAGCCCCTTGTGAGATCGGCAATCAATTTTGTTTTTGATGACCTGGGGACCTATTTTTGACTTCCGAGCGCTCGAAAATCAATTAAAAGTAAATAAGTTTGTGGTTTCAAAATAGCCGGCACTTACTTTCTATCAATAGAATTGAATACGAGTGGTCAATACCACTCGTTTTTAAAATTTCTATCAGTATTTCAAAATAGCATTTCATAATTTTTGTCAGTTGTCGAGTGAAAGAGTCGAGCGCTCGAAAGTCAAAAATCGGTCCCCTGACGTTTCGATTTAATTAATTTTGCCCAATTTGACTTAGGTAGTGGGAAAATTCGAGAATGCCTATTTATTTATTCTCAAAACACCATATTCTTTTGTACATCGGGTGTTTTGAGATAATTATGTTGGTATTTATGAGATTATGAGACTAATATACATTTTTAATAACAGCCAAGCAGTTTTGAGAAAAACCAATAAATTTTAATTCTTATAAAAGATATATAAAAGCGTGTTATTTATCGTTTTCTACTTGATATTTAACAATAAATACAAAGCAAATTTTTACTGAAATACCTGTTTTATCATCTTATCAGCCGAAAGACGTCCACTGCTCGACATAGGCCTCTCCTTATGGGAGCCACAATGACCGGTCCTGCGCCACCCGCATACAGTGGATTCCCGCGACCATTACCTGGTCAGCAGTTAGACCAGCACGTTTCGGTACGTGGTCGTCACTCTAGATTCTTTCTGCCCCAACGGCCATCGGTTCTACGTGCTATGTGGCCAACCCACTGCCACTTCAGTTTAGCGATTGGGAGGGCTATATCGGTTACCTTGGTTCTGCTGCGGATAAGGCTATTTCTCATAGAACTATTTTCAGTTTCCTGATGCTTAAATACTACCAAATTTGTCATTAATTGAAATAACAAACCCGCCCAGACGTGGATACGATAGTGCCATTTGCACACGAATCGATGTCTATCAGTGCACTGTTTAAATAACGCTTTTGTATGTGGCAATAGTATAGGCATAATGCACATGAGAAATTGTTCGCGAGAATCGCACGACGAGATATCCGAACGGGAGAATGAACTTTTCCCCTCACTATTTCGGAAAGTAGTCGTTTATCCTTAATCACAACCGTATATAAACGTTATTCTAATTAATTGTTACAGATAAAACAACAAAGGCGAATACACAACAATGTTTCCAGAAGTTAAATATAGCCCATGAAGGACATGAATGAATCAGGATGACGAATTACACTGAGTACTTGGAAATACAAGATTATACATGCAGTTATATAAGCGCCGCAGCTTGCGGGGACTCACTATTCGGATTTTTATGTCAAGAAACTGCGTCTCCGACTATACAAAACTATTATCATTGTAGCCTAAATATTGATATTCAAAATGAAACTTCTTATACTTGTAATAGGTGTTTCAATGAAAGCTTGGGTATTTACCGCAACAACTCGGTCTGCGACGTTGACTTCAAACTAAACATGTTGTCGGTTGCGTTTGAGAGTGCAGTAAAGAAATTGTGGCTTAGTCTTCCAGTGCCCCAAGTTTGTGACTGGGACCAATTATCTTGTTTTCATAATGATGTCAATAAAATTGAAAGAAGAAGTGGGAACCATTCTTCGGAACTTTTTCATTGTATGTGGAGGTTTAAAAATGATTCAGTGCAGTCTATTACAAGAGTTCAGTACGATTGGAGTTTTCTATTTGTAATATTATTTATAATAGCCGGTGGAGTGGGAAATATATTGGTTTGCTTAGCAGTGTGTTTAGATAAAAGACTTCAAAATGTAACAAATTACTTCTTGTTGTCATTAGCTATTGCTGACTTGCTTGTCAGCTTATTTGTGATGCCGATGGGTGCAATACCGGGATTTCTGGGTAAGAATTTGCATTTAGATGACTTTCTAACACAGATCCGAATCTTTCAAGTTCATATCTTTTTATGATTTTGGTTCTATTGTATATGCACTTTATTGTAATTATTAGATTTTTCACATGAGAAAACTACGTTTACCGTAGAGATAAATGTTCACAAGTTAAATAACAGACGGAGGACATTCCATATTTTAGCCAAATACACCTACGATGAAACAAAAAACTTAAATACGCAACATGCTTTTTTTCAACAAAATTCGTGGAGCTTTTTATACTTTACTTTACTACTTATTTTTATACAGTGCGGTGTCCTCTGATGAAATAGAACGTTATGGCACTGGTTTAGTAGATTGTATAACAAGTGCATAAATCGAGCCATTTTACCTGCGACTATTATATCCACTTATACATATGTATATAAAAAATAACCCGTGTGGTGTCGGGTTAGAATTTCACCACCTCCTTTCTTCCCGTGGGTGTCGTAAAAGTCGACTAAGGGACCAGGGTTCAAGTGTGTTGTGGGCGATGGGCTAGCAACCTATCACTGCAATATCACATTTTGTCCATATTTTATACCCACATTTATGCTAAAAGTGGCGCTGGAACATACGTTTCATGTCCTCTGCCTACCCCTTTTGGGAATAAAGGCGTGAATGTATTTAGATATGTATATAAAAATAAAAAATATTTGCAAAATTAATAAAATATTGTCTCATTCCCGCCAGTTAAGTTTTAAAGTAATATTAGACTCGAGATATAGACTTAGGTAGGTACTCATACTGCCAAGTTATTTAAAGTTTTGATAGGTTTTTAAATAATACCACTGTCGCAGTGGAATAGTATAATCAGCTAGCTGTTTGGAGGCCATTGACAATCCAGGGGAATTTTTCATTCAGAGTTATTCAATCTGCCGACCGTCAACCCACCGTATTACAAAAGAGCGCTGTTTTGCAAAACAGCTAGCTGTATTGTGAAACGGCAGATTATAATAAATGCCTGCGACAACTATACCCGTATTAAATTTAATATTGCTTATTATGAAAAAAATGTTTCGTATTCATTAATGCTACGATCATTAACTGGGATTGTGGTGGAAATCTTATGTATGTTATATAAAATGCTTCAGCAAACTACTACTGGGGGCCATTGTCAAACGTTAAGCGGCAATTCCACTTCGTCGTTCGCCGCATGCTGCATGCGGCGACCGCAAAAGTGTAAAGATCACGTTAGTCGGCCGCATTCGGCGATCGACAGTTGCCAACGCTTAGTTAATAGTCGGTGGACAGACTAATGTGAAGACGACGTTTGTTGGCCTAAGTTGGCCTAAAAATGAATTCGGCGACCGCATTAGGTGAACGACGCAGTGTAATTGCCGCTTAATATGCGCTAACGTATTGTTCGTAGGTTATTGGCCGCTTGGTGTGGCGTGGTGCAACGTGTACGTGACGTGCGACGTACTGGCCTGCTCCGCCAGCATTATGCACATGTGCTTCATCAGCATCGGCAGGTTCGCGCAGTGCCCAACACCTGGCGTTTTACTTTCCTAGCGACTACAACAACCGAACGCGGGTCTTGAGCGGCGCGGGTCGGGCGTTATCTCTATCTCTTCCGCACAGTAGCGCGGGCCCGCGCAACTGTGATAGAGATAGTGAGAGAGATATTGAATGCGTTGGTAAGTGAGAGAGATATACCGCGCCCGACCCGCGCCGCACGACCCGCGTTCGGTGTGTGGAGGCCTTTATACCAATAATAAGTTCCACGGCCGATTTCGGTAGAGGCAGTTGCTCTCATATCCGTACTGGTTGCTGGTGTGCTGATGTGGGTAACGTAGCCAATGTTGTCAATGAAGGTGCATGAACATTGCGGGCACGTGAGCACACCGTTGACATAGTAGGTAAGGACGCTGGTGGTCGGGCTTTTTATATAATCGAGGTTAGCAACAACAACAACAACGCCTTCCAATCAACGTTTCTTTCAGTCACTGCATGTTTTATCGCTATTTTTAAAAGAGTAGGCAAAATTGCATTCGCATTTAATTGGGTTATCTCGAACGCTCGTCGAGTGCTTCTGGCGTTTTATTTGAGCGATTTATTCGATTTAAAATTTAAAAATTGTAAAAAACTTCATGCAGAGCCAATTTCATGAATAACGCCATATTGCAATATTGTTATTGATATATATATATATATATATATATATATATAAGAACGTTAAGACGTTTTAAAACGACGAACATGTTTAAATTTATTTCGCTTTATGTTTTAGTTAAATACGAATAAGCACCTAATTGTAAGTAAACTACAGTAAATAGAGAGATGTAAACACAGCCACATTTAGACATGCCTTACTGTTCGTCAAATCCACGTCAGCACACATGAATTGATTTATTGAGAGTTAATGATATGCCGCCAGCCCCCTGGGCAGCCATCTTGGCCAATTTTCTATTAAAATTGTCGTTAGGAAAATAATTATAGTGATTTATCAATTGAAAAAGAGAGTTTCATATCTGATTTGATATGATATGAAAATTACCACTGATATTCGAAACTGTATTAGGTTTTGTTGCATTTGCAGGTATGTGGGCATTCGGAACCCATTGAAGAGTCGCCACCATTCCACCAAAAGAGTTGTTCTTATAAAAATAGCACTTGTCTGGCTACTAAGCATGATCGTATCTAGTTCAATAACAGTCCTGGGTGAGTTAACACAATAATTTATTTGCATTACAGAATTTAGTGTTTTTTGTGTGCGGTTTTTCTAGAGATACAAACGCGCGACTCTACTATAGATCTCCTGTCAAAATTATCTGTACCGATACTGTAACGCGTTTGTAGCGACGCATAATATCTATCTTAGGTACCCACAAGACGTTTAAATCAATTAAATCCTTGCCGGTTGGCACTTAGCAATTGTTAAAACCCAAGTCATCCCGGTAAACCCAAGGACCCGAATTCCCAACCCGCCGAAACCATATTCAGGTGAGCAATTACCATATGCATGCCATTGTAATACATATTCTATATTATATGTTTACAATAAGATTGATAGTGTGATTGGGTGGGTGAGGTTTGGCCTCTGTCGCGACTCGCCGCTCCGACGCGCGCTCCTAGTAGCGCCAGTTAATGAAAGACAATTGATCAATTGACAATTGACTTACAGGTTATTAATATCGTGAATGCCTATCTTTTAATTTTATCGCGGTTTGCACCATTGCATATTTTCCCCAAACTACCCTATTGTGACGTCGTCGCGACAAGAGTCCGGCAGACTAGTCTAATGATAGTCACCTACTTTTACTCTAGTTCTAGAATTGGAATTTCAATTGGCATACACAGTTCAAAAATTTCTGTAAATTGTTGACAACCTACACGTATGCATGTGGGCAATGGCAATGTAACTAAAAACAAAGATGCAAATTAGTAGATAGTGTCACAAGGGAGCAAAATGGCGTATTTACGGCGAGGGCGTAGATTGAATCCCGAATGAAGCGAAGGATTTCAGAATAGAATCCCGAACGTAGTGAGGGATTCTAACGTGGAATCCTGAGCGTAGTGAGGGGTTCAAGTGTTCATGTCCAAGTTGGAAATAATTTTTCTTCCGTGTGACTCATACTGCTTTTCAAATCACCTATGAGGATAATGAAATATGTCAATAATAAAACACATGTATTTACACTTATCAAAAGTTTATTTGACTTTTTTTATTAGCCTTTAAAGAAAAGATTTGACCTACTTATACAATACGTTATTTGTGGTGCCATCATAGTTAAAATTGCATTGCAAACATTTCTCTCTTTGACTTTGTTATAGTTCTAATTAACAGATAGTGAAATTAATACATTTTCTGAACAAGATGTTCCCTAAAAGAAATAAAGCCGTCTTAAGAGAAAAACACAACCCAAAAACTTGTAATACATGCCCAGTGTAAACAATTGTTGGTAAAAACCGAATGAATAAAATAGAATGGACCATTCTTTCGCAGCTTCGCGGCCACAGACAGACATTTATTTTGCGTCATGGGTTAAAAATAGAGTGTGATGTTGATTCAATTTTGAATATTTAAATTTATAGTTTTGTTAGGGAGAGATATTCTGGTTTTATTTATTGAGTGTTTGTACTTTGGCTATTTTGTATAGGGCAACTGGTGTTAGATGAGGGTCTTTGAAAGTCAGGTCCGGCACAAATTGAAGTATCATCTGGCACTGGTGAATCCCGTCTTGGACTGGTATCGGATGAGCATCCTGGCACAGGTGAAATCTGTCTATCGGACGAGCATCCTGTTATAAATGAAGTCGGTTGTGGGTTTATATTGGATGAGGCTCCTGGCATAGGTTTCACCATTCTTGGTTTTGTATCGAATGAGCACCCTGGCAGTGAAGTCGGTCTTAGTTTAATATTGTTTGTTAGTTTGTTGCTTACCTTAGATTTATTTTCTATTGATTCTTCTATGTAGCCTTCTGCTACAGAACTACATTTCCAACCCCCATGCCTCTTAAGTAAAGTCAGATCTGCTCCGGAGTCAGCTAAAATAGTTGCAGATGTACGTCTGAAACAATGTCCCGTGTACAATTCCGGATTATTTAATTTTAAAAATCTTGCTATTTCTCTTGGAATTGAGCTTATTTTATTCTTTCCCATCTAGTAGGGCAGAGTGCTCGAACAAATTGTCGAAAATATGGACACGCTGGACAAAAGCACCAAATTTTTTTCAGGAACTTGTTAGGTCCATAGCTTTAAGTTTTTGATAGGAACCAACTCTTCCGTCGGCCATCTTTTGCATTTTATGGCGGCCATTTCGAATTTTAGTTGATTTATCGATATCCTGAGTTCTACTTATCGTAGAATGACAAACTTAGTGTCTAAATAACATATTTGGGGTCAAGGAATTCAACTAGATTGTTTTTAGACACACAGACAGACACAGACATTTTGTCGAGTTCCCAAAGGATATCAAACGGAACCCTGTTCTTGAGCTTGGATCTAACAAGTACCTGAAAAAAAAATTGATGCTTTTGTCCAGCGTGTCCACATTATCACCTGAAACTGCCCCACTAATCACTTGTCTTACGCATTTTCCATCACGATATTGGACAAAGAAGCGGTTATTGCTGTAGTCAGAAGGCTTAAGTGCTTGGTACCTACTTTTCCACAATTATCTTATGTTCTCCTTTTATCACAAATGATCGCTCTCTCTTTGTTTTTGTGTCAGATAATACTACCAATGTTAGATCTTCAGAATGTTCTTGAACATTTTCAACAGTTAAAGTTAAAAGTTCATTTCCACGACAAGCACCATTGAGCCCAAAGATTAGGCACCTGTAACTAAAGTCAAATAAACTGATGAGTAGGCAGGCACTGACTCCAGGTAAATTAAGCATAAAATGGGTAATTTTACTTACCTTCATTAACAAAAAGCTGTAGTCGGGAGCTTCGTTCAAAAACGTCTCAATGTTATTTGAAGTGAACACTTTCGACTTCTTTGGCTGAACCCTTCTGAAAACCTTTTCAGAAACATCGTTAATTTATGGTACGTGTTGATTTGAATGTCATGTTTTGTGTTGATTGTTGCCTTCAACATTGAGTATGTGCTCCAAAGTGTAGGAGGTTGCATACGCTTTGATAATTCTTGAAAATACACTAGAAGCACAGATTCCGAGAACGAGTTCACGCCTTTAGATAACCTCCATTTCAAGAAGTTTTCATAAACTTTTAGGTACTTTTGACTTGACTTTAAAGGCAGCAAGTTATCAACAACCGAGGTTGCTTCTTTCTTTATAAATTCCGGTGATAATAGTAAATTTTCATCACTCGACGCCGACGACATTTTCGTTTTTCTTTTCACTCGAACTTGTTTCAAATTTAGAACGCATAATGAAGCCATATTTTGGTTTTTTTTTTTCGAAGGTGTCATTTCTTTTTGGGTAAGTACATCTTATTCTGAAAATGTACTAGTTTAACTATCTGTTATTGCACTTTATGAGTAAGTAGAACTTTAACAAAATCAAAGAAAGAAATATTTTGCAATTAGCAATAAAATTTTGTCAATTTTAACTATGACGACAGCCACAGATAACGTACATAGTATAGTGTTAGAAGATCCAATCGATAGTTGACTATTCGTTTCGTTATTAAGGATATTGTATAGATTTTGAAAAAATATTAGATGAGCAGCTTGTATTAAATTAATTATTATAAACCTACTTATGATAGTGTTACTTTGAATAACATATAATCACTTGTATTTTATTACGTTAGTAGCAGTAACAATAGAAGTCAAGATAAAAAAAATATGCAAGTAATCGATTATAAAAAATAAGTAATCGATTATGAGTAGGTATACTATTTTCATGTATTCATTGGGATATTTTTTTTATTCTGGCAACAATACAGCCTGGAACAGAAAAGTGCCACTTTGATCCCTCCTAGCAGAGAAGAAAAAGCCCTTATTCGAATAGCTGATGTGAAATAGTTATTTGTGTCACAAGGGAGCAAAATAGTATATTTACGGCGAGGGCGGTGTATTGAATCCTGAACGTAGCGAGGGATCCTACAATAAAATCCTGAGCGAAGCGAGGGATTCTAACGTAGGATCCTGAGCGTCGTGAGGGATACAAGTGTTTACGCCCGAGACGAAAATAATTTTGCTACCGAGTGACACATACTATTTTTCACACCGACTATGAGGAAATTTAAAAAAGCTATTGTTAAAATATATCTAAATTATCTTAATTTTTATTACTAATTTTTAAATATTACGAAATATTTATAAATTTTTATACAACATTGTTATAGTTAAAACTTAAAATATTTTCGTTTTGAATTGACTACGATGAAATTACCATCGATTATTTTATTAACATCAGTGTTCAATTGGCACATTGCGTACAAATGTTCCAATGCCAATGTATAAATTAAAAAAGTACCTTGAACAGAAAAGTAGCGTTTTGGTCCCTCTAGTCGTGGAGCAAAACTTACTTTTCCGAATGAAAGGTGTGAAAAAACTATTATTATTATTACAACACATTTGATTAATTTTAAATGCGTTGTTTTTTGTAGGTCTTTTCAATAAGAAAAACATCATGCCAAATCAAGGATTGTGTGTTATCAACAACCGACTTTTTTGGATATTTGGCTCACTCGTCGCTTTTTACATACCGATGTTAACAATGATCGTGTCGTTTGCACTGACGGTGCATCTTCTGAAGAGACAAGCCAAATTGGCAGCTGCGCCGGTTGCTGGGAGTATTCAAGGAAGGTAAGTTTTAGAGTATGATGTATTACAAGTATGTCTGTCTCTGTCTTGTTTGATATGGTGATATGTCACAAATGTATACGTCTGACCAGCTGGTGAATCACGTGACGCATTGTACGCGCGACAGGTAGATCTAAATGTCACTTTTAGTATGGGAAAATGACAGTAAAGAGGATGCCTTGATTTGAGTAGTACACGCCCACTAGACAGAGACACGCTGTTCCCTTCCGCCCACGAGAAAAAGCGATGTAACACTCTTCGGGAATCGCTGTTTTGGACAAATTTCGATAAATCCCTAAGTTAGTGAAGTTTTATTAAAATTTCATAAAGTGAGGTAAAATACTATAGTATTAAATAGGGGAATCCATCATTTTACCGAAAATAGTTTCATCGATTATCGTTTCCCATAACACTATTCGCAGAATTTCATCATCACACAGGAATGATTCATCGAACTTCGTTAGATCGCTCATACATTTGCTCGAAATACCATTTACACAAAAATGAATTCATCGAATTTCACTTCAATATTTTATTTGGTCATCTACATAGTCGTTCATCGAAACGCCGTTACTATAATTTTCTTTTAACATAAGTTTCAGGTCCCAAAATTCTTATTACATAGAAAATCGCTTCATCTGTGTTTGTCACTTGATAATAACTATTTACCTTTCAACGAACTGAGTAGGTACATTTCACCGAGACTTTGGACGTATACATAGAGCTCTAAGCCTACCCACCTCTCCCTCTGGATATCGGATTACCTTCCTATTCTACTTTAAGCCCGGCCAGTGTAGGTACGACGACGAGCGAAGCGAGGAGGAGTGTTAGGTGAACTGTGTTCCTATAGCGCGCGAGCCGAGCGAGCGCAGCGAGCGTGCCGCGGCAGCGGCCGGCGAAGCGCCAGAACTGTTTTTTTAATATTACTTACTTAGGCTTAATATTACGTCTACATCGTATATGGAGCGTATATGAGTCAATGTGGACCTATTTTATCCATTAGGTATTATATACTTAGACGAAATGACCTATAGGTAAACAGCTTGGTAGAAAAATTAAATAATGATCGTGGCAACAAAAATATATGGAACGTACCAACATTGAACCGTGTTTCGATAAATTAATTCTATACACAACTGACTATTCTATGAAAAGTAAATTCGATGAATCGTTACGCTACGATTTGAGATAAATTCGAAACGATTAACGATGAAAAGTTGTTCGATGAAATAAAAAAACGATGATGATAATGTGAACAAGAAATACAACGAAATGAAATTCGTGGAATAGTTTTCGGCGAAATGTAAATCGACGTAATGCGTTTCGATAAAATGATAGACACCCATTAAATAGATTGTATCGTAAAATAATGTATCGTTTGAGTAGGCTGAGTAAAAAAAGGAAAATACATACCCGACGGACGGAGTCTCACCATAAACCATGTGTCCTTTTTTACCCTTTTTGGTACGGAACCCTAAAAAGAATGACAACACGGCCAGGAAGTTTTTTGATCAAGAAGCTCTTGTCAATTTATCATGTTCTTGTATATATATATCTATAGCCCTTCGGCTGTCTATAGAACCGGAGATTCAGCACGACAGTGTTGCCAGGTTTCACCTAAAAGTTTCGTTGCTATTCCTGAATTAGGTTGAAGAATTCAGTTTATTTTAAATGGCGAAATGCTTATAAATAATGCAATTTTAATAGATATGCATACCGTTTATCGAATATTTTTAACCTTTAGCCGCCCAAAGGTCTATTAAAAGGCATCCTTCTCTTCAATGGAATTTATATCATTATAAAAACGAAGAGAGTAAAAAAAAATTGTTTTATTTCGTCAAAAAAATAAAGATTTGATTTTAATCTAAAAAAAAATATGCGTAAGAGTTGAAACTAATTTAGAGAAAGAGATGCAAAATCATGAAATATATAGATAGCGTACGTGGTAAGATCGCACATTAAATTAAATAAATCAACAACATACCATCATCATGTTGACAGGTTACCTATATTTCTCGTACAATCACATTTTTTTTACTTTAATTAGTTATAATGCAGATCCTGAAAAATATTAAGCTTGTACATACATTGCACCTGAAGACTATGTTCTAGAAAATTATATTAAAATAAGTAATTCAGATAGTAGTTGTAGTTACCTCTTAATATAGTTTTACGTTGCTAGTGATAAGTGATTTAGGAGGCTCATATCGTATAGAATCAGGGATGTGTTGTTTTACAGTCATGAGAGCAGGGGCCGATTGCATAATAAAGTACAAGCTAATACTGTTGGTGGTTTTGGTTGTAACTTTTACTTTTCGGTTGCATAATAAAATACAAGGTTCAAATATACAAGTAATTAAGTACAAGCTAATAATATTGGTTTTTTGCCTTGTAACTTGTAGATTTTTGTTCCATAATAAAATATGAGTAACAAAATACAAGTGATGAAATATAAGTCCTAATAACTAATATTATAAGTGGATTTTATTAGTTTATGTTGCAATATGATTCTAAATTACCAAATTATTAGTTGTAACTTGTATTTGTAACTACTTAGCCAAGGACCATGGTAATTTTGATTTACAAGAAGTTAAGTTTGTATTTTAATCGTCGAAAAATGTTTAATTTGCAGCTACGGTAGCCCAGTGGTTCAAGCATGCGGCTGTCAAACGGCGGTCGTGGGTTCGAATCCCGGCTCGTACCAATGAGTTTTTCGGAACTTATGTACGGAATATGATTTCATATTTACCGTTAGCTTTTCGGTGAAGGAAAAACATCGTGAGGAAACCTGCATACATCTGCGAAGAAATTCAAAGGTGTATGTGAAGTCCCCAATCCGCACTGGGCCAGCGTGGGGACTACTGCCCATTCCCTCTCATACATGAGAGGAGGCCTGTGCCCAGTAGTGGGACGTATAGGCTGATGATGATGATGATCGGACGATGACGACTATATTATAAGAAACGCGACGGCAAAAGGTTTTATGCCTCTCGTTTTCCGACCTTTTTAGTAGTGTCCGTGTTACGTATTTTTCGGAATAGTACATTACGTAACTAGGGCGGTGAATTCGTGAATGCCCCAGATCGCAGGTGTTTGTGGCCCGAACCGAAGGCGAGGGCCATAAATATGCGCTCTGGGGCTTTACGAATTACCGCCCGTGTTGAGTACAAAATGTTACGTCTTCACCTGGCCACAATGCGAGTTTTCCCATACGCGCAGCGTGCAGTAAAACTCGCATTATGGCCAAGTGTGACGTAAAAAGTGTTACGTCAACCTTGCCGTTCCCGCCAAAATTTTTTTTTTGTCTTCGAAAATACTACAGATACGGTAAGGTTTGACTAGATCAGCCAACGGTTACTTGCAATTTACTATATTTTGCTAGTAATATTAGTATTCTTATTACAATTAAGTTTCAATATATTATGCAACATTATTTATCAGTACTTGTAAATAATTAAGAATTTGCTTGTAACTTTAACTAGGTATTTTATTAGTAATTCATGCAACACAATTTTCTAATATTATCAGTGAAAAGAATTATGCAACACGAAATAATGCAACTAGTAAATTGTTAACTAATAACTTGTATTATTTTCTAATATTATTAGTCTAATTATGCAATATGCCCCAGATATAGTGCTGGTATTTAATTTATTCCGTTGGTCTGTTTCTATTGATTTTAACTGGCTGAATACCCTTTCCACACATGCATTAGAGAACGGTAGAACAAGCAGCAGAGACATGGCTTTTTTTAAATTTGGAAACTTAGGTTCTTGTCCCATTTTTTTTTATTTGAAGATTTGAGCCCAGTACTGTTCAACATCTAAATCAGGCTTCAGTCCAATAGTCTTGTGATGTAAGAATGCATGTTGACGCCATTCTGTATGTCAAGACTGTTCTTTAACAAAGTCTTTCAAAACCGGGAATCTCTTTAAAATCTGGGTTAAGTCTTTGAGTTCAAATGACTGAGCGTATTTAGGCTTTAAAGCTGCAACGATTTTGTAAAAAGAATCACTGAACTCAAAACGTTGTTTTATTTGATTAATAACCTGTATGTAAAATGCTAAGCAGTTTCTGCGGAGGTTCATTATTTCTACTGGGGTGCTTTGTGTGTGATCACTATTTTTCAATTCGTTCACAGATTCTTGGGCTAAAACTCCCAGATAGATTTGTTCTATGGGCATAAAATGTCTGGGATTAGCATGATCTATTTTCAGTGCATTCGTCTTCTTCGCGTAGTTGAATTGCATATAATTGCAAGCTATTATATTATTATATTAGAAGAATTAATTAGATTTAATTCTTCTGTTGTTGTAATCTGTGCCACAAAGGTTATTCTGAATGAAAAAGCTTGTTGTAATCATTTAGAAGTTCAAGTTCAAGAGTGTACGACATGAGTTCTAGGTATATTTTAACAATTTTGTTATTGAGGGTTTCCAAAATACTTTCAGTAGTTTTACTGAGCTCATCAAATACTTCAACCCTGAAGTATTCTTTAAAAACATCGTATTTCTCAAGAATTCGATCAACACATGCTTTATGTGATAACCATCTGGTATTAGCTCGGCTCAAAATCCGATGACAAATCTACTTCAAAAAACTTTTGAAATTCCTGTAATTATAAATTTCTTTTAGAGCTTCCACTCAAGTGAGATGCAATATTCTTAATCATGTCTTCTACTGACCTCGGTAATTTAAAGCATGCTTTCGAGGCCACAAGATGGATTAGATGACAACTGCATTTAACGCATGCGATATCTGGTATTTGCTGTTTTATATGGCTGAAGACAGAGTTATGTTCACCCACCATGCTATTAGTTGTATCGGATGCAAATCCAATAAAATTGGACAGAGGAATAGAATGATGAATCAACCAGTACACTAGAGCATCACTCAGATGTTCACCTTTGCCAGACTCTACTTCATATAAATCAAGGAACCGAGTCTCTACCGAATGAGTGTTATTATTGTAAAGTATTATGGCTACTGCACACTGTTTTTTTGTTCCAACGTCAGTGGTTTCGTCCATTATCATACTGAAAAAAAAACCAGGTTCTTTGATTTTATTGATCAAATCTATAGTGAATGCTGGTGGTGCTAAAAATCTACTTATCATGTAAGTAGTTTTAGTGCGACATAATTTAATTTTCTTGGCAATTTTTGAGTCCGGTAGTATGTTCGGCAGAAAAGGCACTAAATCATCTACTATTGATATATGTAAATTGTGTTCTGCTATGAAAGCACACATTTTAATTTCTGCTCTTCGTATAAGGTGGTCGTCAGTTTTGGGAGTAAGCATTTCTTCAATTGGTTTAATTTTTTCAATTGTTTTGGTATTTGTCTGATGCTTAATTGTCGACATGTGTTTGTCGGTTTATCATCGAATTGTCGACACTCACTTCGTCGAATTTCACTTCAAAGTCAACGTTTCATGTATTTTGATTTCGTCGACAGATCAGTTCGTGGAATGGTCATAACAAGTAATTTTAAATCGTGTATTTTTACTTGACGGATGATTAATTTAATAGTTAAATTATGTCCTGGAAAACGTTTTGTGATTTTATTCTTTCAAGTATTTTTAACTAACATAAAAATGATTACTTGGGTTAATCATCATCCTCCTAGCGTAATTGCCGTGTAGTGCCCCTAAAGGAGCCCGGTGTCCGCTTTGACACCTAATCCCAAGATTTGGCATAGGCACTAATTTTACGAGAGCGACTGCCATCTGACCTTCCAACCCAGAGGGATAACTTATTGGGATTAGACCGGTTTCCTCACGATGTTTTCCTTCACCGTAAAGCTAACGGTAAATATTCCGTACAAAAGTTCCGAAAAACTCATTGGTACGAGCCGGGATTCGAACCCACGACCGCCGCTTGACAGCCGCATGCCTGAACCACTAAGCTACCGTAGCTCCTAAATTATTACTTGGGTTATTATTAATAATTAAAATAGTTGGCATACGAAGTACCCAGTGTATATAAATAAATACTCAGTTATCTATTGCAATTATTTTAACCTAACCTTAACTTACCTAACCGCCAGCGTGTCGACGTCACCCCGCTTCGCGAGGTGTCTATTTCCGCTCTGAGGGACACAAGTGAACCCTAACCTAACCTAATTATAATACAATTGTTACGGTTGTATGTTTTTTTACTGCGGGGGCTTCGCCCCCGAGCCCCCTCTTTCTGGCTGCCCTAATCTAGTTAAACTCATGTAATCTCTTGTTGTTTGTTATTGTTATGTTGTAATAAAATTTCGAAGAAATGAAATTCGTTGCTTTGTTATTCTGCCATTTAAAATTTATACAAAATGAATAATTTGGCAAATAATATTCGCTGAACAGTTATGCTATGAAATAATAAAAATTGGAATGATCTGGTCATGAAATAAAATTACACCAAATAATAATTCGGGAACTAAATGTTACTTGAAACGTTTTCGATGAAATAAAATTCTATGAAAAGTTTGTCGACAAAACAAGGGATACACCCGTGTATAAATTCTGCTTGTACTTGCCACTGCACATCACCTCCGTCCGGCAAAATGTGTACGCGGCTCCGCACACCGCGGGACGCGGCGGCATTCTGATAACTGCCTTACACAGCATAAACTCTATCTGAAAGTGAAAACCTTTTTATAAATTCAGTAAAACCTGGATAAATGACATCTCAAGGGGGCAGCATGTTTGTGTCAATTAAAGACGTATTTCAGCTAACCAAGTCGTACCAATTATCCAGGTCCAAAAATATGTGGTCTCATTTTTGATTGATTGATTGATAAAAACTTTATTCGTTCCCACAACATACATGGCATTGAAAATACAAAATTTAGAATTTCAATTTTTGTAAATGAGTTCTTTTCATTTACAAAGATAATATTGACCATGTTTAAAATTTTCATATTATCTTTAAACTGTTTTACTTTAAAATTTGTAGATAAGATAAAAATAAATTTAACGTCGTTTCAATTATATAGAGGTCTAAGGTGCCTCGTGTGCTAATTACAATAAACATAATTATAATTATATTAAAAAAACTGATTTAACAACGTTTCGATTATAAAGGTATTGGATTCCCCGTACAGAAGTAATATTAAGAAAAAAGTTTTTAGTCTCAATGTCAATTATAGAGGTCTCGAAATTTCAATTGCAGAGGTCTTTTGTTGCCAAGGGACCGGGACCAGCCATTTGGTTGCAATTATAGATGTTTTTCAATTATCAAGGTCCCAATTAACCAGGGTTCACTGTCATGTAGATTGTGCGGCTTTGACACTGGTCGGCATGGTATACGACGTGTTGGAGCTAGAAGTTCGCCCAATCTGTCGTCAAGTCGATCCGTATCCAGGCAGACTACGTGGAGGGTAGCAGGCGGTGCAAGGTAAGATTAGCCATTACGGCAAGGGTATCCACCCTTGCACTCAGCTATGCGCGAGGTAGTGAGGATTCAATGCAAACCTGTGAAACGGTGTGACTGCGTCCTCGTAAAATACACTCATTTTCGTGCGCATTCCGCGTAGTTTCCTTTTCCCTCGCTTACCGTCTCGCAACCTCGCACAGCTCTGGTCGCCCAAATGGGAACGTAGTGCATGAACTATGTTCTGATAAGTAGGTACAATTGATGTGGCGGCAAGGTGGTCTTCCAGCTAGCCCTAAAATAAATAGTTATTTGTTATGCAAGGCTGCAAAGTTGTTGTTTGGCGCAAGTGCTTGTATTGAAAGCCGAGCTAGCGAAGGATTGTAAAATTGAACCATGAGCGAAGCGAATGGTTCAAAAGTACAATCCTGAGCATAGCGAGGCTTTCAAGGCACGAGACGCCAAACAATTTTGCTGCCGAGCGAAACACACAACTTTTCACCTCACCACCGCGAGGAAAATTGTAGGTAAATGTAATGGAAGTAATTTGGGCCTTATACTCATTTTCAATAAAGGTTTGTTTACATCTCATCAAGATCTAGCATTTTTAAATGTAATATATATATTTTTGCATCTTTAAATAAACCCCACGCTTACCTACACTAAAAAAGTCGAAAGTATTGTAGGTACTCACGGGTAAACTAAGGCTCAAATTCGCTTATGCTTTTAGCTATTAGCTAATAACTGTATATCTTCTGCACTAAAATCTATAAATAACCACCATTATTTTGGTTTTACTGTCTGTAGCTTTTGAACAAAACAAAATTAAAAGTAGGTTGAGATTTTTCTTAAAGTTACTATTCAAACGGTGCGTTCCAAATTTGGAAGAAGCGAAATTATTTGAAACATAAAACTACATTTTAAAATTATTTATTCGTATTTTATCCTTATAAATCAGTCTAAATATTAATATTTCGTATGTACCTACTTAATTAAGAAAGAATAAGTATTTTTAATTTTATTTTATTAAAATAATAACAATTAATTATTGGCATAAACACCATCAGTTTCTGAACGCACCTCTCATTCTGTATAGAAAAAAGTTGGATCTCGAGGTTGACCGTCACGTTCCAAATTCAAAAACTCTTTCCACGCTAGCGGATAAAATGGACTTTTGGGCGCAGATTTTGAGCGATAAAGAAAGCCTTTTCGAGCCGATGAGGTGAAAAAAAGTTTATGCATCAGGTTAACAGTCTTTCAATGAAAGCGACTAACATTGTAGATTTTTATATTTTTTCACTTCACAAGTTCAAAAAGTGCGTCATACTAGACTTGGCAAGCGAGCCTAAAGTGGTACATTTAGCCCCTAGGGAAAATATGTATACATATGATGACTTATAAAAACATTTTAATTTGACCACTCACAAAAGTTCAATATTACATCCACCAATCAGAACTCTTTAAAAAAACATTAGTATTTTCTATCTACTAACCAGAATACAGCTAGATATTAAATATAGACCAATCAGGAAACAGAAATCATTTCAAAACTTAGGGTGTTTTTTATTCCCGGGGCCCTTTAGGGCACAACCGGGAATAACGCTAGGAGGAGGATCAGGGTGTTTTTATATCCCTAATTCACAATCATTAAAAAAATAAACACTGTGACCGACTATAGCTCCATCCAAATGTTCAAGCGTGGTTGACTGCATACATGGCATAAGCTCTTTCCGGTTCATCCGACACTAAACTCAAAATGCACCAGTACTCAATACGATCCATTGTCTAAAAGATCCATTCTCATTACGAATGGAGCCCAAATTAACTTATTGCCGAAATGAACCGTTCTCGACTTCTTCTCAGTATTAACCAATTTCAAATTGATTGAAGCCCATTAAAACCGATACCCAAAAGGCTCCATTCCCAAAATACGGGAATCCATCATTTTACCGAAAATAGTTTCATCGATTATCGTTTCCCATAACACTATTCGCAGAATTTCATCATCACACAGGAATCACTCATCGAATTTCGTTAGATCGCTCATACATTTGCTCGAATTACCATTGACACAAAAATGAACTCATCGAATTTCACTTCAATATTTTATTTGTTCATCGACATAGTCGTTCATCGAATCACCGTTACTATAGTCTTGTTTTAACATAACTTTCAGTTCCCAAAATTCTTATTACATAGAAAATCGTTTCTTCGTTTCATAAGTGTTTGTCACTTGGCTTGGTAATATTTACCTTTCAACGAACTGAGTAGGAATATTTCACCGAGATTTTGGACGTATACGTAAGAGCTTTAAGCCTACGCACCTCTCCCTCTGGATATCGGATTACCTTACTATTCTACTTTAAGCCCGGCCAGTGTAGGTACGACGACGAGCGAAGCAAGGAGGAGTGTTAGGTGAACTGTGATCCTGTTGGTTGTGGTGTGGATCCTGTGGAGAACCGTTTTTTTAATATTACTTATTTAGGCTTAATATTACGTCCACATCGTATATGAAGCGTATATGAGTCAATGTGGACCCATTTTATACATTAGGTATTATATACTTAGACGAAATGACGTATTAGGTAAACAGCTTGGTAGAAAAATTAAATATTGATCGTGGCACCAAAAATATACGGAACGTACTAACATTGAACCGTGTTTCGATAAATTAATACTATAGACAACTGACTATTCTATGAAAAGTAAATTCGATTAATCGTTACGCTACGATTTGAGACAAATTCGAAACGATTAACGATGAAGAGTTGTTCGATGAAATAAAAAACTATGAATTGATGATAATGTGAACAAGAAATACAACGAAATGAAATTCGTGGAATAGTTTTCGGTGAAATGTAAGTCGACGTAATGCGTTTCGATAAAATGGTAGACACCCCCAAAATACCCTTAATCTGTTATAGCAGAACACATTATTCCCATAATGATCGATTCACAAAAAGGTCTTTTCCCAAAATACACTAAATTCTCGATTGTCGTAGGAGGGTAAACTAAGGTTGACCACATGTCGCACCTCTATTAGAACAACGACGTAAATGCAAGTTTTGACGATTTGCATTTACGTCGTTGTTCTAATAGAGGTGTGATGTGATCTGAGGTTTTCTGTACTTCCCGAGGAGTAAATAATATTTTTCTGCTCGACGGACGCAGAAAGCGGCAACTTCGTTCAGCACAGCGGGTTAAAAGTTGACACTTTTCGCTCGGAGATCAGAAAATAAAATAGCTAAGAGACGGTTAACCATATTTATTGAGAAGTAGCGCAGTAAATAAAATAATAAACACTTTTGTAACTTAAACTTACACCATATCCTAAACTTAAACTATTCGTCTTCTTTGCAACCTTATACTGTTGACATGTCGTGACATTCATTAAGTGTTAATGTGTTTATAAATCCTCTCTCTATCAGTGCCTTACACTTATAAGTTATTTCTAGGGTTAGGATTCTGGTGGCATTTTTAGCACAAGTAGTGCAGTGGAGTCGCCATTGTATTTTTTTTTATTTCAATAATTGAATAACTGAATGATAAAGCCATATATTATGTAGATTTCAAAATATTACATGTCAATAAATTTTACTATTTAACTAAAATGATTATGTATTTCAAGACCTTGAACAACTTGCAACTGGAATTAAAGTTTCAAAATCTTGCATGTTATCTTCATCTGATGTTAAATGGTTGTCAAGCATACACTTATGAAAAGAATTTTATGAAAAGCATACACTATGGCAATATGTTCCATATTCACTGGCGTTATACGATTTCTCAACTTGTGAAAAATCCATTTACCATAGAAAATATATATTATTTTCAATGTACGCTGCCGCCGTCATCAGTGTACTTGAATTGACGTTACTTGTCACGCTTTAATCACAACTAAACTCCCAGTACATTGCAGCCTAGAGTAATCTTAAAAGGGTGGTAAAAATTTAAATACGCGTTATTTTCAAAAGTCGCTGAACAAATGTTAGTGAATATAAGGAATACAACTTACATTCTAATTTTTCGCCCCGGTTGTGGGCCACATGCTGTATTAGAAAAACTACTCAAAAAGTTTTTACCGTTGTCGAGGTAATCTAAATTATCAGTAGTATACTGAAACTTATTCCAACGGAAAATTGAGATTGTAAATAGAGACAAAATTACACAATTTAACAAAACATGTGTTATGTTTTAATTTAATGAATCAATTTACTTGTATGTAACTAATAAATTTTATTATGCATTATTGATTTATCATTTATCAATCATTTATTCATTCATTCATTCAATCAAAAAATATATAACAAGGACTCCATTCCTCTTTGTTCACCCAATGCCACCGAAATTGCTAACTCTAGTTATTTCTCTCGTTTCCTGAGATAAATCATGTTTTTAAAAAAGTATTTGCAGATAGTAATCCCTCAGTGAGGTCCAATAATTGTTGCTGGTAATTGCGATCAAAAGCTATGTCGCATTGTCGCCTGGTCGCTCCACTCAACAGCGGATTTTTTATACGTGTATCTTGGAACTTCGCTTCTCTCCTTAATTTATACAGGAAGCGTACTAAGGTGGGCTTATGCGGCATGCGAATATTGAGCCGTCGATGCCAGCCCTCACCGGATTATTGGTGCGGTGTTTTTCTTGAGCGCAACTCAATCTATGGGGTCCTAATGACAACCAAGTTTTTTCCATTTAATTCTGGAACAGAATAATTTCTTTGGTTACAGGAGCCTCACCAATCAGTGTCACTCAAAAATCGAATATCTCCGACATCGGCAACAACGGTATGACCGCACATATTTCAGTAAATTCTCGGCCCTCACTGGTATTATCCATTTTCAAGGATGCTGCCTTCTTCCAAACTGCGCGATTGAAGTGGTAATAGCAGAGCTTGTTAACTTGCAGTTCGGGAACACTGATTCACATGCATTTATTTGCGCTCGTTCGTAATCGCATTTAAACTTATGCATTGTTACTCCCATTTCATCTCGCAGCTGAGTGAAAAGTCTGTTATAAGTGCTCTTTATTTTGTTCGGGAGCAACGCGAACAGTACCGGTACAATGTTAGTTTTAGTGCTGCTAGCATCTATGTTAGCATGAATGGTTTGGGCACCCTTTTAAAGGTCCCATCCCCGAAGTACGGTATTGCTTTTTCCGCTGAATTTCTTACATATTCCCTCCCAATCTGCGTGGAAAAATAAATCCGTGTCCCCATCTTCCAGTACCAGAAATTCGTCAGCTAATATATTGGGTACTTTGACATTTTTTAACAGAATGAACTCAGTATTGGTTTGCTGCAAGTACTTGTGTCTGGCTCTGTATAATTTGCTTCTTACTGAGTCAAAGGAGCACATACTGAAGCTGGGATCAACGTCCTGTATCTGTCGCTTTTTTTTCAAAAAAAAAAATTAATCGGTGTCATTTTTCTGCATGCCTTGCAGGCATCTATGGCAACGTTACGAATATTTTCGTTGTGGTACTTCCGGCCACTGACCTTCAGCACGGTATCCTTATTTTCGTTTAAAGTCGCGGATGCGAAGCTGCCTGTAGTCTGATTTGCACATTTCCAATTGGTAGTATTTTTATTTTTGCGGCTAAAATTATATAGGTGCCCATTATAAATTAGAGAGGGGTGTCCTTTCTGGTTTTCTATGAATAATATTTCACTGCTACCAGCCATTGCGAAGCGCAAGAAATAATTAGATAATGACATTGATTCCTTTCATGTCCATATTGACACTTCATTTTTAAGTGGCCGATGTTAAGATAGCATAGAAATAGGTTGACAGAAGCGCGCCGAGTGAGTCTGTTCTTTTTAGGTTATCCCTAATAAATAAAAATCCCTTTTTGTGTATCTGGTGGAGGTATAATTTAGGTAAGTTTGTTTACAATTATATAAATATAGTATTAGATTAGGTCTAAGGTGGCCTAGTCCACTACAATGGAGAGGAATGAGAAGGAGAAGCCCCCAGACGAAGGCGGTGGTAACTGTAATGCTATAAATATTGAAAATAATTCCCGTAAGCGAAATATAGAGACATTACAATCATCACCGTCTGCAACTACATAAGAGCCCTTCCCAAAAAAAATCACTACAGGCGAACACATGGGTACAACTGACGTATAGACAATGGTTGTTGAGCCCAACCTACCTAACGGGAACGATCCCAACCCACCTAGCGTGGACGACTCCACATCCAGAACTATTGCCGACACCTGCCAAGCTGATCCAACAAACTTCATCAAACCCAATCCTGTAATTGTAAGGGAGCCCAGCCAAACTTTATCCGGCGAAGCGAACCCACATCTGTATACACACCCTGATTTGGACAAGGAATGCCGCGGGTACAGTACGGAGGACCCTGGCCCATTTGTGGTGCATATATCTAGGATAAACTCCAGCGAAACTAATACACCTTTGAAAGCAATTCACATTGGTAAAATTCTTACTCAGGCCAATATTAAAAATATCAGAAAAGATGGGGGAGTCAAGTCAGTGGGTCGGAACAGGGTTGCAGTGACTTTCAAAAATGCAGACGACGCCAACCTTTTGTTAAAAAGCCCCATTTTAACTCTGAATAAACTGTGTGCAGACATTCCGTCCTATCACATCTCAAGAATGGGTCTAGTCAGGGGTGTTCCAATTGATTGGAGCATGCATGAGTTCGTTGATGGAACTGAACTCAAAGAGGGGAAAGGGAAAATTCTGAAGGCACGGAGACTTCAACGCAAAGTTTCCAAGGATGATGGTTCTCCGGTTTGGGTTCCGACTCAGTCAGTTGTTATAACTCTTGAGGGACAGTCCCTGCCACCTAGAATCTATGCATATTACACCTCCTTGGTAGTCGAGATATATCTGCTACCCACTATCCAGTGTCGAAAGTGCCTCAGATTTGGACACATCCAGACCCAATGCCGTTCAGATGCCCGATGCTTTAAATGCTCAGAAAAACACTCTGGTAGTGAATGTAATGTGGCCCCAGAACATGTTAGATGTATTTTTTGTGCAGGCAGTCACCATGCCACAGATCCACGTTGCCCGGAACACACCAGACAAAAATCCATCAAATTAGTTATGTCTGAAAATAATATCTCTTATGCTGAAGCAGCAGCACAATTTAAACCAGTTAAGAGGCCATACTCAGACATGGCCCAAGTTATGTTCTCTTCCGTGCAAGACTCTTCTAGCTCGTCTCAGTCGCCAATCCACCCAGCCGTTATTCAATTCGAATCTCCAACAACTACCTCGTATCGCAAAACTATATACCGTGCGCCTCGGGCAAGGACTCCTCTCTCCCCGGGTTATGACCGGCTAGCCCATGAAGATATAACCCGTACCCCAACTTCTCAGTTGCCAAACGGACAGGCCTTTGCTGGCCCACCGCGCAATGCCCCTACATTGCGCGAGACCCCGAATGAAGATCTTTTTGAACTGCTCTTTAAACTACTCACTAATATCGTCGCCAAATGGAGCGACTTCTTACCGAACAACGTTGCACCTCTCATGATTAAACTCGCTAAGGCTCTTTCTTTTTGTGATGGCCCCCCTGGCCACCTTTCTACAATGGAATTCTAGAAGTATTGTTCCAAAAAAACCTGATCTCATCCAGCTGATCAACGATCATTCTGTCTCCGTGGCGGCGATCTCGGAGACATGGCTAAGTCCCGGTGCTCTTTTTAGAATCCCGGGCTTCTCGTGTCTCCGGGATGATCGTGATGACGGACGTGCAGGGTGCGCGCTATTGATCAAACGCTGTTTCCCCTTCTCCCAGATTGCTCTTCCCCCGCATACACGGGAAATCAATGCAATAGCTGCCAAAGTTATGGACATTAATTTTATTTCTATTTACATACCTCACCCTCATATAACCCTTATCCCCGATCTCTCAACCATCCTCTTTTCCGTACCACCTCCTCTAATGGTACTAGGAGACTTTTAACTGCCACCATTCTTCCTGGGGATCATATCACTCGGACACGTTTTCGTCATTCCTCATTGACCTATTTGATGACATCAATGTCTGCGTGATCAATGACGGAACCGACACACCGAGTTTATCCAGGCCAGAATCCCCATTCCGTGCCAGACTTGTCGGCTTGCTCTCCTAGCCTTTCTTCTTTGTTAACTTGGGAGGTGTTGCGACAGTCTTTTGGAAGTGATCATTTCCCTATAGTCATCTCGAAGCCCTCATCTGTTACCCCACTACCAAAACCAGAACCCCTTCTAAAACACAAATTGCACTCAGCTGATTGGCCTAGTTTTTCGATATATGTTGATGATAAAATAAAAGAGCTAAGCTTAGACCTTGAAAGATACCCAGAAAAATGTTAATTACTAGAGGCTGCTGACAAATCTATCCCTAGGAAAAAGACCGTGAAAGACCAAATTCCTTCCCCGCCGTGGTGGAACGCCGAGTGCACGGCTGCCGTAAAGGAGAGGGACGATGCTGAGGCAACTTTTTAAGGAATCCGGCAACTTGGAAGACTTTGTCTCGTTCAAGAACATTTCGGTCCGCACCAAGCGATTTTTAGCAGAAGCCAAGAAGATGGGAGGGAAAGGTTTCTGTGAGAGCTTATCTCCCAGGACCCCTCCTTCCGTAATATGGAGAAATATCAAGAAATTCAGAGGATCCTTCAAGCAAGACACTTCAGCCCCTGCCGACCCATCAGTCTGGCTGACGAACTTTATAGACAGACTGGCTCCACCTACTGCCCCTGAAGCGGCTTGCATTTCGGCTACCCCTTTCTCCTTGGCCTCCAGCCCCCTCGACGAGCCTTTCTCCTTTGCGGAACTCAGTCTGGTTCTGGATGGATTGAGAGATTCTACACCTGGTGAAGATGTCATTCCGTACTGTTTCCTATCCAAGTTGAATGGTTCCTCTCAGGAACATCTGCTCGACATCCTAAACCATTGTTTCGTCACTGGCGTGGTTCCCGAGGAGTGGAAGATGCAAATAATAATTCCAATCTTAAAACCATCGAAAGACCCTGAAGATGCAAGCTCATACCGCCCAATTGCTTTATCAGCCACTATGGGGAAAATCCTAGAATATCTGGTTAAAAATTGATTGGAATGGTTTGTTGAGAACAGAGGTATTCTGGCCGACTCCCAGTTTGGGTTCCGTAAGGGCAGGAGTACTATGGACAGTGTAAGCATCCTCACGTCGGACGTCCGATTAGCATTCTCCAAAAATGATCACTTACTGGGATGCTTTCTCGATATCTCGGCAGCATATGACAATGTCCTTCTTCCGGTGCTCAGAGCAAAAATGCTACACCTGAGCATTCCCGTGAAGATTGTGAACATTGTCTCCAGACTATTCATGGGTGGGTGTATCAAAGTCCGAGATGGCAGTACATATTCTAGCCCCCGTACTCTGTGGCAAGGACTACCGCAAGGATCTGTACTTAGTCCTCTCTTATATAATATATACACACATGACCTAGAACAATCCGTGTCATCGTTTTGCAGTGTATTACAGTATGCTGACGACCTTGTGTTGTACACTTCGGATAAATCCATTGATAAAGCCGCTGCCTTGATGAGCATGGTTTAACTCTATCACCATCCAAGAGTTGCACAATTACATTCACCCGCAAAAGAAGTATCCCCAGCTCAAATGTCCTATATGGTCGTGAAAGCAACCCCAGTAGGGAGTCAGTCAAATTCCTGGGCGTAATTTTAGATGGTAGAATGTCTGGTGTACCGCACCTTAATTACATTATTGGAAAATGTGAAAAGGGTATTAACATCCTACGTGCTTTGTCAGGTGTATGGTGGGGTGCCCATCCTTATTGCCAAAAGCTGCTATGCAATGCTACCATGCGCAGTCAAATGGACTATCGCTCTTTTATCTTGGAGCCCTGCAATAAGGGGGCCCTCAATAAATTGGATTTAATTAAAGCAAAGTGTCTACGGATCATACTAGGTGCCATGAAGTCCTCTCCAAAGAATGCCATGCAGATTGAGTGCGTCGAACCCCCTCTTTCTCTGCGTAGACAGTATTTAGCCGATAGATTTATAATTAGGGCAAGCGCTTGCTCCGGTCACCTGCTGCTTCCTCGACTGCGGTCCCTTGCTCTGGAAGTTGCCGAAAACAAATATTGGGACCATAAAGAGTTTCCAAAAATAATAATTAGTTATTCCAAATTAAATAATGTAAACACCATTCTATACAGATCACAACATAATCCTTTATTTGAAACCAGCTTTGAAACTATAACTTACTCCCCGAAGGTAATTCCAGATTTTGGCATATTTAAAGATGACCCAGGAGCCAATAATAAATTCAATAAACTCTTGGAAAAGTGGCCAAAATATTTACCCGTATTTACTGACTCCTCCAAGATGGATCCAGCAAGGTGGGTTGGAGCAGCAGTATGGATCCCAAAATATAACATTGTCCTATCTCTGAAATGTCCTCCACAATCTTCCATATTCACTGGAGAGTCGGTTGCAATCCTGGAAGCAGTAGCATATTTGGAATCACATCACATATCAAAAGCTATTATTTTCACTGACAGCAGGAGCTGTTTGCAAGCCTTAGCGAGCAATCAGTTTAAGGCTCAAAACAAATCCCCTCTAATTCTGGATATTAAAGAAAAACATCTTCAGTGTGAGACCCAGGGCCTTGAGATTGTTCTCGGGTGGATCCCTAGTCATTGTGGCATCTCAATGAATGGGCGGACACTTGGGCAAAACAGGCAATTGAGACAGGCACACAACTCCATAACAAAGTATATTGTTCTGACCTACTGACCTGTGCTCAAACCAGCTTGTCTGACTCGTGGCAAAACTTGTGGGATGCATCCAGACTACATACAGGACGCTATTACGGTGGCATTCAACCCATGATTCGCTGCAAGCCATGGTTTTTTAATTTCCGGAAGGCCCCAAAGTGGGCTACTTCAACCATCTGCCGCCTTCGACTTGGTCATAACTGCACTCCGGTGTTCCTCGCCAAGATCAGGGTGCGGGATAACTCTTTGTGCGAGTGTGGGCTCGATGAAGGATCGTTGGATCACATATTTTTCAACTGTCCCAGGTTTAGTTATTCAATGTACAACGTATTACCAAAGAACATCCCATGTCCTATAAATTTCTACTCGCTTCTCTGTTCAATGGACACTCCCTTAACCGCTATTCTCTTGAAATATATCCAAGTACACAACATTAGACTTTAAAGCATGCACCTTATCTATTATATTATTATATGTTTTCCACTATATCCGTCATGTTGGCATGATTAACATTCTGTCATCCACTTTCCCGCTCTTTTTTCATAACGTTTGTAAACGTCATGTGACTGTCTGTGATGTCCATAATTTTTATTTGTTTTAGGTTTCCGGACTGATCCTTCCCCAAAAACCGACAAAATTAAACCGAACATTCTCCTCGTGTGTAATGTCAAAAGAAAAATAACATTTATACCTTATACTGATATTGGCAAATCCACTTTGCTAAAACAGCAAGGAGTAAAAGCCATAAAAAAAAGATAGCATACGCAGTGGCAGTTATGTTTACACGAGGTTTTATTCTATTATAAAGGGTATTTTGGGAATGGAGCCTTATGGGTATCGGTTTTAATGGGCTTCAATTAATTTGAAATTGGTTCATACTGAGAAGAGTGCAGTCGAGAACGGTTCATTTTGGCAATAAGTTAATTTGGGTTCCATTCGTAATGAGAATGGATCTTTTAGACATTGGATCGTATTGAGTACTGGTGCATTTTGAGTTTATACCCACATTTATGCTAAAAGTGGCGCTGGAACATACGTTTCATGTGCTCTGCCTACCCCTTTTGGGAATAAAGGCGTGAATGTATGTATGTATGTCGGATGAACCGGAAAGGCGCTCGACCGTTTAGACGCCGCTATTAGACTGTCAGAGGCGTTTATTCGTGGTGTGTATATTTTGTATCTTTGTCAAAGCAGTTTATTGAAAAGAATGGCGCCAAATTGAACAATTTCGCCTTGGTATCATTGTTGATATTGGATGGATAATCTTTGTTTTTATTATTTTCTCGCAGTCGTAGTGAAAAGTAGATTGTATAACTGTGGTCTGAAAGCTATATTACCCCTCGAACTATTTCCCCTCACTTCGTTCGGGAAAATATCCATCTCGTGGTAATATGGCTTACTTTAGACCCTTGTCATACAATCTACTATTATTCAATGGCAATTTTTAGGACCGGAAAAGTGGTAATTAGGTACTCTAATCATTTATATTTCTTCACTTTGTTTGACAGCCGTGATCAAGGTAGCAATATGGGAATGAGTGTTTCGCATCCACAACTCAGCTACTTAAACGATTCAGAAACGACCAGGTTTAAAAAAGCACGCAACGTTGGCACTCAGACACCGCCCAATATAGGTACAGAAACCAGAAGAGCCATGATGAGACCACCCAAACATATACATGCTATAAATCCATTGACGTTGAGGTACTGTTTAATCGAAATAATTATCGTTGATAATTATTGTAGTGTGTAAGTAATCATTAGATTCTATAAATTCTACAATCATTTCCATTACATATTTTAGCATGAGCTTAAATACTCTGTTCAGAATATTTAATTGGGGTATACTACTAAAATAAACATGGTCGTGATTGTATCTTATTTAATAAGCTTACCTAAATATAAAATTAAAAACATTTTGGAAGAAAACTACTATTAAAAATAGCCTTTTTTCTTACAGATTTCTGGCCAACCGCAAAAAAGACCGTTCAATGACTGCGAATGCCGTGGCAAATGAACAAAAAGCAACCAAAGTACTTGGCTTAGTTTTCTTCACATTTGTGTTATGTTGGGCTCCATTTTTCCTATTAAACATCTTATTTGCTTCGTGTCCTACCTGTTCTGTTCCAGGTAAGCTGCATGAGTACTTCCAATGATGTAATATAAAAAGAAGTAGATATTTTGTCTATACGAAACATCGTGTTTAAAAATTGCCAGGCTTACGCACACATGAAAGAGTTGCGAATATTGCAGTTATTGCACACTAATAATGGGTATCAAATGAGAGCAGGACGATATGCTTATTTCCGGGAGCGAAAAAGAGACAAGTAAATGTGTCGTAACGTACGATGCAGAGAATCATATACTTGTCTCTGGTTCTCCCACAGAAATAGTATACCTTACCATAGCATACCGTCTCACTTGACATTGGCTGAGATCGGACATAGAGTATTAATAAATCAGACTAGACACGTTGCCTCTTAATCATATTCTCGTTTCGTACCATTGAACATTTATATGTATCGATTTAAGATGCTGGGCTCTTCACACAAACATAGTTTTGTTCTCATTGATTCCCTTGAGAGTGTCGAAATATATGTTTTTTGCTGGCATTAGTTTGTGGCAACGTAGTCTAATTTCCGACCTAGCGGCGGATGCCATTATTCCCATTATCTATACAAAACAAAGTATCATACTATTCCAGATTGCCGTCTTAAAATGACAACCAAACTACGTTTGTATGAAAAGCCGAGTGCTCTGGTGACTTAATCAATACAAATATTTGCACTATAGGTACATGTGCAGTAAGTAGTACATAATACATGGGAAATATTTATAAGTAGGTAAGTTATCACAACCGTGCGTGGGAAATGGGATTGTATCGCCACCTGTTCCTCCGAATGAGTAATTTGCCTCAAATTGCACTATAGGAACCTGTGCAGTAGTAGGGGAGAGTGGGTAACAGTGGGTCACTTTTTTTTGAAGGTCCACAAATCCCAAGTTTCTGCCTAAATAATTAATCTATGATAATTAACCACTTGATACGTTCCTAATCTACAAAAAAGTAATTATTGGCAAAAACGGCAAAAACTTACAAGTTATAACGAGTTTAAAAAAAATGGGAAATGATCCACTGTGACCCGTGGATAGGTCACTTTGGATCTTTTCATGGGTGACAGGGAACCGCTTGGGGATATGCTTGGATCTATTAAAAAAAAGGTCAATAGAATACAATTTTTTTACTCATAATTTTTTTTAATTATTTATTTATATTATAAGCAGCCTTCTATTACAGTCTTATAAAAAAGTTAACCAAAAGTCTTACATTTACTTCTTCAGTAGGTAATTATTAACAAACATTTGAATAAGGTTGTTGATGGTACCTTAACAATTAGTTAAACATTATCGAGTATTATTATTATTATTTTACTCCTCGAGTAATCATTAATACAAACTTAAATAGGAACATTGTTGATATGTCAACTATTAAAAATAAAAGTTATTACTTCTTCAGTAATCGTTAACAAAAAAATAAACTATAAACTCAAATAATTGTAATTTTTTGATATCTCAAAATTGTCTGAGATTCTTTACTTCTTCAGTAGGTGATTATTAAGCTGCCAGCGATGCAGTAGGGGAAAAAGACTGCCTGCATAAATCTGCATAGTATTTCTCCTCGTGAGTTAAGCCGTATCGTTAGGAAACTAAAGGCCACTGCTGCGCCGGGTCCGGACGGCATTCCTGCATTCCTAATTGAGGACTGCTTTTTGAAGTTAAGGCAGCCTCTACTTTTCGTTTTTAATCTTGCCCTTCGTGAAGGAGTTTATCCTACCCAGTGGAAGGTATCCAGAGTTACGCCGGTGCCTAAGGAAACCAAATCCACAGATATAACCACCTTCCGACCTATCGCAGTTCTGTCGGTTTTTGGTAAGATTTTCGAAGGAGTCATCAATGGATACATTGCGCCTCTTATATCAAGACGGTTATCGGAGGAGCAACACGGTTTTCGTAGGGGTAGGTCCACCACCACTAACATCGGTAACTTTGTTGATTATAGTCTTGTCCACATGGACCAATCTCGTCAGGTGGACGCTGCGTACTTCGACTTCCAGAAGGCATTCGACCTCGTGGACAATGATATTCTTCTCTGCAAGTTATCAGCGTTTGGTTTCTCGCCACATCTATTAAAGCTATTCGGTAGTTATTTGAGAGATCGCAGACAATATGTGCAACTGTCGGGCCACCAATCGGATGAATATTTCACCAGATCTGGAGTGAGTCAAGGCAGTACGCTTGGACCCACTCTATTTCTGGTGATGATCAATGACCTTCCTTCGGTTGTTAGCAGTGTCCAGTGCTTACTGTTTGCTGACGATCTCAAGTTGTTCCACGCTGTTGACTCTGTCTCTGACTGTGATGTTTTGCAGCAGGATATTGCTGCCGTAATGGGATGGAGTCAAGCGAATCGTCTGTTTTTTAATAAGAAAAAGTGCAAGGTAATCTCCCTTAGTCGAAGCAAATGCCCTATAGCCTATTCTTACCTACTTGGTGGTGATCCTATTGACCGCGTCCAAAGTATTCGTGACCTTGTCTTTGAACTAGACACGTGATTGGACTTCCATAGCCACATTAGTTCCATCACTAACAGTGCAAATAAAATGCTGGGATTCGTAATACGCACTGCGCCACAATTTACTAGCACGGCTGTACCTATCGTCTTGTACAATTCATACGTGCGTAGCAAGTTGGAGTACAGCTCTGTGATATGGGATCCGGTCGAAGCGAGTTATACACTTTTACTCGAGCGGGTTCAACGGAAATTTGCACGGCACCTTTACAAAAAGCAGTACGGATATTATCCGTTTTTGTATCCGTCTCTTTTTGTAGCCGGTATGGTCGGGCTGGAGACTCTCCATTTCAGACGTAAACTGCACCTCGCAGTCCACTACTGTCTTTTACTTAGGGGGCAAATTGACAATCCAGTGGCATTGGAAGGTATTAGTCTATTCGTCCCAGAGCAGTACGGACGCGCGGGGCGCCGCCACCGCCCGCTGTTCGCCGCGCGCGCGGCGGCGGCGTCGCGCACGCGTCGCGCGAATAACGCGCCCGGCGTTCGTGCGCCGGCGCTGCTCAATGAGCTGGTGCTGAGGCAGGATGCCGACGTGTTTGCAGACAATTGCAGAGCCTGCTAACTAAAATAAATTATATGTGTAATAGATTTAGTTAGTGCTACTTTTTATTTGTTTGTGTAATGTATAGTACAATTGACATATATATATAGATCGTTTTAAGTCCTAACATTGTAGGCGCTTTGGTTCTACTGTAAGCCTATTGTGTAAATTATTAAATAAATAAATAAATTAACAAACATTTGAATAAGGTTGTTGATGGTAACTTAACAATTAGTTAAACATTAAATATATTGACTCCTCGAGTAATCATTAATACAAACTTAAATAGGAACATTGTTGATATATCAACTATTAAAAATAAAAGTTATTACTTCTTCAGTAATCGTTAACAAATAAATAAACTATAAACAAAATTATTTTAATTTTTTGATATCTCAAAATTGTCTGAGATTCGGTTTGAGATCAAATTAAATTAGATTAGCGTAAATTAATGTTAGAAAGATCGACGTTAAATTTGTACATGCCTTGCTTCCTCTTTGTTTTACCAGAAAACGTAGGTTCTATTTGCTGTTGGAGCTGCCTTTGTTTGTTTTTATTTTTTTGTATCTTTTGTTTCCCTCGCATTTCTATTTCGTCTTTATTCGGCGTGTCTGTTACTATCATTGATTTCCCCTTGCGTCTCGCTGCTCTTCCTCTTTTGCGTGGACCCGCTTTAGGTAACCCTCGTTATTGGAATGGACTTATAAATTCCTTTTCAATACTCGTGGAAGTACCAGCTACAGTCGAAGATGGAGTACTGGCTGTCGCTTTCGGTGATTTGTCGTGTACTGGAGCATTTTGTATTGGCGACAAAAAGTTGCTTAAAGGCATTTCAGGTGTTTGTGGGATGTTTCCGGTTGGCGTTCGAGGGGGCCGCAGGACAAAAGGCAGTGGGGTTTTCATTATTTCCCTGTCGTTATCATGAGCATCATTTTCATTAGATTGCATAAGTTGAGTTCCAGGACATGGTGACGTTAACACTACCGATGATGGGGTTGGTGGTCTAATATTCTCGTTTTGCTCCTCGAGGATTGTTGGTTGTATAAATTGGCTTGTTCCAGGACGCGGTGAAGTTAACACTGTCGTTGTTGAGGTTGGCGGTCTAATATTCGTTTAGCTCCTCGAGGATTGGTCGATCAGTAGGTAACTTCACTAGGTGAAAAATCTAGATCAGTAAAAACGTCTCTGTTGAAAGGGAATATTCCGGTGGCTTTAAAAGCGGCGCAAATGTTTGCAGGTGTCATAGCTTTCATGTGGGCTTTCTTAACGCAACTAGCAACTTCATATATGGAAAAAGTCTTTCCAGGATTTCGCATCATCCAGCTGCCTAGAGCCTTGTTATATGCAGTTTTAAAAGGCCCAAAAACACCGACATTCAGTGGTTGTAACTTTCCTGTGGAATGCGGTGGCACTGTTAAAATGGTCACGCCATTTTCTTTTGCCAGATTCAAGGCTTCTATGCATATATGTGATTCGTGATTATCGTAAATAAGCAAACTAGGGTTGTCTTTGCTGCTATTTGTGTGGGTTATAAAATGTTGAATCGTTTTCACAAAGAGTTCTGAGTTCATCCAGCCGGATGTGTTAGCTAGCCCTAAGGTCCCAGCAGGAGCATCCGAAATCATGTGTTGTTTAAAGTGCACCCTTGGGAATATCATGACGGGCGGTAGTGCATTCCCTAAAGCACTAACTAAGTATGTAACAAGTAGTTGTTAACGTCCCTCGTTCTGCGCTTGTGACCTTTGAAACCTGTCTTTGTCCTTTGGCTACTAGCACTTTAGTACTTTTTTGCACTGTCATGGTATTCGTTTCATCTAGGTTAAAAACTCTGGTTCCATTACCAAAGACAGCTTGCCGAGATATAACATTTTCTAAGTTATCGGAAAATAAACCAACATTGTGGCGGTTGAAAGATGTCGCTCGACTCAAGCTGCAGCCCTCGGGAGTTCGCAATGATAATCTGTTGTCTCTCTTTCTAAGATTATATAGATATTCGATACCTGCTAGTTTAGTTTCATGCCACTTTTCTGGCACTGTTTTCTTATTCAACAGTGCTACTTCATAAATCAGACTGCGAACGTATGTGATAGTAAGTCCATAGAACATTTGACTACACTTTAGAATATAATCAACTATCTCCTTTTCTTCCGCGTCAGTAAATATCTTATGAACTGCATAATTAGGTGTTAGTCTCACTGGTTTTGTAGGATCAGGTTTTTTTGTACTCTTGACATGGTATCGAATACTAGTCGAAGTTTTTTATGGAATACTAGTCGATTTAGCCACAGATCTTATTGCTCGGCCATTAGATATAAGTTTTCAGATTCAGATTCAGATTCAGATTCTTTATTAATAAAATTCAAAAATTTTACACGTCAATAATAACAATAATAAGGTACGGTACTTATGTTCTATAAATATATACAATGGTTCGCATGTTATGGCAATTAGGTCCTTATTTGGTACATAAACATTTCAAGTCATTATTTTCAATAAGTCCGATTGATCATTGATCAATTACATAAAAAAATTACATTACAGGAATTCATTACATTATTTCAATTTAATTATTTAATTAGATAGAATTACAATGTCATGGTGACATATTATATAGTATAAACTCGTTTACACTGTAACAGGATAGTTTATTAAGCAATATCTTTAATTTATTTGTGAAGATTGCGTCACTGGCCGAGTTTTTAATATCATTTGGGATACAATTATATATTTTGGGCCCGACGACGTCGAGAGATGCACGAGCCTTAGCCAGCCGTCGTCGCGGGGGCACCAGAAGATTTTTCGCGCGACACCTTTCGCTTCTAAAGCCGTACGCTGAGTACCTATGCTGGTTAGCTCTCACGTATTGGCAAGCAGTTAGAATGTATACACTGGGCAGCGTCAAGATATTGTATTGTTTGAACAGGTCCTTAGCTGGGTGATCGACTGGTTTACGAGCCATGATTCTCAATGCACGCTTCTGAAGCTTGAATGGTCTATCTCGATCAGCAGATGTTGCCCATAAGTCTACTCCTTGTATTAAAATTGAATGAAAATATCCAAAATATGCTTTTTTAATATTATTAATGGATAGCGTAGGAGCGAAGGCGTTACTCATCTGTTCTTCGGTGTGAAGACCGATACTGGCTTTTCGTACCCGATTGCGAGGCATTGTTACCTACGAAGAAGTACAAAACTATTTTAATTTCACGCTATTTATGTAATTTCCACTTGGGTCTCACTGGATCATAATCCACTGTGACCCAAATGAAAATTATTCACTGTGACCCATAGGCTGTTACGACAGAAAATAAATATTCAAAAAATAACTACTTATACCCAAGCCAAAATTACATTACTCACAACGGATTTAACAAATGACAAGTTCAAAACATACAAGTATCATTTATATTTATTAAAGGGTTGGGAACACGACAAATTTCTAAACTACGTAAAAAAATAGTTTCGTACTTACCGACAGAAGCATTTCACTCAGTACTTAACAGATCCCATACATTAAAATTTGCATGTTTTAGTGTGAACGTCGCTCGACAGATGGAGCTATTTCTATAATGTGAATTAGTATTATTAAGATGAGATCTGATTTTAAATTCTTATTTTATTTATAAATAAATATATAATGAAAAACACAATAAGACGTTATTTGGAAATATCATGAATTACGATAGTAATTTTGCATAACTGGCAACTTTATGGTAAAGCACAGACTAAATTTGTTTTCCGTTCCATTCTACTAACTTTTTTAAAGTTCCTGAATTGCATCTATTTTAAACAATTATTTGGAAACAACCGTAAATGTTCCAGTACTCAGTTAAAAACTTACCAAGAAATATAATTATATATTTTTATTTAAAAACAACAGCTCTAGTAACAAGTACAAATATTGTGTGCTTTAACCACATAATACAATTCGGTATAGAGGAACGCAGTGCTTTGTTTTTTTTTAATTTCATTTGAATGGCGGAGTCAGTCTGTCAGTCAGAAATATTAAAGATACCTAACGCTTATCGTAATAGGAAATGTTATGATCTCGCACTTTTTATTATTTTGAATATAATCAGTACCTAACAGAATATAAATCCGAATCCCATCGTAGCCATTGGATTTAAGGCCCTGTATTTTTCCATCATGTTAACGACGGAAAGGTGACGGAAGAAGGTGTTCTTATTGTGTTTAGCTCATGTAGTTTTAATCCTATGAAAACACAGCTTCGAACATCTCGGTGGAAAAGTAGCCTACAAGCAGTGAACGTAAAATGCTATGCATGTATACATATATGTATACATATAGTATATACATATATATATATGTACATGCAAAGCATTGTACGTATAACTCGAACGTAGGACAATAGATGGCGCTAGTACATGGAGGAAGCTGATGACTCTATCTCAGTATATAATAATTTCCTCTATGCTTACCGACTGGCCTGCGTGTGAGACAGCACGTGTTTCCGCTCGGCGAGCGCGGCGGCGACTGGCGCGTGAGAGGGGGGTATCGACGAGCAGTAGCCACGCGTTTGCTTATGTGCGTAGAGCATCACACGAAAGAATTATAGCGAATAATCCGCTGTGACCCGTGATCCGCTGTTACCTAATCTCCCCTACATAATAAATGGGAAACATTTATATGTAAGTTATCACAACCGTGCGTGGGAAATGGGACTGTATTGCCACCTGTTCCTCCGAATAAGTAATTTGCCTCGAATTGCACTATCGGTACATGTGCAGTAGTAGTACATAATAAATGGGAAACATTTATATGTAAGTTATCACAACCGTGCGTGGGAAATAGGACTGTATCGCCACCTGTTCCTCCGAATGAGTAATTTGCCTCAAATTGCACTAGAGGTACATATATGCAGTAGTACATAATAAATGGGAAACATTTATATGTAAGTTATCACAACCGTGCGTGGGACATGGGAATGTATCACAACCTGTTGCTCCGAATGAGTCATTGCCTCAATTTGCACTATAGGTACATGTGCAGTATAAATGGGAAACATTTATAAGTAAGTTATCACAACCATAAACTCTATCAAAAATCACGAATCTTATGCCTACGATCTTATCAAGACCCCTCTGTTTATATACTATTTTTTGATCGGCGAAAATATTGCTTCTCCATCGCACTCTCGCTTCGGGCATATTTTTGTTGCACTCAAAATGTTCTGGAATCATCTTTTATGCACGTAATTATTGAATACAGAAAATGTATTAATATTATATATATATATAAATAGATAACTTACGAATGATACGTTATTCCCCGGCTTTTGTTGTTTTTTTTTGATAAAATTAGTGCAAAATCGCATTACGCACGACGGCATGGTTTTACTTTCGCGCTGCAAATCAGATAGGTAACTGAGACACGTTTACACGTTGCCATTGACGGCGCGAAACTGAAGCGAGATCATACAATTGAAGGAGTTTTAGTGTGCCACTTTTGGAGCGCTTGTAACATATCTACCTCTTTTTATATTACATCAATGAGTACTTCCATAAGATTGAAATAGGTCGTAAAGGTTAGTGCTAGTATTTCCTTCGTTAAAATTCCCTTTCTCTGTACTACATACGTCGCGGATACGGTAAACTACCCGTATGTATGTAACGGGCGAAAAATGGTAAACTATCAAAACCGTTCACTATTTAACGCATTCTTTTTCGTCTGTTTATTTATTATCTATCAATGTCAAATCGCCAACTGATATCAATTGGCATGCAACGGAACGCACCCTGCGCGCTGATTGGTTGAACGAATTATATAAATATTGTTTTTGACTGAACATTTAATTTATTTTATTTTGTCTTTTACCAGTGTCGACGGACCCCCGCTGGCCCTGGGCTCCTATTTCTGGGTGGTTTGCAAGGCAACAGAGGGCCTACCGCGAAAACGAACTTCGGTCGCGTGTTTCCGTATCTGTCACACTTGCAAGTTCGAGCGACCGGAGAAGGAGATACACGAACGAATTTCGTTTTCTTTTCTCGGTAGCCTCTCTGACACTACCCGCCTAACCTAACCTAGTTCCTTGAATATGCGTTCCGTGGCATGCCAATTTGATCCCAGTCACAGAATAGATAATAGTACAAGTACAGAAGGGACACTCCTTTGATCTTTACAAAAGGCGCTTTTTTTCTCAGCCAAAACATTAAGATTTATGGCCCTCTGACGTCGTCGACGTTCATCGTTACAAGTAGATGCCGGTTCTCCAACGTAAATAAAAAAAAATGCGGAGTGTCCCGCGCCTGTCCCAGTTAAATTTGACGGCTTTATATTGATAGATCATAAACCAACAAAAATATGCGCTAAATCGTAAACGGTTTTAACAGTTCCCATTTTTCCTTCAGTTTATAACATAGCGAGTAAGAAGATAAACGGACGGTGTTCACAATCTTACGGTGACTTATACATAAATGGTCTGATACATGCAAGTCTGTACATGATACGTGTTTTACATTCAGTTTGCGCATATCTGCATAATCATGTTCAATTGTAGGATTGTGTTATTCTAGTGGAATTGTTGACTGGAGTTTTGAATCCAGATTGTTTTAATATGCTCGTTGAACTTGTTGTGTTATTAAACAGGATAGTATCGATAACTCTAACAGGCCTACGACACATACACTTTCCTTTGCCGATATGGTGAAAACTAACAGTAAAACTCAAATCCGCCCTAGCAACTTGAGCTCAGTAGCAATTTACCCTAAACATCAATCAAAATCAAGCGAGGACACGAAAACCTTCATACAAAAAATGATTAATCCTGAGCAAATGAAATTGCACGTGAGAGCGCTACGTAAAGTTAAAAATGGAGGTATCATCATTAGCACTGATTCTAAGGACGAAATTGAAAATTTTAAACAGACATTTAAAAATACTTCCGCGAACATCACCGTCGATGAGCCCTACAAGCGCAGGCCCAGGATTGTAATAGTCAGCGTGCCGTCAGCTCTGCGAGAACAAGAAGTTTATAGTTGCTTATACGATCAAAACCTTGCTGACAAGATTCCGCACTTAACACGGGACAAAATCTTAGCCAGTATTAAATTAAGCCATAAGTCGGGAAGAAAATATGCCGAGACGTGTAACTACGTCATAGAAGTTCCAGCCCTTGTACGCAAAGCGCTCATATCCCAGAACCGAGTTTTCATCAATTAGTCATCATGCCTGAGAGACTTCACGATTGTCACTAGATGTTTCAAATGCCAGCAGTTTGGCCACGCCGCCAAGACATGTAGGTAAGCAGCCAGAACCGCAATGTCCGCATGTGTATGCGGACATTGTTGCAACGGTTTGTTAGATCGCTTACCCCAAAAAAAAATTATTTTAGCATTTTTTCCTGAACGCGGTTATTCTAGTCGCTTTTGTCCACTGCAGCTTACTTTCAGTTGTGTTGCTCCCGTATCGTATTTTATTATGTCTCAATTCATCTTCCTTGTAGGAAAACCACTGCAATCTCGATGAAGTAGGTAGGTGCTGCAAAGAAAAATTGCGTTTGGGAAACCGATATAACAAATCGCTGAAAGAGGTAGTGAAAGAAAAAGTCAGTCTTATCATTTACATTCTGCATTTGAATAATCAGAGCTTTCTGCTCTAGGTATACAGCTCAACAAAGCAGCAGACATTATGCCGCAATGCACACAGTTTATTTCTGTGCATAAAAAATGATTGTTTCATGTTATTTCCCTTTAGTTGCAGTAGTTCGGTTGTATAGTCCGGGGCCGAACCAATGCAACACTTTTAGTCTCATTAGTTCGGTTATGACGTCAAACCGAACTGTTGGGAATTTAAACGGCTAAAAATTACGGTACGGTATTACCGTCTGGGTAGTGATGTGATGTTACGGAGCCTAAAATTAAGAAAAATATATTTATTTTATAATAATGATTGTATAATGTAATGAAATAAATACTGAACTATATCTTGACAGTCGTATTCTACAATATAGTACTTAATACTTTATTCCGTTGACATCGTGTGCCGGATGCCGGATACGACCCAAACTTTCTTAAATTGTATCGTCTGATACTTAATTCGCAACATGCTTTCCTCAAAAAACTCAACGCAATCACATTCTTTCATTAGTATTTAATCAACTTTTATTAAATAACGTAGTCTTTTGTGTGTTTGCTAAAATGAAGAAACACTAAAATTGTTAAATTAATCCTTAGCTCATATTATCCAGCAAATAATTCCACAATTAATGAAACTAATTTCAAATTTATTCGGCAAGAACGCGGTAGAGTTGTTTTAGGGTCATCGATATTACCGTAACACTATTTATGCAAATAAAAAATCTTACTGGCGATGCAAATAATACAAAAATTGGAAATGTAAAGGATTTATAATATTATCGGATGTAAGTTCAATTCGAATTATGGTGATTTTTCCCTAAAACATAAGTGGTCTAACTTTGATAGTACGATGTGGTGATGTTGATCATTATCGTTTGATTGTAGAATGAAGAAGCAATCATAAGTGTCGGGGATCATTCGAGCAGCTGTACAACAAACGAAACTCAAAATGACATAGATATTATAATCAATAAATACGTAGAACGAGCTGCCCAAGGCAGAGAATCAGCTTCAAGAGTTTATCGATGATGTTTACTAGAGATTAACAATAAGGGCTTGCACACGGCAAGCTCTAAGCCGATCCCAAGCTTAAAACAAAATAAGAATACCATATATCGCAAAATTCATGCTCAAGCTCAGGTTGACAAAATACGTACTAACGTATTTTCAGAGATACAAATACCGGCAAAATTTCTAGATAACATTCTGGCTGAGTTTTATGATGATGATGTAAAAAAAATATTTTTTTGCAGCAAAAATCATTACTACTACTCACGCAATTTCTTCAGCGGTGCAGTTATTTTCTTCATCGTCCATTTTAAAAGGAACGTACACATTTTTCTTCACTTCACAAACACGAATCAAATGTTAAGAAGTTATTAATAACGAATAGTAATCATATTTCGACTTTTAATTTTGAACTGGAACTTTGGTGGGAAATTAGAAATATGACACATTGACACCTCTTGTTTATGGTCTGTTTTGTTTTTAATTTCCTTGCACTTGTCATCCGAACCAAACTGAATCCGGATCAGAACCGAATCGGATCGGTTCATATTTATAAATAATACCAATAATTGGTAAAATGTGTATATTAACACACAATACATGATAATTTATTTTTATTTTAGTAAATAATTTATGTTTTACATATATTTGATAGTAAATAAAAACTCTTTATTTCCAAAAATTTGCTTATGAAGTTGGTACCACTGCAATATAGTGGCTGATTAAAAAAAAATAGATGATTTGACATCGTCGTCAACAGTGCTTTTATGGAAAATGTATGAACCATAAAAGTACACTTAAGAGTGCGTTTATTGGCCATAGAGCATAGACTCTTTCGACGACTTATTATCTGTGGCATTGTATTTGAGCTAAAGCCATTGATTCAGTATATAGAACTAGATGCACAATGTCAAACAAATATGCCAAGAAATGTGCCCCAGAATGACAACTCTAGCTACATTTCAGTAATTGCTAATAGCGTTAACTTATAACCTGCATCAAAATATATGTTTCATAAAAAAGACCTGTGTTTTAGACTCTAGCACCATATTAGAAAACTAACATCAAAAGGATAAATACTTTTTAGTTTATTGAGACATATCATAATGTGACTTGACTGCTCACATCAAAACTTTAGTAAGCGTTTAGCGAATGAATGGAGTCGCGCTATAAAAATATTTTAATAATATTTTATTTGTTTAATCAGAAAGACCAATAGCAAAAATAAATCAGGTTTCTTTATTTAACAAGTGGGGAATAAACAGTTTCAAATGTATGTAAAAATATTATACACAAAACAATTGTTGGGTGAGATTTCCAGAACATACAGTGCAGCTGACAGAGTCCTAAAAAGAAGTCATTTTAGTTTCCTTGAAATAGATTCAGTTTGTTAAAAAATGTCTTTTTAACCTGCGTTAACTTTTTATACTTTCTTTTTTGCGGTGTAATGTAAGCGTACAGTCAAGTAGCGATCAGCTATCGATTTTATTAAAACAATCCTATGATTGTTGCTGTGCTCTTTTTCTGAGTTTGAAATGTTTGAATTGAAAATGTTTACGCACAAGAATGTCTTTATACTGTTATTTCCTACTCCCATTCGCATATTACATCTTATAAAACCTTCAGTGGTTTTGCACACAGTATATACATCTTCAGATGCGTAGAAAAGGCTACCCAAGTTCCTAATGTCAATCAATTTGTGAAAATCGTGTCTTTGCTTTACCAGAAGAGAATAAGTGCATATTATTATGTCGCACCGAATCGCTTTCATTCAGTAGCCTACGACGTATCCAGCAATATATCCAACAACTTGTTTAATATATTCGAAATAATTTTCAGTTTGGTCAAGATCACAAGACAACATGTCACAGTTTGCTTCGAAAACTGTTTCTATAACTAATTTATGGTGTACATCGGTGTTGAGTTCTCTTCCAATGTCTTCGCGGTACCCAACAGATGTATTATTTAAATGGGTTACTTATTGTATTTTGGCCATTTAAAATTGGTATATTTTTTAATGGAATTGCGTTACCGGTAAATTTTGATCCTAGTTCCAAATACATTCATAGCTTTTTATACGCTGATTAGAATTGGACTGTATTGGGATTGTTGTTGTATCCTCCATGACTTCGTACATATGTTACCAATGAACAGTTAAATATGGTCTTGGCTAAGTTTGTCGGATAAAATATACGACATTTTTTGGGAATCGTCAATTAATGTTTTGTACAAATACTCCAAGGATTCTAAGCACACCGATTTTAAATGAAAACCTTAATTATGTAGGTAACGACATCATAAAAAAAGTATCTAACACCGACTCCTTAGATTTAAGTTCCGCGACTTTGTCATTTTGAATCTTAGAGCACTAAACCAACAGGAGCGGCCATGAGTCATTTTCTATACATAAAAAGTCTGCCGATTTTTGCGTGGGAGGGGAACGTCAAATGTAGGCGTAACCTGAAAATAACTACGTCAGATAAACGTCAGTCCATACAATGTGTATGACCACTGGTCATATATTTTTGGCAGAGGGGAACGCCTGTCAATGGCCGCTCCGGTTGGTTTAATGCTCTAAGTTTTGAACTCACAAAATTAATTATTTAAAACATGTTTAAAACTATTAAATAACAGTGGTTTACACAAATTTCCTTACGTTATGAAAAGAACTTACTTAAAGAAATAAATCCCATCTTTTTTGTTGTTTTTTGTTGGTATTAACGCAGTTTTTGACTGAATATTTAGACATAACTGACAAACAGACTAAACGCAAAAGAGCCTCTTTTGGAAGGCCATTGTGCCACATTTCAGCTAATTGTGTATATAGTTCTATATACTAAATCAATGGCTAAAGCCTATATAAATGACAGATAACGGTACAGGAGTAGAAAAATATATTTTCGGAAAACAAGACATTTAAGTTATGCTTATGCCAAACTAATGTATATGAACTTTCATTACCTACGGTATTTGTTGAAGAAAATCGAACCTACGAAAATAAATCATTGTTGGGAAGAAATCATTTACATATGGTCAAAATATACATCGAAGGTGATGATTAAATGTTAGTCCGTATTTCATAAGTGATAAATCCTTGACCTGGAGGACCTAAGGATAGCTCCGAAGTAGGAAAACGCATCTTTACTCAACTATATTTATTGAAGGAATGGAAATGTCACAATAGGAGATCAGAGGGTGCACTGTAAGGTTTAATACCAGCGCACCAAGAAGGTTAACATAAATCACACCAACTTTCTTAATTAACACTAGTACATACAAAATAGATATATTTTGTAGGCAAATAACAGCTTGTAACAGTATAAATTAAGTTGTTAACTCTCAGCAACATAATAATAATAACACAAAATGACCTCTCGTCAATGAAAACTCACTTATATACCCTCTCAATCAAATTCAAACCGTAACGGACTGGAGGTTTTCTAACGCGTTTGCCCTGCGCAATCTGGACTGGGACGGGCGGATGAATGGCGATGCTGGTCTGTGGAGGACCTGAAACTTCCTGGCTGGGGGCAGAACTTGATGCGTCATTTTGGGTCGGTAACTGCGGGGTTGGTGCGACATTCTCGCCACCTCCTGGTATAATATTCTCCCCACCTCCTGGTTCACCAGTCTCAGATAAAACAAAACCTTTCTTTGAGCTGGTCAACATGCCGGTGCCCTGTGGTGCCGTCCCCCCTAGCAACAAGACAATTACGAGTTCCTTTCACTGCTGAAACTACCCCCGGGACCCAATTACTTTTACCAGTGAACTCTCGCATCCACACGGGATCTCCGCTATCCATCTGTGTTGGCGGCTTTTCGATATCCCTTTCCGTTTGCCTTCTTTGGGCTTGATAAACCCGCTGCTCGACTGCTACCACGGGTGACAGTAAATCTAATCTGCAGCGAAGCGCTCGTTTCTGTAACATGATGGCCGGCGTCTCTCCGGTTGTACCGTGTACACAATTGTGGTCATATAATAAATAAGACTGCAATGCCACATCTAAGTTAACTCCTTCTCTTGTAGCTTACTTTAGCGCCCGCTTGCACAACTTTACGGCACCCTCAGCTACACCATTTGATGCCGGGTGGTAAGGTGCACTGAAAGTATGCATTATCCCATACTCGTCGCCAGTTGATAAATCCTTGACCTGGAGGACCTAAGGATAGGTCCGAAGTAGAAAAACGCATCTTTACTCAACGATATTTATTGAAGGAATGGAAATGTCACAATAGGAGACCAGAGGGTGCACTGTAAGGTTTACTACCAGCGCACCAAGAAGGTTAACATACATCACAATAAGAAGATATTTTTTTTTATTTATTTAGAAGCCTTGCGGATTTTTATCATAAAGACAAAATGGTAAGAAAAACAATAACCTGTGTTCTCATTGTCTCCAGATAACATTGGAAAATGCACTGTTTGCAAAAGTATAGAGGAAACAAACCTCCGCAAACTGATGCTAAATACTCCTGAACCTAGGTTTGTGGAATTCTGGCAAAAATGCATGGAAACGGTGTGCAAGTATGCCTACTAGACTAGACAAGAGAGTATTATTGCTATTTATTTATAAGATGAAGAAGTTCTACGTATTATTTCATTTAAATTTGTCATTAAAATAATGTGTTTTTATTGATCTACTCGTACATCCTTAACCGTACTTTTGAGCCGTTCCAATTCCCAACAGTTCGGTTAAACGTCATAGCCGAACTATAATGAGACTAAAGTGTTGCATTGGTTCGGCCCCGGACTATTCAACGGAACTACTGCAACTAAAGTTATTTCAATGTTCTTTTAAGTTTTGTATTTTTGTTATTTGTGTGTATTTAACAAAAACTACTACTTATATTATAAACAAATCATAAATCAATCATTTATTCGTGACAGTAAATACATACGAAAAGAAAAAAGGTATATATATCCGTCACGATAAGGACCCGGCTTAGCATGCAGCTGACTTTAACTGCCAGCGCTGGTCTTCCGTTCAGTGAAGTTCAAGTCCATTCAGTGAAGGAACAGAAGGCAGTGTTGCGACACACACGACAACATCATCATCCTCACCACTTAGATGGTTGGCAGTCCTCAACTGTGCGCTTCTTCAGAAACTTCCTGCCTCGCACAGCTAATCTGTGGAATGGATTGTCGCCTGCGATATTTCCGGACCGATACGACCTTCAAACCTTCAAGAAAAGAGCGTACTCCCATCTTAAAGGCCGGCAACGCACCCACAACACCTCTGGTGTTGCAGGTGTCCATGGGCGGCGGTAATCGCTTACCATCAGGTGATCCGTCTGCTCGTTTGCCTCGTATCACATAAAAAAAAACATCAAGAGATATACACATAAACACATAGTGCTAGAGAAAGATAACATAAGGGAATCAGTAAATTAGTAGACGTAGCAACTTGTTGGTATGCGACGAGTTGATACGCCCGCTTAGGCCGTTATACAAATTATGAATGCAGGCATAATATTTTGCAGCGCTAGCAGCAGTGGCAATAATAGGAAACAGGGAAGAAACACAGAATAAGAACAGCTGAACCATGCAAATAGTAACTAGAATAAAGTATAGCTAAATCATATAATGTATAAACTACAGACTAACAATTTAGTGGCAAATAATTAGTATATTATGCTAATGTCTTTAATTTTTTAAAGCATCACATCACATCATCAGCCTATATACGTCCCACTGCTGGGCACAGGCCTCCTCTCATGTATGAGAGGGAACGGGCAGTAGTCCCCACGCTTTAAAGCATGTCAGGCCTTAATTGATTAAGTTAACAAACTAATTTTCTTCTCAGGCGGGCACTCTTGTCAGAATGGTGGCTTTGGGATGTCTTCTTCCATTTTGGTTGCGGCTTTTGCGAAATCTCCCTCTCTATTCGTAACACTGCGTGCACAATCCATTAAACAACACTTCATCAAACACAAACAGTTTAAAAATTTGGCTAAGGTGTTTCAGTAAACCCACTTTTATTTGTCTATGCTTTTGGCTGGTTGGCGTCAGTTTATAAAAGAGAAGAAGTGTGTTGATTTATTTCTAATACAAATCCTCTTTATTACAAAATAAAACAGGGTGTTTTGTGATAATACTGTTTTAATGCACAGTTGCCCACAGTTCTATTAGCGGATACAGAGCCAGGTGGCTACAGATATTGCAATTGCAACACCCGCGTTGCTAACTATATGAATCATAGGAATAAATGACGTAGCCAGTGTCATTAAATTAAATATAATTAACAGGACCTATGAAAGTTTATTTCGATAAATAAAAATTATGTATTTTTTAGACAACGTGGTGGATGTCTGCCTCTGGCTGGGCTACGTTTCATCGACTATCAATCCCATCATCTATACGATTTTCAATAGAACTTTTCGAGCTGCATTCCTGCGATTGCTTTGCTGTCAATGTTCAAGGTAAGCATAATATGATTAGAGATCAAAATATTCGTATACTTAAGTGAAATAATGTAAAAATAGAACAATGATCCAAACTAAAGCAAACTGTTTAGTAAAGAAAAACAACGACTGGCGGGATTTCACATTCAATTGCGACAATTGTTTTTTAATTTAGCGCGTGAACATAAATAATCCCAAAAAATGAGTTCAAGTGAATCTGATTCGGAAATAGATGGCACTCCTACGATTTAAAAGCTGAGGCTGAATTAGCAAAAACAATATACTTCCTCCAAAATCCAAGGAGTGATATATGAAAACTTATGAAAAATTTATGAAGCAGAAGGCAGAAATATATTTCAGCTTTCTTCACCACACAATGCAGCCGACAAGTTTATGGGCTGTGTATTATATGCTTCCGGTAAATCGATCACAATATCTATCAGTAATTGCCCTAATATGAATGTAACCTTCTATATTAATTAAACGAATTTGTTGTTTAACTTTCTTTCATTTTTGAGAAATGCATTATACAAGCCTCAACCAGTAAGAAAGCCATCCTGGCCTCGTATATAACCGGAAACCGGACCTCACCTGCGATTCGGTCCGGTTAACTCATACTTGGCCTGCAGTAATGTACTATAAAAAGAGCTCCTTGGACATTCAATTCGTACTGGTGTGTGGAGCCCAAATATTTTCGACTTTAATAGCCTCATCTGAAACAATATAATACCTACATTGAGTTTAATGTACCATTTTATTTATGCTTTGTATTTACAAAAAACATAATTTTGCAATCATTGTCAACCCGGACTCCGATTCTAAATACTACTACTCAATATACTTATCCAAACAACCACTTAGTTTTTGAGTGCACAATAGGCATGATGACAGTAATATGGTACTAAAATATGGTACTTTCTTAGTGAAATTTTAATCATAGAATACGAAAAATGCATATATTTTTATATTAAGTAAGAGATTGTTATTTATATTGGTAAAATTAAACTGAAAAATGCGGACGCTCGCCATGATATGTTAAACACCAATCAGAGCGCATGACGTCACACTTGTATAAACAAATACCCTTAACGGCCACTACCACAGATTACAGAGAAAGGCAGATAGGCCCTAATAAATTAGACGTTAACTATACATCTTGATCTCTCACTTACGTACTGAACGACTAGTAAGACAGGGATAGAACCATGTTATCTGACAGGTCTTCATACGTCATTTCGTCATTCATCGATTTCAGACTTGTAAACTTTTTGATTCCTGTTTATTCAAAGAGCAATGGAGCATCTAGGTAGCAAGCGTCAAAGGTTTGCATTCTGTTTATACAAACGTGACGTCACTCGGGACGCCATGACACCGACAGTCGTTTTAGCGCCAATTGATAATTTAAAAACTAAAATGCATTTTTTTTCCTACTTAACTGTTATTTTCTCTAAAAAAATCTTATTCGTTGTACATAATAAATGTTTCCAAACATTATAGAACAGCTTTTCAAAATGAGTCGTCATGCCTATTACACAAACTTATGCCTATTACTCCTCTTATAATTAAATGAATACGCAAAGATTTATTTCATATCTTCTATACGGTACACAAACTTTAAGGTAAGTAAAACGTTCAGACAGTTTAAGTTCCTTTCAAGAGTTCTTCTACTCATTTGAAAGAGCGTTGATAACCTTTCATTGCTTTCGCCACTTCGCAACTTCATTAAATAAATAGCTAAAGCAGTTGTTGCGTTCGGGCTAGACAAGGAAGGCGTCTGCTCCAAGATATCTTAGAATTGTTCTCGGCTAAGACCTAATCGAATATATATTTCATCGGTTTCCATATTGTCAATATTTTCGAAGTCCGGGATACAGATTCTTGAGAGAGCTCAGTGAGAAATGAGTACTAATAAAATCGTGTCTTAGATTTGGACTATCAATGACATCATCCCAATTATTATTAGATCTTAAATGTGGTTCACATATCCTAGCATTTTCCGATATATACATTGGTTAAAGTCACATAAAAGCGATCCTTTTACATTTTCAGTAGTACGACGTAGAGCACTTCTGCATACTCTGTCAAATAAACAGTTCGCTGAAGTGTTAGGTACTCGAGAATACTTCTTCTCTTCTTCTACCTGCAATGAACGTATGTGTGGGGTAGGGTTTACATTTGGCTGTACAGCGTGGACAGCTCGTTGAACTCTCTGCCAGCATAGTTTCAGTTAGTTTGTAAGTTTTTTATTTTTATCTTTCTGTTGTTTTTTTTTCATGGTTATTTTAAATAAATCCTAGATTTTAAGCTTTTTGTAAGACATGTACAACTAATGGATCTTAAGTTATCACTCACTATCGTTTTATTCAATCTGAGAAAAAGAAACTGATAAACGCAATGATAGTTAAAAAGCGAATTTATACATATATTGAAATAATAACAATGTAATTGTTATAAACTAAATGTTACCTACATAAATTCCCACAGGAAATTTACAATTGGTAGTAAAATACCAATCTTCATCATTTAATGATATCTTCGCAATGACTTCTGTTGAAGTCCGTGAAATTGTCTTCCGCTTCTATTATTTTCTCCCAACTTTGCATGGGTCGGCCGCAGATGGTAGGAACAGGCACGCGTTCCTGGGCAAACATACAGGTTCCATTTTATTGACAATGACGCGTTTATATTGTCTGGGATTGCTATCAATGCCAATAAATTACATCCACCAAAGACGCAGGTTTTTTTTTTTTTTCTTTTCTTCCGGCGTCCTAGCCAATAGACGATTGTTTTGTAAATAATCAATTTTCATAACACTTCTAGCACTACGAGTAGGTACAATGACGTATAATTGTCTGCCAATGAATGATTCCTTTTTAAGAATGATAATTAGCATGTTTTTGGCCATTCAATTCATAGTAATATTATAAATGGTTAAGTGTATGTGTGTGTGTTTGTTTGTCCGTCTTTCACGGCAAAACGGAGCGACGAATTGACGTGATTTTGTAAGTGGAGATAGCTGAAGGGATGGAGAGTGACATAGGATAGTTTTCATCCCCTAAGGGGGGTGAAGTGGAGGAGGGGGGGGGGGGGGGGGGGGGTAAGTAAAAGTTTGTATAGAGCTGCGATTTAAACGAGTTCCACGCGGACGGAGTCGCGGGCAGAAGCTAGTATTTGTATCAAAAGGAGTGTTACAGTTTGGTCTATTTATATCGCTATATAAGTTTTAGTACACCAAGTTTTGTCTAAAATTCTTTCGATAGTTCCGTGAAAATAAGAACAATTCTAAATATTTTAGTTCTCGCTGACTTTACTTCAATTCCGTTCACGGCTGATGGAATACGATGGTTACTTGATCGGGACCAGCTCCATAAAAGTAAATTAATAGCCACAATCGGAACGAGTTCCGTACAAGTAATTTAAAATACTCGAAAAGTATCAGTTCTGAAACTCCGGTTCAGTAGACGGCCTAAGGGTTCGCGAAGATATCGAGGCGTCCTCTTAATTACTTTTACGTTACACCTGGCCATAATGCGAGTTTTACTGCACGCTGCGCGTACGGGAAAATTCGCATTGTGGCCAGGTGAAGACGTAAAATTTTGTACTCAACACGGGCGGTAATTCGTAAAGCCCCAGAGCGCATATTTATGGCCCTTCATTCACAAATTCACCGCCCTAGTTACGTAATGTACTATTAAACGTTGTTCCCAGACGCGGCCGCTGCACACTGTACCGTTCTGCCACCGCCGCGGGTTCCACACGCGGCGCTTCGCTGCTTTGCGCGCGGGCAGCGTTGCCGCTGGCCATATCACTCCGCCCCTCGGATATGATCGAAGCAGCAGTACCAGAAACCACTGAAACTATTATGATGGAACCAACACTACACAAATTTCGTCACTATTAGGAACTGTGGCAGTTCCTTTGACCCATTCGTTGCTAAGCGCCAGATTAGTAAGAACTTTGGATGCGTTGCCATCCAGATAAAGCTAACTAAATGGGGATTTACCAATGGACATTTCGTTTTTGAGGATATACCATGTAATCCTTAATAGAAGTTCGGACGCCTCCTGTCGGCGTCCACGTCATGGGGTCAACAAAGACACCGGTGAAAGGGTTAACGTGATCCTCATATTTTTAAATAGTGTACCTAACTACCTATATGTGAGTCAAGCTAAATCGCAGTTCAAGCTGTATATGGATAACTTTTAGGGAAATGATAAAATTCCTTTATTTCTAATAATTCTCCTATTGATACAACTGGTTATCTTGTAGTAAACTTTTTTGTGTTCAAAAAAATTATAGATTGTGTCTCAAGGGAGCACTTTTTTATATTGACGGCGAGGGCAGTTGAATTATCATATTGAATTATCTTAACAAAAATAATTTTGCTACCGAGTGGGACATGTTTTCACACCTTCTACGGTGAATTTCAGGGAACCAAAGTACAACTTTGATCCCTGATTTGATAATAAAGACTCTTTACTGAAAAGCAGTCGAGATGAAAATAGTATCTAATATCAATATATCCATTAAAACCAATTCCAAATATGTACCCACTCGAAATGGGATTATTACTGGATTGCGACCCCGGATGTATGATGTACGATTGTGCGACATCTCTATTGAACGACAGTTCAATCCTACGAAATGTTAATATGCGACGTATGACAAATCGACATTACAAAATAAATGTACGGCAGTATTTATATGCGAAGTTATAGTTTGCGACGTATTACTGTTCGAAATTACTTGTGTATGACAGTATGTATCTGCGAATTGAAATTGTGACAATACGACATTACGAGAATACTAATGGTCGACAATTCCTTTGTGCGAAATTCCTGCCAATTGTCGTTGCAGAATTTTGTCTGTAGGTATTTGATCATTCTTTTATAAGTTCGTCAATCGTTTTGGATATATTTTGTTTTTTCCGACTTAACAAAGCATTCCAACGTCTATACCATGCTTCGAGAGCGTTTTGTGTTCGCGGAAGGGCACCTTGAATGGTATGCCACACAGACCACATTTCAGGCGGAATATTTCTTCCCCTGATGTAGTGCTTGTAAAACCGGCCTGTGACAGCAATTGACTCATCGGGCAGGATTGATCTTGCAATCACGTCGAAGGCATTGGGTATTTCATCAGGGAGAAGGAAAGGTAGAGCTAGAAGGTGCCTCATTCTCAGAGTTGGGCAAAAATTAACTATTTACGAATAACCGGGAAGATAACTTAATCATCTTTTATTTGAAATAACTAAATAATCCGTCATTTGTTATTTTGAATTTATCTAGATCAGTTTAATTTTTATCTAGTTAAATTAGTTGTGATTTTAAAAAAAAGATGAATGTCAGTAGTACAGTCAAGTAGAACTACAAGTGGTCGAGCCCTTCCGTCGCTGAGCATCATATTCGCAAAACATGATATTCGCAAAACATCATATTCGCAAAACATCATATTCGCAAAATATCATACTCGCAAAACATGATATTCGCAAAATATCATATTCGCAAAACATGATATTCGCAAAATATCATATTCGCAAATCATGATATTGGCAAAACATGATATTCGCAAAACATGATATTCGCAAAACATGATATTCTCAAAATCGAAATCACGATTATCGATAATTATACCCCATTACCCCATTTAGTAGTAGAGCTGTCACGGGACTTGTCATACCTGGTTTTCTTCTACCATTTTTTATTTTCGTCGTTAAAATTGTATGTAGTTTCATCTATTCGTTAGTGCTATTTATTCTGGGACACACTGTAAGTATAATATATAGATTAATGAACACAAAAAAACGGCATGGTGACTTTGCTTTATAGAATAGATACACAATTGTAACCTATATGTACCTAACCTATATTTTATGATTTTCATCAAAATCATAAAATATAGGTTAATTTTAGATACTAATTTCGTCCGTTTTCCATTCGGCTGAGAATATTTGTTACAATCTCCCAAAGTTTCCTGTGACGTCATTACAAACCGCATTGTAATCGTAAAAACCTCATATCTCGGTACTATCCTATTTCTCTAGAGAAATTGTATATTTTATATCTCACGAAATGGTCAAATTACATAAATACATAATCGACATTTCGCTTCATGGTTAATTTGCGTTACTGAGCAATTTGCTACATAGACGATTCGGTACTAAACCGAAAAAACGGAGGTTTTGTTTTAAATAAGAATGAAGTTGTATTATTTTAAGTTATGTCTTTAGTGAGGTTGTAATATGAATTATTAAATTGCTTAAAAAACTTACTCTTTCATTTTTTATGTTTATCATGCTTATGCAACATGAAAACCTGGTATGGTCGATAGCTGTAAAGCAAAATCTTAAGTAATAGGTACTATACTACCCGTCAATGGCATCACAATCAAAATAAATATAAATAATAAGTATCAGGGACAATGAAAAAAAAATGTGAGTCAAAGTACGGGGATATTCCGTCAATAGGGCGGAAATTGTTCGGAATCAGCGAGTGACTCGATGATTTTTTATGTTTATTCAAAGATTCAAAGATTCAAAGATTCAAAGATTTATTTGTCCAACATAGGTAGTTATTAGGTATTACATTTTTCCAGTATCACTATGTGGCGCCTTGCGGCATACAAATATAGTTATATTTTTGTAACATGCTTCTGCATGCAGCATGCTTCACAAATAATTTACATTAGGTAGTCAACATATCACAATATATATATATAAATACAAATTTAAGTTAAAAGTCCGTTAAAATGAAATATAAAATATGATGTAGTCAGCATTATTAAAAATATAAAGAATAGAGTAATTGGAATTAAGTACATATGTCAGCTAAAAATTGATTAATTGAGTAATAAGCTTTTTTTAATAGAAATTCTTTTAATAGTTTCATATCAACATCATTTTCACCAGTTCCAACAATAGTCTGTGGTAGTTTATTAAAAATCTTGTGGGCCATTCCAATTATGCTTTTTTGCAATAACGCTGTACTACTTGAAATTGCTTTTAATTTATTCTGAAGGCGGGCACTTTTGTATTTACCAAATTGGTTTCGATTTTGGATCACAAAATTTACTATTTCATATATGTACAAACAAGGTAATGTGAGTATTTTTAACCTAATAAAGTGTGGTTTGCATGAGTCACGCTGTTTGATTCCACAGATTGAACGCAGTCATTTTTTTGGGCTTTAAATGCATTTTCCCGATTTGTGGAATTACCCCAAAAAAGGATACCATATCTCAATGTGGATGTAACATATGCGTGGTACGCCGTTAGTAAAGATGCCTGATTGGACACTTTTTTAAGATTGTATAAGGCATATGAAAATGAACTAAGTTTTTTACATATAATGTCAATGTGGTTTTTCCACGTCAACTTATTATCTACGCTAAGCCCTAAAAAACGACTAACATTAGTTTCATTTATTCTATGTCCTTTATAAGCTATATTTAAACTAGTTGGCTGCAATTTTTGTCTAAATGTCATTATATTCGTCTTATCCAGATTAATTTTCAAAATCATTTATCATGCTCATGCAGCATGAAAACCTGGTATGGTCGATAGCTGCACAGCAAAATCTTTAGTAATCTATACTACCCTTCAATGATATCACAATCAAAATAAAGATACATAAAAAGTATCAGGGACAATGAAAAAAAAATCTGAATCAAAGTACGGGGATATTCCGTCAATAGGGCGGAAATTGTTCGGAATCAGCGAGTGACTCGCTGATTTATTTTTTATCAATGTGTAGCATATCGTTAGGAAGGTCATAAGCTAGAGCAGTATTTAAAGAAAAAATAACCTCTCAATTTTTTAATAATTGAATTTCGATGTTGGATTTTTTTTACGCAATCAGTAATTTTGTGGAATAAAAATCCTGGTACGTCCCTTTGAGACTCTCAATTAGAATAAAAACTATTATTATGTGAAAAAACATGTATTACCAAGTATTCAATACAAAAAAAAAAATTACATACATTAATAAAAAAGTAACGAACGTTTAAAGGCGGGATTTCGGGAAATTTAAGAAACAACATTTAAAAAATCATGTCTCCAAAACAGGAATATGATGTTTTGCGAATATGATATTTTGCGAATATGATGTTTTGCGAATATGATGTTTTGCGAATATGATATTTTGCGAATATGATGTTTTGCGAATATGATGTTTTGCGAATATGATATTTTGCGAATATGGTGTTTTGCGAATATCATGTTTTGCGAATATCATGTTTTGCGAATATCATGTTTTGCGAAAATCATGTTTTGCGAATATCATGTTTTGCGAATATCATGTTTTGCGAATATCATGTTTTGCGACTATCATGTTTTGCGAATATGATGTTTAGCGAATATGATGTTCAGGGACGGAAGGGGTCGAGCATGGTGAACTGAAAATAACCTACAACAAAAGTAATTAATGTTTTGTAAATACTTCAATGTATGAAATATAAATATTTACGACATTTTTCTTCTGTAGTAGCTATTCAACACACTTATGGAAAGAAACTTACTTACACTGTTGACTGATCGTGTCGACACTGAGATGTAATTGGTATACAGCCTGTTTTGGCCTGTGATTATTTTATTGTATTTTGAAAAAAGAAGAAGTAATGAAGCCTGCATCAGTAAGTGTCATTAAGTGTGATGCAGGCTTAAGGCCTCTCACAGACTGGCGCGGCCTGGCCACGGCGGACAATAGTAAACTTGTCCGCCGCTGTCAAATTTACTATTGTCCGCCACCGCAGGCCGCGCCAGTGTGTTGCAGGCCTTATAGTCCACAGGTCGCGGAGGACAATAGTGAACTTGTCATAAGCTGTCAAATTTACTATTGACCGCCACCGCAGGCCACAGTTCAGGCAGTCTGTGAGAGGCCTGAATCATCATAAAATGTCAACTAGACAACTGGTGGATGCATAGCTGAATGTGCAAGTCGCAAAATGTGCTGGCTACGTAAAATGAGCAAATCGCAAACTGTGCAGATCTCACAATGAGCAGACCACGAAATGTGCAGATCTCATAATGGGCAGATCGCAAAATGTGCACATCTCATGATGGGCAGATCGCAAAATGTGCACATCTCATAATAGGCAGATCGCAAAATGTGCAGATCTCACAATGGGCAGATGGCAAAATGCGCAAGCAGATCTTTATTTATACTAGTTCATAGCAGTTTCAGAGATACTCTAAGGCCGGTCGGTGTAGGTACGACGAGCGAAGCAAGGAGGAGTGTTAAGTGAATTGCGACCCGAACCGAAACGTTCACTTTCTCATATTAGACAATCACCTGGACTTTTGTACTTACCTAGAATACATAGAATCTGTCTTACTCAGATTTGACATACTGAGATTCTGGACATGCCATTTTCTGACCTATTCAGAATCCAGCACTATGAGAATGTGAAGTGCTAGGAATTTGCCATATGGATAATCTAACATTGTAGGAACTTGATAACTTAGAAAATGCTTCATTCGGAATTTTACGAATCTGAATTAAATGGAAACTGGCTACCCTAAAATCATACTTACTCAGGTTTTGGCCAGCTAAACTGGCGAAACCCGATTATGACCGGGTCCGCCTAAACGGTTAAGTTCACGTCCGGATCTGCGGGAATCGGCTCCGCTCGGGTATTGAACACCCGTGACCCGCCGGGGTGAAGAGAATTCAAGAAGACTTCTTATTCACAATTTTTAACTCGTAGCTCTTAAAGACAATCCATCGGATTGCCAGTACATGTCGACGGCGGATCGGACCCGCGTGTACGAGTACCTATAGTGTGATCTGCACATATTGCGACCTGCACATTTTACGAATTGCACATTTTGCGACCTGCACATTTTAAGATTTGCACATTTTGCGACCTGCACATTTTACGATTTGCACATTTCGCGACATGCACATTTTAAGATTTGCACATTTTGCGATTTGCACATTTTACGATCTGCACCTTCTGCGATTTGCATTAGTGCACATTTTGCGACTTGCACATTCAGCTATGCATCCCAACTGGGGTCCATGTCATTTATTATTATAAGCTTACTTCAATAACAAACGAGGTCAGTTATTTTCATCTAGATAATTAAACTAAATAAAAAAGTTGTCAACGTACTGTTTGTGGTTGAATTTATCTTAATATAAATTTATTTGAAATGATTTTATTTTAAATAATTATCTAGATAACGCCCAACTCTACTATTTCTAACAGCGAAATCGATGTCTTCGGTATACTTTTTCACTAATCCTTCTTTCTGTATATGCTTCCATACATTTTCGTACAATGAAAGTAGCATCCTTAATGTTGGCTTTCCGGGGATGTTTTTTTAATAGCGGCTATCTCAAAGTCAGTGATGATGAAGGATGGAGAAAAGCTAACTTCAAATTTGACTGCTTTTCGGATAATTAGCTGAAGAAAATAATAATAAGCATGTCTGGTGGAAGGGCTCAGTATTTAAATGTCCCGTCCACAATTACGAATGCACATTCACTTAATAATATTACATTTTCTTCTGTGGTAAAAAGTATTACTCTTTCACCATTGTAATAAAGATCCGCTATCAAAAATGACTTGTTGTTAAGTTTACACTTATCTTCCCACACTACCACTTCATCTATGGACTTGGGAATTTCGGGCTGGTCCTTGGTTCTGATTCTGTGTATCATCTGCCTCATGGCTTCCTTGCTAGAAAGAAATGGACCACTGGTTGGAGGCAGAGAACTTGAGCACGCCTGTATAATTTGCACGGGTGCTTCCAACGAACTTTTAGCTCTGCATTTTGTAGCGAATGAAAAAAAGCGATTTATGATGGGTTTTTATTCAAGGATATATTATGCGCTACCTACTTTCTTAGACTTGCTCGGATTTCAGTCGGACCAAACTACTGAACTATGGTTTCAAGGGTCCTCTTGTAAGTCGTCTTGGACTCATTTAGTTTAATTTTTAGGAGGTGTCTTGGATCACTTGCGTGATTATGTTGGGTGCGTAACGATGCCAATAAATATTGTTGAAATAATAATAGTCGCAATAACACTGTTTTCCTATAATTTTCGAGTCATATAACAACACTTAATATATTTACATACGATATAATTATCATTTTATATAATGGTAATTTGATATAATAACATTCAATAAAACATACTTTAAATATAATGCATATTTCCTGTAGTGAACAAATGATATAATGCTAATTTCTTCTAATGCACAATTCGCATAATGTTTTTGATAGACTCTAAGGCAGGTCGGTGTAGGTACGACGACGAGCGAAGCGAGGAGGAGTGTTAGGTCGAACTGCGACCCTACAGCGCGCGTGCCGAGCGAGCGAAGCGAGCGTTCCGCGGTAGCGGCCGCCGAAGCGCCAGAAATGAACACTTTTTACTACTTAATATACACTTACATAGTACATTTTGCAAACCGTTATGTTTGCTACATTTTCTTTTGATAATAAAATATTATTCTACTTGATAGTTATGACATAAAACTTGTATGTAACATGAGCATTATACCATATAATGATTAAAAAAATAAGTGTTATATCCGATAATCGTTATACAAAATAAACATATATGTTTTGAGATTATAACAAACTTTTATTACATACAATGAGTGATTATATACCTTGAAAATATATCAAATGTTGTTATAGCGAATGAAATTATATTATTTATTTTTATACCCATCATTACACACCCGATTATGTTCTCTAGTCTTTTGAGTCTCTATAACGTGTCTTTCATCTTGCAATTTTGTTTTCATTGCACTCGGACATTTGTAAGCGTTTTTCTTCAAGCAACTCCAGTAATAGGCATCTTCTCTTTTCTTATTTAAGGAATATAAATATCCGTCCGAGAATATATAAGATCTTTTCCATGCTGCGATTTTATTATTTGTGCAAATCTCGTTTGTAGGGACATTTTTACCAAAAAACGTCATAAGAAATTCAATTTATTTTGACACTATGACATCTGATTACTCTTTGAAAAATATTCAAAAAAACATCATAAACCCAGTAAGTATAATACTTATTACTCGTAAAATAAGTTGCAATAGTAACAGTAACTAGTGTTAACGAAAAGAGTTTAGCTAGCCCACTGCGGATTGGAGACTTCATATACACCTTTTGAATTTCTTCGCAGGTGTATGAAGGTTTTCTCACCATGTTTTCCTTCAACGAAAAGCGAGTGGTAAATTTCAACTGCCATTCCGCACATAGCTAAGGTCGGAAAAATTTATTTACTTAGTAGTATTTTTTACCTGAAAAAATGCTCCAAAAAAATTGAGAATTGCTCTCATTGTGACATGTCGCATAGTCGTGCATCGCCTAATTATATTTCACATAAACAATGGTTCGCACAATTTTGCATGTCGCATAGTCGTGTATAGCCTAAATTTTATTCGCATATAGCGCAGTTCGCACAAATGAAGTGTTGCACAATCGTCCTTCGCCCAATCACACTTCGCACGAACAGTACTTCGCACGAGCGTGTGTCGCACATCCTTAGTAAACCCAATCGAAATATCAACACGTACAACAGAATGTTTGGTAAGAATAAATAATAAAAAATGAACCAGTAGTATATGTATTGTTTTCGATGATATTAATGTATTTTGTAGTAGAATTTAAAGATATTTCTGTGAATCATTTTATGTACTGTGTGGCAATCACCATAATATTTCAAGATCGTATTTTCGTTTTACTTCCGGTAACTATTTGTAATAAAACAAAGTGTATTAGTAGAGTAAGTGTTGAGTGTGACAAAAGTAGATGCATAAGTAGTAAATGAAATGGCTATTTTAATTGTCACAAAATAATGGATTTTATGTACCTAGCATAAAGAGTGAGTCAACTTGACGCTAACATTTCCGTTCTATTTTTCTGTACTTGCAAACTGTTTCGGTAAAACTTTTCAGATATGAAATTTAAAACTTATTTTCATCTTAGGTTAAAAAAAACATTCATTTGTTTGTATCCGTCAAGATGCCTTCAAGAGAAAAAAGCGTTCGCTAATAAATTTTGCAAAAAAATTCTGTAATACCCAATGTGTCTACCTCGGAGCTAGCAAAATCGTGCCATAAAAGTCAGAAAACAGTGCAAAGGACCCTTAAAAGGTTAAAACAAGGTTTAACTACTGAAAGAAAGTTGCGAGAAGGTAATCCGACAAGAAAATGGAACAAAAAGTTAGAGTCAAGGGTGTGTATGTTATTTAATCAAAATCCAGCAATATCTTCTTGAGATGTGGGCAAAAAAGTTGGTACTAGTCAAACAAATGTACAGAAAATACAAAAAGTGCGGTATTTTTCTTACAAAAAGCCCCGAAGAGTAGATTAATATAACACAGCAGTTAGACGCTCTAGATTACTGTACACCCTGTTAGTTCAAAATACAAGTTGCTTAATTATTGATGACGAAACGTATGTAAAGGCTGATTTCAATTCTATACCAGGAAATCAATACTATTCTTCTCGCAACGTCCCGGGTCTGCATGAATCAGAAAAAATAATACCAGTGGAAAAATTCTCAAAAAAATTCCTCGTGGGGCAGGCGATATGCCAGTGCGGCCATGCGGAGTTCGCCCTTTGTAACCACTGGCACTGTCATATTATATTATTAGATATTTAAATATCCAAATGCTGAAAAAAAAGGTTATTACCGCTCATAAAAAAACACACTTCGTCGACATTATTCTGGCCCAATTTAGCCAGCTGTCAATATTCATCCCGAGCTTTAGAGTGGTATAGCCTAAATTCTGTCGAAGTAGTACCAAAGAATACTAATCCGCCAAATTGCCAAGAATTAAGGACGATAGAGAAATAGGGGGCAAATATTAAAACAAAGTTGCGTAAAACGTGCCAGCCGGCCACATCATTACCTTATTTTAAAAAAAGTGGATGAAATGTATTAAACTGATCACGAATGATTCCGTGCAAAATTCTATGAAACGCGTCAAGAGTAAAGTCCGAAAATTATCTCGTCGTGCTCTGATCAAAGAATAAAATTATGTTAGCGGATCTATTTTATCGTAAACTTTATTATAATAAATAACTTTGAGTAGCTTTTATGTTATTTCTTTTAGTAAACTTGAATGCAAGGGCGACAATTCAATAAAACTCACCTTTTATTACCCCTTATGTAGCTACATAAATCCAATATTTTGTGTTTTCAGTTACAAGACCTTGCATGTCTTGGTTATAAAATCACACCGAAAAAAACATTTTTGAATATAAATTATAATAGTTGACGTTATTGTCCATTCATTAGATGACTCTTTATTAACATGTCTTCCTTAGATATATAATATATTTTTATTATTCATTCTCGTTTATCATTATGAATCATATGCTATGATCATTCGCCACTGACTGATTAATGATATCTTCTTACAGACTAGTCATTGTATATATCAAACTTTAGTCACGAGGTAAAATTTATTTAAATAAATCTATACATCAGTAAACGTCGTTTACAATAACATTGATGTGCTGTGGCTGGAACACTCGTGATTCATACATGATTATTACCTACTACAGCACATTGCTAGCCTTAATCCTTTAAAGCAGTGCTTTTCAACCTATGGCTCGCTACCTCCAGGGGGGGACGCGTAAGCACTTTTTATTTTATTTCTTTTTTAAAGAGCTTTATAGCGATTATGACGCTCCATATGATCAACGAGGGTCCACCTTAACGTCGATTATTGAGAGCTATCCTTACTAGTTTAAATAGTGCCCCGGCCTCGCGCGACAGTGGAAAAGCCAGTGCGCTATTGCACCCACCAACATCTAACAAGATGCTACAAGATATCGTTAGTTGGCTTCTAAACGCGTCGTTCCGCACACATTCCATCAATATATGGTATACGTCTTCAACGATATCACACTCTGTACAATTCGGTGACGTAGTTTTACGCATCATAAAACCAAATTTATTAAGTGGAATGTGGCCGGACCGAAGTCTTAGTGCTATTACAATGTCTTGCCGGCCAAGAGAGCAATCAATCCATGGTGTATTTATTAGTTCTGTTTGGATCGTTTTGTACCAAATGCCTTTTTGTTTCGACCTTTCATCGAAGTACTCTTTCCACTGTTGACGACATTGTTTTTTGATTAATTTGATGCATTCAGAATAAAAAGGTAATATGTTGTATGGGGTTCCGATCTGACAGGCTTCTTTAGCCAAGCTGTCTACTTTTTCGTTTCCTGGAATGCCTGTGTGATGGTATCCACTGCAGAGTCAATGCTTTTCCTGCAACTCTTAGTTTATAAATATCCTCAAGTATAGTATAGGCAATCGGCAGACCTCTATACTTAGCTCGAGGAACAGCGAGCCAAATGTTATAATGCGCTCTTGGAGTCCGTTAAAATAACAAATCTATCGTAAGTAATTGAGTGTATGTAAGACAAAGCCTCTGGAATGGCTATCAACTCCGCATGCATAATGGACAGGTCTGAAATTATTTTTAATTTAGTTAATGTTATAGTTATCATCTTGTATATACCTAATTTAGAAAATAAATTTATAACATAGAAAATATGTTTGGCATTCCGGGTCATATAGTGCAACACCCGTGGTACGCGTAAGCACTTGTAAGGAGTTAATATTTGTAGCATATAGATGAGTAAATTATTGCGAAGGGTGAAATACTTTCAACCAAAGGGGGTAGCGGCAAGGTACAGTTTGCTTTAAAGTAATGAAAGCTATTAATATTTGGGTCAATGAACTATGTATGGTTTTTATTCTGTCAGGAAACAATTTCGCAGAGTTTTTTTAGTTTCTTTTTACAATATGGACTTTTAACGTACCTACCTAGAAGATGGTTTTTCCGAAAAGGGATGAACATGACGAGAAACCCATAAAATCGAAGTTTTTAAAAGTTACCCAGGAGACGTAACCATGGCAACTAGTCACAGAAAATAGTTGAGTCACCCATTTACATTGCTACAGTTGCAGTGAGGTTGTTGATGATGAAATAAACAGCGAGCCGTGATAAGTTCGAAGGGAACAGGTCAGCTCGACACTCCATACAAACGTAGTTTGGTTCTCATTTTATAAAACGGCATGCTGGAATAATATAAAACTTTGTATATATACACAAAGGGGTTCGAAGTATCGAGGTCGGAAACTAGGGTATACTCTTGCTTGCCAGAATTTCATTTGCCCGACTTTTATCTGCCATAATATTCAAATGCCATAATGTTGTTTTCTATAATTTTGTATGCCATACTCATTGTTTACCATATTAATTATATGCCAGAATCTTTGTTTTCCATAATATCAATATCAATAATCTCATTTTCCATAATCATTGTAATCCATAACTATCACATGCCATAATGACATTTGCCAGCCAACTCAACATCCATAATATTCATATGTAATAAAGTCGGTACGTATTGCAGTATTTTTTTTTTAAAAAAAACCTCCAACCTATCCGCGATCCGAGTTGGTTTTGCCACTAAGTAAAAATATACTTTTCTCTGAGATTACCCAATGCCAAGATAGTGGTGTATCGTAGGCAGTAGGGAACAGGGGCTTAGTGGCAAAACCGACTCGGATCGCGGATAGGTTAGAAGACGGAAGCGGGAGCTTTGCTCCCGCTTTCGTCTTCGAGGTTATTTTTTTATAGAAGAGCAAAAAACTAACAAATTAACAAAGATGAATCCGAATGCATGTTATTATGGCGTTTAAATATTCTATTAAATAATATTATTGCAAACAATAATCTAGAAAACAATACGTATGGCATTCGTATCATTATGACATTCAATATTCGTGTAAACAAGAGTATGTCAATTAACTATTATGGTAAACGAAACATTCGGGCAAATGAAATTCGGGCAAGCGAAGTTCGGGCAAATGATTATTATAGTATATGAATGTCAGGCAAACAATAGACAACCCGGAAACTAGTTACTGTTGCTAGAGATTGAAATAATGTTCTATTACGTGCCAGTTTGAGCTGGCAGGAGGTTGCAAATGTATACCTTACGGTTCACTATTCAGTCTGCCTAATATCATCATTTCAGTCAAAACCCACACCGAACAATATGTTTATTTTCCATTGTTATTGTTCCTCTTGTTATTCTTTCTTGGGTTTTGTTGACAAGTTAGAGGGGAGAAGCACTTGTCGTTCTTCTTAACCTTCTGTCTAAAATTGGTACAAGGCCTGATATAACATGCGCAAGCATTCCACGAAAACCGGTAAGTATTTAAAATGTTAGCTATGTTTCATAGACACTTTAACGGTAGCGTAAATGTGGGAATGGTACCGATTTTTATGTTTAATAATGAAAAATTAAAAAAGTTTATTGGACAAAAAAGAAATACAATTATGCTTAACACGACCTTGTGTCCTGAGCTAGGAAACCCTGTGTTACAGGACCCAGCTTTGTGTCAAAGTTTTTACACAAGTATATTATACGTTGTACATTTGAAGTTGTCATAAATAACAAACGTTAGACGTACGTGATTATTTTATTATATAAATAAAATTAGGGTGTCTGTCGGTACTTATTCGGTTTTTCATGATTGTTTTTATGAGAAGATTTTTATGTACCTTTTTTGTACTTAGGTGAAAATTTATTTAGGTCAAATTTTCTTAAAAATCAAAGTTTTTAAAGTATAGTTTTGCTAATATTGTGTAGTATTGTAACAACTAAGCTATCGTCCCTTAAGGAATGAAGTGAAACCCCAACTAAAGCTACCGGACATGAAAACACTATGAAAACTAAAGCCTACTGAAGAAGCTCCACGCCGAAGCTCGGAAATACTGAATAAATTATTCCCACAAAAAGCTGATCAAGTTATCATAAGTTCTAACACTAACCCCTATTGTAGCTTGCCCTCTATTTACTTTTTTATAAACCTACTTTTGTTGCGTGCTTTTATTACGAATACCTGAAGATTTGGCCAAATGTGATCATCTAGTGGTAGAACCCTGAAGTGTTGTGAACCGTAATAACCCTTGTCCTTTTATTTATGAAAGCCTTTATGAAAGCTTGACAGGTTTTGGACTCTTCATCATTAAATTAAAGCTAGTCTATTCCGCGCAATAAATGAACCTATCTGAACGCTGCTTTCAGCTACTAATCTCCTATTTTTAATGATAATGAAGTCCTAAGGTTTGGAAGAATAATTCATTCGCTGTAGGTATCTTATAATTATACGTTAAGTATTAGTTAATTTAAGATTATAAACGCTATTTTATGATTATAAATATTTTATTTTTGGGTAGAAAATCCCCTACCACTTATTACAGGCTCGGTTGGACTTGGAAGTAGCTTTTATAAAACATAAAATAAGATTATTTATTTGAACCTAAAGTAAACTAGTCGCTTGTCCTAAATACTTGTGTTTTGGAACAAAGGTACTATCGACGGGTTGTGTGGACTTCTTGTACTCACACATGCTACTTCTCAAGTCTAGGATGAGGAATGAGCGTCCTATTCAAGTTACCTTCCTAGCTACTTATGAGTTTAAGACTCTGAGAATGAATCTACCAGTGTCTCCAACCTAGCGGTCAGTGTCGAGAAGATACACCGAGACAAACTCGACTGACATCTTTTAGTGTTAATAATTGTTGTATTTACAACTCGTATGGCCAATATATACCTAGACCATTCTATACCTATGGCTATTGGAGTAATGCCAATGCAAACCGTACCTTACATGTGAAATATTTGTCCTAAAGCGTAACATAAATCAAGAGAGTCCACTCACAACAATAAATTGCCTTGAGTGGAGAATATCTACTCATAATATTAAGATACTTTAAATGGATTTGATGAACTGCTCTGCCTGTCATCAAAACCAGAATTATTTCATCTTTCTGAAGCAACCCTGATATCTCAATGTTATGAATAGAAACGTTACCTTACTATGATGGTTGATAAATGCCACACCGTTATAATACTTCACATGCATTCCACGGAAACTTGACATTCATTTAGATTATTTATTATTATTGAAGTAACCTCAGCTATCCTTACTATGTGGTCTTCATGAAAACCATTCGGAATAATGACTAGTTTTAGCTAATCAAACAAAATATTGGAGTATCTTTCGTTGTAGTAAATATAGTTATAAACCTATCATCCCATAACGCGTGAATTTATCCCTAACGTCTACCCCACAGTCCCTATTCTGTTTACTCCTGGAACCATACCTTAGTTCAGAAGCAAGAATGTATCCCTATTGAAGCTGTAATTAGTTCAGTCGGCGAAACTGAGATGACAACCCTCTAACAGCCTGTGTAATTCATCTCCCCTCGCTGTGCCCGAAGGCTAAAGGGAAAACAGCGAGTAAGATGCACTAACTGGACATACGGCATGTTGATATATAAGTATATTTAACACTGAACGACCCCTCAAGCAACCGATCGATTTCCACGAGCGGAGATATCCTCCTTTGCTTATCACATGAATGACCAAGCCACGTTTCCACCGTCAGTTGTTTTGAGAGACGTGAGGGCCCCGGTTAAGAGGTTTCGTCTCCTGTGTTAATAAAAAAGGTAGACGCCAGATCACACCTCAAATCTGGTAGCAAAAGACTCTGGATCACGCTAATTGACACCGTTATACGCTAGCGTGATCCCTCAGGTATACTGTAAACCTGGACAGTGTTCTGGCTGATTAGGTAGTAATAATTAAACCCAACTAAGTCTCGAAAACAATCATACAAACATGTACAATTCCAGGGTTTAGGCCGCCTGGCATTAAACACGCTTGATTAAACTATATAAACCTCGCAGATAGTATCTGAAAAGGTATATACAGCCCTGATCGAGTCCCGAAATCACTAATCCCCATCTAAACTCCGAAAACAATCATACAACCATGTTCAATTCCAGGGTTTAGGCCGCCTGGCATTAAACACGTTTGATTGAACTATATAAACCTCACAGTTAATATCCGAAAAGGTATATACAGCCCTGATCGAGTTCCGAAATCACTAATCCCCATCTAAACTCCGAAAACAATCATACAACCATGTACAATTCCAGGGTTTAGCCACCGAATGGCTTCCAAAAGATGGCTTCCGAGGTAGAGGCAGACCACCAAAATATTAGTCGATATTTAACCAATTCCTGAAAAAGAGGAAAAATATGAATAGATATTTTAATTTTTGTTTTGGTTAATTTACAGGTCTTCAAGAATAATAAATAAATCACACAAAAAACATAATGGATATGTCATTTATTTTTATATATTTACTTCCAGATGAAAATTTTGGTGGATTCTTAAATAAGGCATCTTAGAATAACATTTTGAAATTAAACAAACAAAAAAAACGCTGTTATAAATTAATGTTTGAAAAAAAACGTAATTTTCCTGGGGTAAAATGAAGTAATGTTTTGATACTGACTAACTACACTATTAAATGCTAGCCTAATTATTGATTTCCTTTTCCCCCTTACTTATTAAATCAATTCCCCAACTTTTGGCGTGAAATAAATCTTGTCATCCTCTCTCTCTTTTTTTTCATCAATGATGATGTAAATGGTTGCTTTATTTATACCAGGGACCGGAAAACCCGTCTTTAAGGTTAACCGCATCGATACGGTAACCCTATCAATTAGGTTACCCTTCATCGGGTTAACCTATCATAGGCTTAACCTTTTGTTATGGTAACCTTATCGGAAGTGGTAATCTTAACCTCTAATAGGGTTAACCTCAAACCCTATTGGGATAAGGTTTTAGTTTGGGGTTTTTAATTGGGTTATGGTAACCGTATCATCTGCTGCTTATTATGCATATATTTAAATTAAACATGTTATAGAATCTCGCGTATCGTACTCGCGTTGCTGTTTCGGACAATCAAAGTTATGCCAAATAGAGGGAACCCTTTTCTATCAGCCCTGGTAAAAATAAAATAGCAATAAATTACTAAGTAACGAATACCAATGTAAGAATATACTTACGAATGTGTTCCAGTACAATTATTTGCACCGTTAAAAATCGAAAATAATATTTTTTCACAGGAGATCACTCGATACGCCTGGCACAGTGCATAGACAAATACTGATTACCTCAGTTTATTTATTTAGTTTGAATAATAAACGCATGCAAAAAGAGTGGTCAGCAAAAGATGAAGATATAAGAACAAAAGATTTTCCACGGCGTGTCGCGTCGCGGGAATCATTAGTTGATAGGATAATATTTGAGGCGGCGGCGCGTTTGCACCTAATATAGAGTTGTTAAACCACCTAATCCCGGGATCATAAAAATTACTCTTGAAAAGCATTTTGTTGCGATTCGTGTATATATTTTAATAATTTTAGTTAACGTACATAAATATACTATGCGTATAGAAATGTAGAGATTTGTTACGTTATTAGTATTTTTTTACTTTACCGACGTTGTTATCGGAATGCTTACTTGCGCGGTAGGATTCGGGCCGAAAGCTCACGGTTCGTGGTATTTGCCATTGTCTTTAGATTAACCAGAATACGGTGACAGTCATAATGACAACAATAAATACCTCAATCTTTATTATACATATATTTTACCGACTTTCTTATGAGCGCGACCTTTATCTACTTAAGCATTCATATTTGCTACAGGGCGTACGCGTGCCGAAAGATAGTATCGTGGTATTTATAATAGTTTGTTTTAACATCAAAATTAACTAGATGGTATTTGCGTTGCAAGAACTTGATGCTCCCTAGCATGTTTGGCTGCTATGTGACTTTTCAGGTTGGTTGTATGTTTTCCCTACAAATATAAATAAATAAAGTTATTGTACAGGACAAAATAACATTGACATAAGTTACAATTAATTTGAATAAATCTTTTGAAAGAAATTTCAATATATTTATTTATTTTAAATCTATCGACAAATGATACAATTAATCTTACTCCTAAATACCAACATAGATAAATCTAGTCTAGTCAAACCCGCTCGCTATCGCTTCCGGTGCAAAAGTGCCCATAACGCTCACGGCATTACCCCGCTGGATGGCTATGGACAGCCTCTGCACCAGAAACGATTCGGAGCGGGGGTCCTCTCCCTTTTGCCTTAGTCGACGGCCTATGTCACGCACAAATTGCTTAGCGTCAGCTCCCCAGCAGCCCGCCGTTTCCACCGCAAAAGGGACGAAAATATACCCTGAGCCCAAAGGAGTATACTTTTGGCGCTTCACCGCCGCCTGAGACTCGGCCGCCGCTCCGCCCGCACGTACTGTGCGACTGAGATGAGAGGCGGCGAAGGTGCTAACGCACGTAGCGTCCCAGACTAAGCACCGCCCTCTCTCCCACGGCACTAACGTTAGGCCATCCGGCCGCTTGCCTTAATTTCAATTACATTAATGAATACCCTGTTTTTAAGTTTTAGTCTAAATTATGTAGGTATGTGTGTGTAATAGTGTAGTTGTGTTATTTTAGAAAACTAAATTAATATATGCAAGATCTTTAGTTTATATATTTAAACAGCTTAACTTTAACTTATTATTGCACAAGTGACAAGTGCTGATACCGGAACGATCATCATATTTAAAGTACTGATGAACAGCGTTTCTTATTGTCGGAGCCATTTCAATATCAGTATATATGAATGCCAGGGCGTCGTAAGTTTAAGAGTTGCTAACAACAACTAATGCCGGGGTTCTTAAAGTGATGAGTAACATTATTTTAGATGTCCGGGATTTTACTACCTACTGTTCATAATTTCGTAGTTATTGTACTTTAGTAGTAATATGCGTATTGAATTGACATAACAAATTAATACTGATGAGATTAGATTGAGATTTATTAGATTTGGTGACAACATTTATGACAAAATATTCAAATGTATACACTCACCTTAATAACATTCACTTGTAAATCAAACAATCAACAATCGAAAAGCAGCAGTCAGTGTCCTTAATCAGTAGCAAAAGTCGTCAATTCAACATTAACAAAATTCACTGCAACTCATACGTCCTCACTTTACTGGAGGTAAGTTGTGACTGTAAGGAAGTTCGTTTTTTGTTTTTAATGAGTTTGTATTCCTCGTTATTTTTAATGTTTTTGTAATTTGTCCTTGTGTGTGACCGTGACGTCATTGTTCCGTGCCTCACCAAATGGTCACAACTGAAGACGATCACATGTCGCGGAAGACGCCCGCGGTCAAGCTGTTGTGCGCAGCTTGGTAATGTAGAATTAAAAACAGTACATATATGATTCAGTATAGTTTAAAGACTACACAATTCTATCCGATGCGATCCGTAGCGGGCCGTTTGGTGGAAATAGTGCTTTATACAACTTGCAGGTAGGCCCGAACGTTTGCGAAAATTAGAATTTAATGTTTTTTTTGTCAATACTGATAAAGTGTGTAGGTTTACTCTGAAAACAATGTGAAATATCACAATACCAGTACTACTCTACCTTTCGGCACGTGTACGCTGTCGCCAAGTTAAAAGGTTGTTTAAAGATAACAACGTCGGTATGAACGTATTTATAATAATGAAGAAGGCATTTATTTTAGTCACTACGACAGCCGCCGCAATCTAGTTTTAGGATTACCTAAAACAATAGAAAACACCCAGGCCCAATCGTTTTCGGTCCACTTACATCCGATAATAACATCGATAGTTAAATGATTAGAAAAATATTAAAATAATAATAAGGTAATAAATCTGTTTATATGAGCACTAGGCCCAAATTGCAAAGAACGCAGGCATAAACTATAGCTTATGACCAATCAGAAAACGCATTTTACAAGTACATTTGTTTACATTGTTTTTTTTTTATTTGCCCAGTGGTGCTAGAGAGTACCCATTACCAGTGAATCGAATTCCCGGTGCAACACAATCATTATTTTAGTATGGATATGCTCCGGCTTGCTATTGGATATGCTTCGGGACTCCGGGACTTACATTTGTTTATGGAGAACAATGATTCTGGTTTATATTACATGAAAAAAATATATATTAGATTTTAACAAATGATATAAAATAATATTACTTTATACAAAGGTTTGCTAAATAACTCTGTTTATATCTGGTCTGCCAAAAAGCTACGACTTCACAGATTGTTCCACTTAATAATAGTAAAAATTAGGGTCAACAAGGATAGTACTTAAATCCCGGATTTCTAAAAATACAATTTCAATCCCGGGATTGGGCGATTCAATAACTCTATGTTACTAATTATTATTGACAATAGATTCTTATATTCTGATATTATTTTCGGAAAGCTAGGGCCAGTTCATTTTGGGCAAGGAGATCGAGGAGTACATAAGAAAAGTATGTTATGATATAATGAAAAAAGCTGGTAAAATCGTACAGCCCCGAAAACTGGCTTTGAAAACGGTAACAAGATCACACCAAAAAATTGTCGTAATTAAGTCTATTCGTTTTATTCTGGGCAATAATAACATTAATAAATATAGTGAAAAAATGTTACTTACAAAAGTTACAAAATCCTTTGATTTTGCCGCTACTACCGACTTCCCCGTATTTTCGATAATTTTAAAATAAACACAATATGTTCACGATACCGAAATAATAGATATTAAAAAAAAACATTTATCTAATTGATACGGCATTTTGCGGGTATTTGTCGACACTATTGAAACAACATCTTAATGACCTAATCTCTAAACGATGGCAAAATTCCACAAGTCACTAGCACAGCTGCTAAGTTAATAATCGCTCTCATAACAATGTCAGTAAAACAGTCTGATAATAAATTTTAATTTGAATAGAACAAACATTCATTGATGAATGGTACAACAATACCAAATATATACGTATATACAATACATATATTAGGGATACGTGCCAAATAAACTTTAAATGTAAGTTAAATTCGAAAAAAATACCTTCTCCCACCCTCCCCTTCTCTCGAAAGTTTGCCATACGAACATTTTGAAATTATTAAACATGATTAAGTTTGAATATAAATATTACAGGAAAGATATAACCATATAACTATTACACATAACATATTTATTAATCATCATAAATCCTTTATAAACTAAGTTTGAACGGAATCCTCGGTGCGCGAGTCATGCTCTCATTCGAACTGTTTACATAATACACAATAACACTCTGTTTGAATTTTGAGTAACAAGAAGCCGCGTTGACGGCAAATAAAACCGGTCTGGCCTGAGATCCACAACAAGCCAACCCATGCCAGCCACGGTGGTTATTCAATAATAAGTCGTATTCAAGTGTGCGTTAAAATTATATTCCTTTAAAGTGGTTCAAAACCTCATGATAGGGTAACCGGTAACTGATGGGGTTTTCATTTCGGTTAGTAGTCAGGTCAGTAAGTTGGGTTAACCCAGTTAACTCGATCGATAAGGTTACCCTATCAATAAGGTTACCTTATCATATGGTAACCTTATTGATAGGGTTTTTAAAACCACCTTTAAAATAACCCTATGGAAAACCCTGGTTAGGGTAACCGGTTCCGGTCCCTGATTTATACAGAAACACACCGACGAGTATGTCCGTTCCGTTACAGCATTTAAAGAATAAATAAATATCAGGGTCAATCTTACACAAATTGACCTAGTCCCAGACTGAGCTCTAGGTTTGTAGGTACTAGAGAGCAGTGTAAATATTAATATAAAGAAATAAATCATTTAAAATAGAAAAAAAACAATACTCGGGAACAAATATTTATCATCACCACAAAAATACATGCTTTTGCCACATTGCTTTTACCGGGATCCGAACCCGGGACTGTCACCTTCGTAGCCATGTAGGGCAGGGTCACTACCATCTGAGCCAACGGCGTTCCTCAAATACTTTTGAATTTATTTACGCATGTAAAACAGCGCGCGATAAAATGCTTATAGGTAATTTCATTAGAAGTACCCTTTTAGTGGAATCATATAAGTAATCGCGAAAAATACAAATGAGTTAACGCATTATGAGTGACACTGAAATGGTGCAACTAGTTGAATTATATCGGGAAAATTCAGTTCTGTGGGATGTCAACGATAAACTGTATAAAAATCGAAACGCCAGAAATATATAGGAAAATAGGCGAGGAATTATGTATCCCATTAACCATTGTTAACCAAAAATTAAGGAATATGAGAAGTACGTATTGCAGAGACATGAAAAAAAATTGAAAAGAGCGTTCGTTCAGGTGCTAGAGCTGACGCTATTTACAAACCAAAACTAGCATGGTTTGACACACGGCGTAAAGTATCCAGGTTGGGATTTTCGTAGCCAGTTGTGAAGTGCACGCCTTTGTTACTTTAATGGTGGTGGATATTTTCAAATTTATGTTTTTCCCAAATATTTGAAATTTTGATGCTAAAATACAAAAAGCGTTTTCAACAATCTTGCGTGCTCTTGATAGTCTATAAATGTATATCTTTTGTTCCACTGGTAGATCGCTTCCTGGGTAAGGTTTCATTAGGTAGGTTGTAAGCGGAAACGTTGCATCAGCAACGAAAACACTTCCTTCGGGTAAAACAGCCATTGAAAATAAGTCATTAAATACTTATTTTCAATGGCTGTTTTAAGCGGCGAATGGTATAAATTCCTCCATCAGAATCTTTGCCGTGTGCAGTGCACCAACATCAATTTACAGAAAACAATAATCATGATCTACACAAGCCAATAGTATAATACTGTTTTTCTTTTTATAATAGGCATGGATGACAGTAATTGAAAATCACAAAAATATGGTATTTTCATAGTGAAATTTTAATCATACAAATCGAAAAATGCGAATATTTTTGTATTAAGTAAGAGATTACTATTTAGTTTGATTAAATTAAACTGAAAAAAATACGGACGCCCCCCATGATATGTTAAACACCAATCAGAGCGCATGACGTCACACTTGTATAAACAAATACCCATAACGGCCATTACCACAGCTTACAAAGAAAGGCAGATGGGCCTTAATAAATTGAACGTTTTCTATACATCCGATCTTTCTCACTTACGTACTGAACGACTAGTAAGACAGCGATAAACCATGTTATCTGACAGCCGTCTTTATACGTCATTGTCACCGCTTTGACGGTCGCACGACCGCGCAAGACTTGTATTCATGTTCATTCATTCAATGAGCAATCGAGCATCTAGAAAGCAAACGTCAAAGTCAAAGGTCTGCGTTCTGTTTATACAAACGTGACGTCACTCGGGACGCCATGACACTGACAAGCGTTTTAGCGCCAATTTGAAATTTAAATCAAATCAAATCAATTTGAAATTTAAAAATTAAACTGCATTTTTTTCGTATTTTTATTTTCTGTAGAAAAATCTTATTCGTTGTACATAATAAACAGGGATCGGATATTCGGATCGATATTTACCTAAACTTGGGCGGCGTGAACGGTATGGAGACGGACTTGACTTTATTTTCGTAATAAATTTCCCGGGATTTCTTAACTATGTAACAATCTAAACTCATTACTAGTTATGTAAGATATGTATAGAAAAATGCTTACATTACTTTGCTAATTCACGCTGCGGCTACACTACATACACTGTTCTTGTTCGATCTATATAACAACATATTTTTTTACAAAATAGTCAAAATAGCCATAAACTAAACACGCAGGTAAATTTGTACCATCTTATGTCATTTCGTGCGATCCCGGAGTCCCGGAGTATGTTTTTTAAAATTTATAATAAAAAATAAGCCGACTCCATATTTCCGGGATTTTGCCAAGTTTAGGTAAGTATCGATCCGAATATCCGATCGCTGATAATAACAGTTTTTCAAAATGTGTCATCATGCCTATTGAAATAGCTTGATCGACAGTGAGCTGTCAGTCCATGGCTCCAACACAAATTGGAAAGTTCCACTTCAATCTAAATAAAACCTTCCCCATTTTTTATGCCAGTCTTCTTCGGTTCTTGGAATCTAAAATGAAATACAATGTACTAATTATTATTATTACCTACTTTCTAGGGCGAAGAATTCACAAAGGGCACAGAAGATATAGCTGTACTCAAACATCTATAAGTGAGCTGGACAAGTTATTTCTGAGTTTGAGTGTACGGCGAATGCAAAACGTCGAAAAATAAAAAAAGACGAATCGGTCATTGAAGTTGCTATATACAGCAACTCAATAACATTAGAAATGACATAAATGAGCAAGTGAAAACTGAGGAGACTAGAACGCCGTCGTTGTCGTTGTCGTTGCCATCTACTAGCACAATAATACTGTGAAGTTAACTCAAAATTTGGCAAAATTAAAGGACGAGGCACCTCTCCTCCGGGGCGAGCTTCACCCCCCCCCCTCTCCAACTTCACACTTTACCGCCATGGTATGTACGACTGAAGTAAAGACTAGAATATGGTCTTTGTAAAACGGTATAATTTATGTCTAAACTCTTTCATTTACCGTTGCTGTGCTATTTTGTAAAGGGTCTAACAGGCTAAGCTAAGGAGAGTGGCCCCCGACGAGGGATTTGGTGATTCTTTCTGGTGGTGTACTGGCAGGTCCTAAGAACACTCCATGCTTAATATCAGTCCTCGATCTTCTTTTGTTTTCGAGTAATTTAGGATAATATAAAAAATACAGGGTGCCATTTAAAGTCTCATATTAGGTAAACTGTTCAAGATAGAGTAACCAAACAAAATCATCATGAATAAAAATAGATAGACATGACATCGTAGATGCATTCTAAATAGGTTCATTAAAAGAGATTGTACACCTACATACTACGACGAGATAAGTCAGTACTTATCTACACACTGCACTGGTACTTTAATTATATGGTAGTATCTACTTGTTCGACGATTGATTTGTTTTTGACATGACGCACGAAGATTTTTGAAGATATTTTTATGTGCGTATGTAGTGGGCATTGAGTGGCTTGTTAGATATTTTTTTTGTAGGTGTACCTCCGCGAAAAGTGTCATAAAAATTAAAACAAAAATAAAAGTAGTTTTTTTTTTAAGGAAGTTTAAGGACATGGAAGTTGGTTGAATAAATGCATTTGATAGCCAATTCTATTTTTATTCATGATGATTTTGTTTGGTTACTCTATCTTGAACAGTTTACCTAATATGACACTTTAAATGGCACCCTGTATTTTTTATATTATCCTAAATTACTCGAAAACAAAAGAAGATCGAGGACTGATATTAAGCATGGAGTGTTCTTAGGACCTGCCAGTACACCACCAGAAAGAATCACCAAATCCCTCGCCGGGGGCCACTCTAGTTAGCTTAGCCTGCTAGACCCTTTAAATCTTTCGTCCATTTAGCGAAATATAAATATTCGTACTGGTTAAACGGGGTTACTTTAAATACCATAGACTTCTTATAGGTTTTCCTGTAATCTATAGATATAGAACTATTTCCTGGATTTTTTTTCATATTTTTAGGCCTAGTGGAAATGGTTAATTTTCGCCCATTTTCTTAAATACTTCAAACCTGTTTATGTTAAAATTATAAAAAAATACTATCGAGATCTTCATAATGTACCCTTTCATTTGATATGTCACACGATACAGTTCTTACCTTTTTTTCTAATGTATCCCTCCCACCCCACAAAAGTGGCCCCCATATTTAAAGTTCATTTATTTACGTTACATGTTCCTGTTTGAATCACCAATTTACATAAGTGTACCAAATTTCAACTCAATCGGTCCAGTAGTTTCGGAGCACATTGGCTGTAACAGACGGACGGTCAAACACAGACACACGAATGATCTTATAATTGTTCCGTTTTTCCTTTTCGGAATCCTAAAGACGCTCTAAAAACGTACCCTGACACGGAATCAAGTATCATACGAGGTGAATGGTTGGACACACCATTCACCTCGTATGATACTTGATTCCGTGTGGTCTGGGGAGTTCTTTTTAACCCCCGACGCAAAAAGAGGGTTGTTATAAGTTTAACGTGTCTGTCTTTGTATCTGTTTGTGGTATCGTAGGTCCCAAACGGATGCACCGATTTTAATGCGGTTTTTTTGTGTAATAGATAATTTTATCCTGAGTGTTTTTAGCCATGTTTCATTAAAATCTGTTAAGCCGTTTTTGAGATATTGGCCTTTGTAATGAAAATGTCGGGGGTTTTTCAAAATTTCTAATGATGTATTTTTTTTTGTTTACAATAGATGCCTTGTATTGAAAATTGCTACAGGTACAGGGCATAGTTTCTGCCAGAGAGAGATTGCAAATAAAACCATCTACCTTATCTTTCTTTAAACTTACGTTTATTTAACCTTAGAGGTTTATTAATACTATTATTATTGACAGCGAACTATTAACTATACACCTATCTAAAATCAGCATTATAATATTAATCTTCTTCAATGTCTAATTAGATTACGTTCACGCAACTCTGGCCTCTACAATTTTTGCACATAGTAGTGCACCGTAAATCAGCTTTCACATATCCACATCGTTTACTACAGCCTTGTTTGCAAGCACACGTTATAAGTTTTAATATAGAGGCTGGTGCTGGTGGCTACGTATTTAAAATGAAAGTTAGGCAGTTGTCAGTTTTTTTCCAGCCCCATTCTTCCGGCGGTAATACGTTACCCCTCCAACTTTGCACCTGAAGAAAGATTCGCCGAAAATGATGGCGAGCAACAGGCAATCTAGGTGGCCATTTTCACCGAAATAACAGCATTATTAGCCTGACCCACTAATTTGTTAATGGAAACAAATCTATGCTGGTTCAAATTTACTTCTTCGGGTCGAGCTTTGTATAGCGCAAGAATAATGCGTTCGCCAGCTTTTTCGATGTCTTCAGAGGATGAATTTGGATTGTTGTAAACGGGGGAATGTATTGCAAGTGGGGCCCGTTGTTAAACCGTTGTACTATCTGCATTTTAGCTTTTCCGTAGAAAGCGGACGTAGTATTACAGCCACTTACAACGTGTAAGAAAAGAATTGACTCCTTGATGTTGTTTATCAAATTAGAAGACTGTAAGTGTCCAGAACTGTACATTCTTGTTTTTGTTTTCCCTTGAGCTTCCTTGAGCATTACTGTTTCTACCTACGGGGGTTAATGCAATTAGTAAGACCAGCAAGTCAATATCTTGTCCGACTACGACGACTTGCGTGTATCGGTCAGATTATTCAAAGGCAGTGGCAAACAGTGAGCAGATCAGCGTCATCTTTGTCAATATGTGTACGTATGCCATTTTTGTTTAGATTCTCATTGAGCTGCGAAATAAATCTCTATTTTGAATATTGGAGAGTAGTTTAGCCTGAGGTTCAACAAAATCTGTCTCTTCGGTGAAAGCAATTTCCCGTGTGTTGCGCTGTATAAGTCGTCTTTCTCGTTCTACACTCTTTGTGCTCAGATTATTTTCAGAGTAAGCATCGAATACTACAAGAACCAGTCGTCCGTAATGTCTTTGAATGAAAGAGATGTAGGCATTGTAAGCATCCGTGAAAGTACCTTCTTTTGGCCATACGACCCGATGGAGAAGGTAGCCACCGTCAATAACGTAAAAACAATTGTCCTCTGAATCGACTGTTTGTTCAGGGACTTTGTTGAATAAAGCATAAAAAGATGATTTCTTCGATTTCCGCATCAGTGAATTCTCTTCAAATAATAATAATGGAACTGTTGAAAGCTCGTGCACAGAACAAGCCCGTAGATCATCAGAGGAGTGCACAGTACAAAGTATTCGTTGAAACAATTGGGTTGTATACACTTGTACTGTATCACCAGCTTCGCAGAAGCTGTTGTCCTAGACACTTTTTTGTCTCATACCTATCTGGAGATCCCTCCACTCGCACGCATGAACGCGCCCGGAGAAATCGAAGGCAGTGATTTGATCAAATTTGCACGCTTGAACTTTAGGGTTCCGAATTTGTGGCCTTCGATAACAGTTTTATTTATTGAATTGATGATTTTCTCGCTGACTGTACTTTTTTTCACAAATCTGTGAATGTAGATTGTCATCACTTAAAAAGTTAGGAATTAAATCCTGATGCCATTTTTGCGTGGTGGCAAAGGGATCTAGTAGCTGCCCTTACTGCCCCGTTTTAACTTTCCGCCCTGTATACGTGGGTCACTACGAAAGTTTTGAGATACTCAAAATTTATAAAAAGAACGCAACGATATTGAACCTTTTTTAAAAGATAAATTATTTGTAATTCGAGCATAGAAAACCATTTGACCAAATATTAAAAAAAAAATAACGGTTGTTTTTTGCTTCATTTCCGCGGGCTTTTATCGTCAATTATGGATTTTAAGCGAGAACATTTTCGTGCGATGATTTTGTACGATTATAAATTTGGATTAAATGAATGTGAGTGTGTGTGTGTGTGAGTGGCGCTGGAACATAAGTTTCATGTGCTCTGCCTACCCCTTTTAGGGATAAAGGCGTGAATGTATGTATGAATGTATGTATGAGTGCAGAGAGCGATTAGTTTCGGCGTTTGAGGACTATGCACCATCGCGTGCAACAGTTTTCAGATGGTTTGCTCAATTTAAACGAGGGATTTTTTCCTTAAATGATGATGAAAGAAATGGCCGACCCGCGACTTCAGTTACAGAAGAAAACGTCCTAGCTGTGAAAAAAAATATTAAGGAAGACCCAAAAGTGACTTACAAACAAATAGAAGAGGTCGTGAAGATTTCATCGCCAGCTATTAATGAAATTTTACACAACCGGCTTGGAGTCAGGAAATTATGTTCACGATGGGTGCCTCACTCGCTGACTGCAGAACAAAAAGAAGCTCGCGTGACATGGTGCAAAGATATGCTCAGAAAATTTTATCAGGGAGAAGGACGGTCAATTTTTAACATTATTACTGGAGACGAGAGTTGGATTTACCAATATGATCCACCGACTAAACGGCAATCGACAATTTGGGTGTTTCCCGATGATGAACCTCCAACGAAGGTGAAACGCGGGCGAAGTGTTGGGAAAAAAATGGTGGCCACATTTTTTTCTGCAAGTGGTCATGTGGCCACAATTTCCTTAGACGACCAAAAAACTGTGAATGCTAAGTGGTATATTGAAGTGTGTTTACCTACTGTATTTAACAATTTAAAACAAAAACGACCTAAAACTGGTTTGAGGGGGCTCTTTTTGCATCATGACAATGCCTCGCCGCACAAGGCCATTGTCACCAATGTTTTTTTGAAGAGTACAGAGATTGAAGAATTGTGTCATCCTCCGTATAGCCCCGATTTAGCTCCTTGCGATTTCTTCCTCTTTCCGAAAATCAAACTCGGACTTCGCGACACGCGTTTTAACAGTCCTGAGGACGCACGGCATGCCTACTTGCAGGCCGTAGAAGACCTCCCTAAAGAAGAGTACCGGGAATGCTATAAATCATGGTTTAGGCGGATGAATCGATGCATAGAAGCTAATGGAGAGTACTTTGAGAAACTGTAATAAAAAAATATTGAATAACTTTTATACTTTTTTTGTATCTCAATACTTTCGTAGTGACCTAAGGTATATAAAAAAAAAACACCATTTTTGTATTATCAAGTAATTTAGTAACTGAGATATCGGTAAAATACTTATCTAGTTGAAATCCCTGACCCCAAAATATGTATATTCAGACACCAACTTTGTGATTATAAGTGACTTATAACTCGAGGTACCTATTTATTAATAAATTAACAATTATTCTAAATGGCCGCCTTAAAACTAAATATGACCTACGGAGGACTTGGTTCCTATTAAAAACTTAAAGCCATGGACCTAATAAGTGCCCGAAACAAAAATGGTGCTATAGTCCAGCGTGTCCACATTTACGATAATTTGTTCGAGCACTCTGCCCCACTTACATATAATCATTATTAAATTTTTATTACTCTTTATTATAGAGGCTATGGTGACACATAATCTCCGGAAATTTCAAGTGTCTACATATTACGGTTCTCGAGATATACCGTTTGTTATGGGCGGGCAAAAAAACGCCATAAAATAACGTTTCATGTATGAGAGCAGCGCACTGTTTAATTTTTTTACGTCACACCTGGCAATAATGCGAGTTTTACTGCACGCTGCGCGATCGGAAAAACTCGCATTGTGGCCAAGTGAAGACGTAAAATTTTGTACTCAACACGGGCGATAATTCGTAAAGCCCCAGAGCGCATATTTATGGCCCTCACCTTCGGTTCGGACCACAAACACCTGTGATCTGGGGCATTCACGAATTCACCGCCCTAGTTACGTAATGTACTATTATTTTTGTGAATGTATGTTAAAGCAGCAATAGAAACACTACTTCTGTGAAAATTTTAACAGTCTAGCTATTGCTGATACACAGACAGCCGGATGGGCAGAGGAAACTCAAGAACAGGGTTCCGTTTGATATCCTTTGGGAACTCGACTCTAAAAACTATCTAGTTGAATTCCTTGACCCCAAATATGTATATTTAGACACTAAGTTTGTCATTCTACGTTAAATAGAACCCAGGATATTGATAAATTAACTCAAATTCAAAGTGGCCGCCATAAAATTAAAGATGGCCGACGGAGGAGTTGGTTCATATCAAAAGCTATGGACGTAACAAGTACCTGAAAAAATTTCGTGCTTTTGTCCAGCGTGTCCACATTATCACTAGTGATGCGCGACTTCGAATGATTTGCCTATTCGAATAATTAGCGATTACTAATATCAATATTCGAATTGGAAATTAGTTGTACACTAACGCTAATAATCGAATGATGACAACTATTTAGTTGCAACTAATCGTTGCTACTAGTACCGAACGATAACCACCGTAAGCGTGACTCTCCTTTCATACTATATCAATGATGGGCGAGCTCTAGTTACGGTGGTTAACTGTTCGGGCTTCCGGAGCGAAATCAGCGAAGTGATTCAGACGTTTTTAACCGACTTCGACAAAAAAGAGGGTTATATGTTTCACTGTAAGTGCAAGTAGTATTGACATGTAAAATTTTATTTATTAATAAACAATTGAATTGAAAAAATATTTTTTTTATGTTTGATCGCCGATTTCTCAGTCAACTGTAGAGCGATTTTAAAAATTGTTTTTTTATTCGAAAATGGATAAGTACTCCTGAGATGGTCCAATTGTCACCAAGTCAGGATCTGATGATGGGATCCCAGGGAAATCGAGGGCAACCCTCAAATTTTACAGGCACGTATTGTGTTTCATGTATTTTGTAAAGCCATTCAGGTATTAGCGTCTGGTAGTCATCTGTTCATGTTGGTGGGCTGATGATGGAAGGTACAAGAACTCAACGGTTAGGAGTTGGAGGATTTTATAAAGGAGGGAAATAATACTTTAAGTGTAGTTTAACTATATTTATTAATGATTTGCACAACTTCTGCCCAAAACTCTTCTAAATTGTCTGCAGGTACTCGATTGATGAGGTACCTGAAGGCCACTGCCCGCATATTGTATACACAGGCACATGGTGCCAGAACTGCCGTTCTCCCGATGCCGCCGATGACGGTGTTGTCGGTACCACCACCACAGGCTCTGCAACTGCAGTCTCGACATTTTTCTCAGTCTGCAAAGAACAGTTTTATAATATACCACGGTGTTGTGGCAAATAAAAGATTTAAGTACAATTGTGTTCAGGCAATTCCAACTGGATTGTCCTGCCTATCTACATAATATTTACCTTGGTTGTAGGTTACAACAAAGTAGGCACCTATAAACAGGTAAGGTACGTCACTGGATGTAAAATATGAAATTGATTTTTAATTATAAGCATTCACCATGTAGATAGATTTCTTCCATACTTAACTGTGTAGAGTATGGAGGAGTTCAGTGTACCTACAGGGGTTTTAAGGGCTCGGCAACGCGCATGTGATTACCTTAGTTGCTGGCGTACATAAGCCACGGCAGCCGCTGACCATTTACCATCAGGTGGGCCGTACGATTGTTGATCAACAACGTAGCATAAAAAAGTACTTGCCTTTACTTGCTCCGATTCTCTCGTAATTCTCGTATATTTTGTCAATATAGAAGGCGAACCTGGGCGATCATCATTTCCTTGGTCAACCTAAAAAAGTCGTAATTGTAACACAAATCACATAGATAATAAAAAAACTAAAAACCTAAATATTTTCTTACACGAAATCAAACGGTGTACTATTTGTGACTGTGTATACAAGAATTAATACCTACACACAGCAACTGCTCATTGAGACGAGTCTAAGTAGCCCAAACTGGATAATCTTGAATTGTTCTATTATACAGCACAGAGTTCGTATGATGACGGTCGCAGCTCCATCATCAGAACAGCTTATTGACGCCATAGTTTAACATTGCCATTCGTCCTTATCTTGTGTTAAAGTATATATATCCAAAAATTGATTTAGATTACGTACATGAATCTTTATGACAGACAGAACTCAAATGAGGGGTAGGTAAATTGAAATAAAACAAACTTATAAAGAAATACACCACTACTTCAAAGCTTGTCCAAAAACTATTTGAACAACAAACCACTACGACTAACTGAGCAACTGACTGATTCAATTCAACTGATAACTGATTGACCATGACCTTTGCTTTGACCTGACCAAAAGTACCAAAACTGTCCACCAAACTGATTGCAATAATCAATTTTCAAAACTCATTCAATTCTGTACCTTATCCCAACACATTAAAGTACACAATTGAATATACTTTTGAACTAAGTTACTGCATATTGAGCCCGAGTACGATAGATGGCAGGAGAGGGGCGCGTACTTTCAATGTGAACGTAAAGTTACAAAGAAATCAGCGTTTTTCCTGTTCCTGTGATAGATAAGAAGTGGCGTTAGAAAATACAGTGTATAAATTAATATAGCCATAGTGTTATCATTGAATAATGCCTCGACCAATATTCAAGAAATCGATTGTTTGGTCATTTTTTGAGGTGTCCGCAGACCACAAATTCGCGGTTTGCAAGCTCTGCAAGAAGACCTACGTTAATCATAAAAACACATCGAATTTCAAGGAGCACTTGAGACGAGGCCATCCCATCCAGCTGGCAGAAGAGGAAGATGCAAGGGCCGGTGTATCGGGTCTGACGTCACGATCTGCTGCTCCTGTTAATGACGCCGAACCAACCCCGGCGGCCCCGGCAGCGGTACCAGGTCGGAGTACTGTAGACAATGCCACAACCACCGTATCAACCAATCCGCCACCTGCAAAGCGAAGCAGGCAGCTGCGCCTTTGCGCTGGCCAGGCAGCTGGTGACCTCTCGGCCGAACAAACCAGAGAGCTTGATGAGACTTTGGTGACAATGGTGGTGGTAGACTACCAGCCTCTGTCCATTGTGGAAGATAAGGGGTTTCAGATGTTTACGAAAAAGTTGAACCCACGGTATCAGCTGCCGTCTCGGAAGACCCTGTCGGAAAAGCTGTTGCCCGAATATTATAATAAAAAAAAAGAATTTGTCGACCAGCTGCAGAACGTGGATTTCGTGTCGCTAACGTCCGATTATTGGAAGGCACTGAACAATAAAACGTTCCTAAGTTGAACGGCGCATTACATCTGTAACCACAGCCTCGTCTCCAACACGCTAGCTACGAAGGAAGTTGTGGTATCACACACAGGCACCAACACAGCCTCCGTGATTAGTCAGATTTGTGACGCCTGGGATGTTACTAACAAGGTAAGTGTTAATGGCTGTTAATTATAGGAGGTACATTGTGATACAAGTGAGGTGTGTTGATAATTACATCAGAGGCGGAATTGTATATGTACATAAGGACCTGAATCACAGCCTTGATGAAGAAATCTACACTGGCGGTATCAACTACTTGTGGATTTATCTAGAAAAGTACTCTCTGAATATTGGTGTAATCTATAATCCAGGAAAGCAGAATTTAAACAATCTCTAAGAAGTATACTCAACACAACTAAGTAAAAAGAAGCGAGCGATAATATTTGGAAATTTCAACATAGACCTTCTATCAAAAAATCACAAGAGAAAACAGTACCTAGACCTACTGCGAGAATATGATTTCAGGATAATAAATAGTGTTCAGGAAGACTTTTGTACACGAGACTCTGTAACTGCCAAAACAATTGTTGACCACGTAGCATCTAACCTGAACGGTAAAAGATTTCATATGGCTCTTATAGACTCAACAATATCCGACCACAAGCAAATCTTTGTTTCTGTCAACAAGTATAAACCACTACTGAAAAAGCGCGTAAGTTATGAATCTGTCGATTATGACAAACTTTATAAGCTCTTTGATACAGAAAAATTAGATCATGATGATATCGTACGCAATGCTTCACGGGTATATAGAAAATGGAATTGAAAAAGCTAAAATTACGAAGACAAAAATTCTTAACCCACCACAGCAAGACTGGATTAATAAAGATATAATAGCAATGATCAGCAAAAGGAACCAGTTATGGCATCAACATAAGTCAAATCCAAATGACGAACGAAAAGAAACCCAATTCAAGGCGGAACGAAACAAAACACTGAAGCAATCACGAAAACAAAAAATAAATATTACTACGACTCTTTTCAACAGTGTACTAGCGACCCTAAAAAAATGTGGAAACTAATAAATACTTTATCTACTAACAAAATAAAGCAGGATTGTACTCCTCCGAAACTTATAACACCGGCTGGTCCGCTCCATAATGCTACTGATATATGTGAAGCTTTCAATGTGTATTTTTCAATTTTGGAATATCATAATAACCTAGTTAATACTGTCTCCAAGAGTAAATGCGAAAACCAGTTGACTATTCTAACACCGTGTCACAAAGATGAGATCCTTAAAATTGTTCGTGGTCTTGATTCAAACACAAGCGTAGGGATTGACGGGGTTAGTACCAAAGTAATAAAATGTATTATTGAACTAATAGTGGATAACCTGACGTCCTGCATCAACAAGAATCTCGATAGTGGGCAATTTCCAGACATTCTTAAACTAGCTAAGGTAACTCCAATCTTCAAATCTGGAACAAAATCCGATCCCAGTAATTACCGACCCATCTCGGTGCTGCCTGTAACATCTAAAATATTTGAGCGCATCTATAAACTTTATCTACAAACGCCAGTACGGATTTCGACCCCAATCAAATACTCTTTCAGCCACTATCGACCTAGTTACAAGGATAAAATCGAATATTGATAAAAAACAAATAGCTTTAGGAGTATTCATTGATCTGAAAAAAGCGTTCGATAACGTAAGTCATGACATTTTACTCAGAAAACTCAACCAGATGGGAGTGGCAGGTGCCGCTCACAAGATTTTTGAATCGTACCTTAAAACCGGCAACAGGTGGTCAAAATGGGCAATCATCAGAGTGACCCACAGTGTGTCCATTTTGGCGTGCTGCAAGGATCCATATCGGACCTTTGCTATTTACTGTGTACATCAACAACATTCATGAAGTGGAACTAAATGGCCACCTCTCTCTTTATGGGATGACACTTGCCTCTTCTACTTCGGCGCTTCTATCACTGATCTGGTTACCCAGGCACAAGAGGACCTTAATTTATTTATTTATTTATTGATAAATACATTTACGTGACATTACAGTAACAAACCAATGCGTCACGAAACCAAAACAACAAATAATACTTTTTATTAGGCGACGAAACGGCGTGGCCCCTTTGCATCGTCGTCTCCGGTGTAGGATTCGGCAGATTGCCCCGGAACCGTCGAAACACTACACCCTTCGGCCAGAAGTCAGCACATGCGACGGTCTCCTGCAGCGGCCGTGGCACGCGCACCACAAACGAGCTGAAGTGCACATAGTGGCGCGAACGCAGCTGGAACACCCTCAGCGAGAAGCCGGTCTTCTGACGAACGTACTCCGCCATATCATCAGCCGTGGCGGAGTAATGCAGGCGCGATACATATAGCGCCTTGCTCGGTGTGGCAACCCGAAGACCGGAACCAACCGGTTCTGCAGTACCACACTGACTCTTGCGCGGCTTGCGCTTCCTCGACACCGTTGTAAAACCCTCCATATCCACATCGGTGCGCGGGGGCTTCTCCTTTGGAGGAACCCGAACTTCACGCGCTCTTGAGGGCGCGTCTCTCCGGTCGGCTGCGACAGATCGACCAGCTACGGCATCAGCATAGCGATGACGTGATTTAGAGGATAGGGCAGGGGAGGCCCGGCGCGGAGGGGGCACGCGGGCCGTGGAACGGCATGCGCAGTGTCAGCAACATGCAAACTGACCGAGTCGACACTTGACGCCCGGTCATTACTCTTGAAATTTGACCCCGCTGGTGACCGAGTTTCCGGAGCACTATTACGCAAACTAATAATTTCTTTGCGTAACTCGGCAATGGTAGCGCGCGAATCGTCAAACTTTTTCAAAATTTAAATAAATTGCTCTCATACAATCTTTTAACAATAAATGCCTCTAAAACATGCTATGTGGTCTTCAAATCCAAGAATAAAAAAATACCACCACATACGCCTCTAAAAATAGATGGAGAAGTTCTGAAACAAAAAACAGAGGAAAAATATTTAAGATTAACTTTAGACACCTTCTTGAATTGGAACACTCACATCGACAAAGTGAGGTCATAACTACTTGCTCTCCTAGGATCACTATCACTACGTAGAATTGTCCACTGCCTCCCACGTCGTGTACGTCAAAATATATATAATTCTCTAGTCAAGCCACATTTAATGTATTTAATTGAAATCTGGGGAAATGCTTGTAAAACAAACTTAAAAACCTTACAAATTACACAAAATAAAATTATTAAAATGTTATTCAAGCATGATAATTTAACTCCCACTAAACAAATTTACAAAGACACAAAAATTATGAACCTTAAACAACTACATATGTACAATACATGTTCATTAATTAAAAAAATATTAACTAAAAGGATACACTGTGAAATTACATTTACACAGAGGCACGAAATAATACAACGGAGTAGTCGAAGAAAAGACCACATAGTGTTGCCGCAGACAAAAACCGCCAACGGTAAGAGAGTGATAAGTTATGCAGGAGTACAGCTATATAATAAATTGCCAATCGATGTTTAAATGCACATTCCTTAACTTCATTTAAAAACAAACTTAAAATCCATGTCTTAAAGCAATATAATCTTCTGAGTTAAGTAGAACTGGCCTACTGTTGTACTGTTACTACTACGTGTTACTTGTTTGCGCAACTTTGCTTGATACATTTTGTTTCTACCCTTTTTATTGTAAAAAAAAATACTTCTATATATAAATAAGATAATTTACAAATTACTATTGCATGTTTGCTGGAATGAATATATTTATATAGCCTTAGAAAAACAGCTTATAATAATAATATGTAAATTTTAATGAAATGTTTCTCATATAAGTGAAATGTATATTTCTTTTTGAGAAATAAATGATTCTTTAACCCGAATTGTTCACGTGAGCCGCAGGTGACGGTGATAAGAGAGCCGAGGATGTAATTATCAAAGCTCACGCGTTTCATACGACGTTTTTCAACACATTTGCGAGGAAAAAATCCTATTCATAAAATTAAAATGTTAAGTATATCCTCAGTAATTTACTTTAGTTAAATATGGCAACAGTATTTTACTCACTATAGTACATCGACAAGAATTACCAGTGGCGTATTATAAAGTATTGTAAAGTATTGTGTAAACTTATAAAGTATTGTTCACAATAGTGTCATAATCAAGCTTTTTTATCTCTTACCTTACTAAGGCCACTCAGCAAGCTTCGTGGCCTAAACACGGTACTCGACTAAAAAGCTCTGTATTACAACATGATTTTGAAAAATACTATTATAGAAGTATTAGTGTTTCAGTTATTAAGAAAGTTGAATTTTATATTATTTGTTTTGGCTTAAGTATATTATAGTAGAATTAAAGACCATTATCTGTTGTTATTTGTTTATTTTTGAAGCTGTGTAGGTTACCTACCTACTGTATTTTTGGTTTAGGTTCGCCTTGTTAGGGTTCCGTAGTCGACTAGAAACCCTTATTGTTTCGCTTCGTCTGTCCGTCCTTCCGCGGATAATCTCAGTTGGTACTAATATGTATATCAATCACGCCGACAAAGTGGTAAAATAAAAAGTGAAAAAATGTATTTTATTAGGGTACCTCCCCTATACGTAACGTGGGGAGTGTTTTTTTTTTCATTTCAACCCAAACGTGTCATATATTGTTGAATAGGTATTTAAAAATGAATACGGGTTTGCTACAATCATTTTTTGATAATGTTAATATTTTCAGAGATAATCGCTTCAGAAGTAAAAAGAAATGTGTCCCCCCCTCAAACTTTTGACCATAAGTTTTAAAAATATGAAAAAAATCTCAAAAGTAGAACTTTATAAAAACTTTCTAGGAAAATTATTTGAAACTTGATATGTTGAATAGTATAAAAAAAAAACAATATAATTTCTGAACTAAGTTTGTAATTTAACTGTATACGCAAGTGTTTATTGTACCTGTAATTTCTACTAAATCACAATGAAATGACGTGCTTTCAAATGAAGTAAAAACGGTGAAAATCGGTTCACGCCATAAAGAATTATCTCATAAAAATCATCTTCCATACTTTAATCTCGCGCGCAATAGTTTACCTAATTTGCCGATAGATGTCGCTGTACGCGGAACGCTCACATTGTACATGGCGCGGTTAAGATTTTTCCTGATTTAATGGGGTCGGAGCAGGTGCGGTCGAAAATTTGTCGTGCTCGAATTGTCTTGGCTTAATTGTATTTGGTCGTTCGTTGTCTAACAATAAAATTGTTCGCTAAGTATTGCTTGTAGGATTTTAGGGTTCTGTACTTAATATGTCAACTCAATGTAATAACTAGCCCATTTTTTAACGCTTTAAGTGGGGACACTTACTGTGACGGACGAAAAACTACGGAACTCTACACTGAGCGTGACCCGCCACGCTCTTGGTCGGTTTTTTATTGGATCCCTATGAGAAATGAGATACGGAATCTAGCCTGTCCGTTAGGCCGCATTGCCTTCTGGTAAATCCGAAATCCTTTTGTATTTTTACTGCACAGAAAATCTCCTTTACAAATTCTAATTTAGATTTAATTCAAGTTTAATAAATAATCCCCATTTTATGATTGTGTGAAAGTTTTCTAATAAAAGAATCAACGTAAAAAAACAAGATTGAGAAAAAATGCTGCTGTTAATATGTATGTATGTATGTAACCACTTTATTGTACACAATAACAGGTTAAAGAATACACATGTCACACAATATATCAAAGTACAAAGGTGAACTTATCCCTATAAGGGATGTCTTCCAGCTAGCCTTTGAGCAATTGAGAGGAAGGTAGGTAGAACGAGATAGGCAAACTACCGTGTACAAAAACACAGAAAATGAAAGCAATCCTAATAAGTATTATTTCGAGACAAATAAAAACACGGCAATACATATATAAATGTAAAATATAATTCACACTATCATACGATACGATACGATCATTTATTGATAAAAAAATATTTTACATGTCATTATGTCTTATCTTAATACTAAGTGCTAACATAAGTAATATACATATCGCAACTAAAAAATAAATAAATAAATACTATATTCAACCAATTCACAAGTCATTGGAAAACCACAACTTCTTCACATTCATCTTAAGTGACGCAACAGAGCGCGACTGTCTCAGCGACAAAGGCAACTCATTCCACAACTTAACAGCGCGCGCGGTAAAAGATCAAGAGTATGTTCGCGTCTTACGACTTAAGAGTATATTCGTACAGCAAGAGGAAGGTTAGAACTCGACCGCAAGCGGTGGCCGCTGTCGTCTGCGGGCGAATATTCAGCGTTTTTAAGGCGTTTTGTTTTCGTCATTGTCGCAGACAGCAAATACTATTAAAAGGTACGAGTATCAGAGTCTACTTTTGATGAAGATGTTAGCTAATACCAGTATTGAATCTTTTTTGATTAAAGGTTCTGCGGTACGTTTAACCTCTGATGAAATAATCTTGAGACGACAATGACGTTAAAACCGAGCGGGTCTAACGCTCGGAGAATCGCCCCTGCCATATAATTAATCCGTTTAGAAAGATAAGGAGGGGGGAAGTAGGGCTGAACATTGTGTTGAAAAGTAAAGTGACAGGATATGCACATCCATGCGCCGGCAAATCGGTAACCATCGAAGCTTAGAACGGAATTCAGAGATATGATCATACTTGCGTAGACCAAATATATAATCTGATACATACATTTTGTAGGCGCTCCAGCTTATCAACTAGAAATATTTACAGATACTAAAAAAAGCTACTGATAATTTAAGGGATTAAAATAAACGCTACCATAAAATATTGTTTTCTGAAAAATCGCTGCATTAAATTCGCGAATAAAAAAAATACAATTATGAAAAAATGCGATATGAAAATTTGCTTTTATAAAAATATGCTTTTGTGAAAATGATCTTACTTATACAATACAAGATGCGATTTGATACCAGATATATTTTTGGCGCTGTTGGACTTTGAAAATAGTTTATTTAGGTAATACACAACAGCAGCAACAAAGCTGTAATTGATTTCGTTTGAACGAGTTTTCACCTTTGCCCGTTGACCTGCCACTCCATCACAGGCCCACTCGGTTAGACGGTAATTTCAAGCGACTGCAGTTGACAACTCGTCCTGTATGTGACCTACATTGTCAACGTCAACTTCACCAATCGCAAAAGCAATGAAAAGTATTTTCGATTTTAAAAGCTTTCTATATGCTTGCGACATACGAATTAATGGTGTTTACTATATGGGCCAACTAACTTTTATTTGCGGATCTTTGCCATGGTCCAATTTACTGTATACCAACTCTGTCACTGTTTTGTGTTTTCTTATCGTTGTGTTATCGGGTTATTTCTTTGTTAATATGATATGTAATTTCTGTTTGAAGTCCTATCCATAGATAACCCACACGTATGGGTTTGCTGAAAAAAAAAATGAGGTTCAGTTCTAAGTATGGGGAACCCCCAAAAGTTATTGTTTTTTTATTTTTGTATGAAAATCCTAATGCGGTTCACAGAATACATCTACTTACCAAGTTTCAACAGTGTACTAGTTCTATTATAGTTTCGGAAAAAATTGGCTGTGACATACGGACGGACAGACAGACACACAGACATGACGAATCCATAAGGGTTCCGTTTTTTGCCATTTGGCTACGGAACCCTAAAAATCACACAGTTTGCTTTGAAATAGTTAACTTAGAAAACGTCAACTAGTTGAAAAACTAGTTGATTTCGTCAACTACTCGTAGTTTTTGACTGATGAGAAAAAGGCATTGAGTTCATACGTTATTTTGAGTAAGGGCGTTAATGACATTGATTGTACTTCGCACGAATTATTATACATAAACTAATAAAATTTACACATATTATCTACTAATTACACCGGTAATAACTAAGCTACCTTCTTATGAAAACCGCATCTAAACCTGTTTAGTATTTTTCGAGTTTATCGCGCACAGATAGATAGACAGATAGACGCCGGCTACGACAAGTTTATAATAATAGAGATTAAAGACAGAAAACTAAATAGGTCCTGTTAAAGAGTTCATGTGGCAGAAATATACATAGTTTATTAATTAAAAAAAACAATTTCAAATTTTTTTTTAATAGAAAAACGTAGTTATGATAAGTAGCTTTTATCATATACTAATCTTATGATCCTCCCTTCATACTTTTTCCTGGCTTAGGACTGGCTGAGATAAAATAAGTATTGTTATTAGAAGATCATCTGATTTTATGCACATTCATTTTTGATTATATATTTACATATTTAAGGATTATTATTTACAAGTCGAAACGTTTCTCCTCGAAATTTACGTTGATGAACATAATTTTCTCCACCTTGTCAGTTGTTAGACGTGTTCGTCTTTCCGTTATTACGTTGCCTGTTTTCAAACATCTGCCTCGCAGGGACAGGGACGAAGGTCTTGATATTTTTGCACAATTTGGCCGAATTGTTCCCGCGCCACAAATGTTATGTCAGTTTTTGTTTTGGTATTTGGCAATTTTACTAAGTGTAATTGGCCGTGTTTTTCTATGTTTTCCATAGTGAAATTCGTGAGTTTAATGCTCCTACATGCGCCGCCTATGCCCAAAATTAATGCCACCTAAAAAATAATAATCTTATTAACACACACTGTTAGCGTTGCATACTTTTTAAACAACACCTACAATCCTACAAATTTCTGTCTAAATTTGAATTGTGGATACCTATAAGCTTTTACACAGACTGTGTCGCTTTAACTGAACTTGACGTTAGATATGTACCTCCGTAGCCAGGCTACCGTAAGTACGTACCGCCAGTATTTGGAAAACCGGTTGATATCAGGTAGCGCCAGTTTGGTCTGGACGGTAACCTGGTACACAAATTTCGCCTCGACGCCGTCTGGGTCCACTGGTGCTTCGGAATTGTTTTAGGCCAGGATACTTCAGGCTGTCTTAGGAAGTCGGGCCCGCTCAACCATCTGGTTTTGTTTTTTAAAAATAACTTATTTTTTTTAGTTTCACCCAATTATTTAGTCTGGTCCTTAATGTAACTATATCCCTCTCCGACTTTTTCCCGAGGTAGCAGTTGGAAGCACAGCACACAACCCAACGATTCGCTTATGTAGTCTTGACTTAATATTTTGATTCTTAGCAGTTTTCCATAAGCTATTTGTGAAATGATAGTAACATCTTTTTACAATTAAATTCGGAAACAAAGCTTTCAGCGGATTAGTCATGCCCATTTCGAAATCAGCATGAATTATATTAGGTTGCCGATCTGGGACATTTGTCATAATGATTTCATAAAGAATGCAGTACGACTCCTCTGTCTTATCACTCATTAGAGCATATAACACAGGTTAATACAATGTTAATCGCGTCACTGGTGCTTTCTAATTCAGCGTGTAAAGCGAAAAGTTGAGCAAATGGCCTAGGGGTGCTCTTAAACAATTAATCGAAAACAGAGCGTTTGTGCCCCGCAACCCGCTCACACCCCTCTACTTTTTACCAGGCTTGCGAGTCTCAGTCGACCGCGAGTTACACTGACAGTGCGCTACTAGAACAGAGACGTCTTAGAGTTGCCCTTACAACTTTTTTTTTGCAAATTGTAGTAAGTAATGCAATAACGACTATTATATCTTAAATACCTATTTTACAAGGTTTTATTAACTTGCAATGTTTGTATGTATGTTCGTGTAAAATCTTGCAAGTGAATTTTGACCCACTTCTAGTCGGATTGACGTGAAAGTGTGGGATGGATGACAGTATAAGTACAATCAACAAAAAGCACAGGTGGCATTTTAGATTTCATTTCAGTTATAGATTTCACCTGCCACCATATATTGCCTATCTGATCGGAAGTCGGTTGAGACCCACATGTGTGAGACAAAAGAAATCTAGGGCCGTAAAATGTAGGCAGGTACTGCAGAGCAAAAAATAAATAACATGAACTACAGTTTTTACAGGTATTTTCTTTTTAATATTTGTTTTACTAATTTACAGTTTACACTAAATATGAGCGCCGATGGGTATATCACCGTCGGCGGCGCGCCGGTAAAAATTGCCTGGCGGGGGTGGCGTCGGCTGCGTGACCTTGTAGAAACCTTAAATTTAAATAATTTTCAAAAAATCTACACAAAGAAGCGTTACGATATTTTAAACCTATCCAAAGTCGGACACACCCATCGTCGTTGGTTTTACTCTATCGCGCATATCACGTTGAAGGACACGCCGATTGGCATCGATGTTGTACTAAAAAGGCAACAAATATCAGTCTGACCACTGGCGTTTAATAAAGCTATGTGTTTGACTCTCATTTAAGTATTTTTGAGTTACGTAGCTAGATAGCTACGAAGATTCATCAACTCGCGGACCAGAGGTTGGTCTGACGTAGGACCCTCGAGCTAGACTAACCCGACACTATACCGACGACATCCCGGACATCAGCATCTACGAGAATGGAATGGCTCTTAAACAGCTCAAGAACACCAAGGCACCCGGTGAAGACGGAATAACAGCTGACTCCTGAAGGCGGGTGGAAAACCAGTGCTTACTGCCCTTCAGAACTTGTTCCATTCCATCTTACTAGAAGGAAAACCGCCAAAGGCACGGAACGGAGGGATGGTGGTGCTGTTCTTCAGAAAGGGTGACAGAACCTTGTTGAAGAACTACCAGCCCGTGTCACCTCTAAGCCATGTCTATAAGCTGTTTTCGAAAGTCATTACAAATCGTCTCGTACGCAAGCTAGGTGACTTTCAGCCTCCCAAACAAGCGGGTTTTCGAAGAGGCTTTAGTACCGTCAAGCACATCCATACGCTCCGTCAGGTTATACAGAAGACTGAGAAGTATAACCTGCCCCTCTGCTTAGTGTTCCTTCGACTCGATCGAAATCAGGGCTGTACTAGTCTCTCAAGCGGTGTCAAGTAGACCACCGCTATAACGAAGTACTGAACAGACGAGAACGCCACAATGTCAGTCCGACTGGAACTCGAAACCTATTCCATTGCAGCGGAAGTCAGGCATGATGCACTGGAAGATGTTTTAAAGACCTTGGATTGGAGAAGGCTAGGCGAGTGCATGCTGAAGGTAAAGTAGTCTTTGCTTATGGATTACTTAAATACGATGCTCGATGACCTCAGTAAATCCACCGAGCGAGTTCGTCTAAGGATGAACATGGATAAGACGAGGAACATGCCAAATACCCATGTAGTACGAACTCCCAGACTCCTTTTCAACTTCGAGAAAGAGGTCAATCGTCGAATCCGACTCGACTGGGCAGCGTTCGGGAGCCACGGCATATCTTTTCGGCCTATTTTCACAGCGTCATCCAAAGGGCAATAAAGAGGGATATGCTGAGAATATCTCTGCAGCAAAAGCAATAGGTAACCGATATAGCCCTCCAAATCGCAAAACTTAAGTGACAGTGGGCGGGGCACATTGAACGTAGAACGCCGATAGTTAGCAAAGCTAATGCATAACACAAACAAGCGTCAGCGCGCTCAGCGCTGAGCTTTTTTCATAGCTTGAATCATTTCCATGGTCATATCGATTTGCGCAACTAGGAACTTCGCATTTAACAATTAAAGGATTATTTTTTTGAAATAGATGCACCCTTAAACACATGAATGTCGCTACTGAGTGTGTAAAAAATAATAACATACAATAGCTGAAACGCGCGAAACAGAAATCGGCGCGCCGATAGTGCTGCGTCGGCGGCGGCGACGTGGGATTTTTGTCGGCGGCGGAGGCGCGGCGGCGCGGCGCCCATATCTAGTTTACACAGTTATTTACAAATTTACATATCTATATTTTAGATTTCACTTATTAACCTATAGTTAAAAAAATAATAATTAATATCTAAAAATCCTCAGCGACGTGCCAAATGGGCTGCAGTTATAAGCACGCGACAGTCGAGATGTTTTAAAACGTCTCGACTGTCGCGTCGTCGTCGTCGTCTAGACGGCTAGAAAACTCAAATCTAAGCATCTTTCGTCTAGTTCAGGTCTTCATTTAGGCGCGTCATCGTCGTAATACATCGCTGAGCACGTGACGATGAGTGTCACTGTATACCGCGTTCAGGCCCCGTATCATGGTCGGCCTTATCACGCAATAAGTGACAAGATAAGAGCGTCGTCTCGTTCTGTCGAACGGTGTCAGCCAGTGACGGACGCTCTATCTTGTCACTTATAGCGTGATAAGGCAGACCATGATACGGGGCCTGGTAGATTGCGCCTCGGAGCTGCGCGACAACCAAGTTAAGCCCAAGAGGCAAGAGGGGGACAGGCCTGGTATAAATCCATGTACGTTCCAATTTTTTTTCATGGACACCATTTTCTCCTATACCTGCAGTTAATGATAGTGTCCTACAACTAAGCGCGGGTTGCACCATCTTACGACTATACCGACGGATCAAACTAGTGGTATAATAAAGACATTCTTGAGCGTAAACATTTTTTATTCAAGCTCAGAAAAAATCCACAGCAACATCATAGTATTGTTTTAATAAAATCGATAGCTGATCGCTACTTGACTGTACGCTTACATTACATCGCAAAAAAAAGGAAAGACAGTACCTATCAAAAGTAAAAGCAGGTCCAAAAGACAATTATTGAACAAACTGAATCTATTTCAAGGAAACTAAACTACTTAACTTCTTTTTAAGGACTCTGTCAGCTGCACTGTATGTACTTACGGAAATCTCACCCAACAATTGTTTTGTATATAATATTTGTACATACATTTGAAACTACTTATTCCCCACTTGTTAAATAAAAAAAAACCTAATTTATTTGTGCTATTGGTCTTTCTGTTTAAATAAATAAAATAATAAGAAAATAATTTTATAACGCGACTCCATTCATTCGCTTAACGCTAACTAAAGTTTTGACGTGAGCAGTCAAGTCACATTATGATATGTCTCAATAAACTAAAAAAGTATTTAATCTTTTGATGTTGGTTTGCTAATATGGTGCTTAAAGTCTAAAACACTGAGTTATTTTTTAAGAAACATATATCTTGATGCAGGTTATAAGTTAACGGTATTAGCAACTACTGAAATGTAGCTAGTGTTGTCATCCTGGGGCACATTTCTTGGCATATTTGTTTGACATTGTACATCTAGTTCTATATACTAAATCAATGTAGGAATATAATGATTAGTGTTCGGAGTTTCGGTGGCAAATTTCACACAGTGGATAATTGAGTCGTTTTTATAATTAACTTTTTAAGATTTGAATAAATAAATTATTCATTTTCCGAATTGTAAATAGGGCAAGGAGAAGTGATGTTAGTTATATCTCTTCTCCTTGCCCTATTTAACGAATGTAAATCTAACGGTATTTACCTTGACGTGCTGAAACTAATTAAGGTCCAACCCATTTATAAAGGCAAAGGGGATATGAAACACGAAAAGAATTACCGACCTATATCCTTAATACCTATAATTTCCAAAGTGTTAGAGTGTCTTATGAGTTCCTCATTAATGCAGTATTTTAGTGATAACAATTTGTTAAACAAACAGCAGTACGCCTACCAACCTGGTCGGTCAACGACGGACGCGGCGCGCGATGTCGAGTCGCGAGCGCTGACGCACCTCGAGGCCGGGCGACAAGTTGCCGCGATATTCTGCGACTTGTCGCGCGCCTTCGAGACGATCGATCATACCCTGCTTTTAGAAAACTGTCTCGATACGGAGTAAATGGAAGTTTTCTCTCGACAATAGGTTCCTTTCTGAAAGACAGGAAGCAGAGCACACATGTCCTAAGCGCAAGGTGCGACCTAAAACCTATAGGTAATTCTGCTGTCCCTCAAGGTTCTACAATGGGAAATTGCTTATTTTTAATTCTAGTCAACGACGTCTAGACTGCATACACGTGCATACTCGTGAGCGCCGATAGCTTTGATGTATTAAAGTCAAGGATGGAAAACTAAATGCACCTGATATCCCAATGGTTCGCAGCAAACGGTATGCTGTTAAACGTAGAAAAAACGAACATATTGCATTTCCAACTCAGGCATAATAATAACTACCAGTTTGACATCATGCTGAACAACATCGGCGTACCTCAAGTTGATAAGGTAAGATACCTAGGCTTCACTATTGATGCAGGACTAACATGGTCCCCTCACATTGACATCTTGTGTGACAAACTATCATCGGCATGCTACGCACTCTCGAGACTTGCACCGAGCTTGTCGTTCGAAAACGTCAAAAAAGCGTACTATAGATACTTTCATTCCATACTTATCCAAGGTGTTGATTTGTGGGCCACCGCGGCGGATCGCGACAGGGCATTTAAGATGCAATAACGAGCTATTCGAACCATAATGAGGAAGTCATGTGACCACCCCGCAAAAGACCTCTTTAAGAAGTCCAAGATACTAACACTACCTAGCGTATACATCTTAACTGCCTGCAAGTACGTGAGGGCTAACCTACACACGTACACTACTCATTCCAGTGCTCGTCGATGCAAACTGCTGGTCGTCCCGAGCTATAGACTTGCAAAGACTCGGAAATCACTCGGTGTCATGGGCATAAAATTATATAACTCACTACCAGCAGAGTTAAAACTGGTGCAAAACAACGCAGTTTTTACCAAACATCTAAAAAAACTACTGACCAGCCTAGGGTGCTATTGCTTTGACGAATTTGTCGAAGTGTGTGGTGACCCAAATTCTGCAAATTAAAATGATTGCTACGCGAATCATGAACCATGTTATATGTTTAAAAATAAGGATAAATGTAACACCTTTGACTCTACTGTACCTATGTATTTACTATGCTGACATGTAAAATATTGAATTTTATTAATTAATATCTGAATCTGAATCTGTATAATTGGCGGCAGGTACAAACATTATACTGTCCCGATTGTTTAGGTGACATGTTTGTACGTATGTAACAAGTAAAAATAAATAAATTTATTAAACAATGTTTACCTACATACTTGTGTTATTAGTAGTCCTGTGTTATCGTGGTATAAGTAGGTAATGCTCGCAAGATAATTTAAAAAGAGTATTATGCAAAATTAATCATTTAATCGTTATTCGTTCAATCAAGAAAATAGTTAGGCGACTCCATTTACCTCTGTGAAATTCGCCACCGAAACTCCGAACACTAATAATGATTATTCAACTTTTCTTAGTCATAATCATACATTGCTCAATTAAACAAGCTTTGCATTTCCTTTTAGAAAATCCGACACTATTTTTCCCATTTTTGCTGAGTATTATTCTGTACGCGATCGATGGCGCGCGGCAGCTCGACTAGCACAGGTCCGTCGCTGACAACGCCGGCACCGGACTGAGGCCTGCGCTGAGGGGAGACTGATTGCATACAAAATACGTCGTATGCGACAAAACGGTTTTTTTCGTTTCAATTACAAATTACAGTTAATTAAAAAAAATCCAACTGCCATATTGAAGTATGGGTTAAAACTAATTTAATATGAAAAATTGGAATCTTAAATTGATCTGGGTTGCCTGTACAATGCCTGTTTTACAAAAGGCATCTTTGATATTTTTTTCAGTGCTATAAATTTTACCGAATCGTGTTTCGGCAACTGACAAAATGAAGTCATCAAAATCAAGAATCAGGTTTTCAAATGTCGCTATGATATGTTTTATAATTGCTGAGTAAAATTCCCAATTCGTCGTTCTTTGCGTGTATTCAAAAGCCGTTTTCCTTCTTCGTTACAAAATACTATAATTATTCTTTTAGAGATTTGGGTAATAAAGTAGGACTTAGGCAAAAATTACAAAAGACTATATTGTTTAACAATATTTGATACTGGCTGCGCCAATACATATTTCTATTATTTTTAACTCATTAACTATATATCTTTTTATATATTAAATCACACATTATGAACGCATCCTATTACACACCATACCTGGCAACCTTTCCGCTTCCCCCACCCCTAACCTCAGTGCACAAAATATACCTGTCGCGCGCGCGCAAGCTCTTATTCAAAAAACCATTAAAAAACTCAAAAACGCTACAATTGTGCATACAAAACAAACTTCAGTGAAGTCATACAATAACAAGTGTTTACTGTGAAAGTTTAAATCGAAATTTCTTTCGTGTGTGCCCAAACACGAACCCAACACTGGATACCGGCCGGCGCCGCTTCTAGAGGTTTGTCCTGCCCCTCCAAGTCTTGGTCCTACGATCCTGATCCTCCCTCACATAAATACTCTAATTTCCAATCACTTATACTCAAATTTAAAATTATAAAACTATTATTTACGTAATTTATTTCATACAACCACGTTACGCACCGCCATTATACCAAACTTTATTTGTTCGCATCGCTCACAATATTACGTATTTTGCAGTAAATAATTCTCAACACTCAATTGTTATACCCTTTCTTTAAGTTAGTGCATATATTTCTAGTAGATCACTCATATTTCGAAAAAATATTGTAAATTAGTTTCGTCGCTTGCTCGCTATAATACCTACCTACCCGCCATTACTTTTTTACACCGCGCTCTCGTAATTCTCTTCTTTGTCATTTGAACTTTCAACTTTTTAACTTTAAATTGAATCTACGCATAACTAGTAAGTACTTAATTAATTTAAGTACCACCATGGTTGGTAATAACGGTAATAAAAAGGAAAGTCCAGCGGTCCTGATAGCTTTTTTGGAACAGAAAAAACAATGTTTGTTTCAAATAATCCAGGAGGTTTATAACTTAAGTCTAAAGGTTTCCGATGATGTTACACGCATACAGTTTCTAGCCAGGGCTCAATCTATCGACAAAACGCGTTCAGATTATGTTGACACTGTAGATCAACTTATGATTGAGAAAATCAAAGAAAACCCTGATGTTCAACCGAGTTACAGTATTCTCAATACATTTGATGAGTTATATTGTTTTGTTAAGCAGACGGAAACAACTCTGAGACAGGAACTTGAGGACAAAAAGAAAAATGAGAATTATAACACAAAATTGCCCCCCCTCAATCTTATAGGTTTTGATGGTACTCCTTCTAAATGGCCTATATTTTATGAAAATTTCCGCAGTGTTATACACATTAATACTCGCCTCACAAATGCTGAAAAGGTCCAGTACCTAATTGGCTGTCTCTCCGGCAGAGCACTCAATGTGTGCTCCGGAATCACCGCTACCTCAGAAAACTATGACATCATCTGGCAAGCTCTTCTAGCTAAATACCATGATACCAGGGTGCAAGCTTCTGGCTATCTAGATCAAATGTTACAACAAAGGCATGGGCAGTCAGCTGATAATATGCTTGACAACTTTTGCTCCGCTGAAGCAGCGTTGCAACGCTTAAAGATTGACAATTTGTCAGACTTCATGATAACTCATATTGCATTAAGCAAGCTAGAAAAACCTATGCTTGACTTATTTGAACAAGCTCATAGACATGTTAATATTCCCCAATTTTGTGACTTGAAGAAATTCCTAACAGAGCAGAGTAAACTCCAAGTACTCCACGCACCATCCCGCTCTCAAAGTAATAATAATACTCGCACTCAATTTACTAAACCCGCACCGCAAATAAACAAAACAAAATCGTTTTGTACGCAAGTTAATACTGCTCTTCAACCTCAGACTTCCTATAAGTCTGACAGATATGACACTAGCTAGCTATCAGTCCAGACCATGTAAAGTTTGTAATTCTCAACAAGCTCATCCACTGTTCAAGTGTGAATATTTTCTCAACCAAAACACTCAAGCGCGCAATGATATCGTACGTCAACATATGTTCTGTATCAATTGTTTAGGTTTTCACCATATAAATTCGTGTAAATCATCTAACAAATGCTCAATTTGCAGCCGTTAACATCACTCATTACTGCATTTCGATACTGGATATTCAAATGCATCCCAATTCCCGCGATCAGCTGATAACACTGATAATAGCAACTCGAATCGAGCCTCGCATTCGGCTGCGCCGCGATCCGCGAATGATTCCGCGCCGCCGCACCCTTCTCTCTCGCACTCGCCGGCGCAGTGCCCGCCTGCGGTGAGTACTGCTCGCGCGCACGGCGGATCGGCGCCACGCGCTCACACAAGTGATAACAACTTCGCGCTTTCTGTTACTGTTCCCGCGCGCACTTCAAATTGTGATACGACAGTATTATTGCCAACCGCGACTGTAAACGTATATAGCAATAATAAACAAAGCCAAATGCGTTTATTTCTTGATACGGGATCGATGAGTAACTTTGTTACAAAATCCTGTTGCGAGCGCTTAAATTTAAAGGTAACACCCGCGCCTTCTATCGTCAAAGGTATCGGTCAAGTCGAAAATCACTCTCTCGGAATAACGCAATTTAAAATAAACTCTCGCTTCGATTCGCGCTGTAACTATACAATATGCGCTCGAGTTATAGACACAATCACGGACTTTTTACCCAACGCGGAAGTGGATAGAACAGAATTAGTTCATCTACAACATTTGCCGATGGCTGACGACCATTATTACTCACCAGGTGAAATAGATTGCTTGATAGGCAACGAATTATTCCCGCTTTTACTCGGATCGAATAAATCGACCTCGCCGAACTCCTCGGTCGTAGGTATCGAAACTACTCTCGGATATGTCGCTATGGGAAAAGCCCAATGTTTTCCGCGCTCATTAAACGCTCATTCTCGCACTCTCGACGAACCCGCTACTCACTCGCACGGCTATGACAAGACGTTTTTTTGTCAAACGCAAGATAACTCACTCGATCAGTTAACGCAACGCTTTTGGGAAATAGAAAATGTCCCCGATAAAAAACATTTCAGTCCCGATGATGAGGCTTGTGAAAGAATATTCCAAGCAACTTACTCACGCGATGAGACCGGCAGATACACGGTTGATCTCCCGTTCAAACACTCACCTACCGAATTAGGTTCTTCTTATACTGCAGCGAAATACCGCCTGTTAAATCTAGAAAAGAAATTAGACTCCTCTGACTTGCGCGCTGATTATAACGCGACTATTCAAACATATATTGACCAAGGGTATTTAACCAAAATTCAAAACGATTTTCAAGACGCTCACGCGTATCACTTGCCGCATAGAGCCGTTTATCGTCCCGATAAAGAAACGTCAAAAACTCGAATAGTTCTGGACGCCGGTTGCAAAACCACGTCAGGCAAATCTTTAAATGATTTGCTTTATGTAGGGCCTATCCTACAAAATAACATCTTCGAATTGCTTGTCAATCTCCGCATGTTCTCAACCGCTATAACCGCAGACATCGAAAAGATGTATTTTCAAGTGAAACTCTCCCCAAATCATCACACGTTTCAAAGAATACTTTTTAGATTTGATCCCAGTTCACCAATCGACGTATATCAATTCAATAGAGTCTGCTTCGGCGTGTCCAGCTCGCCCTTTCTCGCCATGCGTGTCGTGCGTCAGCTCGCAGCGGACAGTCACGATTCGTACCCGCTCGCCGCTTATGAAGCCGAAAATCATATGTACGTAGATGATTATATCAGCTCCGTTGATGGTGTAGACACCGCTGAATATACGTATAAAGAAATGATCGCTATGTTTAAATCTGGAGGTTTCAATTTAGTAAAATGGATCTCGAATGATAATCAACTCATGTCGCGTATTCCGTCCGCACACAAAAGCCCGCTCGCTATCAAATTTGATGATGATCGTAACGCAGATACTAAAATCGTAGGGATGCAGTGGCAACCTGCTGATGACAATTTTCATTTTAAAATCAACATAGATTTCCCTGAAACTTGTACTAAACGCTCGATTCTTTCCGTCACCGCACGCTTATTTGACCCGCTCGGTCTCATTAGCCCTGTTGTCGCTTACATGAAACTCCTCATTCAAGAATGTTGGAAATTACAACTTTCTTGGGATGACGAGGTGCCCGACTTTATTATTTCCAAATGGAAACAATTCCACAAGGAACTTCCGCATTTGTCAGAAATAAAAATACCGCGTCATATTGGCATAACCTCTACAAATAGTATAATTTTAATCGGATTCGCGGATGCCAGTCAGCAATGTTACGGTGCTGCCGTCTACATCCGCGTCGCTACGGATGACAACGCGCCCGCACACTCTGTGAAATTACTCACCGCTAAATCTAAAGTCTCCACTCCTAATAAAACCCTCGCTCGCTTAGAACTCTGTGCCGCAGCGCTGCTTGCTAAGTTAATAACCTCGGTTCGCGATGTCCTGAATAAACGCTGTAAAATAAATAAAATATACGCATTCTCTGATTCCACGGTGACTCTTACCTGGATCCACTCGCCCGCTCATAGGTTTCATACTTTCGTAGCTAACCGTATCGCTCAAATAAACGAATACTTACCCGCATCCCACTGGTTTCACGTTCGTGGTGTACAGAACCCCGCAGATATTGTCTCTCGCCCTGTAACGCCGACAGGATTAGTAAATAGCATGCTCTGGTTCCATGGTCCGCAGTGGCTGTCCGCTCCTGTTAACGTCTGGCCTGTAAAAGATTATAACATTAATCACAACGAAACGATAGAATTACAGGAAACTAAAACTACGTCGCTTCACGCACAAACTACATCTATAACTGATAATACTCACCCAATTCAAGATCTCGCCGATCGATGTTCGACGTGGATTAAGTTTATTCGCTCGCTCGTATACCTGCTTCGCTTTTCAAAATTACTTAAATCTCGAGGTGATATCACTCTTAATGATTTAGAGCATGCAGAACATTATGCGTTACGTCACGAACAAGCAAAACACTTTTGTCAGGAACTCGACGCGCTTAAAACTAATAAAATTTGCCCAAACAAATTGGTGTTAAAACTCCGCCCCTTTGTTGACGACAAAGGTCTCATAAGAGTAGGAGGCAGACTTACCCATTCTCAGTTGGATTTTAATCAAAAACATCCAATATTGATGTCGGCTAAAGGTAGAATAGCGACTCTCTTAGTAGATTATTACCATTCGTCAAATTTACACACCGGGCCCGCTTTAGTATTATCTCTGATTAGGCAGAAATACTGGATTCTCGCCGCTCGCAATTTGATTCGCCAAAGAATACACAAGTGTAACTCATGTTTTAAACTTAAACCGCTTTCTACTAATCCACCCATGGGTGACCTTCCGTCCATTAGGGTTTCTCAAGTTAAATCGTTCGTGCATACGGCCGTTGATTACGCCGGACCTTTTTACATTACGCACATACGCAAGCGAGGCATAAAAAGCCACAAGGCTTATATCTGCTTGTTTGTTTGTCTCACAACAAAAGCGCTCCACTTAGAGCTGGTCTCCGATCTGAGTGCGGATTTATTTCTTGCTGCGTTCAAACGCTTTATTTCACGAAGAGGTCCAGTCTCAATATTATATACCGACGGAGGTACCAATTTCATTGGTGCGAAACGCAAATTAAATGAAATTTACCCACTTATACAGTCCACTGATTATAATAACTACCTGAGTCATTGTCTCACACAACATAGAATTCAGTTTCAACACAGCCCGCCTTATGGCCCTCATTTTAACGGCTTGAGTGAGACTAATGTCAAATCGGTTAAGACTCACTTATTCAAATCTATCGGAAGTCAAATTCTCACATATGAAGAATTTTATACAATTTTGGTACAAATTGAAGGTTTGCTAAACAGCCGACCAATTTGTGTCCTGTCATCGGATCCTTCTGATCCTACCGCATTATGTCCCAGTCACTTTCTAAACATTACTCCACTCAAATATCTACCTGCAGAAAATATTGACCCCGCTGTATCAGAAAATAGATTAACCCGCTATCAGCTTCTAAATAAAATTGTACAAAGTTACTGGAAACGCTGGAGTATGGAGTACCTTACTTCACTCCAACAACGCGACAAATGGAATTCACCCTCCAAACCTGTGAGTGTGGGGACGGTCGTCATTATTAAGGATAATAATGCCCATCCTATGTTTTGGCCTCTCGCTGTTGTCTCGGAGGTTTTCCCCGGAAAAGATAATATAACTCGTGTTGCTAAAGTAAGATCTTCTTCAGGAACTTATATACGCCCTGTAACTCGGCTCTGTCCGTTACCTACTCAATAAACTAATTTTAATTGTATAAACTTAGTTCTTAAGAAAAGTAATTCAGATTAATTATAAATATTTTCATTTCAACCGCAATGTAGAGGAAACCTCTAGGCCCCCCGAAGTTGGCTGCGCCAATACATATTTCTATTATTTTTAACTCATTAACTATATATCTTTTTATATATTAAATCACACATTATGAACGCATCCTATTACACACCATACCTGGCAACCTTTCCGCTTCCCCCACCCCTAACCTCAGTGCACAAAATATACCTGTCGCGCGCGCGCAAGCTCTTATTCAAAAAACCATTAAAAAACTCAAAAACGCTACAATTGTGCATACAAAACAAACTTCAGTGAAGTCATACAATAACAAGTGTTTACTGTGAAAGTTTAAATCGAAATTTCTTTCGTGTGTGCCCAAACACGAACCCAACACTGGATACCGGCCGGCGCCGCTTCTAGAGGTTTGTCCTGCCCCTCCAGATACCTAATCTAATTATTTGCAATTAATAAATATTTCTACAAGATGTGTTGTTATTTCATTAAGTAGTGCGGCATTCTACTGATAAAATCTAATTAGCAACTTTCAATGAAACATCAAAAACCTAAATGACGTCATAATTTTATGGAGTCATAAGACGTTAGTAAACATTTAGTAAAAATGTCATCATCATCGTCCTCCTCCCCTACCGTTATTCTCGGTAATCCCAGTTGTGCCCTAAACGAGACCGGAGTCCGCTAAAGACCTCCACCCACCGAACGCGTGTCGTGCGCGGCGCGTGTGCTGCGCGGCACCCGCGCAAGTTGTAAAGCATTGAAACTACACTTCAAACACACATCGAACGCGGTTCGAACGCCCGCGGCGCTAAAGTTACAACTCGGCAGCGCGGCCGCGTGCGAAGCGCGGGCCCGCGCTGCTGAGTATGATAAAGATAGTAAGATACATATTAAATGTGTTGGTAGTGAGAGAGATATGACGCGCAGGCCCGCGCTGCTGCTGGGCCGCAGCCGCGCGGCACACGCGTTGATAACGCGTCCCCGACGCGGCGGGTCCGTGCGGGCCCGCCCATGTGTGAATATACCGATTCAACCGCGCCCGACGCGCGCCGCATCCGGTGGGTGGAGGCCTTTAGTTTCAAATGGACGTTAGTAAACATGTATTTATGTTTTAATAAAATATATATGTAGGAACATGATGTTTTTATTAGGAGTTTATACGTGAGTTTTATTTAATTAAAATACAAGAATAATTTATTTGGACTGTATTACTTGCCAAAGCGAGCGGTCCTGCACCACGCGCATCCAGAGGATTCCCGGCACGTTTACCAGTTCATCACTCTATAAACATGAATTGACGCATTTATGCCTTTTTATAAATCCTAATATCCGCATCTAGGTACTTGGTCACCCTAATTAAAACGAGATGCAATTCTCTAGTATGACTTCTCTGTCGGCCACACTTTTTTAATCGCAGTACTCAGTCCAGTTTAGGTGTACGTCCATGGTGAAGTATAATTTTACCAACGCCGCAATAAAGCGGGCATTACATTACACAAATTGCAAAGCGCTAATTAAGTGTTGCTAGGCGAGATAAAAAAGAGCTTGTCCATTTGCGTGCCCACTACTGCAGAGCATCGCGGCGCGGAGGAGGTGCTTGCATTTATGTTAGGTCGGATGTACTAACTATTGAACGGGAGGAAGTAAGTTCCTTGTGCGTAGAGATGGAGTTTGAAGTGTGTGCCGTCGAATGTGTAAACTTAGACCTAGTGATTTCATGCATATATAGACCACCAAACAGTGACATCCAAATTTACTATAATAAGCTTAACGAACTCTTAAGGCTCGGTCAAACACAGGGCGCGACGCAGCGCCGGGGTCGCGCGGCGCGACCGCGGCGGCATTAAATACATGCTAACAGGTTAGCGACATCAAACAGACTGCGTCCCGCCGGCATCGCGCCCCGCTTCTGGCCCGCCCCGCGCCGCTCTGCCACGACACGCTGCGCCGCGCTGGGTCACATCAAGGAATGAGCGACCCTCCGCACGCGCATGCTGTATCCGGGCGCGAGTCACGACCGCATCGTGCCGCGTTCGCGCGCGTCCGCGCGCGTCCGCGTCGCGTTCGTGCGCGCGATGAGGGCGTGTTGAGAGCGCGAGGCCGGCGCGATCCACGCGTGCCCTGTTTGACCAGTCATCGCGCCGCGCGGACGTCGCGCTGCGTCGCGCCCTGTGTTTGACCGAGCCTTTAAACTTATCTGCTTTTCAAAATTGTGATATAAATATTGACTACCTAAAGACTTGTAAAACCACAAAGGAGTTAAAAGTCATATTTAATCAATTCGGATAGAGGCAAATCATTAAAACCTGCTACCAGAGTAACCAAGCACTCTGAAACTTATATTGACCATGTCTACACTAACTTAATTAAGACTGACATTAAAAATATCACGTTTACTCAATTGCGTATATCGGATCATCAGTGTATAAATGTGGAAGTAAATATCCAAAGAAACTTGCAACTAAATTTTGTAGTATCGAAACGAACATTTTCACCACAAAATATAAACAACTTCATGCTGTACCTTGACCTTTACGACTGGGACAGAATAAAGTTAACAGTAACAAACTAGAGAAACTGCTTAATGTACTAAAACACTGTTTTAACAGCAGTTTTCCAGTAAAAAAACAGGCCTTCAAACCAGTGTTAGTAAATGGGCCAATGACGTAGTGCGCGGTATCAGAATAAAGATCTATCAATGTAAAACGGATATATATATCATTAAGCACTGTTAGTGACAGTTTGACAAATAGTTTTTCGACGGAATTGCAATCGCTAGAACTGACCTATACCGATACACTAAGACGAGCTCGTAGCGAGTACATGAATAAAATAATAGCAAATGGCAGCGAGAACATGTGTCGAAGTGTGTGACGTACGAGTATCATTGCATCCGAAACGTGTAGGCATAAAAGGAAGACTGGTCCGTTAGATGTACTGGTAAGCCGATCAGCTGGCGCATGTGAGGCCGAGCGCGCGACCATCGCCACCTCGCGCCACTACTATACTACCTGCAGGTCACTACTGATAATAGCAATACCCGTGCGCGCGTCGCGCTTGCTTATCTAGACAGTTATTTATCGCATAATGCGTCCGTGCTTTGTTTTGACCAGTTTACACTTGCTGATGTAATAATGGCCCTGAAATGCATTTAAAAAAGCAGTCTAAGGATGTCAATGATATGTCAACATACATATTACAGTGTACGAGATTTAGGACTGGTCTTTGGACAGTTCAAATATGATGTAAAGAGTGATGTGGCTAGAGTAAATCGATTGTCATAATATCCGGATACGATTGATGGTGGCTAATAAAAGGAATCGATTGATTACTGTGTAATAATTATTTTTAGTAAATCAAATAGAGAGCCTATACACTGTCGTCTGCTAACACAAGTGTCCTGTAAGTAAAGGGAGAGACTGATAGTGCGAGAAAAATTGAGAGAGCTCGCGCACCGTGCAGAAATCAATGCCATATTTTAAAAGGCAACATTTTGCACAATCAAATATGTCGGTTTCGATCGATGTGATTTTATTTCGTATTATCGTAACAGTAATTAAATAATACATTGTTATTTTCCTATTCACAATTATTTGATTCATATCGATTTATTTCTAAATTGACAGACTCAAACGATTAAAGCAGTATATCACTAAATTTAAAAATAAAAAGTCGTAGGACGTAATGGTTTGCATACCGAGTTTTCAATGCTAATTTCTATACAAATAAGCCGTAAAAAAATATGACAATAGTTTTATAAGGGCTAAAAAGAGCGTGCATGGAGATTGAACTTTGTTTTGTAACTCGGAAGCGATTGAAACTTTTTTAATTATTTCGATGAGCAGTACCAATTTACGTTATATAGGTGTCGCGATGTGTCAAAAGACCAGTTCCAAATCTCGAACACTATAGACTACTTACCACCGATTGTGGTCTCGCTATTACTTTGTCTTTAACGAATGTGTTAAAACGGTGTCTACCCCAAACCTCTAAAAGTTGTAAAAGTGCAGCTCATTTATAAGGGCAAAGGTGACATGGATGCACTAAAGTCCATATCTTTGATACCCATCGTGTCCAAGGTATTCGAACGTTTGCGTAAATTGTCATTTACGGAATGGTTTCTAGTATATACTCAAAACAATAAAAACCGGCCAAGAGCGTGTCGGGCCACGCTCAGTGTAGGGTTCCGTAGTTTTCTGTCCGTCACAGTAAGTGTCCCCGCTTAAGCGACAAGCAATACTTAGCGAACAATACAAGCAATACTTAGCGAACAATTTTATTATTAGACAACGAACGACCAAAGACGAATTAAATCTTAATTAGAATTTGTAAAGGAGATTTTCTGTTCAGTAAAAATACAAAAGGATTTCGGATTTACCAGAAGGCAATGCGGCCTAACGGACAGGCTAGATTCCGTATTTCATTTCTCATAGGGATCCAATAAAAAACCGGCCAAAAGCGTGGCGGATCACGCTCAGTGTAGGGTTCCGTAGTTTTTCGTCCGTCACAGTAAGTGTCCCCACTTAAAGCGTTAAAAAATGGGCTAGTTGTTACATTGAGTTGACATATTAAGTACAGAACCCTAAAATCCTACAAGCAATACTTAGCGAACAATTTTATTATTAGACAACGAACGACCAAAGACAACTAAGCCAAGACAATTCGAGCACGACAAATTTTCGACCTAATGTATGGGCGCCCTGCTTCCGACCCCATTAAGTCAGGAAAAATCTTAACGCCGCCGTGTACGATATAAGCGTTCCGCGAACAGCGATTTTTTCTTTATTTGAAAGCACGTCATTTCATTCTGATTTTGTAGAAATTACAGGTACAATAAACACCTGCTTATACGGTTAAATTACAAACTTAGTTCAGAAATTATTTTGTATTTTTTTTTTCAAAAACTATTTAACAAACCCTTATTAATTTTTAATACCTATCCAACCATATGACGACTCCTTGTCCAATAACTTGTTACTACTCGAACAACTTTACGTCAACGTCTTAAGATTATCTCGTAGCGAATATTTAAATAATGAAATCTCAAATAGCAAAGATAATATTTCTCGTAGTATATGGCGAATAATTGCGTCTGAAACATGCAAAAACAAAAGCAACACTAAGGCATTAGATGTACTGGTGAGTCGATCAGCTGGCGTGAGCACAGCTGATCGAGCCGCCACCGCCGCCGCTCGCCTTAACCACTACTACACGCATGCGCACTCACACAACGACAGGCCGCGGACATCCGACGCACTTAGTTATTTAAACAAGTATTTACCATCGCGGATCCCTGCGTTTGAATTTATTCCATTTACCCTTGCTGATATTCTAACGGCCTTAAAACACATAAAAAGGAAACAATCGAAAGATGTCAATGATATGTCGACCTATATTTTGGATTATCTACCACCTGTAGTAGTGTCATTACTACTCACATTATTTAACGAATGTGTCTTAAACAGTGAGTGTAGCAGAATCCGAACGCACTTTAAAAAAGTAAGCTCAAGCTGTCAAAGTGACACCCCTTCCCTTGATCGCCCATCCTTCTAGCGACACACACGCACTCCTGTTTTAATATAATAAGTATTATAAGAAGATATAAAAATAAACATCTCTGAAGACCAAATAATATCTTTTAATGAATAACAATACATGGCGCAGTCGAAACGAACCGAATTCACCAAGATCCAAGAAGATTAAAAAAGGTAACCTCCAACAACACGATTTTCAACGGCCCGGCTTTTAACATTACTAAGAAGAATCACATTGATGAAGAACATTACTAACTATGAGTGGCAGCGAATCGGAGAACAAATCTAAGATAAAAATTAGCGAATCGGATAATAAATCTGAAGTAAAAATTGACAACATGTGTGCCGTCGAGTATAAAATGCCGTAAAGTCTTAACTTGGACGATATTGAAAATTACTGGCCTCGATGGCAGCGATTTAAATTGTCATTTAGAAACTTTGTCCTGGCGGCAGGTTTAGACAAACTATCAGAGGCTAGAAAAGCCGTAATATTAATTAATTGCATAGGACAACAGGCACAGGAGTTGTATTTTAATGTGCTTAAAACAGACGACGATGACAAGGACAAACTAGAAGATGTGCTCACAATATTCGACGACTACTTCAAACCAAAGCAAAATGAAGTCATTAACAGCTATAATCTCAACAAACGAAACCAAGAAGACGGAGAATCATTCGACACCTACTATACAGCAATCAGGAAGCTAGCCGAGAACTGTAACTTTGGGGAACAAAAGAACAGGATCATGAGGGACAAAATTGTCATTGGAGTTCGGGATCGAGATCGGGAGAGGGCGGTTGACATCTGCCGGTCTGCGGAGCTCTCCAGAGAGTTTGTGAAGACGCTGAATCCCCCGGAGGTGCATGTGGCGCAGTTTGGGAGGCCAGCGCAGCAGGGGCAACAGGCTAACAAAGCTAAGTATTATGCTAATAATCATAAGAATAATAAAAATGGTCAGGTTCACTCTTCAACTGATAGAAATAATAATGGTGTACATTATAATAAAGCATTTTATAATTGCAAAAAGAGTAACACGGAGCATGGGCCAAGGCAGTGTCCAGCCTATGGCAAATTATGCTCTAGATGTAACCGATTCAATCATTTCAGTGCGGGTTGTACCTTTATGAAAGGCCAGGTGCATTATATGAACAACTATGAAGACAATGACGAAGCTTGCAATGATGTGCAGGACTTGTGACTAGTATATTCTATAAATTTAGGTAGTAACGAGTGGACCGAGACTCTACGGGTAGAAAATAAGAGGGTTCAGTTTAAATGTGATACAGGTGCCCAGATTAATGTGATTAATTTAAGTTCTCTAAAGATGATTGTCGATGATGATTCTAATATTAAAATGTCTGAGACAAAAACATTAATTGAGGTCTTCGGAGGTGGAAAATTATACCCAGTGGGGAAAGTCACATTAAGGGTTTTTAATATTAAAAACAGTGAAGTTAATACTGAGTTTTTAATTATTAACGAGAAGGTCAGGCCAATTATGGGGTTAGCTTCATTGGTGCAATTAAAATTATTAAATAATACTAAAATAGACACATTAAGAACTGAACCTGTAACACATAGTGAGAATAATATTAACATTAAGAGTAAAGACTGTATAATTAATAAACACAACGAACTATTCCAGGGTGTTGGGGAGTTCGATAGACCTCTGCAGCTGCGCATTCGACCTGGTGTGGAGCCTGTGGTGAGACCCCCGCGCAGAGTGCCTAACGCGCTCATGGCACGCCTTGCAGATAAGCTGGAGGCTCTGGTGAAGCATGAAGTTATAGCTAAGGTAGATCACCCGAATAGTTTTGTTAGTAATTTGGTAATAATTGAAAAGAAAAATGGTTCTTTGAGAATTTGCCTCGACCCTAAAGATCTCAATCAAGCTCTAATTCGAGAGCATCATTTAATACCCACATTAGACGAAATTGTACCAAGAATATGTAATAAGAGATATTTTTCAGTTCTCGACTTGTTCGATGGGTTTTACAATATTAAGTTGGATGAAGGGTCGAGCAATTTATGCACATTTAACAGTCCTCTCGGCTGTTACAAATTTTTAAGATTGCCCTTTGGGCTGTCCATAGCACCAGAAATCTTTCAGAAGTATAGTGAGAGAGCCTTCGGAGACATTCCTGGTGTGATTGTATATTGTGACGACTTATTGATATGTGGTGACACCGAGCAGGAACACGATGCAATATTAGACAAAGTGTTTAGTAGAGCCAAAGAGCATAATGTTCGCTTCAACAAGGATAAATTTCAATACAAACTCAAGCAAGTGAAGTATTTTGGCCACATTTTTTCAGAGCAAGGTATGCAAATAGATCCCGATAGAGTCACAGCCATTATTAATATAAAAAGTCCTAATAATAAAAAAGAATTACAATTTTTTCTCGGAATGGTAAATTACTTAAGAAAATTCATACCTCACTTAGCTGACATTGCATCACCCCTGCAATTATTATTAAAAAAAGACGTGGATTGGCTGTGGACGCAAGTTCATGAAGATGTATATGTCAATATTAAAAATAAAATTTGTAAAGCCCCGGTATTGCAGAATTTTGATACAAAACTGCCCGTTACAATCCAATGTGATGCATCAAAAGATGGCCTTGGATGCTGCTTACTGCAGGAAGGTAAACCAGTCTGCTTCGCTTCACGAAGCCTGACACCAGCGGAGCGTAATTTTTCACAAATCGAGAAAGAATTATTAAGCGTTGTCTGGTCAACTCGCAAATTAAACTATTACATCTATGGGCGTGTAGTTACAGTTTTAAATGACCATAAACCACTAGAGAGTTTGTTAAAAAAGCATCTTCATGAAGTCCCGTCCCCTCGATTACAGCGACTAAAACTAAAATTATTAAGATATGATCTGGATTACAAATATTTACATGGAAAGTTAATGTTTATTGCTGATTTGTTGTCACGCTCTTATCAGTCTGATAATCAAGTTGTGGATGAGTCCTATAAAGTGTATGAGGTTATACATTGCATTGGCCTAGCACAAAATTTAGAATGTACACAGGAACAAAAAACCTTACTAATAACTGAAAGTACAGTAGACAATGAATTAGAATTATTAAGAAACTTTATAAAAAATGGCTGGCCCACGAATAATAAAGATATTCCAGATGGTCTGCATGACTATCATAGATTAAGAGGTGAACTTTCAGAGGATAATAGTTTGGTATTTTTTAATGACCGATTAATTGTTCCAAGAAATTTAAGACAAACTTTTATTAAAACCTTACATGAAGGGCACATTGGTATGTCAAAGATGAAACAGCTAGCTAGGCAATTATATTATTGGCCTCACATTGATTCACATATTGAAAATTTCGTCAAAGAATGTTTTCCGTGCCAGACATACCAAAACAATAATATTAAAGAGCCTTTAGTGTCCCATAAAGTGCCAAACTTGCCATTCACAAAAATAGCTATGGACGTCATGGATTTTAAGACAAAAAGTTACCTCATAGTTTATGATTATTACTCAAAATGGCTAGAGATTAAGTACATACGAAATAAAAGTGCCAGATCCATTATTGAAGTATTAACAGATATATTTTCAAATTTTGGTTTTCCAAGAGAAATAGTCTCAGATCATGTACCATTTGATTCAAAAGAATGTAAAGACTTTGCTCGTGACAATGGATTTATATTCACATATACAAGCCCCAGGTATCCACAGTCTAATGGCTTGGCAGAGAAAGGAGTTCAAATTGCTAAGAAAATTTTAAATAAATGTCACGAAGATAAAACCGATTACAGATTAGCCTTATTGAATTACAGGGCCTCACCCGTGTCGGGTACTAACCTCTCACCTGCTGAGCTAATGTTTAATAGAAATTTAAGAACTAAATTAATTGTTAATTCTCAGTACCTACAGCCAAAGATTAATATTAATGTAAAGGAGCAATTTGATAAGACAAGAAACAGTAATATCAGTAATTATAATAAAACTAGTCGAGTCAAAGAACCATTTCAGGTAGGCCAGAAGGTTTGGTTTAAGAAAGATCCCCCTAAAAAGGTGTGGATTGAGGGCAAGATTACCAGTTGTAATGGAAATAGAGCATATTGTGTAGCGGATAAGAGGAATAATGTAATTTATTATAGAACTTCATATCACATCAGATCTCCTTAGCTGTGCTTGGTGCTTCATCGGACTTTGTAGTTGGGTTCAGCACTGATCGAATGCCGTACTACTCGTAGGGGTACAGTAAGGTACTACTGGATGTTACTTTTAATTTAGTTATGCATATTAGTGTGATATCTTAGTAATAATTAAATGACTGTAGTAATAGTGTATCTTTTAAAAAGGGGATGAAGGGCAATGTTTTAACTGTAATTTTATTGCAATGTATAAATCTGTATAGCTAAGCATAGAGCTGAGCTTTTTGTTTGTATAAATAGTAGTTTTTCGTTTAAAAAGAGGATGATGTAGCAGAATCCGAACGCACTTTAAAAAAGTAAGCTCAAGCTGTCAAAGTGACACCCCTTCCCTTGATCGCCCATCCCTCTAGCGACACACACGCACTCCTGTTTTAATATAATAAGTATTATAAGAAGATATAAAATAAACATCTCTGAAGACCAAATAATATCTTTTAATGAATAACAATACAGTGTATACCCCGATTCCCTCAAGGTTATTAAAGTTCAATCCATCTACAAGGGTAAAGGGGATATGGACGAACTTAAATGTTACAGACCCATATCTTTGATACCCGTCATATCTAAGGTATTTGAGCATTTAATGAGTGTCAAGTTAATGACTCAAACTCAAACTCAAACTCAAAAATTATATTTATTCAAGTAGGCCCAGTAACAAGCACTTTCAAATCGTCAGGTAGAAACATAATCTTAAGGTGACCTGTCGCGTGCCTTTGAAATGGTAGACCACACACTCCTTCTTTTGAAGCTGTCACAATACGGTATTAACGGTTCGTTCGCTGGTACAATTAAGTCCTTCCTAAACGGGCGTAAACAAAGCACATATATTCAAACCCATAATTCAGTTTTTTTGAAGAAATAGGTGACAGTGCGGTACCCCAGGGATCGGTGACAGGAAATAACCTATTTCTAATTCCTGTCAATGACATCACCTCCGCTTCGGATGACGCCGAGTACATCATGTTTGCTGACGACACATGTATAATAGTCACTGTAGAAAATTTTAGTAATTTAGAATCGCAACTCTCAAGAACCATGCAAAATATCTCGGACTGTTTTACAGCGAATGGCATGCTCCTTAATGTGGATAAAACGAACAGTGTACTTTCAACTCAAAAAGAACTTAAAAGAGCGATTCAATATTATAATAAACGACATGCCAGTACCTCAAGTAAGTGATGTTAAATACCTAGGGTTCAAAATTGACGATGGTCTAACATGGGCTCTCCACATCGAAGCAATCTGCAAAAAACTCTCATCAGCATGTTTTGCATTGTCCAGACTTACCCACAGCGTTTCTGAAGACAATCTTAAAACAGCATACTTTGGTTACTTTCATTCATTATTAGTCTATGGTGTGGACCTATGACAACATGTGCGGAACGTGAAAAAGTGTTTAAACTACACAAGCGTGCAATCCGTATCATGGCCAAAAAACCCTCTGACTATCACGCCAAGGAGTTGTTTAAGTAGCTAAAAATCCTGACATTACCCTCTGTACATGTACTTGAAGCATGCAAGTACATACGACGCAATCTCGAACTGATCCCCACTAACTTCCAAAAACTACAGACTGTAACGCGCAGGCGCAACCTCCTATACGTACCTCCGCGACGTCTAGCAAAGTGTCGGAAATCCTTACACATAGTAGGCATAAAACTATACAATGCTCTAGACGAACAGTTAAAATCTACTTCGGACTTGATGTTCGAGAAAAAACTTAAACAGATATTGTTAGACATGGCGTGCTACAGAGTTGACGAATTTGTTCAGTGCTACAAGTCACCGACCCATCTACAAAATTGATATGTATATCCACGACGAAATGTAATTTTGTAAAATATTACCCAGGAAATAATGTATACCTAATAATAATAGTGTAATAGTATAAAATAGAAATAGTTACACTGACGTGTAAAAACTTTTTATATTTTTATCAATAAAAAAATATATATATCTATATATATGGCCATGGGACAATTTAACCATTACACGTTATGTCGATTTTATATATTGGCAGTGTACTTTTGTGCCACAGGATCATTATGGTTGTGAGAACATTATGGGGGATTTGTTCGCCAGCCGGACTATGGTAAATTTGTATTTTTCGATTGTTCGGTGGCGACCAAGGTACAGTGTACAGATGTACAACCAACCAATCAGTATCGCCACCGGACAATCGAAAAAAGAAATTTTCCTCGGTCCTGGCCGGACTACACAACCGGAAGACGCTTAAGAAGTGAAATTGAAAGACAAAAGACTTTAAAAAAAAGGAAGAGAGAATACGTTATCAATGACGCTATCATAATGGACATGCAATAATTGGAAAAATAAATCCAATTATTTCAACTATTTAACTATTAGGAATGATTACATTAAAGTTGTAATAACTGGAATATTATTTCCAATTAGTTCAACTAGTTGAACTTAGTGGAATAGAGGCTACACCATCCGTAAGAAAATAAAAATTAATAAGTATTTGGGGACAATCTTACACAAATCGATCTAGTCCCAAACTAAGCAAAGCTATGGGTACTAGACGACGATAAATATACTTATAAAGATAAATAAATACTTAAATACATAGAAAACATCCATGACTCAGGAACAAATATTCGTGCTCATCACACAAATAAATGCCCTTACCGGGATTCGAACCCAGGACCTCTTGCTTCGTAGGCAGGGTCACTACCAACTTAGCTAAAGCGGTCGTCAAGAAGTAACAAAACTTTATCATGTCTGTTGTGGTTACTTCCCCACGTTTCCAGGGCCTTTTGAACCTTTCTTACCCGTGGTCCACCTCACAAGTTCACCTGGGTGGACTACGGAAACTTGTTTCGACCCATGGTACACCTGGGTGGACTATAGAAACTTGTTATGATCCATGGTACACCTGGGTGAACTACGGATACTGACGCAGATCTGGTGTACACCTGGTGGACTACGGAAACTAATCAATTTGCATGTTGTTTGTACTATTACGGTCGCTACCTATATCTGCTTGGATAACATATATCTGTCGGAAAGGTCTTGGACAAGATTGAAACGTCCCATCCATAAAGTAATTTGTTAACTGGGTTAGACGCTTTCGAGCGTCTTTTGAACTAAACACGACAATTCGCATACCGTTTTCCGAATAATCTTCAAGTAAAAAGTCTTCATACTGCTTAGGTATTTCTACCTCTTCTGGACTATTTGCTTCAGTTCTTTTAACTTCAGCCAACTTGTTTCTCCTACGATAAATCTCTGATTTCTTTTGATCAAAAGTAGGAACTGGTTTATTAGATGCCAAACGCCATCCTTTGCTCTCAATATAGGCAAGTGCTTTTTTGTATATGCTAGGAGCACTTCTCTACCTTGTGCAGCCTCCTTACAGTAATCGTTTATTGTACCTTCAATGCAATTATTTGCATAATCAGGTTCGCATGATTCGCAATGTGCTTTCTGTCTTATGATATGTTGGTTCTAAAACAATAAATATACGTAAAAGGTTAGTTTATAAAATTGGCATTTATATTTATTTGATTAATGCATCTATATGCAAAAGTTCGGTAGGTGCTTAGGAAATAAATATTAATTTCAGAAGTTTAAATATCACCCTACTCGTTTTATGTCCTAATACTCTTTTCCAACATGTTTTTAAAAATAACATAATTTGTCATTGTGACTTATTTTCTGTCTGAGTAATTACTTTTTATTACTTAAAAGTGAAAAAAATGTCGGGGCATATTCATTTTAACCAGAGCGGATTACTGAGAACGCCTAAAATTAAAGGAACCTTGTTTTTCCGGGATGCCCCCGTAAAGACTTCGGCGAAGCGAGCATTGTAAAAATAAATTTCCTTTGTAGACTAAACTTTTTGATATCTCGTGGGACTCATGTGTGCAGATATCACTGGACAGCTGGGGATGACGAGTGGAGTCAAGTTATCGAGTCGCCAAACAACTCTACGGATTTCTATATTACCCACTCTGAAATGATCACTGACCTACGCCGTTTTTCATTGAACATGGTTGAAGGTGTGGTGGTGGAAATGCTTTCCAATATTGTGGAACGATCGAACTGACGTAGCAACTGAACAATTGCAAATTGATAAAAATAGACTCTATTTAATCGTGCTCTATTAATCGTCATTTAAAGGTCTCACGGCAAACCTACGTAAATAATTTTCAAGAAAGAATATTCGTTCGACGAAACAATCACTCACCGAGTTCAAAAATTCAATTTTGACTTTTTATAGTGTTCGCAACGCCAGATGCTCTTGCCATTTTTATTTTGAACATGTTTATGAAATCTGTAGCCCTCAAATAATAGAACAGTTCTACTTTTAATAAATTTCATTCCTTCGCCACTCATTTTTCTCCGCTAAGGTAAACGTCCGAGTGCTCGACGCTGTACTAGTATAAGGCATGGGCACTCTATGTCAAAGTGACATGGCTTAAATTTAAACGAAGAAAAATCCTCTTAGTTCGAATTTAACCCATATTGCTTTGACATAGAGTGCCCATGCCTTGTACTAGTGCAGCGTCGAGCACTCGGACGTTTACCTTATATGTTAAAAATTATGCAATTTTTAGCAAAGTAAAATATTCACATATTACATTCATTACACAATGACATTGCAATGTCAGGATGACAAGTATCTCATATTAATTATTACTTATAAAGGCTCATAGACGATTATTAGTAAAAGGTTAATAGGAAATCATTGTATCCACGGCAACTGCAAGTTATATACTTGGATCTAATAAAAATGAATTTTCTCCGTAAATCTATATTTTTAAATCTTTCTAGTTAACAGATCTAGCGAGAAAAGTACTATTCAGTAGATCCACACTTTTGAAAATTGGATCAATCGAGCAAACATATCTCAGTACATACATGATGGATCTAGTCAATGGATCTACTGAGAATGATCCCAATATTCACATAATATTAAGTTTCTAGTAAGTAAAATGATTAGTGCAATAAATTGCTGCAACTCTACCTAATCTGAGATACAGTATTATTCAAGTCAAAGGTTATTGCGTTTTCTTATTACTATTATTAGTATACAATAAATCAATTGTGAAGTGAACCTTCATGCTTCCGTATGAAGGAAAAAGAAATAAGTAGATTACAATTTTGAATGTATTGACATTTATGAAGTGTGTAAAATATTTCTACAAAATATAAAATACCTATCTAGTTAATATACTCATAGTTGAAATGTCTAAAGAACTACATTTTATTCAGAGAAGAGGCGGTTTAGTGTTATTAAATGGTGACTATCAGTATTATAAAGTAAAATCCTTTAGAAATAAAAGTCAATTGTGGAGGTGTTCTTTATACAAAAAAAAATGTTCTGGAAATATCATCCTCAACGTAAGTTATTTCTTAATAATTGTGTGCAATATGTATTGTACGGCCAGACAAGAAATTACCAAGGATCGTAAAATGCGAGCAAAATCTATTGAAATGACGTATGAAAAAGTAAGTAGTTAAAGAAAAAATAATTGAAGTAAAAATCCCAAAAATTGAAACAGTTGCTCCATAGTTATTTTAAATTAATTATTGTTACAAAACTATTTGAAAATGTAATAAACACACGCAAAAACGAGCCAAACAAAACGAGCACTTGACGGACTCACATTGATCAACAATCATAACTAGATCTATAAACAATATATTTATATCAATCCCAATAGGGTTAGTTTGACATCATAGATAAACTATGGATGGATATTCATACATACGAGTATGTATAAGTGACAACCCTAGTACTTCAATGAATTTTGCTCGCACTTTACGATCTCAGCCTATTACTGTGCAGAAAAGTCGAAAAGTGGTAGACAACTTCTTTGGCTTACCGTACCTTTAATATTTTTTTATCTAACTTAAGAACATGTTTGCAGGACAATCGGATTACGAGAACAAGGAACATACTTGCCAACCAGATATTAACAAAAATGAAATAGACAAGGCAATGGCACAACTACAAGAAGAATTAGTAACTTCTGATCTACTAGTTCCTAGTTTGTATGCTAAAACAATTACAACCATAAAAAAAATAGAGGATTACATCTGGTATCAGAATTACCGAAATTCGAAAGCGTAAAACATTGTATGTACAATGCAAGAAATAAAGCAGAAGCAGTACCCAAAACGGTTTTAAAAAAAATGTGACGTTGAAGTATCAAAAAGATTCACAATTTTTTTATCAGCCGACTATCAGAATGATGGTGATGAATCGCGTATTTAAGTGTTTATGTCCGAAGAGGCTAGAAATTCGATTGCAACAATGAATTAATTTTTTGGTGATGGGACATTTAAAAATTGCCCATTTCCCTTTTTACCGGCTCTATATAATTTATGGAGAAAATGGCAGCTCTACGACGTCCACAACTGTTTTGCCATTGTGTTTGCTCTACTGCCAGATAAAAAGGGAAAAACTTATACTACGTTGTTTGATTTATTAAAAACAACGTTGCCTCATTGGAATCCAAAACTATTTCATGTGGATTTTGAGCGAGGTGCTATTAATGCTTTAATCGAGGCTTTTCCGAATGTAGAAATTGTCCGTTGTTATTACCATTGGAATCATGCAATTTGGACAAAAGCTAAAAAATTGAAACTGGTCAATTCAAAACCTAAAAAACGAATTGTGGGTATGGCATCAGTTTTACCATTACTACCTGAAGACTACATACAAGCTGGCTGGAAATATATCAAATCAGAATGAAATGAATACCAAATTTCAATGCTTACATTTATAAAATATGTTGAAAAGACTTGGTTCAAAACTAAAAATAAGGGTATTAAAAAATTGAGCGTTTTTGGACAGAGACATAGAACAAATAATGCTGCTGAGGGTTTTAATGGAAAATTAAATAAATCGTTGAACAAAGACACAGTGACTCTGCTCAGACTGCTTAATTATCTAACTGAAAATGTATCTATACAGCATAAACGAAAAACGGTCGTCAAGCGTAGAAAACAATTGATTGAAAATGATGATTACATCTTGACAGTACAGATGCAATTAATAAATAAAGAAATAACAGTAGAGACTGCGTTAGATAAACAAAGATAAGGAATGTAATTTTTGTTTCGAGTACGCTCAGGAGAGTGTAAAACGTTTCTTTTTTGTTAAGGCTTGAAGAAAAAATACACTACGTTATTTTAATTATTAACAGTATTTGATTTATTTAATTAATACAAAGATATCATCTGCATGGCCAAGAGTCAATTGTCGAATATGTTATGTTTTAAACTGAGGTGTACCTAGGTCAGAATAAGTCCCCTTTGTCCACCCAGGAGAACTTGTTAGGTGGCCCACGGGTAAGAGACGGAATAGCGTACAACTAGTACACCTGGTGAAACACGGACACATCATTTTTCAATGTAGCAATAGACTACCGGGTCAGGTGAACCGTGGATAATAAGATTTGTAGTTGTGCCCGTGGTACACCTCCGGGGTGTACCATGGGTCAAAACAAGGTCCCTTTGTCCACCCAGGTGAACTTGTGAGGTGGACCACGGGCATGGAAGGCATAAAATCCCTATCGCACTTTATTCAAAAAAATAACCAACATCTATTTCATTATGTATCAACTCCATTTGACGTTTTGTTATGAAATCATCTCTATACATATATATGTTCACTCCGACGAGAAGATGGCTCTTCACAGATATTTGTTTCTTTTTCTAACAATGTTTTAAGCAAGCGTTCAACTGTTATTGGATGATGCCTTTTCATTGTTTTATTAAGTTGGGCATTCCAACTCTCTACAACATTATTTGTGCGATGCCTTTGTCCGTATACACACCATTGCTTTATGAACAATTAGCCACGTATTCTCGAAATATTTATAACTTAACTTTGCTCTTTATTTTAATTTTTTTTGCATGCTTTCATTGCGAATTAGTGAAATGGTAAAAACACTTTATGATTTGAATGTCGGGAAAAATGGTTGAAATGGCATTGCTCGCAGCAGTTTGAAAGTCAAAATAATTTTTTTTTGGAGACCAATAGGGTATCCTTGACTGTAACATAGCGAACAAGATGGTATACGATTCTTCGGTTTTATCCGTCATTAAAGCGTACACAACGGGGAGCACGTGCGTTGTTGTTGTGGACGTAGATAGATCAGCATGAATCGCATATAATTGATAGAAAGGATTTGGGCTGCTGAAGAATGTGCCATCCCCAAAAAACTCTTGCAACTGAACCATTCTTTCCCGATTCGCTTCAGAGCATAAAACCATAATCTGACGTGTTTCGTCAACATAATCCGCCAAGAGAAATGATTTCAAGTTATCAGGAACTCTTACCTCTTTGAAGTGTCGGAAACACATCTTTTTTTTCTGTCATACAAATCTGACTTGAGGCTGCCGAAAGACGGCATCGTAACTCGGTCTTCAACCGACTGCTTTTTTTCTTTGGTTGCATCCGGAATAGGGACGTCACTGCTATTGCCTTTAACTACGATTTCATTCGAAGTGAAAAATAAAATATATTACGAATTAATCAAACGGAATATAGTAGATTTGTCGGAGATGAGGACAGATAAGAAATATATGATAGTTTAAAAAAATACTTAATTTTTTTCTCAGATTTCCATTTTTTGGGTTTTTCGTACACCCTACCTGATCCTCATATAGGAAAAAAGTAAACGTATTTTTTTTAAACGCTCATGTATATAGGTATGATATCCTCATTATTTAATGACTGCAGGTAATAATTTAATATGGTACCTTCAGAGTAATAGACCCACGACACTTTTCCTTTCTTCGCTGGCTGCAAGCCCAGAAAACGTTCTCATTTTTGTACGCCACTTATAGTACTGCCGGCCCTCCAGTAGAAGAACTGTTCCACCTTTACGTTTCACATATTTAAAATCCATTTTTAATTACTAATATAAGAGCCCAACTGACAAGGCTGAGTTAGAATTGAAATAGATATTAATTATAACAAGGAAAACAATTTCACGAACGTCGCGTCGCTGAACCTGACATTTGACATTAACTTATTACTTATATTATTGTCATCTATGACTGTACATACACAAACTGCATGCATACAGCGTGCTGAAAAGATGCAATGTCAATGAAGTTTGACCACGAGGAAGCATAATTCCTCATAGTCAAACCAGTTGGACAAAATAGTTTGACTACGTGGAAGGGCATCAGTACTTTGGTCCACACTCACATAAAATCTGGAACTGCCTAATTTTGTCTTAATCTGTTTCATCGTCTCCTTAAAAGCGATGTCTAAGGTCGTTTTTCTCCCAACCGATCCGTAGTCACACCGACTTGCCACACTGGCGTGACTACGGTTCATTTCATTTATCCGTAGTCACACTAGTATGACTATGGTTCATTTTACCCTAACCATAGTCACACCAATATTATCTTGTAGCCTCGGTCAAATTTCATTGGAGTTGATATTTATAGGTATTTCTTTTTCCCTGGAACTTGTCTCAATTATGTTTGTTAACTATTTATAGAAATACTAGCTTTAGTCACACCACTAATAGCCCAACTCACCCTTGACAACAAAAGTGATAAAAGGCAGTACAAGTGTAAATATTTTATTGAATATTAGTGTACAGTTTCCATAAATTGTGCAATTGTAATTTTGCCATGAATTAACTCAAGCTGTTTGTTTAATATAAAATTATCTTTTTCTACCTCTATCGTGCGTCTTTTATTTGGGTTGTTTCCTTTTTCAATATTTATAGTTTTAATTAAATGTGTCTTTGCCTCTTCTTCCAGTACACTGAGTAATTTAAGGATGGTCACGTAATTCTTGTTCACTTTTTTATTTAACTGCGAATGCCAGTTTTCCAGAACGTTATTAGTACGGTGACGTTCGTTGTATACACACCATTCATTTATGAAGTCATCACTTTTTATCCATGTGTTTAGCATATAATTCATGAACTTCTTTAAGTTGGCATTTTTTTAGTTTTTCAGACTCCGACTGGATATAACTCCATCCGTCCCTAACTCTATCTAGCGGTAAAACAGGAAGGGACGTAGCACACAACGACACAATACGGCGATAAAGTTTAGATTTTATGCCTAAGGACTTGCTTTTTCTCCAGATACTGTTACTAAAATGGTCTAAAGTGGTTACTAAAATATCAGGAAAAAAAAACTTTATTGCATTAGCTGAAGCACATTCAAAGTCAGAGTGAACTTTCGTTGGAGCCCACTGTGGGCAAACTGTCGTTAATAAATCAAATAGTGCTAGATATGTTGTTTCTTTTTTATCGCTCATTAAAGCGTAGATAAGCGGGATTACATTACTTGATTCTGAAGTACTTTTCAAATCTCCGTGTATGGAGAAAAGCTGCATGAACGGTTTGGGTGTGCTTTTAAACCCTTCCGGGGCACTATGTCCAAGGGTCAAAAAGTCCAAGGGGTCAATAGGTCCAAGTTTCAAAATGTCCAAAAAGTCAATATGTCCAAGGAGTCAACATGTCCAAATGTCAAAACGTCCGAGTAGTCAATATGTCCAAGGAGTCATTTTGTCCAAAGAGTCAATATATCCAAGAAGTCAACATGTCCAAAGGTCAAAACGTCCAAGTAGTCAATATGCCGAAGGTATCGTGCCGTCCATAAAATATTCTTGAACTACTGACAGTTCTTGGCTTTCGGCGGACGAAAATAATATTATTCTAGAACCGTCATATTGGTAATCCGCTAAAAGGAATTCATGAAATCGTGCTGGTATTTCTACTTCATCCAGTTGTCGGAAGACCGTTTTCTTAACTTGAAGTTTCTTTTTACGTGCTGAGTATAAACTACGCTTCACATTGTCGAATGATGGCACTTTATTTATCAAATGTAGACCTTTGTTATAAATAGGTTTTATATGTTTTTTAAAAACTTTAGGCACCGATTCAGCCGATGTTCCAGCTTCCTCCTTCATTTTGTCTACGCTTCACATTATGCCATTGGCAACATAATCTGACTTACAATGCGAAGAATGCTCCACACATTTCATTACTTTTCCATCTTGATAAAGCAAAATAAATACGTATAGATTCTAAATAAAATAAAATAAAGGAAAAAATAAATAATCATAATATACCTACTACCTTAAACTACTTACATGAGTAGTAACAGATCCGACGCATTTGTCTTTTCGCTTTTTACAGGAAAACCAAATGATGCTTTTATTTGTATACACTTTTTGTTTATAGTATCGATGTCCATGATATAAAAGCACCACACCACGTTTTCTTTCTAAAATTCTTAGCTCACCTTCTGTATCCATTTTTACAGAAAATACGTAATTTGACAAAATGAGAACAAATGCACATACGATCAACATTTTCTTCATTATTATTAATATCTCAAGTAGCCAGTACTTCAGATTAAATCATCTTTTTATGTTTTAAATTATATAAAAGAGTACTTAGGATGTTTTGTGTAATTTAACAACGCACAGCCAAAACTACTGAGGCTAAACAGTTGAAAATTACACCAAAGCTTCTTTGTAAAAATGATTTTGGAGATAAGACGGGATTTTTGGGAATTCCACCCCTAAGGGGAAGAAAGTTGTATGGGCGAAAAAAATCTTTGACCTAGAGACTTGAAACTTTGTTGTAAGTTCCCTTAATAAAATGGAAGAAAACGTCTTTTAGCATTTTGGGAAAGTCACTCCCCTATTCCCTGTAGTCTTACCGCGTAGTCTTACCAGTTGGACTACTGGGAATTTCCTTCCCGATAGACTTACTAGTAAGACCATTGGGAATTTTATGCCTAATAGACATACCAGTAAAATAAAACTCCCAATAGTTCTACTCTTTCATACGAGTCTACATAGACTTAGGTTATTGATAGACTACCTACATATTGAACTTGAATCTATGACCCAAGATAAAACATTTGCTTGATAGACATCTTGTCACATAATTATCAAACTACAAACGAGTAATATGTGTATTTAAAAAAAAAATAGTGAAATGTGTGATATAAATGTAATAAAAAGGGGACGAGGTGAGGTATTATTGCTGAATGGATACCAGTACTATAAAATAAAGACTTATAAAGATGCAGGAATTATATGGCAATGTGGTCTTTATCGAAAAAATAATTGTGTCGGGTCTGTTACTATTATTAACAATGTTGTGGTAAAAAGTAAACCACATCTTGTAACGTGCTGTCCTGATCATGCTCAAAACGAAATAGACATGAAGATGAATGATTGTAAGAAACAAGTGGAATCAGACGCGTTATCAATACCCAGGGTCTACAGAAAAGCCGTAGGCTCACTCAAAAATTCTGGAATTAATATTATTAGCAAGTTACCAGAATTCACCAGTGTAAAATCGACACTTTACCCACATCGAAATAAAACTCTGGAAGTAGAAAAACTTTATCATAAAAGTTTTTCTGATGTTAAGGTTCCGCCTAATTTTGATTCTTTTCTGTTAGCGGACTACTATCGTGATGACGGTGCAAGAATTTTAGTGTTTGCGTCCAGCGAGGGAAAGAAAGCTATGACGGAAAATAAGGACTTTTTCAGTGATGGCACATTTGAAGTAAGTCCTGTACCCTTTTGTCAGCTCTATACTATACATTGCGATTTGGGTAGTTCTCAGGAGACTACAAATATAATACCCGTTATCTATGCCTTCCTCCCGGATAAAAAAACGCAAACATACATTACACTATTGCAATTAATAAAAAGCCAAATACCGGAGTGGAACCCTATGCAATTTAAAACAGACTATGAGGAGGGGATGGTAAAGGCTTTAAGGTACGTTTTCCCGCAAGTATTGCCAAGCGGATGCTATTATCACTATCGTGAGAGCTTGAAGAGAAAAAGTAAATCTCTAAAATTAAAGGCATACAGAATAGTGTCACTTTGCAAATCATTGCCACTATTACCTAAAGAAAATATTCTGGACGGTTGGAGTTATATAATGGATGAGATAGAAAACTCATATGTGCAAGATAATATGAAAGCATTTAAAAAATATATGATCAGATATTGCATAACGAAAAACAAAATTGAGAGAATCTGTGTATTTGGCCAACGGCATCGCACAACCAATTATTTGGAATCGTGGCATTTTGTATTGAATGGTGATGTGGGTAAGAAAAAAAGTAACTTACACCAATTGTTAAACATTTTAATTTCTGACGCATCGTATCAAAAGGTGCGTAGAATCCAAGTCAAAAACAATTTGAATTTGAATAAAAGATACAATGTTTACATTGAACGCGACCGGTTTATTCAGAATGCACAAATGCAATTAATAAATGGAGAGATAAGCGTTGGTCATTTTTTAGAAAAGTTACGTTGATGTAATAGGTCAATTAAGTGACTCGTTACCCGTGCACCCTACGGGTCCACCCACCAGCGGGTGGGTGCACGGGGAATTCCTTTTTACCCATGCACTCACTGCATTTTGGCAGGAATCAAAGGTTTAAAATATGTCGATACATTGCATTGATAGATGTAACTTATCCTACTTACGTAAATACTTCCTCGAAATAGTAGTCGGTTGTGGCGCTTCGCCGGCCGCTGCCGCGGCACGCTCGCTTCGCTCGCTCGGCTCGCGCGCTTAGGCTTAGGCTCACCGTACAACTAACACTCCTCCTCGCTTCGCTCGTTGTCGGACCTACACCGACCTGCCTTAGAGTAGAATAGGTAAACAATTTCAATTTTGTCCAGTTGCTTCATACGGTTTTGAACTGCATTGCAAGATGACTGTAATTAGTTGTGCGATGAGGAACTAATATTAAACCAAATATTTAGTTGTGACGCAACTAGTTGTGCATACGAAGTTGGTCCATGAGGAAAGCGTTAATAAAACTATATCGATACGATCTATCGACATATATTTTAAAACTTTGATTCCTGCCAAAATATAGTGGGTGCATGGGTAAAAAGGAATTCCCCGTGCACCCACTGGTGGGTAGACCCGGTGGTGCACGGGTCGCGAGCTAATTAAGTAGTTACTTAATGGGTACAGTAGAGTTCATAAATACGTGTACATTTTGTCACCTTTCATATTATTGCAGGAAATTGCATGCATTCATTATTGAAAAAGGAAAATTTGTTTAATTAAAATATATATATATATATATATATATATAAATATTTTATGAACTCGACTGTACTTGTCTTTGAGTTGAGTTTGTTATTATTTGTCATTAAGAAAAAATGCATTTTATTTATTTTTCTTAGATTTAATAAAGCTACTGTCTATCAAGTACGAGGTATATGATTTATACATATTAACAGAGTCAAACTAATGGGATAAAAATGACATCTGCGAAGTCTTACGACCGGTAAGTCTATTGGGAAGGAAATTCCCAGTAGTCCAACTAGTAAGACTAATCGGTAAGACTTCAGGGAATAGGGCATATCACTCCCTGAAGGGGTGAAATGGGGGTGCAAAATTTGTATGTGTAGTCCAAATCTGCGCGGACGAAGCCGCGGGCGAAAAGCTAATATTTCTATAAATAATTGAGACAAATTCCAGGGAAAAAGAAATACCTATAAATATCAACTCCAATGAAATTTGACCAAGGCTCCAAGATAATATTGGTGTGACTATGGGTAGGGTAAAATGAACCATAGTCATACTAGTGTGACTACGGATAAATAAAATGAACCATAGTCATACTAGTGTGACTACGGATAAATAAAATGAACCGTAGTCACACCAGTGTGGCAAGTCGGTGTGACTACGGATCGGTTGGGGTTTTTCTCAAGTGATTCGCTGGGAATGTATGTTTCTGAGCCATATTTCCCGAATATGCAATCAGATATGAAATAGATGAAAATGGGATTTCCCACCGGGGTCCATAGTATTGCAAGCTAAAATAAATTTTGGCAAGTCCAGGTTAAATTCGTTTTGGTTTTTAGTTACGCTGTTATGCTTATTGCTTCTTATATGCCTTTGTACGGAAAACATTTTTCGTGAGATATGAATTTTACATTTCTTGCAAAAGTAAGTCGTATCTCTATCTTCTATATCGCAATGTATAGTTTTCCATGCAAATGAACGATCTTTTTTCTTGCGAGGCATTTAGAACCGACAAAATAAAACAAAAAGGTAGGCGTAATTAATCGGAATGCTAAATAATATTATTATACTGAATTAATTATTCAAATATTCTCGTGTGACAAGTGACTCGACACCGTCAATGTCAGATATCGGTTGTTTATACTTGTGATAAGTTTAAATTAAAGACTTTGCACACAATTATTTGTATTCCAACTTAGCCATTCTCAGCCATTTTGATAATGATGGATAAAATTGTTTTTTACGATGTCGATAAATTTAGTCGATATTTAATTAATCACTAGCACTGGGGCACTTTTACCCCTGTCGATCCGGTGTTTGACTATGAGCTAACCTACCTAGATTGACTCTATATACAACGGCAATGATAAATTATATACAGTATTGATATTAATATGGTAGTCGTCCTTCATTTTCATGCCGTGGATGTTCAGTTCAGTCTGACGCGTTGTGTCCTGTTGGCTGTCGACCGCATCTCGGAGACTCCCTGGATACGCAGGTCTGATGCGGGGCCAGAGACTCCGATGCGACGCGCAAAGTCCTCGTCCATCAGGCTGATCGTTGCTCCTTCGTCTAGGAGGTAGCACCAACTCTGATCCCAGCGGCCCACTGATCATCACTCTAGCGACCTTCAAGAGAGCGCTGGTCGATGTGTTGTCAGTGTGAGTGACGACGGCGGCGGTTGTTGACGGTACAGGATCAGGCTTCGGCTTCGCAGGTTTCGGCTCGGCGTGCAGCATGACGTGGTGAAGTCAAAGTGCTCTCATCTCTGCTTATCTTTGCAATGTGAGATTTGATGGCGAGGAAACAAACATGAGAAGCATAACCCAGTTTTCGTCACGTATTCCCAGCGGCTGTCAATCGTGAGCGAACGAAACTTCTCAGTGGTCAGTTGCGTGGTTATTTTTGCTCATTACGCATTTGTATGGAGTTGACTCACTGTGCGTAGGCTTGTTCATTGTGAATACGGCAGCGTGTCTGCTTGACGTCGGATGGCCATGGTTGTATGGGGCAGGTTGTTGCGAAAAGCTGGGGCGGCGACGTGTGATGGGGCCTCCGTCCGGCGTTCCACTTGTACAGGCGCAATAATAGTGGCGGCATCTGCAGTCTTCATAAGCCAGACGGACAGCGTTTCTAGCGTCACTGGGCTGTAGTCTCGATCTTAGACGTAGCAAATCCATTGATATTTCAATATTGACGGCAATTTGGAAATTATATCACGAATGAGAGTTGCCTTTGTCAAATGGCCTGTCTCAGATGACAGTGTCATGGCTGCCACGATATATTGCACGGTTGTTGCAAAATCGATAAGACTATGAACAAAGAGAATATATGAATGTCATCATGACGTATGGTATGAAAATCGTGAATTTTGGCGATCATATAATAATTTGGTCTTGGTGTCCGAAACGAAGTTTTAATGGCGACATAATTTTGTTTAAGCCGGTCGCACTTACTAGGAGTGCTGACACGGAATCGTGGGCTCTTCCTTTTAGGCATCGCATGAGGCGCGCGATGTTTTCCTCCTCACTGTAGCTGTATAGCTCTGCCGATGTTTTATATTGGCTATAAAACATCGGCCATTCAAGAACGTCGCCACTGAAGGCTGGTAGCTCTTTAACCGTCTGCCTAGCCAGGAGCTTGGTCAGCGTACACTCTATTGGCTTAGCTACATAGCTCGCGGCATCGTCCCTCAAGGTCGTTGGTCATTGTCGGCGACATGCGGGGAGTGAAGCGTGCGACAGCGCGGGTGACGGCGCGCGTGTTGAGCACGCGGGTGACGGCACGCCTGTCGTGCGCGCGGGTGACGGCACGCCTGTCGTGCGCGCGGGTGATGGCGCGCGTGTCGAGCGCGTGGGTAGTGGCGCGCGGGTCGAGCGCGCAGTGCGTGGCGTCTGGCTAATTGCAGAGTATATGCTTGATGGTGCGCAGCTGTCGCGCGCGGAGAGCGGCGAGTGGTTGCGGCTACCTTGTGCGGAAAACGGCGAATGCATGCGGCCACCTCGTACGGAGAGCGGCGAGTGCACCCGGCTGCCCCGCACGGAGATCGGCGAGTGCGCACGGCTTCCGCGCACGGAGAGCGGCGAGTGCGCGCGGCTGCCGAGCACTGAGAGCGGCGAGTGCGCGCGGCTGCCGTGTCCAAGTCCAACTGTCCTAGTCGTCTCGTTTTTCCGTTATGTCAGTTATGTCAAGTACAATTTAAAAGTCGGGTTCCAAAAATATAGCCTTAGTCGGCCAGTGTCATGTCGGTCTGTCAGCACGGAGGTTGGACGCCCGACAATATTGATGTCGTGTTTTGTAATTATGACCGTTCTTAACATTTAAAATATTTTCCTTAGAGTTGTAGGCTGAAGTTTCTTTGATAATTCGTTGAAATAAGTCAGAAACATACTTTCCGATTTGACTCGCTTTTCGCCCCGCTACTTCGTGAAATCGTTATACGATAGGTACGATTTCATATAAGTATCGTGCCTTTGATACTGTCAGTAAAGGGTTCTCCACGACCGCTTGAGCCTCTTCTTTTATATAATCAGGTGTTAAATCCATTTTACGCTAGAACTCAATTTATTAAAATCAATTTCGAAATTTAACGAAACAAAGATTTGCATTTTTTTACTTTAGGCTTCTGGCCAGTTTACTTTTTTACATCCGCCATAATATCAGCTTTTTTTCCGAAATCCGGGTAGTTCAATATGTATCTTAAACAACTTTTTCTTCTTTTTTATTAATGTTTATCCTTTTCTCTTGTATAGAAATCTGTATTGAAACACTTCTTTTGATTTTATAAAGGGTTTTTAATTACCTACTCTCCAAACGCCTTGCAATACAATATTGCGAATCTCCTACTGTATAATGGACGAACTGCGTATTGGACCAAATGCGTATTGGACGGCCAGCTAACAAATCGATTCCTCAACGAACTACCTGTTTACAGGAATTCCACATTTTGCTACTTTAGACTTATCGCCAGCTTTTTGTGCCACATTCGTGCCTACGATGTAGTAACACGTAGAAGACTTGTCACGTATTTTTGGGCTGATTAGTTTTAATTTAGATTTTCTGCGGCATCAAATCGTAACTATGTGAGCAAGATGTGAGCACACACCAATCTCGTCTAATAATCAGTTTGTTAATTTTCCAAGATTAAAATCTAACATCGTGTGCCGCATTGTGTATAAAATAATGGATATCCTTTATTTAGACCCCGAGCAACCCTCATAACATCCTTTGTGGTACACAAAGGTCATAATAAACAGACAATTAAACTTTAGAACAAATAAAACGGAAGACCTCATAAACCGAGCCTAAGAATGGGCTCCTCTCACTCTCACTGAAAGTTAAACATAAGTAAGTTATCTGCCACAATTTTGTGTGAAACTCTGTAAACAACGCCTATTGCCTTGTTCCTTTTCATAGTCATGCGGCACAATATAAGAGCTCCAAGAGCTTTTGGCTGTGTATAGTGGGTGTCATCTAATTATTACCGTCCTGCTATTTGTGCGCTCTATCAGAATTGGTAACATCTATGTATCAAATGTACCTGGAATCAATAAGACAGATATTCCCGTGGTTTTTTGCACTAGCCCATGTTACTACGCCAGGTGGCTGTCAGTTCATATTCAAGATTTGGTACACTTAAAGGACATTCATCCAAAATTGTTAGAAAACTTTGAAAATGCCCAATTCCTGGCAAGAAAAAATAGTCGCAACATTTCTGGGATCGGTTTAGATCAAGCATATGAACAGACGAATTCCATTGAAAGAAATGAAATGAAATGAAATCTGGTTTATTTGCTTTAAGTGCGGTTATATAAAGCTCACATGAGATGTCAAGATGTGAAGTTGTCCAACACACTTAGCTTATTCCAGCATGCAAAAATTATGTTGTCACAAACGTATTACATTAAATTTAAACCTACAATACATTAGATATCAATAGTGGTATGTGATTAAATGTCTTTATACACATTGCATGACAATTATTTCTCTGGAGAGCACTTTTACACTGTGGAGCTATTAATTTTGCTGGATCTCTTATTCTAAGTGTAGAGTTAGTTTTCACAATCGAGTATAAATTTGGATTGGACCATACAACTATGCCAGCCTCCCAGATATACAAACCGGTGAGGGTTAAAAGGTTAAACTTCTTAAAGAGTGGTCTACATGATTTTAAACGTCCTACTCCACTTAAGGCTCGCACACATTTCTTTTGGCAAATAAATACATGTTTAACGCTGCTAGAATTACCCCAAATAATGAGACCGTATCTTAACATGGACGCAACATAACCGTGGTATGCGGTGAGGGCAACTTTTTCACCGGCAACACGTTTCAATCGCCTTAAGGCAAATGTAAATCTTTCTAACTTTGTACAAATACTGTCTACATGACATTTCCAATTACAATGGCGGTCTACAGTAATGCCTAAGAATTTTGTTGCATCAACTTCTTCAATTGATTCTCCCTTGCATTTAACATTTAGTTTTGGCAAATGTGTTCTTCTATTACAAAATTGTATGTATTTCGTTTTCCCTGTGTTTACTAATAAATTATTACGTTCTAACCAATAACATATAGAGTCAATAGTAGCATTAATATTATTTATGTATTCACGGTCATTATTAATATTAGAATTAGGAATTATAACTGAAATGTCATCTGCAAATAAAACGGTTTTATATGTACATACCTTTGGGAGATCATTTATGTACATTATAAATAGCAAAGGGCCCAATACACTGCCCTGTGGTACTCCTGAATGATTAACCTAATGTGATGATCTATATTGAACTACTTCATTTTTCTCATCTATTTTACCTAGTTCTACACACTGACTTCGATCTGTGAGGTAACTTGTAAGCCAGTCTAAAGCATTCCCCCTAATTCCATATTTTTCGCATTTGTCTATTAACATCTTATGATTTACGAAGTCAAATGCTTTACTCATGTCAAAGAATACATAGCATACGTGTTTATTTTTGTCTATTTCTTTTGTGATGGATTCTATCAATGAGTAGCAGGCTAAAGTTGTCGATTTTCCTTTTTGTAAACCGTTTTGTTCCTTAGTTACAATTTTATGCTTATCACAAAAACTAGTTATTCTTTGATGCATTGTGTTCTCATAAATTTTGGAAAAAATTGAAATAAGTGTTATGGGACGATAATTACTCATATCTTGTCTATCGTCTTTTTTGTATAGAGGTTTTACTATTGACTGCTTAAGTTTTGAAGGAAATTTACCTTGGCTGAAAGACTCATTTATAAGATGTGCCAATATAGACGCAATAAGTTTTGCACTCAGTTTTACTATTTGTGTTGCTACACCATCAAAACCTACGGCTCTAGTATTTTTGAGTGATTTTATATGCTTTATCACTTCATCTTCTGTACAGGGAGCAATGAAGATACTGTTGTTCACTGTAACAATGATATCTGTATTTGTTTTTTTACTAACTTTATTCATTGTAATATTAAGGAAATGATTATTAAATTCTTCTGCTGTCTCCTGGGGGTAATGTATTAGTTTATCTCTTACTTTTACTGACTCAATGCCTTCAAACCTTTTCATGTCATTTGTTTTGTTTTTTATTATATCCCAAGTAGTTCTACCTTTATTTTTGGAGTTTAACATAGTCCTACGATTTGCGTTACGCTGTGACTTTGCTATACACACCCTAAGTAATTTACTGTATTTTTTATATACTATTTTATGCTCATCTGTTTTATGTTTGTAAAATAAGAATCTCAGATTTCTTTTGTGAATACATGACTTTTTAATGCCTTTTGTGAACCAATTTGGCCTTTTAGTGCTTAATTTTACTTTAACTCTTCGGCCGGGAAAGGAGAGGTTGTAAAAAAGACAAAAAATATCATGAAATTTGTTGAAAGCCAGATCACTGTCGGCTTCACTGAGTACCTCAGACCATGTGAGGGTAGCGATACATTCTAGAAAATTTTCGACGTTTTTTGTACTATAATCCCTCGTTCGAATATAATAAAATTGCGTGTCTTGTTTTCATAACGGTTCAGATACTTTAAATTCTAGCACTTGGCAAGTCTCATGATCCGAAAGGTGCAGCCTATAGGCATATCCTAAAGCATGCTTTATATTACTTGCTACATGGTTTATACATGACTGTCCACGAGTAGGAACATTGATGTGTAGTTGAACGTCATAGTTCAGTAAAAGATTTTTGAAGCGTTGTGTAACATTATTTGAAATCAAAGTATTAATATTTAAGTCACCCGTAATTATAAATTTCTTCTTACTATTCTTTGTAACTTTATATAAAAGTTCATCTAGTTTATCAAAGAATATATTGAGATTTTTATTTTCTGGGATTCTGTATATACAAAATACAATAATGTTGTGGCATGGTATTTCAATTCCACAACATTCGAACACTTTCTCTAGGAGGATAATTTGTTACACCATTGTATAGGTATAAATCTAATATTATTTCTGACCAATATGCAAGAGCCACCACGTTTCTTCTCTAATCTGGAAAATTTTGCAGCTAAGTTGAAATTATGGAGGCGTATATTTTTTTCACTTCTACATTTAATAAACGTTTCCGTAAAACATAGAACATCGACGCGCTTTCCTGAAGTAGATGTCTCTTCAATGCATAATTCTATTTCGTCTAATTTAGACAGTAAACCTTGAATGTTCTGATGAAAAATTGTAAAAGTATTTTCACCGATCTTATTTAATTGCGGCACGAAAAAGTAACTTTTTTGTATTTTTTTTCGGAGTTGAGTTTTGGTGAATTGTTTCAATCGATTTAGAAATAGCCGGGAAATAATACGGTATAGTTCCTTTTTTCTTTTCTGTTTCTGACGTGTACACTAGTCGCACGTCATTTTTACACTGAGGATTAACAGTATACTTATTTCTTTTACGTACATATCGGTCTTCATAGTCATGGATATCTATGTGTTTGTTTATAATATTGCAAATTCGGGACAAATAATCTTTATAGTATAGTTTTGTCCTATTTACTAAGGTGAGATCAAGAAAAGTGCAATGAGGAGTGTTTTTACATAGTAGCTTTAACATTGTATTCAGCTTTGTCCTATTTAAAGATGTATGGTGATCCACACTTAAGACTATGACATTCGTTTTCTCTGTTTTATTGCTGCACATAATTCGTATGATATCAAAGTTGGATTTGTATCACTGTCACCAATAGAAAGGATTACATAATCGGATGAACTTACGGACAAATCATTACATGATTTGAGCACTTCTGCTGTATTAGCATGGGGTTTTTTTACGGATGTTATGCTATATTCCTTACAATTTGTCGAATCTCGTCTTGATTGCCTAGACGAAGTGGGCCTTGAAGCCAATCCAACATATTTCTGTCCTCCAAAGATATGTATTTTATCCATATGGTATTCTTCTGGTGGTTCTTGAGTTTTAATTTCCATGTTGGTTATTGATTCAAGTCCTTTATTTTTATCTTTTTTAGGCGATAGAGATGCTGGTACTTCAGGGACGAGTGCATATTTTTCTGCATTATTACCGGGTTCAATTGAAATCTCACTATTAGTGTAGTATTCAACTTTTCCTGGGTCTGTGAAATTCAGAGTTGTTTTATTCAACTAATTTCTTTTTTTACCCTGTGCTGTTTTCTTATTTGTTGATCCACATATTATGCTAAGTTGCTTGATTTTCTTCTCATAATCCTTAATTTGATTTTTTAGCATATAGTTTTCTGATGATATACGATCCATTTCTGCTTCTGCCGATTCTAATTTGAGTTTGATTGCCGATCATTTTTGTTTTATTTCTTCTAGTTCGTAAGTATTACCATGTGAGTTGGTTTGTGGACAGCTTCTATTTATGTCATTGATTACCGATTCCTCATCCGACTCTGAGTCCTCAGAGTCATTTTCATCTGATAGTGAGTCAAAAGAATTTTTTCTGGGAACTTGAATGGTGCATTTATTTCGGTGAGTAATATTTTTTGTTCCGTACGAGTAATTCCAGTGCTGACTTCCAATGCTGACATCATTTTCAGAATTGGTGAAGGTAACGGTGAGTTGTCCGCCAGTTTTGACGTTTTTGGTATACATGTTTTGCATTTCCAATCAGTTTTGTTCTTTTTAGTCATCAAATCATACCTTTTTTGCGTCACTACTGTACATTTCATATGATACATATTATGATAATCTGCACAAGTTAATATGTTCTTAGTTTTATTTGTAATGCCTTTTCCGAATTTCGGACATCTTCCCGACATTTTTTCTGAACTATTCGGAATTAGCAATCGATTATGAGCATGCGAGTCGATTTTTATTTATGAACGCGACCGTAGCGTTCTGGTCACACTTTTGTGTTCGCTCTGTTGGTACCAGTCACAGTCTGTCAAGAGTGACAATCCAGATCCGTCAGATAGTGATTGTCATGTATTTACCGTTGTTTCTTGGTTGTTTGTATCACTTTATAACGGAACAAAATGTGCGTTTGAAAGTTAAACGGCTATAATATACATCTTACCGGTGTTCGGATCTTCGAATTTTGTGTAGTGCAGTGTATTTATGATGTATCTTGATGTATTTTCTTCCTTAACAGCTGGTAAAGTAAACAACACATGAAATACGATACTTCCACTTTTGAAATTTAATTAAAAACGCGAAGGGCTCTCTTGTTATGTGTTTGCTTGGCTGGTGTTGCCATGCATCTCCTGAAAGGGATGATGGGAGATGGGGATAAGAGTAAAATTATGTTTTAATATTTCGTAAGTAGGAAAATACTTTCCTTTTATTATAATACTCACTAGAAGTCCTTATGATATATTTTAAGGTTGATTGGGTTGACAGAAAATCCAGCGGCTTTGCTTCTCGCTGGCCCAGAACTGGCAGAAATGAATGACAGATTTGAGGATGAAGTTCTATATTTCAACTCACAGAACAACGCAAATGAAAAAGACGGTAACCATTTCTCGGATACAGCTGCAAAATAACAATAAACTTACTACAGATGTTAAATTGTTAAAAACGACAATGAATCTAGGAAATTCATTTCTTGAACAGTCCTTGGACTTGTACAATATTGACACAAATAACATAGCTCCACCTGAAGTTGCAAATACAATATTTACAATATAAAAGAGGATGAAGGGCAATACATCAATTTTGTATAAAAAAATTACACACGCAAGCTGATAAAAGTCTAGATCCCATCTAACTACTTAATTAGATATCCCCTTCTGAGCATTCTAAAGAAAATGACTGAAAGCAATACGAGTGGTAAGATAGAAGAATTGAAGAACGACTGCAGACTATTTACACATGAGAGCACAGAGAAGGGAATCTTGACATTTTTTTGCACATGAGAACCAAAACAGCCATATCCTTCTACTCTGGGTAAAATGCGAGTCTGCATCTGTCCCTCACGTCCCTCGAGTCTCAGTCAAAATACTGGATGTTTCAGCTATTGTCCACATGTTAAGTCCGTGCCTAAGTTTAACTTTAGGTTAATATGCTAAACATATTTTCATGCCATTTTTATGCCGGGAACATAATACGCCTTCAAGGTTAGATATCGTGTGGGACAGTTATAAAAGTGATAGTTTAAAAAACTTAACCAGAGAAAAGCGTGGCACATCATCATCATTTTCTACCACTACGGAACCATACGCGGTCAAAACGGAGTAAGATTTTTGGTGAACAAAAATTGGAAGAACAACATATTAGAGTTCAGAGGCTATTCCGATAGAGTTGCAGTATTAAGATTCAGATTGAATAAAGTCCACATATTAACAATAGTCCAAGCATACGCTCCTACACACGATAACGAAGAAATTGAGGACTTTTACGATTCGTTAAATAAAGCCTGTGCGGAACAGCGGGGCACTTGGAATATGGTTTTTGGCGACTTTAAAGCTAAGCTGGGCACCAGCAATGAAGTGGGCGATTAGCAAGTTCTTGGATCACATGGTTTAGGAAACCGGATTATACGTGGCACCCGCTTACTTCAATTTGCTTTCGGACAAGGAATGAAGGTTTGCAATAGCTTTTTCCCGAAAAAAGATCAAAGACGTTGGACTTGGATATCACCGGACGGTAGTTACAGAAATGAAATCGATTTTGCTCTTGCATCCAAATTAGACATTGTCAACGACGTTAGTACCATAAACAGGATCAAGTTTAGTTCCGATCACCGGCCTCTACGTACAAAACTTTCCTTTAATTTCAAAATATTGCGTCACAATACATTTTCATCCCGAACCAAGAACCCTGATAGGCTTACACTAACAAACAATTACGATATCTTCAACTTAGAACTACAGAACCAATTTGAAAAATTAGACATTGATATGGACGACGTGTAAGACCTATACCAAAAGATCCTGAAAAGTTTAAAAGTCGCCAGTAATAAAATCAAGACCAACAACAAAAGGCACAAAAAGCTATCACACCTCACAATACAATTAATAGAGCAGAGACAGTCTTTACCAATAGCCTCGCATAGTGTCAATAGTGTGGACAGAATCGTGAAACGCAGCATTAGAAGCGACATCTGTAACTTCAATACATCCAAAGTTAAAACCGCTTTAAATAAAAATATTTGATTGAAAGCTGCACGACAAGGTATCCACAGAGGGACGAAGCCGTGGGTAAATAATCTTACCGACGAACACGGTAACAAACAACACAATCGTGATAAAATATTAGATATTTGTACAATTTTTTTATAAAAATCTCTATTTAGATCCGCAAAAACCCACCACCACCAAGCAATATGTCTGTGCTGAATCCATCCCACCAATTACAGGCTATGAAGTAAACCAAGCTCTTCGGACCATGAAGTTTGGAAAAAGTCCTGGAGGAGATGGACTCAGCACAGAATGTTTAACTCTCGGAAAGCCCGTTCTACTACCCCACATAACCAACTTATTTAATTGTATAATACAAACCGGAAAACTCCCCAAACAAATGACCCACGCAAACATAATACTGCTTCACAAAAAGGGAAACAAAAGCGATATCAACAACTATCGGCCGATAAGTCTAGTCTCACATTTATACAAGGCGTTCATGAAAGTAATAGAGTGTCGTATTGCTGGACAACTAGATAAACATCAACCCCCCGAGCAAGCAGGATTTCGTCCCTGCTTCTCGACCACCGACCATCTACATACCCTTAACCAAATTATAGAAAAATACCACGAATACAATAAACACATCTATCTACTTCGTAGATTATTCAGAAGCTTTCGATAGTATCACCCTTTTTTCCATATTTACAACACTCCGTCACCAGAATATCGAATCCACGTACATAGACCTACTCAATTCCATCTACGACAATAGCACAGCAGACATAAAATTACAATCTCCTGGTCAGCCGTTCAAAATCGAAAGAGGTGTAAAACAGGGTGACCCGCTATCTCCTAAACTTTTCACTAGCACCCTCGAACAAATATTTCAAAGCTTGGCGGTCCTCTGGGAAAACAAAGGCATTGTCGTCGGCAAGAAAGATTAACAAATCTTCGTTTTGCCGATGACTTTGTACTTTTCTCATCAACAGCCCATGAGCTCCAAGCAATGCTACAAGACCTAAGCACGGCAAGCATTCAATCTGGTCTCTCAATGAATAGATCCAAGACCCAGATAATGACGAATGACACGAAGCGTATGGTTGAGGTAGACGGGCAGCCAATGCATTACGTCGACGAGTACACATATTTAGGCCAATTAGCTTCCTTCAGCCAAAGGCAGGATAAAGAAATTGAAAGACGAATCCAGAACGCCTGGAGAAGCTATTGGTCTTTAAAAGACCTTCTGAAGGGGGATCTTCTTTTGACCCTGAAGCGAAGACTCGTCGATATGTGTATTATGCTCGTCCTAACCTACGGTGCCCAAACATGGTCACTCACCGAGGCACAAAAGATCAAATTGAAGGTTTGCCAACGGGCTATGGAGCGTAGCATACTGGGAGTGAAACGGATCGAAAACAGCGCTCAAAAACCCGCATTGCCGACGTTGGGTTTAAGACCGCCAGCAGAAATGGGAATGGGCTGGCCCCGTCTGCCGCATGCATCCACAAAGGTGGGCGAAAATAGCCACGGAGTGGGTGCCACACGATGGGCGGCGGCGACGTGGCAGGCCGAGACGGAGATAGCGGGACGACCTGGACCATTTTGTAGCGATTGGCCAGAGATTTCTCATATCCGGGCAGGGACTGCATAACCGAAAAATACCGGTATTATTCATAACCGATATGACGTCATATCGGTTTTGAAATAGCGGTTTCGGTAGCGGTACCTTTATATTTCGCTATCGAAATATAACGGTAACCTTTATTTTTTTCGGTACCTTAACCGATTTTTAAAGGTTACCGATATTTAGATTTTGGCGTCGTTGCCAAACCGCCGGCGCTGCCGTTTTGTCTTTCTTTCCGCGACATCGTCGCATCGTCAGCCGCGGACCCCCCCCCCCCCCCCCCCCGAACGCCTCTACTACCGGTCGCTTCCCGTTCCCCGTTCGTCACTGTGCGTCGCGGCCCGCGCCATTCCGTTTATCATTGCCGCGGTCCCCCCCCTCCCCGCACGCCTCTACTACCGCTCGCTCCCCGTCCCCCGTTCCTCACTGTGCGCCGCGGCCCGCGCCATTCCGTTTATCATGCAGCGGAAGATTCTATTATCTTTTAAATTCTTTCATAGTTTAGTTACACCTTGTGTTGGAAATTAGTTAGGTACACGCGCACACCAGCGGAGCAGAACGGGAATCGAACCCGTAATCAATCAATTAATTTGCCATTTGAAATTACGAAGTATAATAATGATTCCATTTTAAATTATCTTTATCACATGACGTGATTATCGCTAACAAAATACCTAACGCAATACACAAGCACTGCGCAGTGATGTACACGCAATGAATGAAACGGCGCGGCACGGCGTGACCTGACCTGACGGCGGCCGCGGTGGCATCGGCAGGCGATGCCAGCTCGCTTATTTTTTTCGGTAACCGTTATAATACCGGTTCGAAACCGGTATTATAAAGGTTTCGGTTACCTTTAAATCGAATAGCGGTAACCGATATTTTAAAACGGTTACGGTACCGTTATGTTGGCGCGGCGCGCGTAACCTTTACATCATTACGGTACCGTAATGGAATACAGGTTTCATACCGGTAAAACCGTAACCGAAATCAGTCCCTGTATCCGGGACGATTGGAAGTCGAGAGGGGAGGCCTTTGCCCAGCAGTGGGACACTATATAGGCTTCGGAAAAAAAAAGTTCTCACTGCTAAGGTGAAAAGTTGTGTGTGTTACTCGAGAGCAAAGAATTTGCATCACGTGCTTTTGAGTCCTTCGCTACGCTCAAGATTCAAAATTTTACAATTTTTCGCTTCCTCGGGACTCAAAATTAGCACTCGCAGCAAAAACAAACTTTACTCTCTTGTTGCACAAATAACTATTTTCTGATACCAGAGAGGGTAAAAAAATTACCCACTTATTTTCGAAATTACCGCATTTACCAGCAGCATATATACCAGAAGCTTGGACTTCTACAGTCGAAATTGCTTCAGACGTTTCTGGATTTGAGGTTTTCAAGAATTACGTTGACAAACAGTGGATATCGAAAATTACTCCACAGATTCTATCCTGCAGTAATCAGAAGAACAGAACAAATAACGCTTTGCAAGGGTGGCATCATCGTTTCAACGTCAGAATGCCACCTAAGCCCACATTGTTTTTGTTTATCCAAAATCTGACGAAAGAGGCAAAATCCTTTCGGCCGTCATGGCAACTACGTTTCGCAACCAGTTGCAATGGAAGAATATTTCTTCTTTGTTAGCAACTAGTTGTGAACAAAGAATCTTTTTCCTTAATACACAACCAGTTGCCATGAAATATACCGTTTTCCACTATGGCAACCATGTTTCGCAACCAGTTGCAATGAATATTTTTCTTTTCTTGTTACGCAACCACTTTGTAATCAGTCTATTTAGGGTCTGTGTTTCAATACAAATCCTCTCGGCGAACACCACACATACGATTATTTAAAATGTGTAGTGTAGTGTAAAATAATGATCCTAGACCTATCCTATTTAGGTAGGTAGGTAGCTTGGTATCCTACTGATATTATAAATGCGAAAGTTTGGATATTTAGATATTTAGATGTTTGGATGTTTGTTACTCAATCACGCTTAAACCGCTCAACCGATTTGAATGAAATGCACGATGATAGTTTATAGGCTGGATTAAAATATAGGATAGTATTTATACCGGGTCCACGCAGACGAAGTCGCGGGCGGAACCTAGTATTAAATAAATAAACATTCACGCTAACGCACGCGTGAAAGTCTGTGCTAATGTTCGTTCCTCTTAATCGCAAAAACAACCCAACAAATTTTGACTTAGCTTAGATAATAAACATACATCGGGGTTTTCGGAGCGGGAATGATTTGAGAAAGAGTAGAGATAAACAGATATGTTAGTCTAAGAAAATATCATATTATGCCTAATGAATAACTACCTCTCTGTGAGTTGTATACAATCTGTGACAAAGCTTTATTTTAATTTCCGTAAAAGTCTTATAACTTATAAGGTAACAATAAAAATAACTTTAATTAATTACCTGCTGTAAATTTAATAGTTGACACGATTTTCAGTATAAACTATTAATATTTTTTCTATATTTGGGACAGTTAATCTACGGCGTCTTGCTGTAAATATCCATTTCAAGGAGCTAAATGATCTTTCCACGTCGACAGTTGTAATAGGTGCATATTTAAATTTTTTGTAGGAATCAATTGATGCACGAGAAGTTTGAGATTGAAGTTCTATTTCTTTGCCTTGTACCAACTCATTTATAATTTTTAGTGTGCTATAGCCAGAATTCTTATTTAACACCAACTTCAGTTTATCATAAATCTGTTTTCCTTTTACGCTCAAGTTTAATTTGGAAACATCTCTATAGGTTTCATGAACTATTTTTAAACTATCGCTGATGGACAGCTTCGCATCCCGTAGTTTTTTAATAGCATTTGGGATAGTCATCAAATGATTTGCTATGAAATTTAAGTCGCTTTTTATATTTGCATTTCCAAACGCTGTTTTTGCCTTTCTAATACTCTGGGCTTCGGTGGGACTGAATGTATTTAGAACACGTTTCACTTCATCGTAATGTTTGCTGTAATACGTTGCAGCTTCTATCCAGGTTCCCCACCGAATAATTGTTGGTCGAGGTGGTAAAGGCACTCCGGGGAGCATTTCTTTAAATTTTTGTATTCTTTTAGGAGATTTCAAAAATGTCTTCTTAACATTTGCGATTAAATCATTCACATCTGGATAAAGTTTTCTTACTAGTTTAGCCACTGTATTTAAACCATGAGCCAAACATGTGACGTGCAAAAGATTGGGAAAAATACATTTTAAATTTCTTCCAGCCTTTAGCATGTAGCCCACACCGTCAGTTAAAAGTAAAGGTACTTTATTGTGATTATTATGGTTAGCACCCCATAATTCATCAAGAGCACTTGTGACCGTATTGGATATTGATACATTGTTCGTGCTGTCTAACCGTTTACTGGATATCAAGTGTTGAGTGCCAATGTGATCATCACGTAATGCTCCCACTATTACGTTAGCTATTTGACGACCAAAATCATCCCTGGTTTCGTCAACACTCGCATATATATATTCATTTTTTAGCTCGCTCCGTATTTTATTCATTTTTTCATCGTAATCTTTATTTAAATATCGTCTTGAAATCATATTTCATACCTGTATGTTTATTAGATGCGACATGTCGCGTTACACTAGATTTCGTTTGAGCGAAGCTCACATTGCACTTGGTGCAAAATAATAAAGAATCTCGAACCTCTATCTCTGGATTATTTTCTATCCACGAACGCATAAACTCGTAACGAGTTTTTTTTCTCGGAGGCATATTTGTGTTGACTGATTATTTACAGTTTTTTAAAATACAATTGCATATAAGTTTATCTACTAGACAAGCAAGGGTAACGGTTGACAATAGGTGTCTAATACAATGTCAATCTTGACGCTCGATATCTATGAAGCATTTTCTTATAAATGAATAGACTTAACTGAAGAGGTTGATAATGAATGACCAATATAAAATATGTACCTATATGTATGATTAATCTTTATTTATTTTTCAATCAATTATTCATTCGGTAGAAACCTACTAGGGTACGATCTGTTTTTAAGTAAATACCTACTCTTTGGCTAATGTCAAACGTTCCCGCTCCGAAAACCCCGATGTATGATAATAAAATAGAACATAAATATAATTCATCCCATAAAAAACATTCCATGTAAAAAAAGAGGCCAAGTCTCGAAGCTCTTCCATCGTAAAAAGTTTTGAAATGTTTCGTAGAGCCAAGTTTCTGGCGTTCTTAGTATTTTTTATTTGCCTGCGTGTTATTTGCCTCTAATACGAATAAGCTCCTAATAGTAAGCCCCTAGTAGTATAGTAAAACTGACTTACATTATGTTTTATCAATAAATTATTATAATATTATTATTTTATTTGCTTGCTAAATAAAATTCTGCAACTTGGTAATCACGCAACTTACTGCATTTATGGATTTTTACATACTTACCTAAAACTATGTAGTATTGTGTGATTGCCAAGTCTATCTATCTATCTTCAATGGCTCACCGACCCAAAGTGGGTCTTGGCCTCCGACACGAGTTGTCGCCAACTGACCCGAAAAACACAAAATTTTATTTAGCAAGCAAATAAAGATTAATAAGAATGCCTGATACTTGGCTCTACGAAAGGACAATGGGCAAAATGTCCCCACCCACCAACACATACGAGACATATCTCATTTAATAGATCTTTGTAAGAGGAGTATTTTCTACTATGACCATCATATCGTAATGCATGAGGTTTTCTTGGAAAATCAGATTGAATGTTAAGTATATAAACAGTTATTTTACAATATATAGAATGTGTTAACTACTGTAAGGTATTTTTCAACAGAATTGCTCGTAACGTACCTCTTATTGTGTCGCTTTTAGGTTCATAATCCTGGATATTAAACACGCGTGTTTCATAACATTACAACACTTGTGTGTTATGGTTATATCCCGATGAAGTCACGTTGGCACCTTGCAGCGTGATACATGCATGAACATGGTGCATTCTTAAATTAACCGGGTTGTACAGAATGTACAGCTTTTTTTTAATTCTCGGCAAATGGATTCTTACTCGACTAAACAAATTTAATCCTTTTTGTTAATTAATTGACTATTTCTTTTTACATATGATATATAAACGTTTAATTTAGTAAAACTATTCACTTTTAGTAACATTTTACATGAATTAATACAGATAACATTTTGAAACCAAAATATTATTTTATTTTGTATTGGCTGTTTAGAGATTTCTGTGCCCGCACTGCGCAAACTTCACGAAAAAAAACTGACGCCATTATAGGTTATTTCACAAATATTTGTAATTTGTTTATGCGTGTTTGGTTAATTATCAACAATGTTGACTCGTGGTGACTAGAAAAGTGATAAATAGAATGGACGCCATTGGAAATTCTTGGCGATGTGCAATTGTGAGCAAAAACCTGTTGTCATCTTAATGATTTATTTAATGTAAAGAAAATAATTTGGCAGGCCTAAAACATTTTCATCTTATGAACAATTTCGCCTCTGATGTAATTATCAACATACCTCACTTGTATCACAATGTACTATTATTTAACAGGACGCGTAAATGAGTGCATTTCTGTTGTACAACTCTAATGCTGATATGTACACAAAGCTGAATATGTCCTTAAAAAAAGGACAGACTATGCCACGGTCTTTATAAGTGTTCAACACGATCACTGTGTATACCATTTTATAGGTTACGGCTAAATATTTTTTTTACAAAATACATTTTCGCTTTATTGCATGGAGGAAATCAGAAAATGATGTTTTTTTGCGTTAATTACAAGTTAATTACGGTATGTTTTCCCTATCCTACACCAGATGTCGCTAAATTGACAATTCAGTTGTTAAGTTATCGTTAATTACTGCCATGTTTGTTGAAGTGCGTAAACACTAGTTCTTCTACTCCATACTAGATGACCTTAGGGTATTTTTAATCGATGCCTTAGAGTGACAGTCTCATTTGTACTTGAAATGTTGGTCGTAGGCCCGCAACGCACACGTCACTTTCCCAGATCAAGTCGTATTATGACTTATTTTAAAGAAGTATCACTCGTCTATGGATTGACAGAAAAGTGTCAATGTGACTGAAAAAGTAACAATATTGACATGACACATTAGTTGTCAATGTTGATAAAAATTAAAATTATTATATTCAAAATATGATTGTAGGCTTAAATAGTGCCACTAAGATGCTAAGGATTCCAAAGAAAGTATGTATCTACCCATGCAGTAGCTTCAACAGTTCCTGCACCAGCATACATCTATGTAGTTGACGAAAAAAACCTGTTTGTTTAATAATTGGGTTCAAGACCAAGAAAATATGTGTTCTAGGGTTCTGTACCCAAAGGGTAAAAGCGGGACCCTAAAACTAAGACTCCGCTGTCCGCCCGTCTGTCACCAGGCTGTATCTCATGAATCGTGATAGTTAGACAATTGAAATTTTGAAACTTTGAACCTTGTGGTGACATCAGGATCATTCGTCTGTGACCTGCCTAGAGACAACCAGGTACCTAGTAAAATTAAGTTTAGCTAAGAAGCGTGTTTTTCTGGGTTATTATCATTGAGGTACAGAGCCCTTTTAATAGGGCGATTCCAAGATGTTAACGCCAAGCTTGCGCATACGAGTACCTGTGTACGTCCAAAACGAATTACCCGTTATCCAAAAATATGTCATGCATGGGTCTTTTGAATAGATCTTCAAGGAGGACCAAGGCCTAATACTATTCCATCAAAACAAAAAAGCCTTTGTATCATCAGTCAATTCACATCAGATTATTAGCGAAAACCTTCAGTCATGTATAAGAGGGAATGAATATCTGTAATCTCCACGCTTGCCCTGTGCGGGTTGTGGACTGGATTCACCGTTTTATTGTTTCACTAATAAATACTTATGCTACGACGGTGGCGAACAATGGTCTTGCGATTCTAGAAAAATCACAACTGCCTTGCCTTCCTTTTTTGATTTGAGGATTGGTTGTGTTGATAGCTAGAGACGAACGCGGACACCTCACTCTCAACACAATAATTCCTTAGGAGCTCTGGCGACCTTACTCACCAGTCCCCACCAGGAACACAATACCACATACCTACACAGCAAGTAGTGGCGATGGCGTTATTATGGCTGCGGTCTTCTGTAAAGTGGTGGAGGTACTTCCGCAGTTAGGCTGCTCCAAATATTTAACTACGCCACTAATAAGGTATGTGTATAAAAAACGGATGAATATCGGAATGTTAGCTGGGAAACCAAACATTTATGGAAGATGACGAAAACCACTGACGACCCGTGGTTGCACCTCCTCTATGATGATTAGAGTAGTTCACGGGTTTAACTCTTTCACTGCCAGGAACCGGCCTACTGCATAGCGGGAAAACCACAGGATTGGCATATTGAATTCATGCCTAACACAGCCAAGTACGACTAAATGTCCAGTATTATATTGTGTAGGGCTGGAGCGCCGTTTATGTATGTATCTATACACTGACTTATAGCATAATTATCTATGGTAAACGTCCATATACTTTTAAAGTTTGAATTTACGCGTATTTCACTAACAGAGTAGCCAATAAAACATTAGGTAATATTTACTTGTAATATATAACTGTTTCAGAGAAAGAATTGAAGAATTTCGTCAGCCCTTATTACCGACAATTTTATCTGCCTTGGCGTGCAATGTAGTCCGATGCTGAAAAGTCTAAAGTTCATTCCGATTTTTACCAAATATCATTGATTTTTGCCAGCATGTGAAATATATGTAATTATTATAAAGATGACAATACAATATTTAAGTGAGTACCTGGCTGGTCCGATTCGGTATCAAAGCTGACCTGACCAGAGGTAGATATTGGAAGTTTTGCAATTAAGCTAATGATAACGACCCCCATGTTTTGGAGTACAGGAACTATCATTTTATTCTATGGTTCAGGCAAAGGTATGCTGTAAGTAAAGTACTTAACTATTCAATATTTTCAAGTAATTCACCTCTGGGAGTAATGTTGCCTGTCTGCCTGGTATGCCAATATTATAAGGGAGGGATCAGCTGGCTACAGAACATAACAGCAGTTACTTTGTCAGTAAGGATAACAGGCTTATAGGTTGCATCGCACGAAGTTTTAAAACCACTCTTTTTATTTATCCACTAAATAAAAGCCAAAACATTAACTAATATGTATTTTATTCCCTATTATTATTTAAAAAGGATCAGGAAAAGGATCCTGAAAATATTAAGGATTGATATATTATTGAAAATCGCTATAAAGTTTTATGGTGTCTTTTGTAGTAAAGAACTACTTCAGTATTCATTTAAGTAACGATTATGTACCCTTTCAAGTAAAATTCATATTCACCTCTGGGAGTAATGTAGCCCTGTATGTTTTTTATGCCACCTGATGGTAAGCGGTCACCGTAGCCTATGGAAGCTTTCAACACCAAGGGTGTCAAATGCACGTTGCCGACCCTATAATTCTTGAAGAACCACCACCACCACCACATACTGTAGTGTAGCATGGTATAGTGTGTTTACTGTGTTTATATGTATGTGTCAGCAGGCAAAAACAATGTTGCAGTGTATGTTTTTATACTACGTCGGGGGCAAACAAGCGAGCGTACAGCCTGCCTACTGGTAAGCGGTCACCGTAGCCTATAGGACGCTTTCAAGACCAAGGGTGTCAAATACACGGTGCCGATCCTTTAATTCTTGAAGAACCACATGCTGTAGTGTAGTATGGTATTATGGACGACGGACCTTAAAACATAGCGAAATAACTTGGCACCACGTCTAGAATAAGTTAATATATATTTGTAATACTAGATTGTATAAGAAATATAGAAAATCCCCAGTAAAGAAACCCTTAAAGTATTTATATTTGTTATTCACATTAAAGTATTTATAGCTAGAAGCATTTGAAATTGTTATTTACTTGAAAGTAGTTTTGTTGAAAGCGTATCATTGTATCGCGGAGTCATGAGAGCGAGACAGAGAGATATTTGCGCTGTGAGTGAGCGGGACGCACTTGAGGTGTTCTCGCGGGCCCCGTAGGGGGCTCGGGAAGTTTGTCGCGGCTGTGCCGCTTTCAGCGGGATTGGGCGCCGTCCGCTACGACGGACGGGTGGCTGGAGTCGGCGTTTTAAAGCCCGTCAGGTCCGGTGGGGTCTTCTGCTTCGTCCGTCGGCGCGGTCAAGCCCTGCCGGGTGGGACTCCCTTAGGAGAGGCCCGGCGAGCGACCAGCGAGCCGACGGCACTGCAGGAACATCCTTGAAGTCTGCTCAGGTGGTGGCGGGCGGATCCTGGCGGATCAGGTCCCGCGGTAAAGCCCTCTTGTCGGGCGGCCGGGAGTGGTAGGGGGCTATGTCCTGCAGGTGCGTCAGGCGCGAGCCGTCTGCCCGCTCGAACATAGCCCGTGCCAGTCTGGTGATGAAGTCGTCCAGTGGTTCGATCTTCAGGTCGCGGTGTAGCACACGGTGGTTGCTCACGTAGTGGTGCACGCCGGTTGCGGTGCGGAGCGCCAGCGACTGCTGGGCGCGGAGCCGCCGCCGTCTGCTCTCTCCCACTAGCGCATACCATGCGGGGGCTGCGTATGTTAGTCGCGACCTGATATATCCCTTGTATATACCGATCTTGGCGGATAGGGGTAGGGACGACTTCATCACCGGGGTGAGTAGCGCGCGCGCCGCTCTTGTCAGTCCGATGGTGTTGTTGACGTGGGCCGACATGTTAAGCAGTCGGTCGATGGTGACGCCCAAGTACTTAACAGTCCGCAGCCACGGCAACGTTTGTTGAAGCAGGTGGAGTTCCGGGGGCTGGTTCCTCTTCGTACTGAGGGTGATGGCCTGGGTCTTCGCCACATTCACCCTCAGTCGCCAGCGGTCGAGCCAGCCCGGTAGCGCATCCAGTGTGCGCTGGATTTTGACGGCTGCGTGCGTGAGCCTGATGGAAGTAGCTATGTACGCCGCGTCATCGGCGTACAGGGCGAGTGTGGCCCCCCATCCACTGGGATGTCGTCCGTGTACCTCGCGTACAGCATGGGCGACAGACAGCTTCCCTGGGGGACTCCGGCTGCAATGGGTTTCCTCGCCGAGAGCTTGTCTTCTACCGCAACTTGGAAGTTGCGATCGGCGAGGAAGCTGGCTATGATGTGCACGAGCCGTCGTGGCGCTGTGGAGGTCTTGATTTTGTAGACCAGGCCTGAGTGCCAGACCCGGTCAAAAGCCTTCTCCATATCCAGGAGCACCGCCACCGCGTGCTCCTTCTTGTTTCGCGCCGCCGCTGCGACGTGGAGGACCCTGGCGATCTGTAAGGTCGTGGAGTGCTCCGCCCTGAAGCCAAATTGCTCTTCGCGGGGCACGATGTGTGGTGTCAAATGGTGGAGAAGGAGTCGTTCAAACACCTTTGACACCGTGGACAGCAGGGTGATGGGGCGGTAGCTGTCAGGGCGGAGAATGGCTTTCCCCAGCTTTCAGCAGCTGGGAAAGTGGCAAGTCCCCACGATCCCGTTGAAGAGGCGCGTCAACGTCGCGATGGCTCGCGGAGGAAGGTGACGCAGCGCCTCGTTCGGGATCGTGTCTGGTCCTGGGGCCTTGCGGAGCTGGGTCCTCCGGATTGCCCGTGTGATCTGGCCGGGGGAGAAGATGATAGGGTCCTCTTCTGGCGGCGGTGGAGCCTCGAGATACCCCTTGACCTCGCGTTCCAACTGTGCAGTGTGCTCGGCATCAGTGGACGCGTTTGGCCGGAACTGGCTCTCGAGGTGCTCCGCGAAGATGTGTGCTCTGTCTTCGGCGCGGTATTTCGTCATACCATCCGGGGCGAGGAGCGGTCTGGTTGGAGGAGGCTTTTTGGAGAGGCGACGGCATAGGCGGTGTATGCCGCCTCAGCCTTCATCGGCTGCGGAGTCGACGCCCTCGAGCCAGGAGTAGTGGGAGTGGGAGGGGAGCGGGACGCACTGATGCTCCCAAAAACGAGTATATCGCGCCGGCTTGACCGTAACGAGAGCCGCGGGCCGTTCGCCCGGCGTTAACGCTCGAGGCAGTGAATTTTCACTTAGATAATGTTATGTTTATCGTTGTATTTTTGTAATCTCTTAACATAGAAGCAAGTGTTATATATCGTCAGAAAGGTCATTAAATTCTCTATAGTTTGTTTAAACTTTATTGTAAGTACATCTCATAGTGACAGAGTAAACTCAAGATAAGTGCTAGGAAAAGGGACCAAAATGAGGTGTGCCCACCTTTCATGTTAATAATTCGAATTGGAAATGTGTTATCAGATCAGTTGTACTTATAAGACATTAAGCATTATTAGAACTTTGTAAACCACTTAGAATTCCGTCCATAAGTATTGTAAATTAATAATTAGAGTCATGTTTGTGTATAACTTCATAGTAAAAATGGGCGTGTCTTAGCTATCTCTTTCTGGACATCTTTGACTTACCATTTGCGTGTTTAAATACCGAGTAGGCCTGGAGGCAAATCAGTGTTCATCGAATCCTCCTGGAAGCCACTACGAGAAGCAGCAGCAACTACAAGTAATAGGAATTAGGGCAGTGATAGGGACTTAGGGAAGTTAGGGAAAAGTTTTAAATAAAAAGTCTATTTCGGTATTGTTTTCTTTTATTTTGGTAAAGGCGTTTACCTAAAGTGTCTGAGGACACGGGCCGAGCCCGAATATCCCACTCGGGCGCCGAGTGGTTCTGACGCGCTATCCGAGCACATAGGGGCGGGGCTAGCCCGCCGCCGACTCGTATCTCGGAGCGTAGTCCGTCTTAGGTGACTGTGAGGGGCGAGCGCCGCCGCCGCAAGTCGCTCGCGAGCTCACTCGCCCGGTCGACGCCGCCGAGAGCGGACGTCGCTCACAGGTATAGTGTCACACAGGTATAGTGTGTGTGTACAGGTGTAGGTGTGTGTGAATTTTTCAATTTTTCCTTTCATTTAAAAATTTATAATTTTCTTTAGCAGCGTTACTGCTTAAAAACAAATATTAAGGTATAGTGTGTTTGTATGTTTGTGTCAGCAGGCCAAGAACACCTAAAATAGCCGGGTTACGAACTTCAACCATTCAAACTCGCGAGCCTTACCGCTCGGCTACGTGGCGTGGTTTAATGTGCGTGATGAATGATAGTGCAAATAATGACAAACACGAATATAATCTTAGTGTGACTGATAACTTCCTACCTACTTACGCAGGGATTCCTGCCAGCTGATAAAAATAATAAATGCACCGACGTTAATACTCATTGAAACTTGTGGACTCACCAGGATTATTCGGCTGTTACCTGCCTAGAGACAAACAGGTACTAAAATTAAGTGCAAGCTTGTTTTTTCTATGTTTTTATATTTGTGGCACAGAGCGATTCCAACTCAAACATCTGAGATGTAAACATCAACTTGCACAATACGAGTAGTACCTGTGCAAGAACGAATCACCCGATGTCGAGAAAATATGTAAAAAAATATTGAATACTTAGATTTTCAAGAAGGACCAAGGCCTAATATTTTTCCATCAAAACAAAAATACTTTTGCAAGGTCGCAGAACATTCATCATCAAATATCATCATCAGTCAATGCACATCAGATTCTGTATTGTAATCTCCACGATGGCCCAGTGCGGTGTTGGACTTCACCTTTTTTTGCTTTACAAATAAATATTTATATTACGACGGTGGTAAACAATAATGCAGTGTCCCTGATGATAAGCAGACACCGTAGCCTATGGACGCTTGCGATTTTAGAAAAAACAAATGCGTTGCCGACCCTTTATTGATTTGAGGATTCGTCATGTTGATAGCTACAGACGAACGCGGGTCGCTCACCCTCAGCACAACCCTTCTTCAGGAGCACCTGGACTCACCACCAGGAACACAGCACCACATACCTAGAGAGCAAGTAGTCCCAAGTAACACAAAAAGCATTTTATCACACGAATAGTAAACTTATGTAGAACTTAAGGTCCGTATAAACTCTTATATAAGTTCACCGAGCATCTTGACGCTTTATATTGGCATTTGAAAACCATTATGGTGCTTTACACTGTATAACGGTTAGATAATGGCATATCAAAATGCTTTTATAAAGCCTTTAGTTTTACTGCAGCATACCACAACGCAGTTGTACAGCTTTCAGCTGTTTTTAGTGCCATTGGATATACAATAGCATTTTTAAGTAGTAAATAAATGCTTAATGATATTTAATAGCATTAACATGAACCATTATAATGCCACGTAAATCCGCTAGACAGCCTTCAGCTGTTTTTTATGCCTTAGGGTCTACTATAGCATTTTTAAGTAGTAGGATAATGCCTAATGCTGCTTAACGGCATAAACTTTGACCATTATAATGCACCGTAAATCTGTTATACAGCTTTGAGCTGTTTTAAGTGCCATTAGCTGTGTATACGCACTTTTAAGTTGTAAGTAAAAGCCTAGGACTGCTGAACAGCATAAACGTGAATCAATGTAATGCTTGCATTTTTAAAGATCAACCGAGTTCTGTTTTACAGCTAACAGCACTTTAAACAAATACGCGTGAGTACGTGTAATGCTTAAAGCTGTATATACATTTATTTTACAGTATTCGTAAAACGATGTGTCCGCAAGATTGGGAAAAAGCACACGCGCAATAATATGCGCAGGAATAGCTATGTAATCAAAAAGCCTTTTTATTCATAGGCAAACGGATTCAAACTGTACAAAAATTCTGAAATGGGTTTTATTGTTTTGCTCAAGGATCCCCAAAATTGCGATCAAGTAATGGCACTATTTCAGTTCACATCAAGTCTACTGGTATACCGGTGAACCCATATATAACTACTTTATAGACAATGGCACTACAGTGGTTCATCAAAAGTCTTCTCTCTGGCCTCTGGCTTAATAATCGTTCACATGTGAGTATTTCTACTGCTGGCGGCATTAATTAGCGTTTTTAAAGGCTCACCGGGCTGCTATAGCCCGACACTATTTTGTTTAATATTATAACCCAAAAAATATTAGCATGAGGACCTATTTATAATAGTAATATACCTGTATAATAATTATATAACTTAATTTAATACTGCCCAATGAAAACTATTAGGTCAATAATGCAAAATTCCTTGTATACTAGAAACAAAAAATTTTTTTTGGTTATTTCACAGATATCTTTATATAACATTTTATATCAAAACCACAAAATATCGAAGGCGCGTGAAAATATTGAATGAAACATATATAGACATTTACAGTAAACTACATTGCGCAGTAATATTTGAAGGCATGAAATAACTAAAGAGTTACCTACTATCATAAATTTTGCAAACACTCACTGCTGTCAGTTTTGAACACTCACGCATCCATATATTATTGCGAGACAATTAATGTATTCGATCGATGTCATGTTGGCACTGATGAAAGGGTTGTTTAAGTTCTGTGAACATTTATAATTGTTTTGGTACATTCTAATTCTAGTCTAATGCTTTTGTAATGCATTTAGCATGTTCATTATCAATAATATTGCCGGCTTAATGCTTCTGTATTGTCATTGGCAACTTCATTGACCATAATAATGCTTATTTAATGCGATTGACACTTTCTTTGACCACAATAATGCTTATATAATGCGCGTGTAATGCGATTAAACAACTATTGTGAACCTTTTTAGGATCTAAAGCAGTAAAATTTGTGCCCAAATAAGCACTACAACAGCCGTATAAACTAATATTTGTTTTTGAAGCAGTAACGCTGCTAAAGAAAATTACTAATTTTTAAATGAAAGGAAAAATTGAAAAATTTAATGCTCCGAGCCGGATTCGAACCGGCGACCACAGGCATTCATGGCCCGTCGCTACTACCAACTGAGCTATCGGAACAATCTGGTTCGGGCACCAAATCCTTCAATCAGTTACTTTCTGAAGAAACTGATTGAACTGATTGAAGGATTTGGTGCCCGAACCAGATTGTTCCGATAGCTCAGTTGGTAGTAGCGACGGGCCATGAATGCCTGTGGTCGCCGGTTCGAATCCGGCTCGGAGCATTAAAAATTTTTCAATTTTCCTTTCATTTAAAAAAGCCGTATAAACGTTTATAATGCGACTATAGAACTAACTCAAAATGCGAAAACGATACAGAAATGCTGTAACTCAGCCGTTATACTGCTATGCTGTGTTACTTGGGGTGGCTCTATTATGGCTGCGGTCTACAGTAAGATACTACCCCACTTGGGCTTGTTGAAATATGAGCGAGATGACATACCGTTGTGCCCTACCACTCTTTAAAAAAAAAACCTTATATATTTCCTCAAAGTGGTATTAAGTCCTGATTTGATACTGATATCCTCTGAATCTCATCGAATGTAAAACGATAAATTATTTCTTTGAAACAACAGTTATAATCTAAGCCTCTTTTCATCAAAATGTATGCATTAAAGTCACACTAATGATGAATGGCATTATTGAGGAATCTTTAAGTTCTTGAAATATTTTAAGCACCATTTTAGTAATTAATGCACGACACAGCAGACTATTGACTGAACGTCCAGTAGTAGGTAAGTACATAAGGTGTAGCTGGAGAGCCGCCTATTTATACATGTAAGTACAGTATGCATGCATTGTATGATATGTAAATGCTTTATTGTACCTCCACTAGGCACAGGTTGGAAAACGTTGACTTATAACATAACTAGCTTCTGCCCGCGACTCCGTCCGCGTGGAACTCGTTTATATCCTATGTCGCTCCCCCAGACTCAAATCTCTATACCAAAGTTTATCTAAATCAGTTCAGCGATTTAAGCGTGAAGAGGTAACAGAAAGACACAGGCAGACAGACCCACTTTCACATTTTTTACATTAGTATGGATTCGTACTTACTTTTTTGAAATCTGAATTTGAGAAGGCGTACTTAACGTGCTTTGGTATAATTTGTTACATTTATTAATATGATATTTTTATTCTCAAAAAAAGATGTTATAATTGCAAAGCTACGAACACTCATTTAGTACTTGTATGTACATTCTTAAAACAACGGGATAGTTCCTAGCTTCACACCTCAAGGACGGGTAGTAATACCCGCGTGTAAATTGGACACGGGTACCCGTGTACACGTGTACACGGGTACACGAGCGCTAATTACACGGATCCGTTCGGACCGGTCGCTTAAACCCGCGTGCGTGTTACACAGGCACGGGTATCCGACACGAATACACGAAACCCGGACACGACCGCGAGCCCTAGTAGTAACATGACGCCCTAAGCCTTCCACGGCATCCGAGATGGATTCTTAGCAGAAACAAAACGTCTGTTTTCTGAAACCTGCAATATAGTCGGACGTTCTGAAGTAAAGCTTACCTTTGCCACAGAACATTTTGTTATCGAGAATTTATCATGAAATCTCTTGTTGAAATAGGCCGGATTGCCCACGGCATTGCACAGGAAACGTCGATGGGCTTTCACGGCAATGAATGGATTAAAACGTTTAATGGTACTGAGATGACACCTGTTATAGGGATCAAGATTCGCCGGGATACGTATAATGCATTTCTTTCTTGAATGTCAAGTAGTCCGATTTCGACAATCGGGCTACAGATACTAGCAGATCGCATGCCGTCTTAAGGTCCACTGGTAGCAGCAGCCGTGAGCGAAGACCCGCACGCCTGCCCGTGTGCCGGCCGGCACCGGTACTGCGCACAGATACGTATACTATTTACGTCACTCTGGGCGGTAAGTGAGATTTACCGCTCACAGGCGCTGCGGCAAATCTCACTTCACACCCAGGAGAAGACGTAAATTGTGTACGCACCACGGGCGGTAATTGGTAAAGCCCCAGATCGCATATTTATGGGGTAACCTATCGCAATCACTAAAATTTATTGACCGAATCGTGTCCGAAAACTTTTCGTATTTTTATGAGTTCTCCGATTATACAATTCATTACTTTTTTTCATTTACCATTTGATGTTAGCCAAATGTTTCAGTTGTCAGAAAAACTTTTACCACTACAGTCATTTGAGCTTTGGCTTGTTACAACTTTTGTTTAACAGCCAATTTTTTACTTATCCATCATTTTACTTTCCGCATTTCATACGTTTAGCCAAATGTTCATTTTGAGTGAAATTCAAAGTAGTTTTACAGAGACTCTTAGGCAGGTCGGTGTAGGTACGACGACGAGCGAAGCGAGGAGGAGTGTTAGGTGAACAAGAAGTGTTAGGTGAAACTGCGACAATACAGCGCGCGCGGCGCGAGCCGAGCGAGCGCAGCGAGCGTGCCGCGGTAGCGGCCGGCGAAGCGCCAGAACCAAACACTTTTTTACTACCTAATACTTACATACGCACTATTTAAGTAAGGGTCAGGTCGGAAGAAATAACTAGATAAACAAATGTTGTAATTATTTAGTATCGAAAGAGAATAGTAATGCACTTCTTTATGTACATTATTTACCATAAACACAGCTTTAGGAGGATAACCTTAGTTTAATTTCAAACTTTTTGCTAATGTTTTCAATAGGTTTTGAAAATGCATAGGTAACAACCATTTTCATAAACAACCATATGAATTAGTAACACATGTGTGCTCCGTATAAACAATAATCAAATATCATAAAGCCGATTTAATAAAACACGAACAGATTATCAACCGAATCGTTACGTCGGTATAATGATATTGCGGTTATACCAATAATAGGGAATCGTTGATTTGTCAAACAATTACAAAAGCTAAACCATAAAATGACCAGCCGTAAACGTCGTAAAAGTTTAGTGATTCAGATAGGTAACCTATTTATGGCCCTCATCTTCAGTTCGGGCCACAAACACCTGCGATCTGGGGCGTTCACCAATTCACCGCCCTAGGTACGTAACGTACGTATTACGTGACATCTGGCCATAAAGTTGGCTGTTACCAACCGAATTACCAACAGCTACACGTGAGGAAAATCCAAGAGCGGTAAATAATAAAGCCGCAGATCGAACATTTATCGCCCTTGCTTTCTGCTCGGGTGTCAAGTACCTGCGATCTGCGACATTATGTGTACGACTCTTACAGGAAAGAGTCAAAAAAGGTAATCAAATTCTGCAACACCTCGGTAAATATAAACGGTTGTCCTACATACACGTTTGCCAGTAAAATGGAGCAGCTTGCGTGCCAAAGCAGGTAGAGAGATTTTATATGCAGTACATTTTTTGGAAGAACCCCATTGATATCTGACTCCATAACGGTGATTACACGTATTATGGACCATTATCATCATATTAAAACTAACCTCAGCTCTGTTGGTGGGTGGGGACGGGGCCCGTACAAATCTGCCCATCGTCCTTTCTCAAAACTTTTTACGGCGGAAGAGTGTCGAGAATTGTCCTCTTTTTACATGGAATGTTTTTTAATGGGATCTCACTTCTTTTTGTAGGTCATTGTGTTATCAATACATAAAAATTATGAATGCAGTCCCATTCATGCTTTTTCATTTTTTCTCCCATTCACTGCGCAAATGTAACTATGTAATCCTATATTTTTGAGATTACTGATATATATATTTATATATATATATATTATAGATATATAAGTTATTTATGCAGTTGGTGTATCTAGAAAACCGGACTGAAATTGCAAAATATTATAGTTTTTTCTTGATTTCAACGAAGTTATAGGGGGGTCGAAAATGGCCTGAACTGCTTCGAGAAAAGGATGGTACGGCCGTGCCGCTGTTTTGCTCGACTTGGTGGCGGCACTGCAGTGCCCCCATATACGCGAACGAAGTCGCGGGCAGCAGCTAGTTGACAAATAAGGTATACAAACTTGTATGGCTTTTATACATTTACAGCCGCTAACATTGAAGAAAAAATATGTCATTTTATTATTAATGTCAGGCTTTTCATATTGACAGAATTTGTATAACTGAAGCAATAAATTCAATTAAAAGTTATAGTTTCATTAAATATTGGCGTTTCTCACGATGTCGACGTCATATGTGTTTCCGACATCGTCGATCATCGATTTTATAACGTCAAGACAAGAAGAGGAGGGGTAACCTTGCTGTACGAAGGATTCCGGTACCACCGAAAGAAGATATATAAAAACGGTGATACCTTTTTTAAATTCCACGGGAAGAAAGGGTGTAAGGGGAATCTAACACTTAACACCCGCAATGAGATTACACGGAAGACAAAGGAACACGACGGGGATTGTGAACCTGACTGTAGTAGAAATACTATTTTGCTGAAAATGGACCGTCTGAAACAGAAGAGTAGCTGCAATTTCCAATCCATACAGAGCCAATACGAGGAAGTTGTCGAGGGACTCAAAACCGAAGGCATTGATTAAGTGAGTGACATACCAAATTTTAACAGTATAAAATCCGGACTCTACAATCAGCGGAATAAAGTTTTAGGTGTGTCCAAATCACGCTTTTCTAACGCTCAGGACGTCGTTGTACCCTTGAAATTTTCAAAATTACTTCTGTGTGACTACCTTGATGACAACACACGCATCATGGCCTTCTGTGCACAAGAAGTTAGGCAAAATATTCATAAGTACCATCACTTTATCGCTGATGGTACTTTCAAAAGTTGCCCTAAAGGATTCACACAACTCTATTCGATACATGGCTTTAACCAAAACAATAATACAATAGTCCCTTTAATTTTTGCTATTTTGCCAGACAAAAAGACAAAAACCAACGAAATTTTACTCAGTATGATACAGTCCACTATCGGGTGGAAACCAGCCAAGATAACACTCGATTTTGAAGTCGCAGCCATAAACGCCTTCCAAAACATATTTCCAGAGATAATATTTAAGGGTTGCTTTTTTCACTTCAACCAATCTCTGTGGCGAAAAGCAAAAGCTTTGAATATCAAACTTAGAACTGAAAAACGCCATGTTGCACGATGTGTTGGGCTAGCTCGCCTACCCGATGAATATATAGCGAACGGATATAAAAACCCACCACCAACGGATACCATGAAGAAAAGCCCTAAAAGCGATGAAGTAAATAAATTTAATAAATATTTTGAACAACAAAGGCTGAAGAAAAATTCAATGTTAGTATCTTGCTCTTGTGCCAATGAAACTATAAGGACCAATAATAACATCGAAGGGTGGCACGCCAAAATAAATCGGTTTATTGGACGAAGGTATCTCACATTGCCCCAATTGCTAAATATTTTACAAATTTAAAAAGTACAACAAAAAAGAACAAGGAATATCAATTAATAGACAACGAAATTAAATTAGCCGTAAACGACTTTAAAAATAACAAAATTACTGTTGGGCAGTGTTTAGAAATCATCAGCCCTTTTTCAATCACCTTTTAACGGGTCGCCAGCAGCTTTAAATTCACTTGCGTTGTTACATTGCTTTTTAGGGTCTCTATTGTTTGCCATAAAATTTAAGATCGGATTTTTTCAGTCCATAACGTTTTCCACCATATTTTTTTCTAGTCATATTGTCGAAAGTCATAAAATTTAACAATATACATTGGAGTTCCGATTTTTGCAGGTCATCATTATTGTTAGTCATAAAATTGGTTAGCCATAACGTTTAATGTCCCGGTGGTATGCAATTACATAATGTTACAGGCAATAATCTTGATTGGTAGTCATCTGATTATTTAGTCATATCATTCAATTTCACGGTGGTGTCATTCTTCATAATGTTAAAGCCCATAACTAACACACTCCCAGAAAAATAATAAAATACATATTCTGCTTTATAACATACCCACATACCCATTAATTATAATTAATGTGGGTGATTGGGCAAAAATAAAGAGTGATGCGATTGAAAGATATCTATGCCGCTCACTGTTTTGTTTAGTGGTCAGAAAACGTTAAAATAAGTATGTTTTGTTTAGAAACTTTTTTCTCTATAATTAAAAATGGCCGAAATATTTGACCCGAAAGTTAGGAAAGATATGCACTTGTCAACATTTCGATGGATGTTGTGTCATTATTGGTTCTGGCGCTTCGCCGGCCGCTACCGCGGCACGCTCGATTCGCTCGCTCGGCTCGCGCGCTTAGGGTCACGGTATAACTAACACTCCTCCTCGCTTCGCTCGTCGCCGTACCTACACCGACCTGCCTTAGAAGTCCAATTTCTTGGCCATTTTTAATTTCAGATAATAAGTTTCTAATAAAACATGCGCATTCTTTACGAAACAGTCATAAACCCACCGCGCAGTGGTACTTAGTACCCCTTTCAAATGTATGTCTAGAAATATTTCTGAGTAATTATCTATATGAATTTGGATGTTATAGATTTGGTCGCTTAGACGTAATTCACTTTAGGCGTAAAACGATATGAATAACAATCATTCGTACGTTGAAATTTATGCCTTAGAATATTTATGAATAATTATCGATAGACCTTTGATCGTTATGGACATTAATTTCTGACTTTTGTGATTATAATACTTAATATTATGGGTCATTAATGTTAGAACTACAAAACGTTATTCTTAACAAAGATTATGACTATTGATGTTTATGTCTATAAATTATAAGGATATTAATTTCTGACTATCGAAATTCGGAACAATAAGTTTATGGGAAACAAAGGGCTTTGCTTGTGTGCTTTTTACCATAGGGGTGTGACCACAGATATAGGAAATAAGGAGATCGGACATGCCGCGCGATTTGTATTGAATATGCCTGTCGCAAGTTCATGAATTCGTGGTTTTATTTGAAATAAATAGTATTTATAGTATTTACCTGTGAAAAGTGATCCATTGGTGTGGAAATTAATCAAATCACTGCGATGTTTGCAAGTAATTATTGCATAACTCGGTATTTTGGCAAAAAACTGAACTTTCTCGGTGGACAACGGACGGTAAATGTATGGCGGAGTATGCCCAATGAGCTGACATGTGCGACACAGCCGCCAGCGGCTTGTCCGCTCTATAGTATTTTATGCTCTGAGGGTGTGATCTAGGATTTTTACGATGCCGTTTGAACCAGTTTTTGGAGAGGAGCAAATGTTTGTATAAGAGCAGCTACAATTAAAACACATAAATTCCCAAAAAAAATTGTCTGGCGCATCCGAAACGATTCATACTAATTGCCCATAGGAAATCCTTAATCACACAAGATACACCCTTTGTGTTTGGGCTCATTGAAAACACCTCTCAACGAGAAGATGATGAATGAAAACGCAGGGTTGCATCAGTATCGATAGGTAGTTACCTAACATTTGTGGTGATCACTTTCGTAGTGATTTTATTTTATAAATACCTAGAGAAGTAATTAATAAATGTTACACATCAATTTTGCACGAATATAACCAGGCTTGTGTTATGGATACTGTTGGTTATGTATTTGCATGTGTGAGTGTCTTGTATTAATGCATCGAGAGTAGTCCAAAATAAATCACCGTTCAGTGAACACGTCTTTCAATGCGAAAAAGTGTGTGTCACCCACAAGTAAACACAATGTTTTCGGAGAAAAACCTATTTGATCAAAGTCGCCCCTCGAATCAAAGTAAACCCCATTCCACCGTACTCAGAAACATAGGAAACATTTTGATAGGCTTTTATATGTGCAGATTAATGCATTTTGATATTTTCAATTATAACTCGTGTATTTAAACCCGGCAATCACAAACGTGGTGAAGTTGAACTGATGATGAAGACCACAGATGTCTCCTGGAACTTCCCAGTGATTTACTTAAATGTATAAAAGTACGTCACACATTCTGATATAATAAATTCCGTTGAAATAGCAAAGCAACTAATGAAGTGCCAAAGGTCTGAGATCATCTTTCTTGATTAGACGGAACTTCTCAAATATTATAGGCCCACATACAGCGATTTGATTTTTTTCTGTAATAATCAATATTATTTATGGTAAAGTGGTAGAGTACCGAATTGAAGTCGGTTAAAACTTTGTTTTTAGAGTAAATTATTTATTTCGTTTAGTTCTTTTGTTATTACAAATAAAATGCGTACAGACCAGTACCCATTAATTAGTGCCCAATTAAAGATATTTTTGTGTATACAATCTTTTATTTAAGACCTAACAGTAGGATGAAGGGATGAAGTCAGGGTGAAAGTTTGTATGGAGCTGCGATATAAACGAGTTCCACGCGGACGGAGTCGCGGGCAGAAGCTAGTTAACAATAAATTAATACTTAATCATTTGCCAAGTGAAAAGTATTTTGAACCAAAATCGTAATACATTACTGCTCGATCGAACTTTAGATCATATTAACTCTTTTTAGTTAAGGTATTTAACAAAATTAATATCGCGTAAAGCGCGAGATTTGAAGTAGCGGCGGCAACCACTACACATGCCCATAAGTGGGCCGCCTACCCACATTACAGGGTGCGTTGCCGCTTCAACTATGACTCCACAGGACGGAAACAATATGTATACTACCTACCGTAATTTCGGTCTTCTCATTATTTAAATTGTTTTGACGAAGGTGTATCACATGGTAATATATGTCAGTCAATATTGAGGGGAGAAACAAAGTATATGACTTACGGAAGTGTCGTAATAATGTTTCTATGGCACTAAATATGTAAAGAGCCTACCCTTTCGGCTGTCATGGCAACTACGTTTCGCAACCAGTTGCAATGGAAGCTAAACATCGTCTGTCGTGCTATCAATTAGGGTAAGGGCAAATACTTTTTTTGGAATGAGCACGAATTTTAGTCCAGGCTCATGCTAGAGGATCACATTGAACACGATAAGTATGTTAGGTTATTTTAATGGGTTTAAAAAACACAGCGGCTTTCTAGAAATAAACGTAGAGGAAAGACGAGGAAAAACTCCGTAATAATATTCCTTAATAGATATTCTTTTAATAGTCCTTCCCCAAGACTGTTTTTAGGAGATGAATGCGTTAAAATGAGGATGAAAATGAAGCAAATGTTGTTAAAGTTAGGTATGACATAAGTTATTAGGTATGCTTTTAAGTGAGGTTTAATTAACCTCCGGTAACAATTTTGTTAAGTAGTGATATTCAGAATCCGAAAGTCATAATCTAATGATCATAATTTATCATCATCATCCACCTAGCGCCTTTCTCGGTCGTTCTCTTAAGGATTCATCAAAGGCCTGCTTTGGCATTTTATTCCAAGATGATTAGGTGTAAACACTAGTTTTAAGAAACAGATTGCCGTCTTTAAACATCTAACTCTGAGGGAGAAAATCTGACATGTTGGGATTAGACCGGTTTCCTCATGATGTTTTAATTCACCAAACAGCTACTGTTAGGTAAATAGCAAATGTGTTTTCCTAGGTACACAAGTCACAAAGCCGGGGTTCGAACCTCTAAGATTGAAAGACCCGTACAATCCGTACATTACCGCTCGGCTACAGAAGTACCTATCGTGTGAAGAACTAAGAAAAGCGAATATAATCCCTGTATAACCGATAACATCCTACGCAGGGATTTCTGTCAGCGGATGAAATGTCCCCTACGGAACGGAATAAATGCACCGACATCGCTCTTTGAATCCTATGGAGTCACCAGAAGAATTTGGCGGCTGTGACCTGCCTACACAAACTGGTACTACATACTATTAAGTTTAACTTTTTATACCCACTACTTATACGTTGTATAGTATACATGAAACTTTAAAAATATGTATTATATATATTCTTCATCATCATCATATCAACCGAAAGTCTACGACAACGTCAACTGCTGGACACCATAGACAGAGGCCAGTGACCCTATCTGAAAGAGAGCCAATTATATATACCTATATATACATGGGCCATGCACAGCTAAAATAACCACCTATCGTGGGTTAAAATAAAGCCGTACTATCTAGATAGTCCATTCTACCCGCAGGTGAGAGAATTCAATAGGCGGTTCCGGAGATTAACCCAATACAAACAAACTTACAATCTAAGACTTTTCCTCTTTATAATATTAAATATATTTATTTATTAATACCTGATTGGTACGATGATTCACTATAAAATTGACCTGATGAGGCCAGCGTAGATAGTGGAAATCATCGATGGCTATCAGACGAGTAAAACGGTTCGGGCTGACAACAATGATACTGATCGCAGCGTAACTTTATAACGACGTTAACTTTTGTCTTCATATGCGAACCTTGTAATCAATTGAAGGAGATAATAAGTTCGACTCACTATTTTCAGTTCGTTATCTTCAGCGGAATAATTCTTTACCAAGTTTCTCATATCGTGTTAGAAATTCATTATATATTTCTTCAAAGTAGTATTACCTACGATGAATCAAGATCTGATGATGAAGTCCACAATATATGTAGAGTTAAGAATTCTTTATAAATACATTTTAAATGCATTTTTTCAAAACAGTCATAAATAAAATAAGTCTCTTTAGGGGTACCTACTGGCAAACGGAGCAGCAGGCTAATGACTCAAATAATAATAAATAATAAAAATAAATATTTGCGGACAATCTTACACAAATCGACCTAGCCCCAAACTAAGCAAAGCTTGTACTATGGGTGCTAGACGACGATAAACATACTTATATAGATAAATAAATACTTAAATACATAGAAAACATCCATGACTCAGGAACAAATATTCGTGCTCATCACACAAATAAATGCCCTTACCGGGATTCGAACCCAGGACCTCTTGCTTCGTAGGCAGGGTCACTACCAACTAGGCTAAAGCGGTCGTCAAAAATACTCCCTTGAATTTTGGTGAAGGTGTATGCAGGTGATGAACAGCACTACATCATCAAATGATATCGGATATACTCATTTCTTCGTGGAATTTATCAGGATTCGGAAGTCATAATCTACTGTAAAAATCTACTAATCTGTTACCACCCACCGCCCGGTGCCGGTGGTGACATACTGCCGGTTCTTCGATAGGTACTTAGGTATCCAAGCGAACGTACTTATGATATCAAGAAACTTCAGTAACATATTAGTTAGTACACTCACTCGAAATATTATTACTTTTTCAGGGAAATAATTGAAGAAGTTGGCTGTAAACCAGTCAAACATCAAGGAGAAGGTATTTTTCGGTTTGAGTTCACCATTAATTTCAATTATTTAGAATGTTTACACTCTTCGTTATGTTTGGATTTGTACTCGCGTGACTGACGTAGCTAACATTCGCCCCACATCAACACCCCTCCGACATCATTAAAAAAAATCACTAGCAAACATATGAAATGTAAACTTGACTTTAAGTGGATTTTCCTATTGAGGTAAGTAAAGGTAACAATTTGGTAACTGGATTCAAATCGCAGTTGCCACATACGTCGTCAGGAAGTAAGTTGAGCTCTGCTGCGTATGTATTTAGGAGAATAATGCACCTTACAAATGTAGCGACGCTTGGTTAGTTTACTTTGCTTGATTAAGTAGTATAATTAGTTAGGATTTTTTTTTCGGAATTGGCCGCGGATTTGGGACCGTCTTTGTATAGTAAGTAGACCTAAGTATCACAACAATTTTTAGTTGGTGTGGCATAAGTCGATATAAGAATGATCTTTCTTTATAAAAACTGATATATTATTCTAGTTTACAGTGCGGTCGGTATACATGTTTGAAATAATAATGTAAGTAAGAAAATATTTATATGCTCTCAGGAAATTGAAAAAAAAACAACGGTATAATTCCAAAATGCATTTACAAATTTTTAAACCTAAATTCTAATCAGTCAAAAATAAACACTTACCTAAGCAAATGATGCAAGTAGTCACAAACAACAAACAGAGACGCAGCTATTTATAATAAATCGAAAACATGTATTGCAGCGACACATCAGGTTAGGTTATTTCAAGAGCTTTACATTGCGATATTGTAATTTTTCATAAAAAAAATTGGTTTCTCGCTGGGAGTCTTATGCTGGTTCTTCACGTGACCGAAGTTTATTTTTCCACACCGGCGGCAGTTTACTGCCATTCATATCATGTTATATGCATGCCTTAATTTGAAGAACGTTGAACTCGTCTTAGCAATAAGACCGCTTATTGTCTGCCTTGACTATAATCTTTATAATATGTTCTATGCTGTGTTATTTTTGAGGGGTGCAATAAAGTGACGACTTGTAAAGAACTTGTATTGTACTGTTGACAATACGAGTATATATGCAAATACTTGTATATCAGCCACTGCCATCGCCACCGCCATACCCCGGAGACCATTAGCTCTGGCAAACTTTTACAGATAGAGATTTAGGATTGTTGAAATAAAACGAGTCTTCATCCGAACAACCTATAAGTAGGAACAATCATCACGTCAGCGCCAGTTCAACCCTTCACGCTCAACCTCAGTAACCACGGAGCCCGATAAGAGGGCAACGTCCACACTAAAAGCGCCACCACAGCCGCAACTTCTTCCAGCTAGCTCTGATATTGAGCCGACTTACCAGTTCATTTCAACCACGATAATAACGTTCCAGTGCCCTACTTAGGGCGAGACGGTTGCCAAAGATATCCGTTTGATACTGAGGTAGCCATAACTAGATACAGCAACGCATCAGTGGCGGTACTGCCATACAAGCCCAAAAGCCGGGCTTGCCTTTCAAAACTCATTATCGATCAAAAATCAAAGCTAAATGAGAGCACGAACTATTTCCATTCGCACTGTTTCGCGCTCTCATTGCATTTTTAAAATTTATTACCTCCATCGTGGTACAAAATTCGACCGCGCACGCCGCGGCGCGGCTGGCCGGCAGTACTCTATCGCTGTGACGACGAGCCGAAATCGCTTGAGACAGACACACGGCTAGTCATCTCACTCACACGCGTTGGCTTGCAAGCGGGCTTCTATTCTAGCTATCTATGTCTCTTTCTTACCCATGAAGACTGCCTAATAATGAGACATAAGTGTTTATAAGTTCATATAGCAAATAGTACGAGATTTTAAGCCCTGTATGCGTATGAAGTTGTACACAAGTCTAGTAAAATGCGAAGTTCGCGCGTGCGCCGTCATGAGATGAGTGTGATGACGGCCGACTTGCATTTTCAACTTTAGTTACTTTTGTTTGTTGTTAATTATATTTTACATTAAGTATTTTGTTTGCTGTGTTGCTGTTTAATCGGATTTACAATGGAGGAAGTAGTTCCTTGTGATTGTGATAATTAAAAGTGTGTGCAAGTTTTGTTTGGCGAGGGAAAGGTAAACTCTTTAAACTTTGCTCAGAAGGAACAACTAATTTGTTCGCCAGGTTTTTCCGCCTGATTTGTGTATTTCTCAGTAGTCAATCGCATTTTAAAAGACAGTTTAATAAATCAAGGTACAAAACTCATTGGATTGTAGATATGTCTGTAAAATTATATCTAGTAGTAGCATGCCTTCAGTGTGTTTTGGTGAGCTCGTCCTCGCTAGCAAGTGCATATGCAACTGAAGATTGATCAATAATGAGGCAAGAAGATGGATTTATCCACAATAACCGTAAAAACTATACAAACATATGTCTCGGCTTGCCCTATTCCGAAACTCTAGGCACGCCACTGCAACGCATTGATATTTTCATAACTATGCCTGGGCCCGTTTCTCAAAACCTGATGCGGAAATCTCTTTTCAACTTCTTTTACATGCTTTTGAGAAATTAGCCCCTGATATGCTGATATTATTTAAAGGGTTACTAACTTATATAGTTGGTGTGCTATTGCAAGATACCTTGCACTTTTTGACTATGCGCTGAAACTTGGCACAGTTGATCCTTAGGTGGTCTTGAGTGGATTCAGACCGGGAGCCATCGAGAGCCACCCCGCATTTAGGGGGGGAGGGGGGAGAAGTTCGACTCCGCCGCGCTTTATTTAAAGCCATTTTTTTCTGAAACTATACACAGCAAGGCAAGTGTTATATCATTTTCGGATAAATAAAGGATGAGGAATCTATTTTACGAACCAAAATAATACATTTGGAACAAAAAAAATAAAATAAAGGAGAAAAACATATACAGCGTAAATTATTTTTATTCAATATTACCAATATTTTTTTTAACTACATAAAATACATAAAAACAAAAAATACGGCCATAAAGCGACATTAATTCGGTTTTAGAAAATATATTATTTTGTATATAAATATGTTAACAGACCGGAAATAAAAAAATATGCGTGGGTCAGGGCAACCTCAATGCACGTGTCGTCCGTGAAGGAAATGAAGGTACAGTTTTAAAATACGATAGTTGTCAATTATATGTGATTACTTTGGGTGTTTCGGTATTTAACATGAAATATTTTAAATGAAACTACGCCCTGTCAATTAGTTTATATATATGTATAACACGCTCCACTGCAAAGACACCGCAAGGAATCCAACGACACCTCATATATCAAAAACCATCAAGCCGTTTGGACTGTAGCCCGTGAAATAGAATTTTCATGTCCACAATCTACATACAAACATACATGCATACATAATTACTTAAGATATGAGCGCCGCGCTGCCGCCGCCGACCAAAATCCCACGACGACGCAGCACCATCGGCGCGCCGATTTCTGTTTTCGGCGCGTCTGTCAGCTATTTACACACTGAGTACCTACTTAGCGAGTGTAGCGACCCTCATGTGTTTCATTATTCAACGGTCGGTTTAAATAAATAGCTAATCCTTTAATTGTCAAATGCCAAGTTCCTAGTTTCGCATGTTTTAGGGTGGTTTCCCTGTCGTATCTACCTTCGACACTGACAAATCGATGTCACCAAGTGTACCATGGAAATGATTCTAGCTATGAAAATGGTTAGTCACTGACTCTTGTTCATATTATGTGATGCATAAGCTTTGCTGACTATCGGCGCTCTACGTCCAATGTTCCCCGCTCACTGCCACTTAAGTTTAGCTATTCGAAGAGCTATCTTGATCGGTTACCTTGCTCCCGCTGCGGTAGCCCCATTTCTGATGCGATTACGCAGATAAACTCCCAGCATAACCCTCTCCCTTGACATTTGGGTGACTTTGAGCCTTCTTGTCAGGCCTATAGTAAGCGACCACGTTCCAGTGCCATATTTCATCACTGGCAACTGACACTGGTCAAAGACTCGTCTTGAAACACTGCTGAATATTGAATGAAAATATGTACCGTAGCTTCCAGAACGCTGCCCAGCCGAGTTGGATTCGCCTATTGACTCTTTTTAAAGTTAGAGAGGAGTCTGGGACACACACGCAAAGAGAGCAGTGTGCTGGGGTTGGTACTACATGTGCTTTTAACATGATCTTCGCCTTATCCATGTTCATTCTCAGACCAACTCGCTCGGAAACTTCACTAAGGTAATCGAGTATCGTATTTAATTCCTCCATGGTATCAGCCAAGACTACTATATCGTCAGTAAAGCGCAGGTGAGTGGTGTACTCGCCGTAGATGTTGATACCTAGCCTTTTCCAATGATCCAGGGCTGAATGGGCCGAAGGCCTATAACCACCGAGGTCTGGTATCGGGAGCAGGCATTTATGCGAATGACTATACATTAGTGTAAGCATGGGTAGTTTGGCAACCGTCTTCCAGGCGGAGACATTCGCCATAATTGTATGTGCACAGTAGAATATAGACAGGCAAACCAGAGGGCAGACCATCTATATACTCAGTGACAGTCAAGCGGCCCTTAAAGCGCTTACGGCGCCGAAAGTGAATTCTAGACTAGTCTATAATGGCGTCCAGACACTGAACAAGCTTGGAAAGCACAATAAGGTGCAACTAGCTTGGAGGGCTTCATCGGCAACGAAAGAGCGGATGAGCTTGCAAGAGGGGGGGTCTTTGTAGGTCCAGAACCATTTGTGCTCTCCCAGGGAACTGTAATTTCGGCCTCTAAAGGCTACGCCAAAATCAAACACCAACACGAGCGGAGGAGTGAGGCGTGCTTAAGGCATGCACTCTAAGCTCTTCATAGAAGGAGTGGACTCCGGCAAGACTAAGAAACTCTGGAAATCCAGTAGAAAGCACCTCAGAATCATATATGGGGTGTTAACAGGTCACTTAGGGGAAGGAACGAGGGGAAGAATCTTTTGGCCAAGATGGGACTGTCGGATAGTTTAGATTGTAGAATGTGTGGCAAGGAGGATGAGACTATGGAACACTTATTGTGTGAATGCCAGACAAATAATGAATTACTTTGGTAAAGGCTATCCGCAACCAAAGGAATTCAAGGTGCTTCCGCTGAGCTGAATCATCCGCTTTGTGGAAATGAGAGGCCAAAACGCACAAAAGATCCCACGAGAAAAATCGGGAGAGCTTGCGCGCAGTCTTGTGATAGCCGTGCTGATTGGTCGATTCGAAGGAGGGTTATGTTTTTCAAGCGTATGTGTGAATACATGTATGTATGTAGGTATACATGTATGTATCTATACATGAATGTGTGTATACATGTATGTATTATGTAGATTGTGGACATGAAAATTCTATTTCACGGGCTACAGTCCAAACGGCTTGATGGTTTTTGATATATGAGGTGTCGTTGGATTCCTTGCGGTGTCTTTGCAGTGGAGCGTGTTATACATATCTAAACTAATTGACAGGGCGTAGTTTCATTTAAAATATTTCATGTTAAATACCGAAACACCCAAAGTAATCACATATAATTGACAACTATCGTTTTTTAACCCTCTGTAACTGACGTTACGTCTGACAGACACCATAATACCTACGTGCTGTTGCTACGTCGCCATTTAGCGGCGTATCGTTCAGTCTCTCTCTGTACCTTCCTGCGTGGACGCACGCCTCCCGCCAGTGCAGCGACGGCAGCTGCGGCGTGCCCACCGGTGGAGTTAGAGCTGTTTGGTGTCCACAGGACGTAAGGTCAGTAATAAGCGATGGGTCTAGCAGACGTGTTGTCAGTAATATTGTTATAACCCCATACTGTCTCACATACGTTACGTCAGCAAAATAATTGTATTCATAGTGTCTACCAGTCGTAATCTCAGTAAATTATTGTGAAAATATATTCTAGGTGCAGCTCAGTATATTGTTAGCTAATTCTAGATGGCGAACGAGGGTCAGGCTAGGACTTCGAGGAAAAGAAAAGCCTCTCGAGCAGTAAATATCAACAACGAGCAGCAAATTCTGGAACGGTTAAATGGAGGGGAGTAGCACGACTGCAGTGATTGTGACGATGATGTAGCCGACCAGGCCTTTCTCATTGAAGAGGGGGTTCATGAGGAAAGCGAAATGTCAGCAGGCGAAGAAGAAAGTTTGGAAGGTGAGGTTATGGATTCCGAGCCAAGAGTGGTGAATGAGAACAGAGGGAGAAGGCCAAGACTAGAGATTCCGATGTTAGAGTTACAAACCAGAGGGGTGGGGGGTGAATCGTCAACTGCAAGGAAGCTATGTCATGTTTGCCCAAGCCGATTGAAGCGGCAAACGAGATTTGCCTGTTGTTCTTGCGCAAAACCGATTTGTCTGCAGTGTGCGGCGCAAATTTGCGAAGACTGCAAGACCGAATTTTAAGGCTGAATTTAAAAAAAAGTGCTCTAAGGATTATTTCGATTTTTTTTTTATTGTTAATATTATGCCAGAAGAAGGTAAATTCAAAATATAATTATTGTTTTTATGTTTGGAATTTTTTATATACTTTTTTAAAGAGGGCTGTGTCAAAATTTCCTATATTATGATGATAGTAAACAATATTGAATATTTTACTGATTTATGAGTTTTATTCCATCAAATTAACCTTTATCGGATCTATCTATTAGAATAAAGTAATACTAATACACTTACATCTATAGTAGTTGATTATTTTTAAATATATTAGCAACTAAAATGCACGTCTGACAGACTACTCCTCAGTGGAATAATTACAAGAATCCCACCTCAGTTGCAGAGGGTTAAAACTGTACCTTCATTTCCTTCACGGACGACACGTGCATTGAGGTCGCCCTGACCCACGCATATTTTTTTATTTCCGGTCTGTTAACATATTTATATACAAAATAATATATTTTCTAAAACCGAATTAATGTCGCTTTATGGCCGTATTTTTTGTTTTTATGTATTTTATGTAGTTAAAAAAAATATTGGTAATATTGAATAAAAATAATTTACCCTGTATATGTTTTTCTCCTTTATTTTATTTTTTTTGTTCCTAAATGTATTATTTTGGTTCGTAAAATAGATTCCTCATCCTTTATTTAGCCGAAAATGATATAACACTTGCCTTGCTGTGTATAGTTTCAGAAAAAAATGGCTTTAAATAAAGCGCGGCGGAGTCGAACTTCTCCCCCCTCCCCCCCTAAATGCGGGGTGGCTCTCGATGGCTCCCGGTCTGAATCCACTCAAGACCACCTAAGGATCAACTGTGCCAAGTTTCAGCGCATAGTCAAAAAGTGCAAGGTTCCCATACAACAGATAGCAATAGCACACCCACTAATAGTGCTGATGCTGTAACTTTACTTAAGTTTAGAATCAGCTGGCTGCTGCCTTTAAAATGATTTACAAATCTATTTCGCATTGTGTGTCTTTAGCCAAAACAGGATATCATTTAAGGAACAGGTTGCATCGCACGAACTTTGAACACAAAAAATAAAAGATGACACCAATTGTATATGTTTTTCATTTCTTTTTCTAAAAATCGGACTACTTAGCCATGTAGTCCGACAATAACACAATTTGACAATCAAAAAAGAAATGTTTGTGGCCTTTAGGCGGAGTACGTCATTTTCTTTACCAGTCACTTTCTGGTTAGGTCACGTTCTGAAGACGCCACTTTCTGTGGACGTCACGTTCTAAGGAGGCCACTTTCTGAGAGCGTCACGTTCCGAGAATGTCACTTTCTTAGATTGCCACTTTCTGAGTTTGCCACTTTCGGATTTCGCCACTTTGTGACTTTGTCACGTTCTGGGTTCGTCACTTTATGAGTTTGCCTCTTTCTGACTTCGCCACTTTCTGACTTTGTCACTTTCTGATTTCGTCACTTTTAGGTACCTACATGAAGTTTTTTTTATTTTTCTTAAGACTGCGTCAACCTTTTATGGTGTTTATAAAAAGTTGCTAAGATATTTGGAATTGCACATAATTATTTGGAACAGAAATACCAAATACTAAGTACAAATACCTTTATTCTGTCAACTCGAAAACGTATTGATTTTTTTGGCAACCTAACCACTGACGTGCCACCAATCCGCCCGCTGTAATGCGACGTATGCTTATGATGAATAAATAAAAACTGTTATAAATTGGAAAATTATGCGTTTATATTTTCTATGCATACAATCTTCTTTATACTTATTTTTTAACTTATATTCAAATTCACAAACAAAAGAATTAAAACACTCTTACAGCTCAACATTACGTAACTAGGGCGGTGAATTCATGAATGCCCCATATCACAGGTGTTTGCGGCCCGAACCGAAGGTGAGGGCCATAAATATGCGCTCTGAGGCTTTACGAATTACCGCCCGCGTTGAGTACAAAATTTTACGTTCTCGCCTGGCCACGATGCGAGTTTTCCCGTACGCGCAGCGTGCAGTAAAACTCGCATTATGGCCAGGTGTGACGTAAATATATTTTTAACTTATTTTCTTGTTTAATTTTTGAGTACAAAACTATTCTTCTTTCGACCTTAATAGCCATACTGGCCTCGTATTGTAGCCGGACCTCGCCTGCGGCTCGGTCCGTCTAATTCATACTCGGTTGGTATGACTTCCTTACTTGTCTCTGCCGTAATCACAAATAAATACAGATATCTCAAATAAACACTACTATAAGAATCATTTTCAACGATACCCAAATTAATAATACTATTTATACATTATTAAATAAATATGTCATATAGTGATCACAAAAAAAAAATACAGAAACCTCAAGTAAATACCCCAATAACAACAATGACACGACCGACACCCTATTGCAGTACAAAACGAGTGCGCGCTCTGAAATTGCGCAACATAAAGGGCCAACCTTCCTGCCTAGACCGTAAAAGATCTGATGGTTTCATTTTTTCGATACCGCTTTTCGTGTTCAAGATATTGCCGAGTTTGTACGAAAAGACCCCAAAAAATGCGTATTTTTCGTCATTTTCGCGATTTTACAAAAAGCTATATATTTTTTTATTATAGTTTGTAATCCTTGCTAAGGGGCATCTTTTGACATCTTAATCATCAACGTAGCCCTAAAACTCAGGAGACCAGAGCGTTTTCTCACTTTCGCTGAAATTGGGTTGGGTGGATTTAAATAACATTTTCAATTTTAAAAAACGCAATGATATTAAGGGGGGAAAGGCTATAATTTGTTTGTGATATTTATGAATAAATATATTTTCATTTTCAGGTATTTAAAGAAAGAATAAAAAAATGCCAATACTTATCCCACGAATAACATAATTGTGATAATGAGAGCCAATTTGAATATTAAGAATATGCGTGGAGGTCAACTACGCCGAGAAAAGCACTGATATGAAAATGGGTGCCAAGTTCAGTAGATAATCCTAAAATAAAATGTATTCTTTAGAACATAAAAATTCATATTTTTTCTACAACAACATTATTTGCTATATAAAAATACTAGTTGTTGCCCGTGACTTCATTGACGTAGAACTTGTCGTCTAAAAAATGCTATTATAATATTTTAGGCACAAGCTTAATTATCGCTGTCTCAGACAAACTTCTACCATCTTAGTAAGGGATGATTTCCCATTTAAAAACTATCCTGTATCCTTCCAAGGGTCTCAAATTATCTGCACGGAAAATTTCATTTAAATCCGTTCAGAATATAGCGTAAAAGATAACGGTGCCATGAGTTGCTTAGTTTAAATCTAAATTGAAGTTAATCCGGGCTACTTGTATAGTTTTGAAAGCAACATAATCTTATGCTAAAATACGGAGCGCTTTCCATCATCTCCATCCCCAGTCCCCATATTGAATTTGAACAGTCGAATTATTCACACAAAGCAGATAACTTAGGATAAATTGATGCTCAAGTTTTTCCCTCGTTTTTACCAGTTTAACCAGTACTAGTTACGGTACCTCATTAGAACCATAAAACCTACGAGTAACATAACTAATGATTTCGTTTGCAATGAATACACATTTTATGTTACACATACAAAGACATTTTGGTAACTGGTTATGGTGTCTACGTTCAATAATTAAACGTACCCACCCACGTTTAGATAATTGGACGTGATGCCCACTAGACATTTGGACATTTTGGCACTCGGTAATTCTGTCACTTGGATAATTATTATGTCTGCTTGGACATTCTGACACTTTGGATTACAAACTCTGGAGGGGTCTCAAGTGGTAACGAGTCCCTCGTCGGAATCATCTCCATGTTAAACTTGTAAATCAAATACAATATATATAGGGACTATATGTATGTAACATGAACGCGCATGAATGTGATCGCGTGAGATAATAAGCTGGCGTTAGATTGACATTGGTTTTTTAAAGCTGAAATCAATATTATGAAACTATAGCTTCCTACACTGTTTGGTCATAAGTCAAGCAAGTAGTTAAGTGTTACCTATTTATGTTGTTTCAAAGCAACAGTAATGCTTTCAATTATATCTAACTACCAGAATAACGATGTATTCAAAGTGTTTATTATGTCCTTAACGTCAATTGAGATGGCCGCCATAGATAAGCTCCATAATGATAGGTTACTTATTATTTTTCGATGAATCATATGTGGCCGGGGTATAAATCACGAAATAAAACATTCTACGGTTAATATCGTAACATTTCTGGTATTATAAAGATGTATAAAGCATTATTTTATCGTTTGAAGTGTACTTTTATCCCTTAAATAATTTTAAATAATACCGAGTTAAGGGCTTGTGCTTATTTTGTACGGTGTCTTTGAGTACGGATGTTTAGTTTAGTTATTATCAGATATTGTATATTTTGTAGCATTTGCGGTGCAGCATGGTTGTGTTAGCGGAGTTGGTATACAAAGCCAATATCAATCAAAATTGTTAATTTAGGCTACTATTACCATTAACCTTATTAACGCTAATTAAGCATAAATTTTGTCCTTGTTTATACCAATTCCGTTTTGTTATATTTTTATAAAAAACTACGATGCAACGGCAACGCTACATGATTTACGATGTCTGGTTGTTCATTATTATGGGCATTACAGCAGTCAGGTCTTACTTTTCATTTGTCGGGGACCATGAATATTACTTTACGAATATTACTTTGATTTTCAAATGTATTCTTTTTTTTCATAGTTCTGGAGTTCTCAATAAATGTGTGCATTTTTTCAGTCAATATAAATATGAAACATAAAATACGCTCACAAAGCCGAAAAAAAAAACATTTACCGTGTGAATTGATCCAAGATGTAAGTGGCATACCTGCAGTCGGATTAAACTCAATAATATGCTGCAATGTTCTAAATATTATTGTATTCTTGCTGTACGAGTAATTCAGGTAGTCGTAAGCGAATACCCTAGTTGTGAAAACGACTCTTATCGTAACAATAGCCAGCCGTGTCCAGAGGAAGCCATAATAGGGATGACGACTCGTGTTCCATTTTGTAACATAGTGTAATGGATTCTTGAATTAATTAATGGTCTGGACTAACAGACATTGAGTGGCCAAGCTTAAGTAACCAATGGACCAAAACATTATAAATATAAAAATCGCCTCGTAACACAGTGTTCCATATATAAATTAGTTCTAAATGTACATGCTAAATATAACAAGATATTGTTCACACGTTTTAATAAAACTAAATTACTTATAATCCAATTAGTGCTTTATGATGCCAAGTCTATTGTTTTATTTTTCGATGAGATTTCGAAGAAGTAACAAATTACCTATTGCGATGTACCTGTAGGTACCATTACTACCAAAAAAAGCACATTATACGCACATATAGGGATTTAGTTATTAGACCAGCGGTTAAAAAACATAAAAAGTTCAAAAAACTGTAACCCCACTCACTACAAACTGTAACCCCACTCACTACAAACTGTAACCCCACTCACTAAGAACCGTAGCCTTTGTCACCCGGAGCATTTTGAATCCATTGACACCTGGTTTATCATCCTGGACATCGGTTCAGTGCAAATATGTTAATACGTCTGAAAAGTACCATTCATAAATAAAATATGATGAAAAGTTAGAACGTAGGAACAAATTAAGTATTTATATTTGTTTAACGAATTGAATAAATTTAGTATTTATATTTGTTTAACGAATTGAAATATTTTGATAAGCAAGGTTAAACTAAGATTATTTCAAATATGTGCATTTTTTTGATTTTGCAGGATTTCTTACAGACCATGGCAACAATATTCCGTTACTCTCGCTGGTTTGGTGTGGCAGGCTCCGGAAATGTGTCGTGGAAGGCATTTGGGCTATTTATATTGCTTCTGCTAGCTGTAATTGAAGGCGTTGCAATATGGCGTGTCGTCAAAGCACTTGCTGGATTGGCTGTTGACGTTGAGGGTCACAGTGAGTATTTGGCGTTGGTTGCCCTATTCCTATACCTCAAGAACCTAGTTCCTTGGAGATAACTAAATATGTTCAGGTAACTAGTTATCTGTGAAGATGTTTTTAATCTTCGAACAAAATCTTTAATTTCCTCGAGGATAACTGGTTTTTTTTAAAGTTATCCATAAGGAAATTTCAACTCCTCTACTTAAGTTATTTATGCTACAAGTTCGGAAAGTAGGTGATTTCTGACGAGTGTCATTTTTATAATATGTCTTGCTCCTGCCCGCGACTTCGCACGCGCATAAATTATGGTTATTATGTTATTCTTATGTTTAACCACCATATCCTACTGCTAATAAAGATTTCATTTTCATAGATTTTGCGTGTAACAGTTCAAATTCTCATTGAATCTAAATAAACAACCTCATAAACTTGGTCGTCAATAATACTATATAGATGCCCCAAGTATCCTTTTAGAGAGCGCTCCCTATGCGAGCCCCAGGTCCGAAGACCATAGGGCGAGCCCGACGGACACTCACTATCCTAAGGTGTCTTGCAAGCGAGACTTGAGGCCAGAGTGCCGAGCGGAGAGGCAAGAGAGGCCGCAGGCCGAGCTTTTCATTGGAATTAAAGGCTAAAGCAAACCTTCCGAGAACGGTCTTAATGCGAGCAATGACCCCTATATACGATAGATACTCAACTCTCCGCGGAATGCCGTTTAGTCCAAATTGTATACCCACATCCCTTGGCGTTGGTGAACTATGATAATTCGAGATAAGTATTCAACTCAACCTTCAAAGAACCTCTGATTTCATAGCAAATAAAGGAAGGCAGAGATCAAGATTGCCTCTTTGCACCAATAACTTTATAATTTTTATAACCTATATGTTGTCCGGAAATTTTCTTGATAGAATAGTAAAGTTTGCATCAAAATCCGTTCAGCCGTCTCCACGTGATGCGTGTACAAATAAACAGACAAACAGACAAAAATCTAAAAACTTTTGGATCGTGTTCTGTTATCGATTTTAGGTATCCCCAGCAAACTTTTTTGCAGACTTTCGACCGTCTTCAGCTTTATTATATGTAAAGATTCGACACGAGTCGGAAATCATCTTTACGCGTGTGTTTCATACAACCCCCCCCCCCCTCTCGCCTGAGTTTCGTTAGAACTATGAGGAACAATGAAGCGAGGAAAACTGACTTGGGACGTTTATTATGAAAAATTACTAAAGAAACGTGTTCGTTATAGTAGGAGCTCCGGAGTACGCTGCCAAGTCCATGATACTTATGAATTGCCTATAAATTAGCCGGAATTCTATAGGAAAAAAAATGAGCTTCTAGGATCTTACGCCCTTATAAAACTCCGAAATACATCAAATTGTGACTAATATAGGTCACAAATCACAAAATAATAGCCTCAATACTAACTGTAAATGGGCTCAAAACTGGTGCTGAAGAGGCAGATGGACGCATTCTTCTGCACGCGAAGGACATGGTCCTCAATGGCACGTCAAGGTTTATGATACATACGGTTGATTCTGACGTCGTAGTAATCGCGATAACCTTTTTCTTTTTCGCGGAGTACAGCACTAAAAACTTTATGGGAGGGTACAAGACCTGTAAGACCAAATAAATATATATATATATCCCATCTTTAGTTGTAGGGGAGGTACCCCAAAAAAGTCTTCAAGATTTTATACTAGTGTTTTGTCGGCATGATTGATTTATGCCGAATTTGAATTTTCTAGTTGTTAGGGTCACTGCACTAAGCCGAAGCTGGATGGGGACAGACGGACCCTAAAAAGGGAAATGTCTGATATTATTTCGAGACATAACACGAGATATAATTACATAAAATAGGCAATGATGTAAAGAAGATCTTTTTGCGAACGAAATGAGTACTACTAGTAGTAAAAAAGATATTGAATTTTGACGTTCATACCTAAATGGTATTTTACACAGCGTTTTCTAAGCGACCCTTATAAATACAAGGAAAGTATACAAGTGATATTTTTCTTCAACTGAGCATTTAACTACTATAGTCTCCCCTTTAGTTAGCTTAATCTTTCATCAAGTGATAAAGTCAGTAAAATCTTAAACAAATAAAATAGTAAATTGTATGACAAGGGTCTAAAGTAAGCCATATTACCACGAGATGGATATTTTCCCGAACGAAGTGAGAGGAAATAGTTCGAGGGGTAATATGGCTTTTAGACCAGAATTATACACTCTACTTTTCACTTCGACTTCGAGAAAACAAGTAAAAATAAAGATTTTCCATCCACAATCAACAATTATACCAAGGCGAAAAGATTGTTCTATTTGACGCCATTCTTTTTAATAAACTGCTTTGACACAAAATACGAATATAATAATAAAATAGTTACAAAATATTATATACCACGAATAAACGCCTCTGACCGAAACGCGTCTAAACGGCCGAGCGCAGCGTACAGCATACGCGGGGCATATGATAAGGCGAGATAGACAGCAGTCTATCCGCTCAATCTTCATAGCTTAATGTCATGTTGCAGTCAACCACGCTTGAACGTTTGGACGGAGCTATAGTCGGTCAGAGGCGTTAATTTTTTTAATTATTGTGAATTAGGGAATAAAAAACACCTACTGTTTGAATTGAATTCTGTTTCCTGATTGGTCGATTTTAATGTCTAGCTGTATTCAGGTTAGTAGACAGCAAATACTAATGTTTTTTTAAAGAGTTGTGATTGGTGGATGTAAAATTGAACTAATAATAATAATAATATATTCTTTATTGCACCACAACATAAGAAAAACATGTTACAAGAGTACATCATGTTAAATAAAGGTAACAACAGGCGGTCTTATCGATTTAGAGCGATATCTTCCAGACAACCTTTGGGTAGCAGGAAATTTTCAAAAAGAGTTGTAAACCGGTAGTGCAGGAATAAATCAAAAAACTTACTATCGCATACATCTCATTATATGACAATTTCAGAAATCATAATATCATAAATAAGTATTGTATAAATACATATATACATACATACAAACTATAACACAATTATATAAATATATAACAGGAAAACAAGGCAATTTAACGCAGCGACAAGTAATATTGTCTCAACAGATTTTTGAAAACTGAACTGAAATTTTTGAACCGTTGTGGTTGGTCAAATTAAAATGTTTTATATACTCATTTTCATATTTTGCCTAGGAGCTAAATGTACTACTTTAGCCCCGCTTGCTAAGTCTAATATGACGCACTTTTTGAGCATGAGAAGTGAAAACCATACCTATTTCCTCTAAAATATTAAATGAAAAAAGTGTTTTTTGGTCGGCGGCGTCTGGGTGTCCATTTACAAGGGACTAACGCGTGTCCAACGCGGTACTAACGCGGGCCCGCGGCGGCCCCGCGTTGCTATCATGCTGGACACGCATTGCTACACGCCGCCCGCCTGCGGTGTGAATATACCGCTTCAACCGCGCCCGACCAGCGCCGCGTCCGCCCCGCGCCGCGCCCACCCCGCGCCGCGCACGACCCGTGTTCGATGTGTGGAGGCCTTAAGAAGTACTCGGGATCGCATAATGCAAATACCTTGTTCTTTACAACTCGAAAGTTAATATATTTAGTTTTAAATTTTACCGACTATCGTGCAATAAGAAAGTAACTGCTAAATAAAAACCTTATTTAGAAATGTATTGGAACCGCTATAGAGGTACTTTACCGTAAAAACAATTCCAGGGAGCGTAACGGCGCGGTTGGCGGGAGCTACTTTCTACGCGTCTTCGATCACTACGCTGATACTTTCTTGGAAGTTGTCATCGTCCTGGGAAAAACTTGCGTCGTACTGGGCTGCAATTGACCGAAGTGTAGCATTAATCGTCCCGCCCGACAAAGGATTAAAAAGCCGCATGGTCACTGTAACGGCCGTGATGGTCACTTGTTTTGTGGGTTGGTAATTATGAACCTAAATATATGTCCAGTTGAACAAACTGCAATCCCATTACTGAAATAAAGCGGATGTTCGTAGCGTAAGCGGCAATACTAACCCTTTGTACTTAACTATTACAAATCAAAACAAATCGGACCAGACCTGTTCTATTTTAGCAGGCAGTTAAAACGTGTTACTTAGGGAGGAGATTTGCAGGTAACCTTGTACATTTCCGCCGCCTTCGCACTTCCACATTCAATTTACTGACTCGGCTTGCGTTTGCTCCATTATCCGTTGGTTCGGCGTCATACGCATATACGTCACAGGTCTATTTTATCTCTCACTTATAAAAAAACTCCGAATTAAAAAAAAGAATCGGCCAGTATCAAACTAAGCATTGTTGTGTTACGAATGATCTTAGCTTCCCATGAACGGAAAGACATGTAACTTTTTTTATAAGTTCATTATTTAGCTTCCATTTAGGATAGTTTTTATCCGACTGCGATGATTAATTAAGTTTCGGAATCATTTGATCTCATTAAATTATTCATTTCTTCTGCTTGAAATCGTAGCTGCCATATCTGTCAACTGTCAGTGATGTCAAAATGGCGGGCTTGCCATAACTTTCCCACATAAAATTTAAATTCTAAAGCATAAAAAAATAATTGATTCTGATATGGAAACTTATACTTACGCGCTAAATTCGTATAGAGGCGTAATTTCAATACAATCATGTATCAACAAATTTCAACAAAATAACGTTTAAGATCAAAAGTCTGACTCTTCCTTTATTTTAATGGCATGGCATAGCGTTGTCTCGCGTTCAGCCATAAAGTCTATATGAGTTTCTGCAATATTACACGCTGATTATTTGTCACGATACTGCTCGGCTATCAATTTTTCTCGAAGTTGTCTTCTAAGAGAGAAACGGATAGTTCGAGATATCGAGAAAAATCGAGAGAGCTCGCGCGCCGTCTTATGATAGCCGTGCTAGTTTGTCAGTATTTATATTTATCGGCAATAAACAGTATGTTTTAAATCAGTATAGAACGGACCTTTTATAAACATTAATTATCAAGCGCTTCAGAACGAAAGGCGGTATTATAACTTCGTACTTCGCGCCTTGAAGTTGACATTCAACCAATATAGAGACACAGAAATTGGCCAACATTCATTAAGTTGGCAATGACGGGAACATACACAAGATTTGGCAGAATGTGATAGTGCGATCTGAAACATTGCAATATGAAAAAAAGTACTTACCTAGTGGTTAGGTTTAGATTGGAAAATATAAATTCAGATGTTAAAAAAGAGATATTTTGTTCGGCGTAAACACTTACCGGTCAATGGGTACTTCGGGTATAAGTTCATTATTCAATGAACATTTTACGTGGCGCTAACATTTTTTTTTTGCAAAATTTGCAAGCGTCTACCTCAAACAAAGGCTATTTATGAGCTCAGTACAATGGCCATTCATGAGCTCACTTTAAATAATGATTATCTATTATTAATTCACATTCATTATTAATACACATCTTTACCCGAGAGTCGGAATGACTCAAGATCGTTTCAGTCATCACGTTTTTATTTATTTAATATAAAACAGTGTTACAATATAATTATGTAGCTACGAAGATCAATAAACATTTAATGCTGCAGCCTGTGTCCTACCCGTTGGATCTATTGGCACAAACATCTACTAAACTATTACCCCATAAGACGAGTTTTGTCCCTTTGTTACTAATTTAAATATCAAAGACAAAAGAATTTTAACGGCATTTTAGCTAAAATAGGTTTGTTCAACGTTTTACTTGATAGGTTAAATTAGAACTTCACGTGTCCTACTTTTGTCCAAAATAAGAAATTCGTTAACTCCCGCCACATTACCATGCAAACGAAGTCGCAGGTACGGCTAGTATAGAATAAACATGAGCCGCCGGATCGGTTGTTAATTGTATGGTTTAAAATTAATCTTTTTACTATAATTATATGATATCCGCCTATGGTTACATAAATGTGTAAGTTTGGATGTTTGATACACAATCACGCAAAAAAGGCTTATATCGGATTTAGCTGAAATTTTGCAACGAGATATCGGGTTTAGATGGAAGTTTATCACTCGGAATAACACTTGGGATACTTTTTATCCCAAAAACAACCTAAATAGGGATGAAATATGATACAGGGTTTTCCAGCGGATGCAGTCGCGGCAAATACTAGTAATTAATAAACTGTATTTTGTTGCAGTGGAACACACATTGAGTATGATGTCACAAGTCGGGATTGACTGTCCACCTTCACTTATACTAAAGCGGTACACACTTATGTCTCATGGATTTTTGTTACTCAGGAGTAAGAGCACGATATTGATGTATCAATAATATGTTAGATATTCGTCTTATCTCAAATAACATGTGTGAACAAACTACTAATGAGTATTACAATCCTAAATTGTATTTCCAGCAGATTATTCGATTTGGTTTGCCATACCACTTCTATTTTTGAGCAAAATAGCCACAATCCTGTGGAATTACCAGGACATTCTTATAGTATTGATCAGCATGGGTTTGACGTCGCGGTACTATAAACTCAACCAATACGTAGCTAAGTACTCTGCGCCAAGGAAAGATTCCCTTTGGAACACGGTAAGATACTAGACAGAAATCTCTCGTACCTGTACCCCAAAAAGGCAAAGGTAACAAGGTCCTGGCTAACATTAATTCTCGTGGAGGATCAGAGTATATATAGTATTAATCCATAAACTTTGTAGTTGGGGAGCATTTCTCTTCGCTGGGTTTCGCTAAATACAGCGGGATGATGGTCGTATTGACGATGATCGCTGGCATTACCTTCTTCGCGTTGGGTCTTCATGGATCCCATAAAGGCGACATTCAATTGCGGAATTCCGCTCGCAGCTACTCCCGATATGTCGTCTTTCCCACAACGCAAAAGTTTTAATAGTACATTATTGCAGCGGCCGGGAAGTAGCAATTCGTGGATGAGTTGATTTTGTCGGATGAAGCGAAGCTGAATCCGACAATAGAGACGAATCCACGAATTGCCGTTCCCGCCAAGGCAGATATAGTGCTTTTCTCCAAAAATTAGAGGAAATCAAAGAATATTTTCAATAATCTTAAAATATAGAGTATGTCAATAACCTATCAAGTTAATCCCGCCCAACTTATTTTTTTAAAGTACCTATGTATACGGCATGACACATCTGGCATATTTCAATTGGCATACATAGAAATTTTTAAACAATTAGAACCGGTCACAATTTTAATTTTTTTATGCAATAAAAAGTATTAAAGATTAAACGGGATTGCAATTTAAATGCATTTCAGTTCGTTGCGAGTTTTATTTCGATAAATATTTTTATTTCTTTATTTATAACTATTTGAGACATATTTAAAAACGTCACTTCGATCACTTTCAAAAGTACGCGTTTTGTCTATGACTATTAAAAAAAGAAAACTTAAAGCAGGCTACAAACGGGCGTGATTTGTCACAGCAATTTGCAATAGTTGGAAAGAGACAGCTATACACTACTAACCAGTCTCACTATCGCAAGTTGTTGTGACAAATTGCAAGGACTTAAAACGTACGAGCACTTGGCTGTTTCTAGTGGTTTGTCTTAGACAAAGCATATAGTTAAAAGGTAAAAAAGTATACAGTAAAGGAATTTCATACATTTTCTTGGCCGCTAAAACTGTACAGTAATGACTTTTAACTTTTTAAATTTGCGTTCAGTAACGAGGAACTTCGCGTACTATTTTTGCTACAATAAGGCAAACATTTCCGAGCATATTGAAGAAATAAATCTTACAAGCTTAAGGTTCTATGAATTTGACATTTCTTTAGTTCTTTAACAACGCTATGGAATAAGCTCTCTCGAAGCGGATGAATACTCAGAGCCTGCTGAGCCTGCCTTGTCACGATTCAATTATCGCGTAAATACTTTAATAGTGGTTACGATTAATCGAAATTCATAAATAATCATTGTCATCTTTGCCGTCCACACTTGACTATTTTTTCTACTCCTGTACTTTTATCTGTCATTTACATAGTCCCGAACACTTATATAAAGACATACAAAATAAGTCTGCAGAAAAGTCTATACTCTATTCCCCATAACAGTACGGCACAACCGTGCTGTTTTGTCGCCAAAACGATACCCTTAGCAGCCATACGCTTCTAAACCTGGGTAGTATTACGTGATCAATACTAATTTAACAACGAAATACATGAGGTACTACCAACTTAACAAACCACTGATTTTTTTTTACTTCAACGAAATTATTGTACTAAAGGCATTGCTGCAAACTTAAGAAAAACCTTATTCTTAATTTGACAGTACTGGCAAGTTGAATTAAGAACAAAACAGACCATAAACAAGAGGTGTCAATGTGTGATGTTTCCAATTTCCCACCAAAGATCCAGTTCAAAATTAAAAGACGAAATATGATAACTATTCGTTATTAATAACTTCTTAAGATTTGATTCGTGTTTGTGAAGTGAAGAAAAATGTGTACGTTCCTTTTAAAATGGACGAAGAAGAAAATAACTGCACCGCTGAAGAAATTGCGTGGGTAGTAATAGAACTAACGGAAAACTTACTGCCTGAAAAGTATTAGTCGTAGAAAAAGTATTGTATGCAACGGTGTATAACTTGGTCTTAAAACGCTCGTGGCGTCTTTAATTGCGATGCTCGCCAAGGCTCGCATCGCAACTCACGACACTCGCGTTTTAAGACCCTACTTATACAACAGTTGCATAAAATACTATTTTCTACTCCTGTACTTTTATCTGTCATTTACATAGTCCCGAACACTAATATAAAGACATACAAAATAAGTCTGCAGAAAAGTCTATACTCTATTCCCCATAACAGTACGGCACAACCGTGCTGTTTTGTCGCCAAAACGATACGCTTAGCAGCCATACGCTTCTAAACCTGGGTAGTGCTACATTGTGCCACGGCCTACTAGACACGATCGAGTAGGCCGCGACGCGACTAATCTAGAGGGCCATGCCGAAACATAAAATACATTAGGTACTACCATTTTAACAAACCACTGAATGTATTTACTTCAAATAAATTATTGTACTAACGGCATTGCTGCCAACTTAAGAAAAATCTTGGTCTTAATATGATAGTACTGGCAAGTTGAATTAAGAACAAAACAGACCATAAACAAGAGGTGTCAATGTGTCATGTTTCCAATTTCCCACCAAAGTTCCAGTTCAAAATTAAAGGCGAAATATGTCAAATATGATAACTATTCGTTATTAATAACTTCTTAAGATTTGATTCGTGTTTGTGAAGTGAAGAAAAATGTGTACGTTCCTTTTAAAATGGACGAAGAAGAAAATAACTGCACCGCTGATGACATTGCGTGAGTAGAACTAACGGAAAACTTACTGCCTGAAAAGTCAAATTATGCTATTTATTTAAAATAGTCGTAGAAAAAATATTGTATGCAACGGTGTATAACTTGGTCTTAAAACGCTCGTGGCGTCTTTAATTGCGATGTTCGCCAAGGCTCGCATCGCAACTCACGACACTCGCGTTTTAAGACCCTACTTATACAACAGTTGCATAAAATACTATTACTGTTCGTCAACGATTTAAACTCAATTGGCAGCTTATTGTAAAGAAACACAGCCTGATAGTTTGCTGCACGCTTCGTAACATTGAGCTTCGGGACCATGGTGCTTTTAATGTCTTTTCATCTTGTGGACAACCGAATTTCTGTGTCAGCGGGACTCTCATATTTGTGTAGATGTTTTACGAGGTCTGTCAAAAGTACTAGTATGTAGAGACACGGCACGGTAAGTAGATTGAGTTTGACAAAGTGCTCTCTGCAAGATTCCGTTTGGGGTATGCGGACAATGGTCCTGATAGCTCTTTTTTGGAGTCTGAAGGCTGCGTCAGTGTTGTAGTTATAGCTGCTTCCCCATAACTTGATACTATAACGCAGCTTAGCCTCTACAAGAGCGTGGTATACCATTTTTAATTGAGTGGTATGAATTTCATCTCTCAGACAGCGAAGGGCATGACAAGAAGAACTTATGGTGTTACTTAATGTCTGTATCTCATACTTCCAGTTCAATAGTGCATCTATATGGACTCCTAAGAATTTAACAACATCAGTTTGCGCAATTTTGCTTCCATTTAACCCTATATCAAGGGCATCCGATTTGTTTGCTGTGGCGGAAAACAAGATGACACTGGTTTTTTTAGAATTGAGCTTTAAATTATTTACCGTGAACCATTTATCAAAAGCCGCTAGAGCTGCGTTGGCTCCCCAGTTGGGCAGCTCCAAATACGAGCAAGACATCCGACATTCCCCGATATTCCACTGTGCCCTACCTCTCTGAACACTTATGAATATGCTTCGTAGTCTTCAGGCATTATAAATAATATTAAAACGTATTACATTTGTAGCAAGGCGAGTGCAGTGAAGAATATACGTGGCGCAAAATACGTGAGGCGTATGTAAAGCAGGCTCAGCTAGTGCGCCGACTAGACCAGTCGCTAGGCGGCCTCATCCTACTCTCCAATCTAGTCAATTTTTACTTCATTTGCCTGCAGTTATTTCTAGGGATTACGTAAGTACGCTGGAATTTATTCAAATCCAATCTAATAATGTTTATACGAGTAACATTAACTAAATTAAATTAAATCTAAGTTAAATCTAAAAAGGATGCTGGCGGTATTTCCTCGCTGAATTGCAATGCTGATGAACGAGAAAGCGAGCTGTTCGGTCACCAGTTATGTCAACCACGTTTCGCGATTTCTGCAAATAAATAATTTTTACGCACTGGACCCCACGGAACGAGGGTCTCGACGCCAAATGGTACAAAGTTGTACTCTCTGCCGAGGCTTCTACATATATTTAATGCGTTTAGAAGTGTTTACCTACTGGAATCACTTTGATTGGAGGGGGCCGGACTTTGATGAAATCGGTTTTTCTCGGAAATTATTATACACAACACAATCCTTCACTATTATGCCTTAAAATGTTAAATATAAACAAGTAAACTTTAGGTCCTCCTGATACAGGTATATGGTTATTCAAAAGGAGGTCCCAACCTTACGCGTTATAAACCTGTATTGTTAAACCTACTAAAATATTTTCATTATACCCCCCTTATACGGTAATTCATTTTTATTTCGTGTTCTATTTATGTTGCCCTCACGGGGTAAAGTAGCCGCTGAGCAACAATATTTTTATATTTAAATATGTTTTTTTAGTCAAGGTCTATCTGGGGATTTTCTAAAACGATTGTACTACATGGTGTCGTTAGCGTGGTTATGCATCAGAGTGAGCTGCGTCGTGCTCTCGGCCGCCGACATTAACGTGCACTCCACGAAAGCACTAAGGCACATTCATGCTTGTGACAAACAATATTACAACGTAGAAGTAAGTTTCAATTGGTTGGTATATATACGGTTTTCGTCGAAGCTTGGTGCATATGATAGCATTAAATGTAAGACTTTTTATTGAGTATTATTTATTTTAAATTCTATGACAAAGGGGTTTGGGTAAATGTGTTGTCATATTTTTTTAATGAGCGGCCAACTCGTTAAAGTGGTATAATATGATAGATTTATTTTGAACAAATATATTTTTTTATGAAATGTAATACTCTAATATGCATCCGAGCCGAGATATTTGCAATATATATTTCGGCAGGTCATATTGAAAAGTTATAAACCAAACTAAAACATCTCGGCTCCGATATTGTTTAATGCGTTTAATTTTATATATATATGCTTATTAAGAGGTCCTCTAATAGTTATTTACAGTACAGATGGTGCTACTTTCCGTGCTTATGTCAAAATTTTAAAGAGCCATTTGTACAGTAAAACGTTGTACGATACCTACACGTGCGAATAGGTAATTCGCAACTCATGTCGATTTAAAACACTCCCTTCGGTCGTGTTTTAATTTATCACCACTCCGCTCGTTGCGAATTTCCCATTTTCGGCACTTGTATTGTAATAGTTATTTACGATACAAGTGCCGAAAATAGGAAATTCGCAACAAGTGGTGATAAATTAAAACACGACCGAAGGGAGTGTTTTAAATCGACATGAGTTGCGAATTACCTATTCGCACGTGTAGGTATCGTACAACGTTTTACTGTACAAATGGCTCTTTAAAATTTTGACATATGCACGGAATGTGCTCTTTTCCGCACTAGTGCGGGAAAGTAGACCATATTGTAAAAGATTTTTACACAAACATCCTTGGCCGCTGCAAAAAAAATGTCAATTTTTCTTATACAAGGTTACCCAATGCACGTTGGGTTCATAGTTAATGGTGAGGTGACAGTCATTGTTCGTTAAAAATACGATTAATAAAATACTATTTTCAACCTGTGATTAGACTGGCTTTCTACGAATTCGAGTGATTCGACCTAAGTATAAGAGCAGCCCGCGCCGCGATGTCCGCGCAATGACCGCGCGCCCGTCACCGGCCCACCAGCTGCATTCCGGCGTAGTATATTTTACTTAATTTGGATTGATACCTATAAATATTTGCCATATCGTTGCAGGATGTGTGAAAAGCAGTATGTAATTTTGTCGGCCAAAAGTGCAATAGTACAAAATACTCACCCGTCCGTTTATTGCCTACTTTCATCCTCTACAACAATGTACCTAATTATTATATTTAAAGTACTGTCTTATTTTTTAGATTGTGAGGTTACAAAATCAGCTGAGTAAAGACTACGTCGCTTTGACCGGACTGGGTTTTTTTTCGCTCAACAGAACAATTATATTGCAAGTACGTGAGTAAAACCGATGGTTGAGATTTAATGTGTGTGGATTAAACGAACAGAATTAAGATTAAGTCAATTAAAATGTTATTATCGTACTTACCCAGATGGCGGGAGCAATCATCACGTACGAATTAGTACTTATACAATTCGATGATCACGGAGTTACGGAACATAAGGTTGCCCAAAATTATACAACATTTTAAGAAGACAGTTGACTGATTTAAGAAATAGTGGTACTGGTAAAACTAAAGACCCCATGCATGACAAGTTGACTATCGCTAAATCTTTAAATTTAATGTTTTGTTGTAATCTGTATGATTTGTTTCCCTTTTGACAGTATTTTTTGTGGAGCACTAAAATTGGTCCTTCGGAATACTTACGCGGTCACTCGAGATCTGTCTTTTTGTCAAGTGCAGTTTTTATTTCCTATAATGATATAAATGTTTGTTTGACAAAATAAACATGCAAATAGTATGTATTCGAAGTACTAGTAAAGGTAACGGGAAAACTAATTAGATCCACAGGCGGCCTCAGAACGTTTCCGCGTCGCATGGCGCTTTCGGAAAGAAACCCGCGCGTGATACGGTCGACTTATTACGAGCATCTACCCGCTAAATTAAAAAAACGAGTCATCTGACGTTCAAGTGCCAACTTGGTATCTTTTTATTAACACATCCATTTTATGCTGTTATAAAGTCTATGAAAATGAATTATGTTTGAAATTGATTATTGATTAGTATTTGTATCAGTTATATTTAATTGTAGTTGGTGCGATTATTATTTAATGTTGACGAACTTTATTGAGACATGGAATTTTTTTAGGTGACTTAACTTCTATAAAGGCATTTAAATTTGTGCTTTTTTATTTAATTTTGATTTGATATTTATTTAATTATTTGACGACCATTATATAACAAAATTAAATTCGTGTTAATTGACCTAGTGTAATTTATATTCTACAAAATATGATATAAATATATCTTATGTAATTCAACCAAGTCTTTATTTATATATCCTATAAATATATATTTGTTTCAGACTATCATAATTTTCATAAATAATTTATTTCTTTGATCATAATTTTGACGCAGGTACTTCTTAATAAAGTTAATTAGCTGTTCCTATGTATACAGTAGTCAGACAGTTTTACTTGAAATCTCGCAAATATAAATAAATAAATTGAAAATATAGTTTTTACCTATGAATAAAGTTTTTCGATGTTAATCAGATTACACTTATGAAAAAAACGAATTGTGCTCTCAAAAAATGTTTTTTTTTTTAATATGGAAGGCTTGCAAGGAATATATGATAAGGTTAAAATGAAGTTATTCGCAATACTTATTTAAAATACTCCCAAGTAAACATTCTTAGTGAATTTTAAAGTATCCTCCATATTCTCAATCTCTTCCTCCGTGTCACCTAAAATAATTATATTTTAAAACACGAACAGTGTTGGATACGATAACGTGAATTGAATACTGCAAATGTAAAGCAAGTATTAAATTGTTATATTAGCCTTACCGCAAAGTCATATAATTAATGTGATGAGGTACAGTCGACTACAAAGAGATGTATACACTTTCGGACCTAATCGAATGCGGTCGCCTACAATTTGTAGGCGACCGCATTCGATTAGGTTCAAAAGTGTATACATGTCTTTGTAGTCGACTGTACCAATAACTAGTTGATCATCATCATCATATCAGACGAAAGACGTCCACTGCTGGACATAGGCCTCCCCCAAAGAGTACCAAAGTGACCGGTCCTGCGCTACTTGCATCCAGCGGACTCCAGCAACGAGAGATAACGAATAGAATATACCCTTATAAATTAAAACCGCTGCACAAAAAAAGTGATAAAAAGATTGTCACTGATTATACACCTTACACCTACTCGTATACAACAGTTTTTAAATAAAATTGTGGAGTTTATGTTTCGCTATTTATGTGTTGCAATAATATCGTATAGTGGTAGCCCTACGCTTAAAAAAACCGCAAATCGATGTACAGTTTAGCCGTTTGGCACACACATACATACTAGAGGGCAAAACAATTTTTATGACCCCGCAGTTCCTAAAAAAAATTCCCTTAGGGGGGGAGTGCCGAAACATTTTTCATTTTGTATGGTTTTTTTTTTTCAGAAACCTATCGTGTGTAGTATCATATGAAAGGGTTTTTTGAGGCGATTGTTAAAATATACCACATCATTACATTTTAGCCATATTTTTTTAATAAAAACAAAAATAATTTTCGAAACATACGAAGTTTGGGTTCTCCAGACACGATATGGCTGATTTGTTTAAAATTCAATATACCACAAATGATAGGTGATATCCTCATATCTAACCTCAAAAAAGCAATTTTGAAAATAATTGCATTAAGTATTTTTTTTTAATTTGTCAATATTACCAAGTAACACAGTTCTACTTCAATACCTATTTTACGTGACTTATGGAACTGTACTGCAGATACGGTACATATTAATCATAAAATGATACGTAGTTTCCATATATCCAACGGGAAATACCTCTTTAACCCTTTAACTGCGCCTTTTCATCAGTTGGTATAGTTTGTTTAGTTTTTGTCACAAAATATGAAGGTTGGACTATTGAAGATACGATATACCCAACTAATTAGGTTAGATATCAAGATATATAATGTATCACAAACGATCCGTTATATCTTGATATCTAACCCCAATTTTGAAAATAATTTCATTTAGTTTTTTTTTGTTTTATTTATGTATATAATTTTTCCAATCGGACGGATCAAACGGATCATTTGTGATACGTTATATCTTGATATCTAACCTAATTAGTTGGGTATATCGTATCTGCAAGAGTCCAACCTTGATATTTTGTGACAAAAACTAAACAAACTATACCAACTGATGAAAAGGCGCAGTTAAAGGGTTAAAGAGGTATTTCCCGTTGGATATATGGATACTACGTATCATTTTATGATTAATTAGGACCGTATCTGCAGTACAGTTCCATAAGTCACGTAAAATAGGCATTGAAGTTGAACTGTGTCACTTGGTAATATTGAAAACTTAAAAAATAATACTTAATGCAATTATTTTCAAAATTGCTTTTTTGAGGTTACATATGATGATATCACATATCATTTGTGGTATATTGAATTTTAAAAAAATCTGCCATATCGTGTCTGGAGGAGCCCAAACTTGGTATGTCTCGAAAATTATTTTTGTTTTCATTAAAAAAATATGGCTAAAATTTAATGATGTGGTATATTTTTAGAAACGCCTCGAAAAGTCCTTTCATTTGATACTACACACGATAGGTTCCTGAATAAATTTTTTTTTTCCGTACAAAAAGAAAAATGTTTCGGCACTCCCCCCCTAAGGGATTTTTTTTAGGAACTGCGGGTCAAAAAAATTGTTTTGAGCTCTAGTATGTGTGTGCCAAACGGCTAAACTGTACATCGATTTGCGGTTTTCTTATGAAATTGGGCTTGTGGGGCTTTCACTAGTAGTATGGCATAAGGTTTTTCTTTTTCCCGTAACATACTCCACGTCCGAAAAGATGACTCATATATTTTTATCGCTTACATAATTAAGAATAACTGCAACTTAAAAACAAAGTCACCACGACTTTCAATTGCCGAAAAAACATAGAGGCCATAAGCGACGATGACCCGAAAGGTACCATTGCTCCAAGAATAAGCTTAAGATTATTTTTGTACCTGACGATTTAAAAGTGCTTGTTACTAGGCTCACTTGATTAAAGATCATTTTGAGTTTGAATTTTGAGTTACTGTCAGGAAAATTTTCTGTGAAAAAATAAGAGTCCCGGAATCCCGAGTCTTATCCGTGTTATGTACAATGTTTAAGGTCATTCACCCGACATAGTACTATCTAATCCGATCACTGATCATCATTCTCTATTTACTTATGTACTTACTTTAATTGTAATTGGTCCCATTCAAACATTGACTAACTTTGAGCTTAAATTTCACCCCTTTTAGTACGTAGGTACAGTTAATCAACAAACACCATACATCGATCGCACTCTGCAATGGCAGTAACAAAAACAGAATAATTATTATAATAATATGTGGTTGACTCAAATCAGAGCAGTGAGGTATGTCCTCGGGCTTTCATAAATAATAATAATTGGAAAGCCGGGTCAACATTTAGGTCATAAAAACTACAAAGTTTTATTTGGCTCATAGTTATTAAGTGGAAAATCATTGTTTACATTTTAGAAGCAATCATTTGAAAGTGTATATTTAAAAAGTTTAGGCAATATCATCGAATCAACGTCAAAACTTATAATGCAAGGCTAGTGTAACTTCACACCTGGAAAGTGTAAGTTGTGCGCTACAAGTATTTACAATTCAATATTTGATATGCAACGTGTATTATTTAAACGGGGCAGTGAGGGAAAATCTGAAACTATAAGAGATAGGTACATAAACTTGCTGTTAAGATTTACGAGGCCGATTTCAGAAAAACATACTGCAAAAAAGCCTCTTACATGGCCGGTAATCAAACCCTGATTATAAATTGGAGTTCGTTTTTTTGGGTAAATTCATAGTGCTAATTCTAAAGAACACTTACACCGTACACTTTTTTTTGTAAGGCACGTGAATGTTGAAAAAACACAAACCAAAACTATGATTTAAAGTAATAATAATAGTTATATGCAGTATGCATGTTAAGTTGTATTTTTTTAGGGTTCCGTACCTCAAAAGGAAAAACAGAACCATTACAGGATCAGTTTGTTGTCCGTCCGTCCGTCTGTCAGTTCCCTTGGAGCTGAGAAAAAATCAAACTTCTAAAACGCAATCAAAAGATACAGCCAATACAGGGTACTTTCCGTGAACTCAGGTTCTTGAAATTTGGTACGAAGCAACGTCTTATATCACAGATAAAGGAAAAATTGTGTAAACCGTAAATTTTTAGTTGCATCATATAAAAAAATATTTTTCTTCATTTTAAAGTTACCTACTACCCCTTGCCTCATGAACGCGTAGAGGTATTAAATTGAAATTAATTTCAAGTACTCAGGTCTATAATACCTCTAATACCTGTATCTGTTGGTTTGTACGGAACCCTCGGAGCGCGAGTCCGACTCGCACTTGGCCAGTTTTCTTTAAGTTCATTTCTAAATTATGGTCTGTGAGCCATTCTGTAATTTCTTTGGAATGTTTTTTGAGTTGGCCGTTACATTCGAGACTGAATGAGCACTCTTGAAGCAGTAATGTCTATGTCATTGCTTCGCCGGAAATGTAAATTCCTGAATTAACTATTTATTGAGGAAACTTTCACCCTCGAATAGCTTTGTCCTGCTATCTGCAATAGGAAATGTATTATTTCAGGTTACTTACTGAAGATGCAGGACAGAAACCAACCACGGCAGAGAGACGTAAGTTTTTAGGGTTCCGTTGTCAACAAGGAACCCTTATACGAAACTATATGTCCGTCCGTCTGTCTGTCTGTGTGTCTGTCTGTCTGTCTGTCTGTCCGTCTTCGGCTTAGCTCAGTAACCCTTACAACTAGAATACTGCAATTCGACGTGGGTATATAAACTAATCACGCCGACAAAACAGTAGAATAAAATCCTGAAAAAAATATGTTTTTATGGTACCTCCCCTACATGTAAATTGGTAATGTATTTTTCTTCTCGTTAACCCTATGTAGGGTATCGTTGGATAGCTTGTTCAAAAATATTATGGGTTTTCGTTCGAGGCATGTGTCCCCCCCCTCTCTGCCGGCTAAATGGCTCAGTAGTAGCCATGGGACGTGAAAAAATTCGTGGCAGTAGTACATATAATGAATTTAATAGGAAAACTATCACAGTTAAGTACACATAACTAGTTAACGAGTAGTAGACATAACTAATTAACTGGTAATAAATGCACTTAATTTCGGGTGCATATACATTGTCATTGGAATTTGAACCTTGTACCGGGGACGGTAGAGTTGCTTTTTCGCGGCACGTTATCTTCAATAGAAAACACCTTGTCCTTCAGATGGTCGCTAACCGAAGGTGATCGCGTAACCGGCGAAACGACCCTATACATTGGTGTTATAAAAATAATCATATTTACGATTATTTACGAGGGTAAGCTATAATAAAAACCCCAAGAGCCCCTTTTAAGACCGCATTCTGTGACAGACGGGCACTACGGAACCCTACCCTGCGCGTGGCCCGACACGCACTTGGCCACTTTTTATTTAGTCTTATCGACGTATTGCCGTTAGGTATTGTGGGATCAAGGGTATCAAAGGTGATCTTGCTCACGAAGCTACAAACATTACCTCTTTAAATGTATAGTATACAATACTATATCGTTAAAATACCATTTAATACTGTACTGCCCAGCTAGAACGCTTAGCACATTGACAGCTTCTATGATCATGTTTTACGTCCAAGAGAGGCGTCCATGTTAGTACATTGTTTAACGAGGGTCGTAAGTGGAATATTGCGAACAAGAGTCTATCAGAAGCCCGATGCCGAAGGCGGAGGGCTTTTGATGACTCAAGTTTGCAATATTCTTACGCCTGTGTTATATACACAATGTTTTTCATCACATTTGCGAGGAAACAAACACATTTTAGTTGAAATTAATACAAATCGTAAAAAAAACTGCAACTGTCAGTTGTCCATTTTGTTGAATTTGACATGAGGCGCGTATGGCAAAGACCCTATGGCGCTACGTTTAGCTATGCTTTTGATTCTATCTTGATTCTTTCTAGCGTGAGACAATTCTGCATAAACCTTGGTTTCTGCCTGAGTACTAGCATATACATAACGACAAGACATCCTAACACAAATGTATGTCATTGACATGCATTTGCCTAAATACAAACGGGATAACGTGTTTCTAAGTATTCATTCTTACCAGGTTCTTACGAGTATATTCTAACTTCCATTCTCATATCCTTTCCGTTCTAATTTCCTTTTGATAGAGCTTCTTGCTCCGTACGATCCTCCAACCACCCCTTAGATCGTTCCATACCACACCAATTCTTTCTTATACCCACGGCCTTTTCTATTCTATCATTTCTAGTAATTCTTATATATGTAAATATTTGAGACATTGTTCTGTGAGTAAGATTATAGGTTCATGTCACAAGACATGGAGCCCACATCGCGCCCGAGTAAATACGTTTGACATAGCGACAAGAGTTATATCATGTACACTTTACATTGTGAAGTGTACCTGTAAAATATACGATACATGAGTGAGAGGTGAAGTGATTTCTCTTGATTCTCATTCTAATCAAGATACTGTTTCTATTCTTGTTCTATTCTGATTTCTTTCTATTCTTACGTATTGGCGGGAATTCTGTTCCCGCCGCGGGCCTCCACAACTCCCCTTATAGCCCGCTCCTGTCCTCTCCTAACCATTTGGCATATTCTTGGCTATTTCTATTCTGTATGTTCCTCTTACTTGAATATCCCTTCATCTCTCAACTCATCCTTCTAATTATACACATAAGACACTCACCGGGATCCCCAGCTGTCTTCTCTATCTATCTGTCTATATGTCTATCCTCGCGGGTACTAACTGTTCATGTTTCTATTTCTTACTTCTATGTTCAGCGTACCTTATATGACGAACATTAGCGTGATTGTAGTTCTCCCACAATCCATTCTTTCCTGCCTTGCTAAACATATCGCTCACTGTTCGACATTTTCCTATGTCTTCACATAAATACTACGATTGATACAGTTGTCATTGACTACTGATCAATCCTTTCCATTCATATCTATTCTTAAACTCGTTCACAATAACTCTCACGCTTTATTTCTATTACGGTATAGCTTTTATTCGTGATACAAAAACTAATTCCTTTTGGTCTCCGTTACATCCATTTTTTCTGTCTGACAGTTCAATTCAAAATCCCGCCAGTGTTGACAGTTGAGTTCCATTGAGTCCGTTTCAGACATATTTTCACCGGCGTTGATCGATGATCGCGTTCGTCACGACACCCTTCGGTATACAGCCACGATTTGAAAACTCTTAAAAATATTTTACATAGACACATACTAATCTTTAAATAATCCTGTTAATCATGTTTTAGTAGTGTTTCTGTGTTTAAATTTATTTATAAATACGTTTATCAGACATCGTATTTGATATAAAACCTCTTTGCTTTGTAACTGCCGCATGAGTGACAGATACAATTTAAGAATAAAGCCATTACGCCCGTGGGTGTAACAAAGGGTATTGTAGCTCTGTATGTCTGCGCGTTACGAAGCCCTTTTCGAGCAAGTGTGATGAAATAGTTATTTGTGTCACAAGGGAGCAAAATAGTATATTTACGGCGAGGGCGGGATATTGTATCCTGAATGCAGCGAGGGATCCTAAAATAGAATCCTGAGCGTAGCGAGGGATTCTAACGTAGGATCCTGAGCTTAGTGAGGGATACAAGTGTTAACGCCCGAGACGAAGATAATTTTGCTACCGAGTGACACATACAACTTTTCACACCGACTATGAGGAAAATAAAATGAAAATGCTCTAAAAATAATGAAATAAGTTTTTATTCATAACTTTTATTTGTCCTAGGTATTGAAGAAAGTGAATCCTGACTCACTATGGAACATTGTAAATTTAACACCGTGCACTGAGTCAAAATGTCAGGAAACACTTTTATCGATAGTACAGTCAGCGCAGAGAAACATGCCCCCCCCCCCCCTCCCTCCTGCATACCATATTTCTATGTAGGGGGGCATGTTTCTCTGCAGCTGACTGTACCTGGGCATTCCACGGCAAAAGTAAGGCTGCGGCTCCACTGAGGCGAAGTGGACGCTCCACTCCTTTCAGTGACCTTAAATTCTGTTGGTCAATTCCGCACATCTCCGCTCCGCTCCGCCTCAGTGGAGCCGCAGCCTAACACGAGTCACGCTGCCATTGCGTGTTTTTTCATTTATGATACAAATTTTAATGTTATTTTAGCTTTAAACAAAATATTACTCTTTATCCCTAGACCCTAGATATAATACATTTGTATCTTTAATAAAAAATACGCAATGAAATCGTGACTCGAGTTACTTTTACATGTGGAATGACCCACCTACCTATGAAAGAACAATGGTTGCAGACTATTTGAAAAGCCACTTGTGCCAAGTGAAATAAAAAAGGGTTTTCAGACTGGGAAAACACACAACTTCTACAACATTAAAAAAGTAAACTAAAATGTCTGTGACAATGCAAGCAGAACACTCAAGTTAATCAAAAATGAAGCATCAATCTACTGCCTCTGCAACAATGAAAGCGGAACACTCGAGTTAATCAAAAATGAAGCATCAATCTACTGTTTACAATATCAAGAAACAATTTTTTGTTTACCTCTACAACTATAATTGTATGCACAGATTATATAAAAGGCCTAAGGCTTTAAAAATTAAGTGTTACATTAGAACAATTGTGAAAACTTAAATGTATGGTTTTATTAGGCACAGATATTGTTGTATTTTGAACTTGAGTATTTTTGTAGTTGAATGTTGACTGTGTTGTACATGTTGATTGCTGTTGGGAGAGGCTGTTCGTTGGATTTTTGGCGTTGTACTAGGTGAAAATGACAAATTCTTGCTATGGGGATCCGAGGTGTCATCAAAGTGCGGTGTTGGCAGTTCTGTAATTTCTGTCCATGTTGGTGATATTGAAGCTTTTGAAGTGGATGGGTAGGCTGGTTTCAGTTTAATATTGTCAACAATTTTACTGCTTATCTTTGATTTATTTTCAATTGATTCCTCAATATAGCCTTCCGCCGCCGTACTCGATTGCCATCCTCCATGACGCTTGATTAAAGTTAGATCAGCCCCAGAATCTGCCAGTAAAGTGGCAGATGTGCGTCTAAAACAATGCCCTGTATACATCTCTGGGTTTGGCAAATTTAGAAAGCTTGCAATTTCTCGAGGTATTGAGGTAAGCTTGTTTTTACCAATAACTTGTCTAGTACATTTTCCATTATGGTATTGAATAAAAAAGCGATTATTAGTCATGTCAGTGGGACGCAGTTCTTGATATTTATTGACAATTTTCTTATATTGTTCACGGATGATAAAAGTTCGGTCTCTCTTGTTTTTGGTATCGGGCAAAGTTACTAACAATAGTTCATCAGTGTTCCTGGATGTTGTCAACAGTCAAAGTGAACAGTTCTTTGCCCCGACAGGCACCACTAATTCCAAAAACCAGAACTACCTAGAACAAAAAAGGACTATGCATTATTTGATAAGCATTGTATGTCATTCATTACTATCATTACACTGATATTGGTTTTGACTTCAAATATCCAATGTGATTTACTTACTTTCATCAGAAGAAAATTATAGTCAGGTGCTTCGTTGACAAATGTCTCAATATTTTGAGCAGTCAATACTTTGACTGTTTCGCATTGTGTCCTTCAGCAAATCTTTTTAGAAATGTGGTAAGTTTGGTGTACATTTTTATGTGCACATTGTTTTTTGTGCTCATTGTTGCTTTTAACATTGAATACACGCTCCAAAGTGTCGACGGTTGCAAAGTCTTAGACAATTCTTGAAAGTAAATTAGAAATACCGACTCCGAAAACGACTTAACACGTTTTGATGCCCTCCATTTGATGAAATTTTCATATGCTTTTAAGTACTTGTTTCTTGATTTTAGAGGTACTAGATTGTCCACAACCGTTGATGCTTCATTTTTGATAAACTCCGGTGTTAATAATTCGCTTTCATTGTCCGATTCAGACATTTTCATCAAACAATAATTAGTTAGCCGATTTATCCTGGATCATAAATGGCGGCAGAAGTTGTGTATGCTTTCATAGTCTGGAAATGCATTTTATTTTCACTTTTTTTAAACATTTTTTTTATTATGCCTTAACCACTTTTACAGTGATGTGAATTGTGAGACTGAATTCTGATATTTGACAATTTGTAATGTGATGTGATAGGGACAGGTCACCACAGATAAAATATTCCTGTGCTACTTTTACCAATGTGTAAAAATAATCGAATCTAATCGAATATTACAATGTTATCGGATTCATTATATCACTATAAAAGTCATCGATAGTTTTGATTTCATCGTATAATTTATTGTGACAACTTTTTAAATATTGCGAGAGTTCATAAATTTTCATATAAGTAAAACTTGAAATATGTTCGTTTTTAATCGATTATGATGATCTTACAATCGATTATTTAATTAAGATCTGTGTTCAATTGGCACTTTGCGAATATGCTACATGCCAATGAATAAATTAAAAAAGTAGCTTGAACAGAAAAGTAGCATTTTGGTCCCTCTCATCGTGGAGCAAAACTTACTTTTCCGAATGAAAGGTGTGAAATAGTTATTTACAATGTACTTGCTCTGAAAGTGCGCCTTTTCATGGGTCAACATGAACACAGAAAGCCCTCCATGCTGGCACGGCGCCGCGCGGGGGTCGGCGGCCGTGCAGGAATGGATTTCGGGTCAATATTCCAACACGCGTGCGAGAATGAGATTTCATGACAATTCAAATTTCACCTTTTTTGTATAATTTTTAATTTCCTCGCATGATGCATTGTAAAATTTTGTATGATACACGTGCGGATAGGTAATTCCCAACTCGTGTCGATCAAAAACACTCCCTGACGGTCGTGTTTATGGTGATCGTCACTCGTTGGGAATTACCAACTTTCCGCACTTGTATCATAATAGTACATTACGTAACAAGGGCGGTGAATTCTTGAATGCCCCAGATCGCAGGTGTTTGTGCATAAATATGCGCTCTGGGGCTTTACAAATTACCGCCCGTGTTGAGTACAAAATTTTACGTCTTCACCTGGCTACAATGCGAGTTTTCCCGTACGAGCAGCGTGCAGTAAAACTCGCATTATAGCCAGGTGTGACGTAAATAACTATTATGTCACGTCAAGTGCTGAGTTGCTCTTGATCAAGGCTCACAAAAATTTCAACACTATGAAAACATTACAGTTGTCGCAGGATTTCTGTCAGTCCTGTCACAATACATACTTACGGTTTCAGTTCCAAAATTAAGTTTGTTGGCTGTTTTGCTGCACATACTCGGATTGATTAACTTTTATTACGGCTTTTCGCATTGGACTAGAGATATTGATATCGCTTACGTAGGTATATTAGACTAGATTTTGTCGCACGGGACTTACAAGGTGCTTAACTTCTATTGAACACGTAGGTACGAAGACATTTATAATATGCGCGACTACAAGAAAGCCTACCAACTGCTACACCAGTTATTTAATATCTCGGCATGCCGACGAAGAGGCTCAAATACTGCCAACCTTGTGAGCTGCCGGAGCTAGAATTGTGATTCATATCATATAAAACGCATATATAAAAGATAAGCAATCAGCAGCAATATATGCAATATCATTACAAAAAAAAACACAACTCAAGCTCATTAAAAATATTATGGATTCATGAAAAATGTATGGTTCCTTTGGTATTCCTTTTATCAATGAAAACTCGCGCGGGGAATAAATAAATGTACTCGTATGTAAAACAATAGGTTATCGATTATATAAAACAACTTGATTCAGGACTATATTTAAAGCACGAGCGCAGCCCTTATCATTACCCATTAAATAGATAGTATTATATTGGACTTCTAACCATAGACTACAATTGACCGAATTAAATGAATGTAATATTTCGTAGAAATACCTACAGTTTTACACATTGCCAATTCTATAGCTTTTTGGCTACAACCAATAATTCATACCAGAGCATAAATATACGTTGCGGCATAACCGTCATACTGTGCTTTAAGGAACGTAAAAATTTACAATTTGTGCTAGCTAGGCTAGTGCTAGTTGGTGCTAGCACCCTTAGAGCATTAAATTTAATGCTCTAAGCTAGCACCCTTAGAGCATTAAACCAACCGGAGTGGCAATTGACAGGCGTTCCCCTCTGCCAAATACGTATGACCAGTGGTCATACGTATTGTATGGACTGACGTTTATCTGACGTAGCTATTTTCACGTTCCGCATACATTTGACGTTCCCCTCCCCCGCAAAAATCGGCAGACTTTTTATGTATAGAAAATGACACATGTGACCACTCCTGTTGGTTTAATGCTCTAAGCTAGCACCAAACCGTCTCATGACATGTATGGAACTTGACAAGTTTCTATGGACTGACAGCTGTCAGCGCCATATTTAACGTTGATCGGTCTGTAATCGTAATCTTTTATTTTTGTGTTGTTAAAGAATACCTAGGTACATATGTTATTTATCGTTACAATTGTTAGGTAGGCATTATTTAACGTCTTTGTTCTAGGATTTTCTCCGAACGTCATTGATCATCTTCAACACGGCTCGCTGGTTTGGAATTCCTGCGCACAGAGGAAAGACGGCCATTTGCACGTCTTTGTTCATACTTATGATGCTTTTGGGGCTTGAATTGACCGCGATTTGGAAACTTATAAGGGCCTTTGGTGGATGGTCTGTTGTAAAAGGTAATAAATAACCTATTCATAAACTGAATGAGTTTCAACCAAACTTGTAAATGGCATCAACCATATCTTTTCCATCTCTTCCTCCAGTTGCTTTATGCCATACTAAACATTTAGAGCCTTCTTTACTATCTTTACTTAAGCCACAAAACGTTAAGTTAAAACCTATCATTCTATTGGTGAAAAAGCAGTCCTTAACTTCCGGCATCATAGGTAGCAATACCGATTTTTGTAAATCCATAGAATAAACTCTTTCATTAATCATCTTTTCCCTTTTAGCATCATTATTGTATGAATCTGTGGCCGTGTTTGCCTTGTTTTTATGGTGTATTTTTGCACATATAAATTTTAAACTAGGAACTTTATTTGCTTTTTTGTCTTCGGATAAAGATACCTCAAATGATAAACACTCAAAGCATTTATAATTTTGAGGTCTATGTAAATAAATATTCATATCTTTAAGCGTACGTCTGATGATTCCTTTACAGCATTTAAAATCAGGATGCTTTTCTTGAAAGTCTCTGTATATTTGTTCAAGAGTCACATCTTGTGATAAATACTTCATATTTGGGGCATTATGTCTACGGTAATGCGCGATACAAGGTTTGTATAAACCAATAAAATCCTCAATTATAGCAGTATCCACTTTCGGTTTATTGTGTGTACCTCTTTTGTCTGATAAAGGCAATGTTTGATCCATTTTCAATTTTTTTGAGAAAGCTGTTACTATAGAGTCGTTTTTATATCCAAAAGTATTAAGGAAAAACTTCTTACAAACTTGTTTCATTGTACCTTCAGAGTATGGAAGAAAAAAAGTTCTACTTTCTTTTTTTTAATCTTCATCTGTTTGAGTCCGTTTGGTCTTTACTGGTTGCAGGTGAATGTATCTGGCCAACCATTTGATTTGTTCGTCATGTGTTTGCGTCCAATATGCACTCCATATATCAGTCCGGCGTTTTGTATTATCGAATGCTTTGCATTCCCCTGTGACACTTAAACCCACAGTCATCTGTTATAAAAGGATGTTTTTCTTTACTTTTTGTTACTCTTTCTTCTATAGAATATTTTGGAAATTTAACTTGTTGTTTTCGTGGTTGACTCTTCTTTCTCTTTCTGTTTGTTGTTATTTCTGAATTTTGTACAGGGCTTAAAATTAAAGCATTAGTGGTTATTGTAGTATCAGGTTTGGGAGACGAAGTGTCAGTCAAGTCCAGTTGAATATCACATGTTGCGTCATTTTTGGAAACGTCAAAACAGGACGTAGTATCAGTCTGAGATTCCGAGACACAAGGTGATTCTGGTATTAACAACTCTGTATAATTCAGTTCATGAGTGTTTTCAATGTAAGAGTTTTCTTCACTTAAATCGGTTATTTGTCTAGGTATGTTACACGGTGTTAATAGGGTTTGATTGAAGTTTTCAAATAAGTCCAGTTCTGAATCATCTAAACTTAATGTGGTCTGATGCAATGTCACAGTCAATCCTAAATCTTCAGATTCAATCAACTGTTGGTTTTCTACCGCTCGAAACTCTCTGACATTGCTTTTTTTTACTCACTTAAAATCAAAGTGCTGAAGTTCAGAAATATCACGCGAAATCCAATTCATGCGAAGATTTTTGTAAAAAGTCCCACAACACCTTGACATAGTTACAATACAAAACAAATGGTTTTCTATCTTGTATGTATTCACGAAAGAAAGTAAATACTAACTTTGTAGCTTTTTAAAAGTAAAACTCATACTTACATGACACGATCATTTTGCAAACACAGAGCAACGAGTTTCTGTCCTCTCTTCATAATATGTGAGTTCTTGTTCACATTAATAGCAATGCGAATAAAACCAATATAAATTAATGAAAAACACTCTTAATAGTTTGAAACACACTCCTGTATAAAAACTGTACGGCAGATGCGCTCGAAACGCCAGATATCACAAATTCGCGCGAAACACGTTTCGTTTCTGATTTCGTATAAACATGATAACAATGTAAAAGAGATAAAATATGGATATAATTAAAACACAGACAATAAAATACTTCACCTATTAAGGAAATATCAAAATCATTAAAATGTACAAAATTTATATTTTTATATTTATTATTATGAGAAAGTAACATTCACGTTTTGTTTCGTGTGATAAAACGAAACGCAAATTGCATCACAACAGTAGACATGTTTGAGATACTTAAGTGACCTTGAATAAACTCTGCTGTTTATTGAATTTAACTTTGTCATGGAGAGATACTTGATTTTAGCTTAGTTTTTTGTCTGACTTGAGATACTTGACAATTTCTTTTGACGATAGCTCTAAAATTAAAAGGAAATATGAGGTGCTTTTGATGCAGAAATATGCGCCGAATGAATACGAATCCAACGGCGTAAAAAACGCAAAAAAATAAAAAAAATTGTTTAACTTGAATTTAGCTTAGTGCAGCCGACATATTAGTCTGATATTGTTAATTTTTTAAAAATATAATTTAATTTGACTTGAATTGTAAGATATCAAATTTTCTTTAACGGGGATACGAAATGAGTACTTTTAAAGTTGATTCACCCATATATACAAGTATTGGCTATCTTTATACAAATCGGGTGCACCCAGCCAGCTGCCATCTGAGAGATCTTGCTCAGAGTTGGCGGTAAATGATAACGTTTTATACATTTTTGGTTATATCAGCCCTGATTATGACTTGGCAAATTCTAGCAATCTTTCATCATTGCCCGACGTCACAATCACAGGAAAAAAAGACAATGAGTTACCACAGAAGAAAAAGTGCATGAGCTCTTAGACACATCCGGCAATGTTTCATCATTTCCGAACGCCACAATCTCAGAAAAAAAAAACGAGAGTCATTTACCACCGAAAAATACGGGCCTGAGCCCTTGGAAACATCCAGCAATGTTCCACTATTGCCTGACGTCACAATAAGAGAGGAAAAACGGCAATCAGGTTCTGCGGAAATTCCTATAACTGCGAGTCCCTCATACGAACCCGTTCGTGTAGAATGTGACGTTTCCTCGGACGTACCGAAGGTTTCTAAGGAAATATTGAATATATCTAGTCCGAAACATAACAATTCTGCCAAAATGCTCAAAAAACACCCCAGGGATAGACTTAATGCTGAAATGTAATGTAGTAGAAGGCAGCTTTTCATTAAAAAAAGATATATAGGGCAAACTTTTTACAAATGAAAAAAAAATAGACGTGTTTGTGTATCCATATGTATATAATAAAAAAATACATTAATAAAAAAGTAAACATCACGTGTATTTTCGTTGTAAATTACGTTAAATACAAATCAAATTCCGACATAGTAATCAACTGTGCATGTAAACACGAGAAATGTAAAAAGTTTAAAGTAATACTGAAAAAAAGAGAAAACAGTTACTGTGCTCAGTCAAAGTATTAATTACTCACACTGAACACAATAACCGGCCCAAGTGCGCGGTGTCGACAGACTATTAACAAAAAGAAAATTGCACAACATCTAACCTTCAACAGCCAAAAAAGACGACCTTTTTCATTTAAATACTGATTTGTTATATACCACCAAATCTTTGCAAAATGTAAAATCCGATGACACCATGAGGAAAATAAAATCCGAAGCACTCTGTATCAATGACCGATCTAAAAGTGATGTTATAGATCTGGTTATATTTCAACAAGACCACCCTAATAACGTTCGAGAAGTTTCATTTCCGTTTACAGTTAGAATATACAGCAAAGAACAAATGTTAGTTTTGAAATCCCAAAAACAGAATGAACCGTTACTACATCTGGATGCTACGGGTAGTGTTGGTAAAAATCCAGTGTGTAGTGAATTTTGTGTACTTAAATGCAAACGCGTCTACCTTCACTCAGAGGTCATACAAATTCCTACAAACAGAAGAGTTTTCAGCGTGTACGATATGATCCCTTCCTGTCATGACACAAACTACGTATATAAAATGCTGATTGATTTCAGACGGCTTTGTGCCGAAAATAATAGTTGGCCCGCCTTTTCAGGTGTTGTAACAGATATGAGCTTTGTACTCATCAATGCAAGTTGCCAGGCTTCTAATGAATGTAGTCTGTTGGACTATCTAATCTGCGTCTATAACATGTTAACGCACACTAATAAAAACAATGAAAAAAAAGAAATAACACCGCTCTTCCTATGCTGTGCTCATTTCGTCAAAAACTTCTGCAAGGACATTGATATCAGTAAATTGACAGACAAAAAAATGTTCAAAGACATACTAGCCAATCTTCTCACGGCTTCGTCATTAGAGCAGGTCGATGAGTTCATTCGAAATATATTCATCCTGTTGCACACCAAATATGTTTCAACGGATTCAATAACCAACCACCGCGCAAGAAAATATTGCTATTATTATTAAGAAAACATAGGGACTACAGTTACGTCCGTATCGAAAGATGATAAAATCAAGACTTCCATGTTTAGAAAAAGCCCATTCTACAAGCGTGCTGTACAAGTTATAGATAACACTGAATTTAACGACATTGGACAAAATCAAAACTCATTTTATGAACCTTTGCTATTCCAAATGATCCTTAACAAATACATTCAATTTATGCCGATGTGGACTTACTTTATGAAGGAAAAGCGGATGAGCAATGCTCCCATCGAAAACTATTTTGGACATTTAAAGACAAACGTGTTGAAGGGCCAAAAAATTTTTAAATGCACCCAGTTGTTACGAAAATTAAGAGTGGAAATTATATCAAAATCAATAGAGATAATACATGCAGTTTCTAAAACCAGACTTACGAAATCAAATAAAGAAGTGATCAAGTAAAAGAGAACAACCCAGTAGAACGTTGGCAAAAAAAATACTCGCTTGCCGTCTAAGATGCAGCAAATCTTGAATGAATGCAGTTGTCTATAGAAAGCTGATGTTGCTACTTGGTCGCCTCTGTTACTCTGATATGCAGTCGAGTATCACCCTAGAAATAAAGTCAATTTATAGCTAGCGAAATGTCCTGCACGATATTATAGGTGAGAATTACTCGCTTGCCATCTAAGATGCAGCAAATCTTGAATGAATGCACTTTTTCATAGAATAGAATGGAATAAAAATGTTTATTTGCAAGAATACGTAAGTACAAGGTTTTACATAGTTTTTACATGGTTTCAATATTCAGCCAAAGCAGCATGCAAATGTTTAAAAACACAATGAATTACATAGAAAGCTGATGTTTCTACTTGGTCGCATCTGTTGCTCTTATACGCAGTCAAGTATCACCCTAAGTAGAATTTATAGCTAGTGTAATGTTCTGCACGATACAATAGGTGATAATTACTCGCTTGCCGTCTAAGATGCAGCAAATCTTGAATGAATGCACTTCTTCATAGAAAGCTGATGTTTCTACTTGGTCGCCTCTGTTACTCTTATACGCAGTCGAGTATCACCCTAGAAATATAATCAATTTATAGCTAGCGTAATGTCCTGCACGATACAATAGGTGAGAATTACTCGCTTGTCGTCTAAGATGCAGCATATCTTGAATGAATGCACTTTTTCATAGAAAGCTGATGTTTCTACTTGGTCGCCTCTGTTACTCTTATTCGCAGTTGAGTATCACCGTAAAAATAGTGTCAATTTATAGCTAGTGTAATGTCCTGCACGATACAATAGGTGAGAATTGCTCGCTTGCCGTCTAAGATGCAGCAAATCTTGAATGAATGCACTTGTCCATAGAAAGCTGATGTTTCTACTTGGTCGCATCTGTTGCTCTTATACGCAGTCAAGTATCACCCTAAGTAGAATTTATAGCTAGTGTAATGTTCTGCACGATACAATAGGTGATAATTACTCGCTTGTCGTCTAAGATGCAGCAAATCTTGAATGCATGCACTTGTCCATAGAAAGCTGATGTTTCTACTTGGTCGCCTCTGTTACTTTTATATGCAGTCGATTATCACCCTAGAAAGAGTTTCATTATATAGCGAGCGTAATGTACTGCACGCTACAATAGGTGAGGTTTACTCGCTTGCCGTCTAAGATGCAGTAAATCTTTAATGAATGCACTTTTTCATAGAAAGCTGATGTTTCTTCTTGGTCGCCTCTGTTTCTTTTATATGCAGTCGAGTATCACCCTAGAAATATTGTTAATTGATAGCTTATTGTTGTGTAACGTGCAAGAAATTATGAAAAATGTATCAAAATTAATTTACTTTGGGTGCTAAGTCGTGAAGTTAGCGGCCAAAGTGCATTTCTAGTTATTAGCGTTTTTTAATTCTTAGATTTATTTTTTTATCATTGGATTCTTATAATAAAGTACATAGATATTTTGCGGTTCTGCTTGTTTTGAAAGTATGCAATAAATGCAGTTGAAAATATGCAATACTTCTTAATTCGGTCGGGTTATCATCGGCCGCTAACTTTGGCCGCTAATTTCACACCGGTCCCGGTATTATTATTTATGAGGATTTAGAGTTCATCTAAAAATTAGGCTTTACACCCTTAAATTTGGCAACTAAATGCGGATTAGCTCAAGCTTGCAAAATGTCCCGTGGTCCAGCCATCCTCACGTTCAGCATTTAATCCAGACAAATATATCTTCAAGATCAACCCTATCATGATTATTTTAATCAATGTATAACTGCTTCCCAATTTGTATTAATAGGTAGTGTGACTGCGCGTCTATCTGGAGCTATATTCTATGGGAACGCTTTATGTTCACATATGCTATTATGGAATTTTATATCATGTTGGCAAGGCTTATCTGTGTATTGGGCGAGAATCGAGACCTCATTGGCAGTTCGTTTATCTCCGGATGATACTATAAAGATGAAAATGATCACTGTTACATGTTTTGGTACCACCTGTGCTATATGTAAGTATAATTTGTTTTGAATGCTTGCGACGGCAACAGGCACAGCCTGACAACTGTATTCTTAGGTATTACAGTAGGGCAGTTTCAGGTGATAATGTGGACACGCTGCACTAAAACACCAAATTTTTTTTGGTACTTGTTAGGTCCATAGCTTTAAGTTTTTGAAAGAAACCAACTCCTCCGTCAGCCATCTTGGATTTTATGGCGGTCATTTTGAATTATACGTATCTCATTAATATCTCGTGTTCTAAATAACGTAGAATCACAAACTTACTGTCTAAGTATACATATTTGGGACCCAGAAATTCATCTAGATATTTTTAGAGACGAGTTCCCAAAGGATATCAAACGGGACCCTATTCCTAAGCTTCCGCTGTCCATCCGGCTGTCTGCGTATCAGCAATATCTAGACTGTTCAATTTTCACAGAAGTGGTTTTTGTAGTGCTGATTTAACATACATTCATATAAATTAAAATAAATTTAAAATTATACAGTGTTCTCATACATGAAACGTAATTGTATGGCGTTTTTTTGGCCGCCCATAACAATCGGTACTAGGTATATCTCTAGAACCGTAATATGTAGACACTTGAATTTCCGCAGCTTATGTATTCTATAATAACATATAATGAAAATATAATAACGTTAATAATTGGTTTTTTAACATAACCTAAACCAACTCTAAGAACAAAGATGTTAGCATGTATATGCAGTGTTATATCGGTAATATACTTATCTAGTTGAATTCCCTGGCCCCAAATATGTATATTTGACACCAAGTTTGTGATTGTAACTATGTGCCTTAGAACTCGAGATATCAATAATTAACTAAAATTAAAAATGACCGGCATAAAATAAATATGTCCGACGGATGAGTTGGTTCCTATCAAAAACTTAAAGCTATGGCCCTAACAAGTGTCAAAAAAAAATTGGTGCTTTTGTCCAGCGTGTCCACATTTACGACAATATGGTCGAGCACTCTGCCCCACCACTATGTTAGTTGGACTCAAGACTGCGATAGGAAGTAGATTGAGCTTTGTTGCTTTGCAAACAAGTCGGGACTATTCCTTCCTTTTAAGATGTATATATGCTACTTGAGAAAAATTATGATTTTTTGTTCACATTTAAGTCTGTTCGATTCGCAGACGAAACAAAAAATTAAAAAAAATCTTTGATTGCAGCATTACTAACTTGTATATATAACATAAAGCTTTCTTTAAGCATCATAATCAGCCATGTTTAAGGTACTTTCCCTTCATGTCGCAGTCTTGGGACGCCCTGTATACCCGTGCCGAAAAACAGCTTTCTAGTAGTAAGGGTTACTGAGCTAAGCCGCAGACGGATAGATATGGATATGGCGAAACTATAATGGTTCCTATTTGACTACGGAACCCAAAAAAAGGGCTATGAAAGCAATTTATTACCTGGGATCGCGTTTGTCATTGAGAAAATTCTTCAAGGAAATAGATACACTTACATTGCCGTCGTTATACTTATTTGAAAGAATATTTTATTTATTTTATTTATTTGGAGATCCAACAGCTAAGACATAAACAATAACAAATTTTACTAGGCAACAGAAAGCCAATTAAAGGAACTCACAGGTAGTAACATATTATTTAACTAAAGGTACTTAGATACTAAAGTTGCGCACTAACACAACCGCACATGAAGAATACTAATAAAAATAAAAAAATTCTTCTAACGCTGAAGTTCAAGTTACTAATAAAATAAAATAAGTATAACAAGGTAAGTGAAATTGATTTACACTACTATTGATTATAATTAATTACCTACATAACGGAGGCAACACGCTCACTCAAAAGACTCAAAGTATCGCTGCACTACATTACGTCTCACGCTAGGGATTCTACAGTTGAAAACATCTATATCAAATTCATTTGACAACTTATTTAGATTTCGACTGGCACGCGTTAGGAAACTATTCTGACGATATTTGGAGGATGCATTTTTTATTGCTATCGGGGGGTGGTACCTTTTAGAACGTGTGGGGGTATTGAAACACAGTTTACTTAGCAATTCAGGACAGTCGATTGAGCCACTAGTGATATTCAGAAGATAAGTGATATCTGCTATTTCACGGCGTTTTTGCAATGGAACAAGGTGATGACGCTTGCAAATGTTAAGGTAATTGGAAGAACTGTAGGGAAGTTTTAATTTAAAGCAAAGATATTTAACAAATTTTTGCTGGATGCGTTCAATCCTATCAATATACGTATTAAAGCAAGGGTTCCAGACCTGAGATGCATATTCTAACTTACTTCTGACAAAAGAGCAATACAGCACTTTAATTGTCTTAGCCTGAGTGAAGTGGACCGAAGTACGCATTATGAAACCTAAAGCCTTTAAAGCCCCACTAATAATATTATTAATATGATTGTCAAAAATTAGTTTAGAATCGTGTATGACACCCAAATCTCTCATAAATGGCACTTTTTGAAGGAATTGACCCTTTAAGGCATAAGTGGTATCAATTAAATTACGTTGGCGCGAAAAGCTAATTGCAAAACATTTAGAAGGATTTAAATCTAATTTGTTTAATTGACAGTAATCGTCGAGGCGCGCGAGGTCAGACTGCAGTAGCATCGAATCTTCATTTGATTTTATTTTTAAGAAAACTTTCATGTCATCGGCAAAACACAAGAGTTTCGAGTGCCGGAGACATTTATCGATGTCATTAACAAAAATATTAAAAAGCAATGGCCTAATAAGGATCCTTGCGGTACCCCACTAGGAACAGTGACCCAACTAGATATTTAATTATTTACGGCCACAGCCTGAGACCTGTTCTCGATATAGGATGCAAACCATCTTAGTAAATCCCCATTTATTCCTATGTAATTTAATTTTGATAAAAGTAATTTATGGTCAATTCTATCGAAACATTTGCTATAATCAGTGTATATAACATCTACTTGGAAACCGCTGTCCATAGCATCAGTATATACATATTCGTTCAATAAAATAAGATTAGATGTTGTCGATCTGCGGCGCAAAAATCCATGTTGATTAGCATTAAACAAATTACTCAATGCATCATAAACTTGACGGAATACAATTTTTTCAAGCACTTTTGATAAGATACATAATTTAGAAATGGGTCTGTAATTTGACACGTCAGTTTTCGGCCCTTTTTTATGAGCAGGGGTGATAAATGTTGATTTCCATACTGAAGGTATAGTGCACTCTAAGAAGGACCGTCGGAAAAGTAAGACTATCGGCCTTGCTAGGGTTTTCGCACATTGAATCAAAAACTGCGCAGGTAGCTGATCCGGGCCGGCGGACTTATAAAAATGAATGTTAGGAAGATTTTATACAACTTCCCAACGAACATTTATATTATAGCAGAAGCCCAAGGATACCAGAGGCACAGGAACAAGAACGTTCTTTGTTTACCTCTACTTTTAAGTTATTGTTATCCTGCATATAATTTATAAATTGAAGTGTGTAGCAGTAAATTTAGGTCTTTTATGTTATTAAGTTACTTATATATTTTTTCCAGTGGAGCACGTTCTCAGTATGATGGCAACAACAGGATTAAACTGCCCGTCAGCGGAATTGTTTAAACAATACATATTGAATTCCCACGGGTTTTTGCTTCATTCCTGTGAGTACTTTAGAGGTTTTAACCCATCGTTGGAGCTAAAAGACTAAAGCGATTAGCATTCTAGCTTGTAAATCTAAAATAATAGAAAAAGCTGTGGGGTCTCAGCTCACTCATTACCTTAACTATGAGGAAGAGCTGACGGGAAGGGCGGGTGCTAACAGCCTTGCGATTGGTCGATGCGCTGGCATGCGGAATGCGTTGTGATGGACATGATCACTACAAGTATCCAAGCGGAAACCGTAATTTATTGCTGGTAAATTACGTTAGGTACTTATGTACTGTACATTAAAATGGTTACAAAACGATCTATACTTTAAAATGTATTGAAAAAAACTTAGCTTTAAGTATTTTTGGTTATAAAAATAACATTCATATAATCCCGCGTATTTCCTGGAGGGATAGGCAGAGATCACGGATTTCCACTTGCTACGATCTTGCCAAACCTTTCTTGTTTCATTCACTTTCATTACATTATGCATACATGCTCGTCGGTTTAGGATACTCTTGACGTAACCTTTCTTCAGAAAGGAAAGGTCGGAAAGAGTTCGACGGGGTCTTCCCCTTCCAACTGTACCATCAAATTTTCTCCCATACACTTTCTTTGATAATCTTCTTTCATCCATCCTCTCTAAATACCCATAATATCTTAGCATGGCCTTCTCAATTTTAGTCACCACATATTCAGTCACTCCACATATCTCTTTTATCACTCTACGTATTTCTTATTCTATCCCCAAACTAACACCACACATACTTCGCAACGCTCTCATTTCCACTGCATTTACTAGACTCTGATGTTACTTCTGCCACACCCAACTTTCACTACCCTACCTTACATAATGTGGGAACTCAAAAACTCCCTCAAGCACAGCTAGACGTGCTTTTTGAGACATTTTCTAAAAATAAAATTACAAATATTTCATTATTCTGTATATTTTATGGAAAGAGTTGGGAGTGTTTTGGTAATAGGTAAGTAAAGTCTCATTGTTCCTTTAAAAGTTATACAACACTACGGCTAAAAAGATGAGTAGCAAGCATTACTTTCATTCTATTCTTATTAAATGCTGTGCTCGTAATTTGATTGCCGCGTGAAACTTTTCATCTTCCTGCAGTTTATGGAGTAATTGGTGAGTGTAGAGCGAGGTGACTCCATTTCATCGTTTGTCCCTCAGCATTTTGAATTATTTATATATTTACTGGATCGGGTAATAAAGTTATTTATTAATTTATTTATTTTAACTTTATTGCACAAAAGAAAACTTATCGTACAAAAGGCGGACTTTATGCCATATGGCATTCTCTACCAGTCAAACCTTAAGGTAAAGCGGAAAAAGATTGTAGGCAGTGCGAGTAACAACAAAAAAAACTTATATTACGGTATTACTATATACATACAACATATTTACACAAATACTTATACATAAATAAAATAAAAAATAAATATCCAAATAAATATATACATAAATATACACTCCATGCATACTTACAAGCGAAATTTTCAAACTTGAAACCTACTACTACTCGGATCTGCCAGCGTTATATCGGTATTGTTCACGTTGATTACTGATTTGAGCTTAATTGTATACGGTGTGAAATTACATCCAAGTTTTTTGCCGTTGCCATATTGACAGGCAGCCATCAAAGGTTACTGCTTTGAAAACAATATTCAATGGCTTTATTTACAAAGAACACTTTTCGATCAGCCGTACCTTATTGACCCTAAAATAACCAATAGGAACTTGCAATTTGCCGTGTAATGGAACAAATAATTGATAACCTCACCAAAATCAACATATCCATATTTTTCATCTATATCAGACCAAATTTACTTATCGTCAAACACAATAAAAAATGAATGGGAGTGATCAACTGTTCAGCTTTAAATTTACAAGCTTCAAAAGCCACCTTTGTAAACCCGGGTGTGCCATCAACCGAACGATACCATTTTGCTCTTGTTTGGACGGAAGGCAAGCACGTGTTAAAGGTATTGCGAACGCAGTTGTAAGCTTTAGTTGAATAGAAATTTAGCGTATGCGCAAATGCTTAACTCTTTTGAATACTGCTTCCGTATGTTTTTTTTAAATTATCTAAGCGAAAAAATTAAAATAATTTCTTGTGATTAAGATAAACATAAATATTACTGGAAAAGAATAACTTTTTTGTATTGGCGTATTTTTTGGTTTAATTTTCAAAAACCATTTCCTAGTTAAGTTTGCAATTTAATCAACTTTATAAGTATTTTTTTTGTTTTGAAATTCCTATAAGACTAATAGTACTCTCTTTCAAATAAAATAAGTTACTGTGAAAAAAAAAATTTTTGGTACAAGCTCTTATTGCCGACTGTACTTTTCTGTATACCATCATCAACCACTTATTGAGACGATTCTAACGAGCCCAAACTCAACGGGGTGACATCGGTTAAGTACTGAATTCCCATGGCCACCTTCTATCTTCATCATCAGATCAGCTCGACGGTACCATAATATTGAATTGTCATTCAAACTATAATTATACCCAAACTTTCAGCTCAATCGGTCACCGGGAAGTGGCTCAAATTTAACTTGCAAGATTTGTCCCATACATACACTAACAGGGCCCATGGCCACCTTCGTCCTCCATCATCAGATCAGCTCAATGGTACCATAATATTGAATTGTCATCCAAACTATACTTATACCTAAAATTTCAGCTCAATCGGTCACCGGGAAGTGCGTCAAATTTAACGCGCAAGATTTGTCCCATACTAACAGGGCAAGTTAAATAAAAGCTTGTAAAAATAATAATCGAAATCGGTTCACGTGATAAACAATAATTGCTAAAACACCAACATACATACTTAGATGATTGCCCTTGCACGTTAGTATCAAATGGGGCCGATAGATGGCGTTGACCCCATTCCTACTGCGCGGTGTTAATATTTTTCTAGAATGAGTGGGGTTGGGACGGGTATATTTCAATGGCATGTATTTAAATCGATATCTGTATATTCCCTTTTTTCGAACAAGATATTCCAAAGCAAAACCAAAAATACTGACTTGCACACTAATTATGCACACTAAATACCTAAATCAAATTCAGCTACTATTTAATGGTATTTGCAGAACTATTTTACTGAAGTTATATCAAAATAGTCTATCTAACAATTCCATAGTTCATCATCATTTTTGGAACATCGTTTATCCTTAATAAAACCCAATTTAATCAGTCATGTTTATGTAATTAAGTACACAAAAACTAAGTGGTAACTCAGTTTAGAAACAATACTAAAGAGAGCCAGACTGTACCAAAGGGGGGCCGTTTTTGGGACTGAATATTTTTTTGAGAAAATGTGTCAGATCACGTCAAGAAGCGTCTATGGCCATTATTTTAACCTAACCTACACCTCGTCCTCGACCTTCCAAAATCGGCCCCCCTTTGCTACAGTACAGTACAGGCAGTGTAAGGATTCTTAGGGCCTTAGAAATAATACTAAGGTAGTAATATAATTATCTTTATATTGAGTTTTATTCAATGATTAGGGCTGGTCTTGCTTTAGTAAGACGTCCGCGTTTACGCTTGATGCCGATAGGAATGTTTTTAGTCTCTACAGGTGGTGTGGCATATTTCAACCAGATTACAAGTCCGATGATATGCTTGCAAATATAGTGTTTAAAAATCCACGGGCAGTTACGAGTACAGTCTCCATTTCTCCAATCATCTTTATTTATGGGCAATACAACCTTCCAATATGCAAAAGCAACTTGTTTGTATTCATCAAAAGAACTCCACTCTTGTCTAAATTGAGTTGCGGCCCTAGACCTTGAAATCAAGTAGGTTTTTTTTGTGGAATCCATTCTCAATATCACTACGTTTCGGTCAGACTTCGCCCACTGGTAACCTTGAGTCCAATCTTTGAGCTCGATTGAAGGAGTGTTTGAAAATGATTCCAACTGATGGGTCTCTGACCATTCTTTCACCATATCTGAGACGATTACCAGATATCTGGACAATGGAAAACGGTCTCGCAATATGTGGCTATCCTTGATGGTTATGTTAAAAGCTTCAAGCGCATTATTCGTAACAGGAGATCCTTCTGAAAATCCAAGGTACCAGTTCGAGTTTTGACATACCCATTCTTTTTTATATTCTTTTTTGCACATTATCACAGTAGTTTCAGTACCAAATACTTCTTTAAATGGGTTTTGGATACTTTTAGCCGCGTCGCAAATCAATGCTTTTGGGTGTAAAGAGTGCGCGTAAAGGGAGAAGGTGCAGTGTTTAATACCTTCGAACAGCATATGAAAATCTTCTTTTCGTTCAGAAGTAGACGCAGCCAGAGAAAGAGGATGAAATCTCTTAGTTCTATCAGTAGTCCCGACTAGCAGTACAGGGAACCCCTGCCAAATAAGTTTGTATGTAGCATCTGCGTGAATAATAGTGGCCAATGTAATTAACTTTAGCAGAAACTATGTGGCAATAGCAAATCGAAAACTCAGTGTTTCGCTTTCGTAGACATAGTGACAAATGACATAGGGTTCGTGCTCATCATCAGGTACCTTCGAGTGTTCAATTAACCATGCCTGAAGCTCTCCGAAGCTGATTGTAGGAGATCCGTAAACAGATCGACGATGGTCTGACATATAATTGTTCAGTTGCTTCTTTGAGGGAATTGTGATACCTTGTATTACGTAAACTGTTTAGATAGCCTTAGGTTTCAAACGTAATGCAAAAAGTTTATTTATCTCGTCTTTGGTTTCTTGACTTATACCGTAATTAGATTTCGCACCAACATATTGATGGTCGTGGTCGTTTTCTGTTCGGTAAAGTAAAACTTCATTACAGTCGCATTTATAAAGCAAATAAATACTTGCTGCACACTGCAATCTGTCCTGTCTGTCTGTCCTCGAAATCTGACTTCATTGCAGCGATAAAATATTTTCATTCCATCTTCCGTGTTATGCGAAACTTTGACCGACCACTTACTTTCAGCTTGCAGAAAAGTCTCAGCTTCGTTAGCTTTTACAAATTTCTTCACAAATACATATTCTCTGGCTCTTGACCTTTTCTTTTTGGCAGAAGGCTCCTCTTCCACTTCAGATTCCGCTGAACAATAAATAGGAACATTTTCCTGGGTTTGCACATCACTACTGCTGCTGGCTTCCACTCGTAATAAGTATTTGGTTTAATTCCATATTAATTGTCCGTAGAAACAACCACTATTAAAACTTCAAGTTTCGCTCCGAGCGAATCCGAAATGCATGCGCTGCCAGCCCGCCCGCCACGCACCGTTTGCTAACGTGACATCGCTGGATCTCCCTCGCACTCGCGTTAGATGCTAAAGAGGGGTTGGGCTCATTCCACCTAATTTCCATAACGCCTAATACACTAATTACACTAAAGTTCAAATTTCCGTAGGTTCATAATACCTAAATATCCAATTGTCTTAATTGCTACAATGAACAAATTTCATAATAACTTTGAACTAAAACGTCTCATGACCATAATACCTAAATATGAAAATGTACATTTATTTCAAATACCGAATCACAGATACGACAAATTTTTAAAAGAACCTAAGCTGAAAACTCCAGAACATCAAAATCTCATAGTTTCAAAATGCCTAAATTTTTGCAGTCTATGGAGCTAGCTACAGTAACAAGTTGTTTAAAATTATTTTTGCGCTGGTACAGTTGACCGCACAGTTAACTGGCATTTATACAAGGGTCTGTCAATGGTCAAACTGTGTGGCCGATGGTACCTACACTGGAAGACAACAATAGCAATAGGATGTTAAATTAAAATACTTGAATAAATACGTTTTAAAAACAATTAGCTTTATTTCATTTTACTCTTTACTTTATAAATCAACCTTACACCTCAATTGCAACTTAGACTACTTAGGTATTTTTAGTGCTGGCGTCTTCGCAATTCACGAACATTTTTTAGAAATTCAATAGCCGTGATGACCCCTTCATTTAATTCCCTTTTTTGGTGTTTGTACCCGTTATCAAAATATATATCATTTCGTTTTCGACTATTCATTGTAAAAAGTGAGTTACGTATACGGTAATCTTGCCATCTTGCTTCAGACTTCAGTTTGAACAAGAATCGAATTAAAGTTGGCTTATGGGGCATTCGAACATTTAAGCGCCTATGAAAGCCCTCCACAGGATTGTTTGTGCGATGTCTATCGCTAGCACAGCTTATCATGGACGGACCCAGCCGAATCCATTGCCTTTCCATGTACCTCTTAAAAATCAACATGTTAGCAGTATTCGGAGCCATTTCAAGTATTTCTAACCAGCAGTTATTAACTTCTTCTTCTGGTAAATATGGCAAATATGCACACAAATTTAAGACTTCCTGACTTTCTGCTGTGGCGTCTATCTTCACGGCTTTTCCTTTTTTATAAACAGCATGCATAAAATGGTACAAACAGCCTGTTAATTCGACATCAGGAAAAACGACTTTGTCATTTATCACGGCGGCTTCGTAGTCACATTTAAATTTATCTATTCTCATGTGCAATGTGTCACATAAATATGAGAATAATTTGTGATACGTCTCTTCTCTCTTATTAGGCAGCAATGCATAAACCACCGGTATTACATTGGAAGGTTGTCTATTGTTTGCCCGACATTCACATACTATAATAATCATTTTCCCGAACTTCGCTTGCCCGAATTTCATTTGCCCGAATGTTTCGTTTACCATAATAGTTAATTGACATACTCTTGTTTACCCGAATATTGGATGTCATAATGATACGAATGCCATACTTATTGTTTTCCAGATTATTGTTTGCAATAATATTATTTAATAGAATATTGAAACGCCATACTAAACATGCATTCGGATTCATCTTTGTTAATTTGTTAGTTTTTCCGCTATTTTATTAAAAAAATAACCTCGAAGACGAAAGCGGGAGCGAAGCTCCCGATCCGTCTTCTAACCTATCCGCGATCCGAGTCGGTTTTGCCACTAAGCCCTTGTTCCCTACTGTCTATGATACACCATTATCTTGGCATTGGGTAATCTCAGAGAAAAGTTTATTTTTACTTAGTGGCAAAACCGACCCGGATCGCAGATAGGTTCGAGGTATTTTTTTTCATTTTAGACACTGCAATACGTACCCACATTATTACATATGAATATTATGGATGTTGAGATGGATGGCAAATGACATTATGGCATGTGATAGTTATGGATTACAATGATTATGAAAAATGAGATTATTGATATTGATATTATGGAAAACAAAGATTCTGGCGTATAATTAATGTGGTAAACAATGAGTATGGCATACAAAATTATAGAAAACAACTTTATGGCAGTTGAATATTATGGCAGATAAAATTCGGGCAAATGAAATTCTGGCAAGCAAGAGTATACCACATTGGAAGATTTAGTGTCGTTCAGACTGCATCTACATGGATGGTGTAAATTTGGTAGAAGGGTTTTGGTGTCCTCTTGAATGTGCCGTCACCAAAGTACTGTTTTCTTTGCCCAGAACTACTCTCTATAAATTGCCTGCTTGTCGGGGTTGAAAACACTAACATTTTATCATTTATTCCATCATCAAGTACCAAAAAATCTTGCAATATTATTTTTGGGATTTTGACTTCTTGTAAACGGCTATACTCAGATTTTTTCTCACCCAAAAATTTAAGTCTGTGCCTACGTAACGTGTTCTTTTTTCGTCGTACGAAAACATGGCGAAATCAGGGTCAAACTCGTGCATTTCAGTAACAGCTTTTTCAAATATTTTACGCACTGGCGACATACTTTCGCACACTTCCTTCTTGCAAGTGTCTAATACAACATCTCGTACATTTTGATCATAATGTGGGAGACACACATGAGGACTTTCTCGAACAACGGTATTTTCCAATTCATTTATTGTAAGTGAAGCACTACATTGATCGGACCGATTAACACATTATCCTGTTTTTATCGGTTTTCATACCCGTAGTTATATCTGTGTCCATCGTACAAAAGTGCACGACCGCCTTTTTGATTTTTTATGAAAACCAGATCCATCGTTTTTTCATGAATATTTAGTTACTATTTTATTAAACGACGCAATTGAAAGAAACTATTCAACTGACAACGATGGTCTGACGTTTGTACCAATTTATACTTGTAATAGTTATAATATTAGTAGGTTCTTCAATTTAAGTGGCCAGCCCTAAAGAAGATTAGTAAAGCAAAGTATACATGATGGTTAACTAGTCTTTTTGAAATGTAGATATTCTGGTACTTGGTTGTTTTGAACATAGTATGTTTTGCGACTATGGTATTGTGAAGTTTGCCCATTATGAAACTTAGATATTGTAAAATCTAGCCATATTGCGAACAAGGTATTATGAAAAGAAAAAGTTAGGTGTTCTGTAAATTAGGTATTTTGACACTAAGGCCTTTTAAGATCTAGGACTATTGAAAAAGAGGTAAAATGAAATTTAGATGGAATGAGCCCAACTCCTAAAGAGCGAGTGCGAAGGAGCGAGCGCAGCGTTAAATGTGCAGGCACCAACATGTTTTTCACTAAAACAGAGAAACAAACGGCAAGCTCCGTAATAACATTTTACAATTTAGAGTGCAAGTTAGTATTTTTGATAAAGAATTAGTATTTTGGTTTTATAAATCATATAATTATCCGATGTACGAGGGCATTTTCAATAATTCGTGCACCCTATTACCGCGATTGTTAAATAAAAATTAACTCGGTGTCAGTTTTGTAACGGCAATTAAACATTCGGTTTGTATAACAACTAACTTTTTCTGTTTAATTTATGAATGCCTATACAAGTTAATTAAATGTGAAAAAAGTTCATTTTCTCATGATTTGTATGCTTAATTTTCGTTAAAAAACGGACACCGAGTTAATTTTTGTTTAACAAGTCACGCTAATTGGGTACACGAATTATTGAAAATGCTCACGAACCACATTTTTGGTGTGAATTCGATAAAAAAGGTCATTTCGTTTTGAGTGCTTTTATGTTTTTATTTTTTTAGGACATGTTTAGTTTGCAATTGTTTTTTTAGCACAGCATTCTATTTTCTGACATGCATTCTGTAAATTTGTGGAGTTACCTAGTGTCAGTGGCGTGCACAGAGATTTGAGACTGGGTAGGCAAAAAAAGATCTACTTACTAACTTACCAAGTTAAGTACCTACCAGAAATGTGTTATGGGCGCAACCCGTAAGCCAATAATACGGATCATATTGTTTCGGATTGAATTTGCGATTTACTTTCCCACTTGTTTGTGTTAACTGCAATTCCGTTGTACATCGTCCTTATTCGATCACCTCTTTTTTCTTGCTAAAAGACAGCTTTGAAAAAGCATCTTTTTTAATAGTCTGTACACACACACCCACCGTACAACTTTCACAAGTTAAAATATCCTTTTTTTTCACTAATCACAATTATTTGCCGGCCGGCAACTGTTATTTCACCAAAACAAACAAATAATGGCGGCCGAATAAAAAATGTAAATAGACTTACCCAAATACAGTAAACACATAAAAACAAAGTCTCGTATTTGCACTACATTACCATAAAAAATGCTACTTTTTAAAATAGTCATGTACCTAATCATCGCATCGGAACTATTCGGAAATCTTCGGGCGTCATCGTTTCGGATTGCCACGAAAGACGCAAGACACTGTCTTTCTGCGTCTAATTGTGTGCGTTACTTGTATCATTGTGTGCTCGTATTTATAGGAAGACCCACTACAGTGTAACCGCGTAACTACGACCCACGGAGATACACACATAGAAAGGTTTAGACGGAAATGTTTTCTGTCTTTGCCGTGCAAGGCACGCAGCGGCGCTAGTGCCGAGTGGTGGAAACTTCGTCGCGATACCATAGATATGATGACTCTTGAGTCTATCGATGACAATGATCAACCGGTAGATGGAGTGCTTATTAATTTTTAGAATAATGGATTACTGATATTAAGATCAATGTTTAAATTAAGTAGTTTAAAAGGATAGGTATCGGAATTATAGTAGGGTAGGCAGTGTCTTTTTGTCTTTATGAAGTGCACGCCACTGCCTAGTGTGCTGAATAATTATACAGTTGCGCATTTAAAAATATGCCTATTTCAATAGCAGCTGGTAAAATAAAGATCGCGATTCCGTTGTCTTGGTAGTTCCATGGTCTTGGTGTAAAAGTAATTCGTTGTTTGAAATTGAATTCTGTTGTGTTGGGTTAAAATGAGTAATTTAACAAATATTGGGACATTTACTTTACCTTGAGTTAGTTAATAGTTTGTATGGAACCCTCGGTGCGCGAGTCAGACTCGCACTTGACCAGTTTTTTTATATTTCCTAAAAAATTAGGCCCGCTGTTGTGAAGATTATGTCGCAAAAAAATCTCCACCACCCCAGGCCACCCCAGGCTGGTATGCAATATTGCTAATAAGTACTTGATGCTGTAGTAGGTTTATCTTGTGGGAAAAAGGAAAAGCTGGAATCAAAAAAGACTTTCATCAGTAGATAACGTCCTCAGTGGGATTAAAATACCCTACCCAAAACATGTGACGTAAATGTCAAAACTTTACCAATTTGTATGTTAGTCAATCAAGTAAATGTAACTTATCTTCCAGATGAATACAGCTTGTGGATTGCAGTACCCATATTTTTACTAAGTAAACTGGCTACTATATTGTGGAACTTCCAGGATTTTATCATCATACTGGTTAGCATGGGACTGACTTCACGATACCGACGATTAAATTTGAGAATGACCGAGATTATAAAATCTGAGAAACATAATAAACGCAAAAAAATGGTAAGTAATGTGGTATTGTTCAAGGCTTCAAGGTATAAAAGTGTAAATAATATAAATCTTTGACGTCGTCGTCGTAATATGCGAGGATAATACGTACAATACATACTTCAACCTAAAACTATAAATCTACAATTATCTGACAACTTATTATCATAGTAACAATATGAGTATAAACAATAAATAATAACTATACATTGACAATCATGAGCTTCGTCTGGGCATAAACTCGATCGATTGGGGTCAGAAAGTTATAGTGAAAAAGAACTTTGATTATTTTGCTTTGGGTAATTTGGAACAGTTTTCAAACTGTTTTTGCGGCACTCTCCCTCGATGAGATAATGTAAGTGAGACTGTATGAGAGAATAATAATATATATCATATCGAACCTGACGGGGAAGGCAACGCACAATGTCTCGGAGTGAATCTCACCACGGACTGAACCCAAGAGGGATGATAGCTTGGATCTTAATTTTCAATTATTATATTTGATTTGTTTCAATCTTAAAATAACTCCGTAATATATGTTACTAGCTTCTGCCCGCGACTCCGTCCGTGAGAAACTCGTTTATATCGCTGCTCCATACAAACTTTAACGACCCCCATTTCACCCCCTTAGGTGATAATTTCGGGGATAAAAACTATTCTACGTCACTCTCCATCCTTTTCACTATCTCCACTTAATAATTTACTTTAAAAACAAAGTTTTAACCGACTTCAATTTAGTACTCCGCCAAGCCACGAGCACATTTCCTATTTTTTTTTACAATTTACCACATGAACTGATTTCCGATAGCAAAATGCGTTGATTACTATAGAAAAAAACCGAATCGCTGTATGTGGGCCGATAATATTTGAGGACTTCCATCGATTCCCCAAAATCATCACCAATGGCACTTCATTAGTTCCTATTTCAACGGAATCTTATCAGAACCTGTGACGTACTTTTGCACTTTTAAGTACATAATTGAGGAATTCGATAAGTCATCTCTGGTCTTCATCATCAATCGCCACCAAATTTATGATTCCGGTTTAATACGTGAGTTATAACAGAAAATACCAAAATCACTACACGCGTGCCTAATAAAATTGAGGAGGCCCCTCAATTCCTCATGGATCCCATCATCTAACTGAATTTTGAAAAAATGGGACCCACCTGGAAGTATATACATACGAACAAAAAATATTTTTTTTCTATTCTTCTCAATGACGGAGTTCTGAGGTAACAAACATTGAAAATAATAATAATTAAAAAAAAACAGCCGAATCGAGAACCTCCTTTTAAAAATGGGTTAAAAAATCCGGTTAAAAAATTACGTCAATTCGTCCCTCCGTTTTGCCGTAAAAGACGGACAAACAAACAAACACACACATACACTTTCACATTTATAATATCAGTATGGATCTTGGCGATTTCAAATTATTTCGTTTATATTTTTAAGTATAGGACAATTCGTTTTTGACTTGGTTTCCAAGGTTTTATTATTTATTTAGAACACAAACAGTCGCATAAACAAATGTATACGGGGTACACGAAGAGTACCAACACACATAATGCAAAAGACCTGGAGGTTCATTAGTATTTTGACAATGTGTTAACAAAGACAAGTTAATCATGCAAACTTAAAAGAAAGTAGACATATTTCCATTAAATTACAAGGAGATCTGAAGAAATTTAAATTAAATAAGTAACAATAATAATACTCCTGGAAGAACTAACACATGTTAAAATAAGGCTACAATATTTTCCTGTATTTCACGTAAATTGAAGCAGTTCCAGGGCTAGGCAAATTGCAGGCAGGTATTGCTGTAATTAAAATACACATTACAAAACACTATCCCGCCGGTAATTAAAATACCAAATACAAATATAACAACTAGGTAGTGTTTTATCAAGGTGTGTTACCTGCAATCGCAGCTTATATCTCTGTCTAACAACCATACTCGTATTTGCTAGAAAGAAACGCAGAAAGCGATTACAGGTTACAGGCCTTTATAAAACGCGACCTGGGTCACCTTGGTATTATGTAGGTAATGTAAATAAAATATAACGGTTCAGGGCGACTTTGTTCACCAAAAAAACACCCTCTTGTCGGGGAATGAAAAAAACCTGCTAAATAATACGTTCCATTATACCGATTATACGATTATAAAATTCAATAAAATGTATTTTAATGTAAATGTATTTTAAAACTTAAAGTATTTGTAATACTTAATGCATATTATGAGTGCGGTATTTGAAACCAAATACAAAATACTTCTCCGACCTGTAGTTGAAATGAATTGAAATTGATGTAATTGAAATACTGCCCAACCCTACAGTTCAAGTACAATGCAACGTGTTAAAAAAATAACGCGAAACCGTTTAAGGGCATATTAGGCATCGTGTCCTGATAAGAAAAACGTATGAGACTTTTTTTGCCGCGATTTTTTTTAACTTTTTATGGAACAGGTCGCCTCAGTCGGCCAACGCTCCATACTAATGTAAAAAATAAATTCGCGTCAAAAATAAAATCTCTTATCTTTTTCTTATCAGAACACGGTGTCTGTTATTACCCTTAAACGGTATTGCGTTATTTTTTAACACGTTGTATATCGTTAGCCAGATCGGTTGCACCAACAATGAATTATTCTGATTTATATTTTTGGTCTGAAAAATAAACGACAATACTTATTATTTTTAATGATGAAAATGAATAAATCTGGGTAAATTTCAGTTTGGAGTTCATACATATTCGCAAGTGCAAACTTGGCGCGCGCTCAGGGAAGCGTACGTCCGGCAGGCGGAACTGGTGCGGAGGGTCGACGACAAACTCGGCGCTTTGATACTGCTTTCAAATTTGAGCAACCTGTATTTTATCTGCTTGCAACTTTTTGTCGGGGCCAAGTATGAGTATTAATGTTTGAACAGTTTTATATATTACAATACTACTGTAAAATTTCACACCCCTCTCGCTAACAGAGGAATAACTATTTTCTTTGCTTTATCATCTTGAATGCCTATGAAATATATTTTTTAAGTCATAGGTGTCTATTGTTACAGCAACGGTCAAGGGCCACCCATGGACAGGATTTACTACATCCTATCTCTTAGTTGGCTAATATCGAGGGCCTGCAGTGTAGTTCTTGCTGCAGCCGATATTCACAAACATTCAAAAAACGCCCTATCTGTTTTACAAACCCGCAGTTCTTTGAATGTTGAGGTAAAAAATCAAATAAAATGATTATTTTACTTTACGATTAGTTACTTATACAGGGTCAGCCAGAACTCGTGTAAAAGCCGAAACACCCCAACAAGTAATGTTATAATGCAACAACTTTTGTTGTACGACTTTTCGAAATTAATATTTTTTTTTACGAGCTAACGTAATTAATTAAGTTTTCATTTAATCAGCAGTACGCATGGCAAACCTACGCCGCTCCCACCCGAAGGCGACCCGGGAGACCACCCGTATATACTCAGACAACAAACGTCAAAAATAAATGGCTGTCTTTATTATTTTATCGTAACCATGACACCGCACACATTTGCCAATCATCAGAGTGGCGGTAGTCGCAATAGCGACGTTCTAACACAATGTGTGCAACTGTCAAATTGAATTTTGCTGTCAATTGCCCTAAAACGGGCAATGAGAAGAATAAGTAACCTAGAGAAAAATTTCAAATGATTTTTAAACAAATATTATTAATTGTGTAACTAAAATCGACCTATTTAAATACTATTTACTTAAGTCGGTATGGTACATCAAGTGTACTTAATAATATGTTCGAAATGTCCACCAATCACTCTTATAGTGGCCGCCATATTAAAATTGTCTTTCACTATGGCGATTTGTTTACACATTTAGCAAATTCTATTGACGGCGACTTTATACATACCTAACCATACATAATATACACAGACAGTCTCGCGCGTTTTCTTAGACCACCTTATAAACGTAAAATGTTTAAATCTTCCTTCAAAACAGTAATAGCTTGTTCGGTTTAACATGCATTTCTTGCTCACTAAAATTTTCCTGTCGATAAACGATGTCTTTGACATGATCCCAGAGATAAGAGTAAAAGTCTAGTGGGGTCAGATGAACGTGGTGGCCACGCAACTGCTCCAGAACGTCCTATCCACCTCTCACCAAACTGTTAATTTTAAGAAATCTAATGGTAGCTCTACTGAGTGTTTTCTTCAATTATTTGCGGCAGTTGATTTATCACGAATTCCTGGAAATTGTTCCCATTCATCCGGTTTGGGAAAAATACTGGGCCTCGCCGGCTGCTGGTGATGCACGATGTCCGACCACACATTGTATTGCAACCACAAAATTCAGTAAATGGTGTTGTAATATTTATAACTGACATCTTTTTTGATTTCTCAAAAAAAACAAAGATAATCTGCCTTATTCTAAGGAGGTTTTAACGCTGCCCCTTTGTTTCGTCAGTGGGTCGCAGCGTAATGTGAGAGTACAACATTAAATTTATCAGAAAACAATTTCAAATTGTTTTACTTAATAAATTTAAGCGTTTAATAAAGTAATTGTGTTTCCCCTTGGACAAAACCTTAGTAAAGATATCAGTGGCACACATTGCACACGAGGCACACAGTTTGGTTCTTCTGAAGCATTCTTTTTCTACCATCTTTAACGTACTCGTATTATCATTGTAAATAGTGAACGGCGATTGCTCCTTAAAGTTAAGTTCGCGCAAAAAAATACGAATAGAATATGATGATTGTCTTTTGAATTCACATTGGATTAATTGGCATTTAACAAAATCAGATCCCATTTTTGCATTTGAGGCTTCCATTGTCATTATGAGAGAATCAAATTCCGATGTCAAGCCAATTCACATTAATTCTGTCAACTCCTCGTCATCAATGTTGCAGCCAATGTCTGCCAGCTCCTGCGTTACGGAAATAATATTTCCAAGATAATGATTCATGCAATCATACTCTTCATACTTTATTTGCGCTAATTTTCTTTTTAAACTACGTCTACGACTAATGCCAGTATTCTCATATGCAGATTTAAGACTTTTCTTAGCATCAAAAGCTGCGGTCGCATTTTTTACGTGTGGGTAAACACATGGTTTGTATACTCAAACAAATCTTTGTATAAGCTTTTTGATCTTTGGAGGGATTCGTACTCGCTTCACCAGACCCGATAGCAAATTCCCATAAGCCATTGTCTATTAATAACAACATCATTTCAAATTTCCACGTTGCATAGTTATTTACTCCTTCTAATTTTGGACATATGAGAACAGGTACTAACACGATGAGATTATTTAGCGTAATATTTTCCGTAGAACCATTAAAGAACCTTTTGTAAAATTATACCTTACAATTTAGTAAAATATTAAATTAATTATAATATAAATGAAAATCTAAATCCACTGATTTTCGGCTATTTATTTGCCCATAGACAATATTAAATGTTGTAATATTTATAAGTTATAAGTGACTTCATACTAAAAATAATAGTTATGTTTGTACACGGTGCCCCGGGAGGATACCACATATGTTTTATGTAATACGTACATTGCAAATTTTTGCTTGACCAGTAAGTAATGTATGAAAATAAAATGAAAAGTAAGCGGAACCCAGCCTACTTTATACGTGATTTTTTACTCCTTATTGCCCCAGAAACTCGCTGTTAAAACTATTTGGAATTATCCCGGGGTAAGCTGGTTTTAAAGTAAATAATTGAAGAAATGTTTCCACAAACATCGTATTTAAATATACTAGTTTATTTTTATTTCCTACTTTACGCACTCGAAATAAGTTTGAATGCTTCCAGGTCAGCAGGCTAAAAACCCAGCTGCAGTATGATAACGTGGCTATACAGGGAATGGGACTATTTGTTCTAGACAGAAAACTATTATTGAAAGTAAGTTATACAATTGGTGTAGGTATATAACATCATTGGCTTAGCCGAGACGGCTGCGCGGAGGCGCCGCGCCGTGTTTGTCGCGAGGCGTCCACCAGTTGAAAGCTCGATTAGATCCCCTCGGCCGCGTGCGCTATCCCCTGGGCCAGCTGCGATTTCAGCGTTCACCCGGCGACCGCGACTTTGTCCTGACAGAGGGCAATACCGCAACGGAGTTGATTAGTAACCGGCGCAAGCTGGTAAAGTGCGGCGAGGCGAGGCGACTAAGTGCGTTAATCAGAAACAGGATACGCCTTAGCGCATCTTTCCGAACAAAAAAGGGTTTCCGATAGGACACAAGTTGATATTTTAACCCTACCATGCATGTTTTTTATTTTTATGTTAGAAAAATGCATAAGGTTTTATGGGCGAGTAGAAGACGGGAAAAATAAAGAAAAAAATAAAAGTCGATTGTTTTAATAAAAAAAACAATTTTACTGGTTGTTACACATAAGGGACAGTATGCATTACCTTATTTATTACTAAGTACCTATACTAACACGAGATCAGACAATTTTGATGTTTACTTTCAATTTCGATGAAAATTTTCAAAATAATTGTTACTATTATTTAAACAAAACTCCACTTTGCATTTATCGCAAGATATAAAAGACTTTCCCGGGCACCCTGGATATTTACAGCGTTGGCGTTTTGTGTTCCATGTTGGGAGATGATCAATTCCGTCCAGCCTAACATCACGAGTAGGAAAAATTGCTACATTTGTCTTCTGTATCTTTGCAGCTATTATATCTTTAGGTAAGGAAGATGATGGTCGACCCCCTTTCTTATCCATTTGCGGACCACAAAGCAATACAAAGCGATTTTGCCAAATCTAATTTGAATTCTCTGAGTTTTAGTTGCATGGGCATTTGTGTTTGTTATTTCACTCTTTTATATAGCAACCAACTATTAATGACCATTACGTCAAGAAGATGATAGAACAAACGCAAATACCACTTCTTTGTCCTCATTTTAGTTTTTTCTTTTCCCAGGTAGGAGTCCAACAAGTCCACTCCACCCATGTGTTTATTATAAATTTGCACTATTTGGTGGCAATCGATTTCTACGTACTTCTTTTGTTTTTTGCAAGAGCGGGTAATTTTTTGTACTGGTTGCTGTCCAGTAAAAGACGATGACAAAACAACGGGTTTATTGTCATACCACATGACAGTGACAACGTCAGTTCCATCCACGTCAGCCACACATTCTTCTGAATACCCCCTACCTTTTTGGTTCTTTTTTAAATCCTTTTCTGAAGGAATTGGCAAATCCTTCCCAAGCCGACCTTTATTTATGGTTCCTAGCGAGTACATGCCTCCCTTTGCTAGGTATGATATTAATTCTGGGCAAGTGTAATAGTTGTCAAAAAATAGTTTGTAATTTTGACCTCGTGATATAGCCCGTGCGAGCCGAACAACAATATTTCCACTCGCTCCCAAGTCAGGCTCATTTTCGTATCTAAGTTTTGGATCATTCTCCATCCCGGAATATATTTCGAAGTCATACGCAAATCCACGGTCATCGCACAGCATCAGCAATATAACCCCATTTATGTGGTTTATTGCTGATGCTGTGCGATGACCGTAGTATTGTCGCAGCAGGTTGGAAGCCTTGGTAGCATACATTTGTTCGTCCACAGATAATGTCTCTCGCTTTATAACACTTGAGCATTTCTTTCGCAGTGTTTCCAATATAGGGCGAATCTTATGGAGACGATCATGTCCAGGTGCACCAGAAGGTGGTTGCACAGAATTATCGTTAAAGTGCAAATACTGGCGAATCTTTTCCAAGCGATTGACTGTCATAGTCTGCATAATCAAAGGCAAGCCTAGTTCAGCTACCCAGTATAAACGAACATTTGGCAATGGAGCAACACCCACGAGCAAACATATTCCTAAGTACTTCTTCAATTCATATTTCGTCATATTCAACGGCTTTGTTATATCTTTCTGTATACTAAATTTGTGTGTTTCTTCTACAATGTGATCAAGTAAAGCGTCATCAAAAAAGTGTAAAAAGAATTGTAGAGGAGTATCCATTTAAGTAATGGGCGACTTTAGCTGGTCATCTCCAGTAAATTGGCAATGCCTGGGTGCTTAAAAGGTTTTTTTTTTTCAAACAAAGTGTCGCTTCTTTCTTTTTATAATAGACGCCGCAGTTTTTTTCGTAGCTACTCTTATTTTTGGACGTGTCTTGGACTTAGACGACGACAATGGACGATGGTGGTTTTGGACGTACATTTCTTTGGTTTTTTTGCTACATCCTGAAGTACTGGGTTGAAGATCCACTATACTAGGGCCAGGAAGTAAAATGGGCTGGTGGTTTATTTTTTCGTCGACGTTGGTTATATTTACTGGTGACGTTAAAATAATACCTGAAGTGCTAGGCAGAGGTTCTGGTGAGGCATAGTTCGGACTAGATCCGTGGCTTTCTTCTAAGTCGCTGGACTCTTCACATATTCTATTTATAGTTGCACGTAGTATTTCTATGGCATCGTCACTGTCGGTACCAGAAGACTCCTGACCATCTTCGCTGTCGGATGGTATCAGCAAGTAATCCTGGATTTCTGCATCTCGAAGGCGTCTTTCCACATGATCTAGAATATAAAACAATATTTTCTATATAATTACTATGGACGTGAATGCATAATGTGACATACATGGAACATTAGGAAAAAACTACATATCAAGGTAAATGCATAGTGTGACTTATCTGGAACGGTTAAAAAAATCAACGTAATTATATCGAAACATCACGCAAATAATAAAATATACTTAATATTCATTTAATCACAATCTTCCACGTACACTACGAATTTTTTCACACTTTCACAGTTAAAACTATTTTTGTACGCACAACGTAAAAGTTAAAAACTTGTTATTCTCGATGACCTCCAAGTTTTGAGTAGCTCGTGTGGTCACTGTCGGTAGGTCGACATCTAGCGAAATTTTGCCAAACTACGTCTGGATCCAAAAAATGAAATTAAGTACGTAGGAAATTATATAATTTTTTTTTTGTGTATTTGTTGTAGATATGAGGTCGTTTTTAGGTCAATAAACTATTTCTTGTTGTTAGTCTGTCCCGTTAGCCAGGAGACAATTTGAAGAGATAATGAGATTGTGCCAATATTGCATTTATACCTACTTCTAGCAGAGGGGAAGTATATAAAAGGAGCCTCCAGTTTAAATTCTTTAAGATAATTATGGTAGTTTACAACATTTGAAACGAACAACATTGATCAATCGAAGTTGAGTTTATTTGAACTTTATTGCAATGCTTGGACCCTTTATGAGTATGCTAGAATCTAGCACTATTTCATCTCAGTAGACATTTAGAAAAAAGACGGATTGATGTGACTCATGTTTGACCTATAGTTTTTACTGTACAATCAGGCATGGAATGCCGCCCTTAAAAAATGATTACACAAGTATGTAGCTGGTAGGTATCAAAATACGCCAACCTATACTCAAAATGATAACACAACTAATTAGCGGGTAGGTAACAAAATACGCCTACCTATACTCAAAATGATAACACAACTATGTAGCGGGTAGGTAACAAAATACGCCTACTATACTCAAAATGATAACACAACTATGTAGCGGGTAGGTAACAAAATACGCCTACCTATACTCAAAATGATAACACAACTATTTAGCGGGTATGTAACAAAATGCGCCTATTATACTCAAAATGATAACACAACTATGTAGCGGGTAGGTAACAAAATACGGTTATTATACTCAAAATGATAGCACAACTATGTAGCGGGTAGGTAACAAAATACGTCTACCTATACTCAAATTGATAAAACAACTATGTAGCGGGTAGGTAACAAAATACGCCTACCTATACTCAAAACTTCATTCAAATACAGCTTATAGTTTTTTGAGTAAAATGCCTGTGACATACTGACGTGACGAAACTATGACAAGCTACTTACTTACTTACTAGTTTTTGCAGTACTTTGCCAACAAATATGCTCTAAAATGTATTTTTGAATAACAAGTTTGCTTTCGGAAACCACAGATGAGCTATGGAACTCTTCAATATGTGGTTACTATACAAGTATACATAGTACATACAACTCGTAACATTCAGCTGATAGTAAGAACAGATTTAGTGATAGTTTTTGGTATACTCTTGCTTGCCAGAATTTCATTTGCCCGAATTTTATCTGCCATAATATACAACTGCCATAATGTTGTTTTCTATAATTTTGTATGCCATGCTCATTGTTTACCATATAAATTATATGCCAGAATCTTTGTTTTCCGTAATATCAATATCAATAAACTCATTTTCCATAATCATTGTAATCCATAACTATCACATGCCATAATATCATTTGCCATCCATCTCAACATCCAGAATATTCTTATGTGATAAAGTGGGTACGTATTGCAGTGTCTAATATTTAAAAAAAAACCTCGAACCTATCCGCGATCCAAGTCGGTTTTGCCACTAAGTAAAAATGAACTTTTCTCTGAGATTACCTAATGCCAAGATAGTGTTGTATCGTAGGCAGTAGGGAACAGGGGCTTAGTGGCAAAACCGACTCGGATCGCGGATAGGTTAGAAGACGGAAGCGGGAGCTTTGCTCCCGCTTTCGTCTTCGAGGTTATTTTTTTTTATAAAAGAGCGGAAAAACCAGCAAATTAACAAAGATTAATCCGAATGCATGTTTAGTATGGCGTTTAAATATTATTGCAAACAATAATCTGGAATACAATACGTATGGCATTCGTATCATTATGACATCCAATATTCGGGTAAACAAGAGTATGTCAATTAACTATTATGGTAAACGAAACATTCGGGCAAATGAAATTCGAGCAAGCGAAGTTCGGGCAAATGATTATTATAGTATAGGAATGTCGGGCTAACAGTAGACAACCATAGTTTTTATTTATTTATTTCGGTTCACAAACAATTGTTAACACTTAAGTTAGTTATCTTATAAACAGTTCACAAATTATAAGCTAAAAATGATTTAAAGGAAAACGCAGCATGCATGTGTACGTCACCGTATCATTGTGAACAGTTGAACACGTCAGTTTATAAACTCACTCGCGATATTATGAACTAAAATTGTGAACTGCGAAAACTGTTTTATCTGCTTCACATTGTTAATTTCATTCAAATATTTTATTTTAATTGAACGAGCGAGCGAAGCGAACGAAGTTCTCCGTTTCACCTGACGCCAAAATTCTTTTGTTTGTCCGGATTTCCCCCTGTCCAGCTGTTCTCCTCTGCAGGCCGCATTTCTCAACGGCTTCACCAATTGTAGTTTTTATTTGTCGATTCAGTTTATCAAAATAAAATACATTTTTTTACGAAAAAATGGGCTTGCAAGTTCCTACAGCTCACATAGTCACAAGTTTAGATACCTACATTACACTTAACACAAATGTTTATGACATGAAGCGATGTACCTAAAAGGAGATGCAAATGCATTTAATACTAAAATTGTAACTTCGATTATTGAATTTCCAATAAAAATTATATTACTATTTAACATCATAATGATCACTTTTCATAATTATTTGTTGTTAAGAACTATCGTAACTCCGAATTATCCATGTTCATACCGTCATTCAACATAAGTATCTCTTTTATTACTATCTATGTTTATATACTTTTATATCATAACGATTTCAGCAACACAGTTTAATACCATATTTATTTCTATACGTACTAGTTTTTATTGCTTAATCTTGTCTTAACAAAGAACAAACGAACAACATCATCGATGCGAAAAAGTATTATGGCCAGTTTATACATAATAGTGCGGGTCTCAATGTAACGCAACCACTATTTTGATACTTATCCGATTACCTTCATTCCTGCTACCCTCGCCGAGCGAGCGAAGCGAGCGTGACGCGGTAGCGGTCGGCGAAGCGCCAGTGCCGATTTGTAGAGTTCCGTAGTCAACAAGAAACCCTTAAAGTTTCGCCATGTCCGTTCGTCTGTCCGCCTTCGGCTAAGCTCAGTAACCCTTACTACTAGAAAACTGTTACCATACTTACACACACAATTAAGAAATGTAATCACCATAATGTTCCGATAACGCTTCATTCGATATAACTATTTATTATATGAGTTCCAAGACCATCATACAATAACTTATACATAAAAACAATATTTAAAACAACATTATGTGAACCAATTTAATATCGGTGATGACATTATGGGTCAAAATTTTCGGAAAATTTATTATTAATAATAACGATGATGGTAGCGATACGAACAATTTTAAACCTAAATTGAAAGAGTGATGATTATGGTCTCAGAGCGGTATTACTAGAAAAATCGACATATCAAGTTTATATGAGCCAATATGGATCCGCATCACTACTAACTACTAGTTTTTAAAATGATATCGAGGTAACTAATAAATGCAGAAATTTTGGTAAATTTTAAATCAATAACGCAATAATAATGCCATCGCAAATTCCGCTTACCAGTAATAATATAAATACGAGTATTTTATGTTAGCTAATTGGTGACGTTTGCAGGTTGCTGCGACTGTTCTAAAGTACGAGTTAATCTTGATTCAGTTTGAGAAATAAACATACTTACAAATGAACAGTTAAGGACGACAAAGAAGAATAAAGTAAACGTACATTACTGCTTAAAGCCCGGAACAGGAGTTTTGGATAATAAATGTTATCGCCAATGAACGATTCTATTCTATAAGACCAAACTAACAAAATAAAGGAAAAATCTGAAATTGTCTAGCTCGAAGGCCTGTCACAGTTCTTAATAAACATGTACTCGAACAAAGACACTCAATGCCTAGCATTATCATTGATGATGAAACCAACGAAACGGACACTGGGAAGCTTATTTAACCCAATGTGTGTCTTATTGTGTAATTTAGTAATTTTATGGTTATTTCGTTCTTTGTTGACTGTATTTTCCTTACTTTCATCAAGTTAATCAAACAATGTATAAAAAATAAACAAAATTCAATCAAAGTAAAATGGTTTTATTTAAAATGGTGACCCCACAGATTTTGACCATCGAATCCAGTACCTACTTCACCTAATTAGTAAATGAAACAACCAAAACCGTACCTCCTTCGAAATGTTTATTTTTATAAATTGAAGATAATTAAAGGTTTAACAATGGGTTACATGATCGATCGACCTGCTTTCATGTGATTTTACGGTACATTTTTACGCGGTTATAAGAAATTCTTCTAATTTGACGTCAAGTGCTGTCATGATCGATTCTGTGTCGTACGGAACGTCAATATTGATCCAGTTGTTGGTGTCGTATCGGGAGTCGGTCCTGGACTCGTGTATGCATTCCTGGAGCACGTGGGTAATGCCGTGTGCTGTGCATATGCCCATTTCGCCTACGGCTTTCGAGCCCAACACCCCGATTTTATTCTTTGAGTTGAACCGGAGCTTGACCTTGAAGTCGGCGGGAATGTCCCTGGCCAGCGGCACGTGGTAGGTCAGCGAGCGGTAGGCGAGCAGCCGGCCGGTCCGCGGGTCGCGCACCAGCTTCTCCGTGGTGAAGTAGCTCAGCCCTTGCACGTACGCGCCTTTCACCTGGTGCCCTCGCAAAAGTGTTAGACGGTGTGTTCATAGTGACGGTAGCAGTCTTGACATCGTATACTGATTTAACAAACTTTTAGATAGTCTATGCCTACATAAATGATATTATTATAAATTAGAATAAACCAGTTTTCTAAAAGTGCATCACACTCTTTCCATCACATATACAAATCATTTATAAATAATAGTAAAGAAAAGTATGTTTTCAAATCGTTCACAGACTATTGATTGTGTACATGTGTGCGTAAATGGTTCATTTCGCTATCTGTTGTGTACCGTATCCGGGCACGCATAAACGGCCGTCATTGGTCTCGTGAGGCTGACGTTGTGTACGTACATAGTTGCCTGTCATTTTGTTCTGTGTTTGTGTGCGTGTATTTTGGATGCAGGTAGATAAATTATTAAATTTTACTAATATATTTCGATTTACTGAACAAAAGTGATAGTAACAGTAATTTGAATTAATAATGAGTCAATTATGAATAAGTGAGAGTTTTCAATGGTATCATTCATTCCTTCCGATTCGTTAAAATGCAATTTCCAACCTTATTTTTTGGATATTTGAACTGAAAATTGCAAAGATGTGAGAGAATTATTTTGGGGACGGATGCGGGACGGGGCATGCGGCGGGTGCGGGTGTGCGAGCCTTCGGCATGCGAGGGGTTGATCGGGATTTTGATAGTTTATTTAGAGTAAGGAGGGATCTCCATATGAAATTCGACACCATGCCAATATCAATAATACAAGTCTACGCCCCTACCCTTGACGCGAGTGAAGATGACATCGAACAATTTTACCAATCCATAGATACAGCACTACTAGAATGTGGAAAAAATATAATTTTGATGGGAGATTTTAATGCAAAAATCGGAATGCCCAAGCCTTATGAAAGCTCTACTATGGGAAAGTTTGGTTTTGGGGAGAGAAACGCAAGAGGAGAGAGACTCGTACAATTTTCCCTTTCAAAACAATTTTACTATAATCAACACAGTTTTCAAAAAAAACCTAACAAGCAGATGGACCTGGATCTCGCCTAACAAGGAAACACAAAATGAAATAGACTATATTTTAACGAATATTACAAAAAGATACACAAATTATGAAGTGATATGCAATCTTAACTACCCCAGCGACCATCAACTGTTACGAGGAACTTTAAAGGTAGCAAATATAAAAAAATGCAGAACAAGCTATAACTTAAAAAATAACCAACTAAAATGCGCAGACCAAGAAAATCAGTTTCTACAAACACTAAAACAAAACCTGAACACCCGTCCCTGTAGCGAAGAGGATAACGTAGAACAGTTCTACAGAAAACTAGAGAAAAATGTAATTTCAAGCATATCTTCAGCAAACCCTCAGAATAAAAATTCATCACACAGCATCATAACGGAAGAAACAAAGGCACTTCTGAAAAAACGCCGAGACCTACAGAAACCGAAACCGTTTGATTATTTTGTCATGGAGCATATTGACTTTGCTGCTTTCATACATAAACATCCCATTCTGTGGGACGCTTCACATATTAATTTCTTGAATAGACGCATTAAACATATAACAAAAATGGAGTTACTAGGAGAAATTAACACAACTCTTAATACCAATTGCAGCCTACAATTACTGAATGATCAAATAACTAGACACCAAAGAAAAGTTAAATATTATACCAAAAAGGTTTGTACTTTCCATTGCATTCTTCTTTTCTCTCCTGTTTCCTCTTTGTTTTTACTAATAAACCTTTTTATTTTTCTTTTATTTTAGGCGAAACTGAACTCTCAAACTCATTCTATTCAATTTTCTACGGTACACATTTTTTTCATTTTGTTAATATACTTACTTATTACTCCTCTATAGTATTTTAAACTTAATCATCCTATTTCTATTTTTTTTGTTTGTCCTAATACAATTTCTCTCCTTACTTAGGATAACTTTACTCAGACTCCCGCTACCTCTTCTTGCTTTGTTGCAGTAACTCCTCCCAACAATCTGGTACTAAAAATTTCCTTTATAAATATATATATATATATATTTGTTTACATCCCCCTAAGCTTTAATCTAATAAATCTTGATTTTTTTTCAGATTCATCAAACTTCTCCGGACAAACATTCATCTCAGACTCAGGTACAATGTTCTCTCTGACTTGTCTAACCTTCCATTTTTTATTGTGTTAAATTAATTTTCTATTTTTTTTTCAATTTTTCCCTAGATCCTACCTGCTTCCGACTCCCCTCCTTCTAGCAACAGCAAGGCACAACCCGGCGGCAACCTTCTTCCAACTGCTGAAGTATAGCGACATAAAGTTTTATAATTTTCAGCACTTGTGGTGTCATTATAACACCTATTTTTAATGATTGTAATCTATTCATTACACATCAAAATAAGCATCTTTTAGTTGAAAAACTTTTCTCTAAAGAAGTTTGTTTCTGCAATTTTATAAAAAAAAACCTTACCCGAGTCGGATTTGCCACGATATTTTTTTTTAACCAACTTCTTTAAAGCTCTGTAGAATATACGTACGTGGCGCCCTGACTTTCTTTTTAGGTCGGGGCCTTTCCATAGCGTCACTTCTTTGGTCCATCTCTTGTCCTTGTATCTCGCCAAGTGTCCAGCCCATCGCCATTTTAACTTAAGTATATAGAGCAGGGCGTCTGTAATTTTCGTCTAAGCTCGTATGCGCTCACTTTTTACTTTAAATGGATTTTCCTTATGTTCAACGTACTCCTTTCCATCGCGCGTTGTCCTGATTTTGGTTTTGGTCTTTACGTAGAATGTTGGTGTCCAATACTATTTTTTCATATGCAGTGAGTCGCCTTTGAAGATTTCTTTTAGTAACCAGTATTTATGGCTGTGCGTCGTTCTATCTCGTTCTCTGAATGAGTTGATCACTATTTTTTTGCTAGCAGAGGCGAGCAGTACGATGTCGTCCGCAAACCTGAGATGGGTTAGCCGCTTGCCTTTAATTATTATGCCTTCTTGCTGCCAGGACATTTACGATTTTACAAACACGAAATAAGTAACAAACGTCAAAGTAAGTAACAAACAGAGACACTTGACAATCACACGATGACGGAACGTTCCATTTCATGACAAAATTCTCGTACCGAAATTTCAAAGTTCGCTTTTTATTAATAATTATCTGTAAATACATTGTTTTTTTAGCCGAATCAATTGTATAACGATAATACTACCGTGTAAATGTAGTCTCATATATCCTCAAATAACGTAAAATGGAATTTGCCTAAATGTGACGTGAATGTGTTTTTAAAAAAACGTCAGAGTTCAAATTAAAAGTATGAACATTAGTTATAATACGTATCAATTATTAAATTTTACCATTAAACAAATTGATTGATGTCTTACAAAAACAGTCAGCCGTGCGAAAAAGTCAGTGCAAATAATGAAACGCAGTATTTATAACAAAAAAACGCAATGATATTAAGGGGGATAGGCTGTAATTTGTTTGTGATATTTATGAATGAGTATATTTTCGTTTTAAAATATATAAAAAATTACGAGTTATTCATTAAGTGGAAGGAAGAAAATTAAGTTAATAATTTGGTCAGAGAATGTGATTCTGCCTTGTTTCAACCATCCGCGCCAAATAAAACAGTCGATATACTCAACAAAGCGAACGTTAAAATAAAGAACTATACATCAACCAACTACTATAGAATAAGTATAGGATAACTATATAGAATCATCTTACAGCAATTCAAATTCAGAAATCTCCGAAAGTACAGCGATTTCGGTAAAGCCACCATAGAAACGTTTTCTCGTATTGTTGAAACATATCCAAAAACACTACATTCAACGATATTGCCCTGGGTACCAACAAAATACATTGCCCGTACTCGTATATAAGAAATCACTGACGACCGCTCTCTTTAACTAGTTAGTTAAGTAGTATAAACTCTGAAACTACTTCATGGATTTTGATGCGGTTTTCACTCAAGTGCAGAGTAGTTATTATAAATAGTCTTAATGTAGAAATTGCGTCTTTATTTTAAGTCCATAATATATTGAATTGCGGGCATAGCACGAGGCGCCTCACCGGTTCAGTAATGAACACACTCATAGAAAGTTCGAACTTGAATATCTCCGAAAGTACAGCGATCCGGGTCTGACACTTATAGTAACTTTTTTTTGTTTTCGAAAGACCTATCCAATGACCCCACTCTCATCTCTATTGGTCTGGGTACCAAAATGCCCATTGTCCTTTAATGGCATGGTTAAAGAGACAATCGGATGGCTACAAACGAAAGAAATCACAAATATTCAGCAGCGTTGAATGTAAATAAATGCTGCCAGTATTAGATAAAATAACTAAATTTAAGAATTAGATTATAAGGAATGTCTGTACTTTCTCTTATTCCTCCTATGAGTCAAATTCAGACATTCAACAAACAACAAATGTCCCCGAGAAATCAACAAATATATCATTTAACAAATGCACGAATTGGAATGGTACCAGTACCATTTCCCGTTAAAATGTTCCTTAAATATATTTTATCTTATTTTCTCATTTAATTTTTGAGTAACGAACTATACTTCTTTCGACCGTTATAGTCATACTGGCCTCGTATTGTAGCCGGATCATACTCGGTCAGTATGGCTTCCTTACTGGTCTCTGCCGTAATGGAAATTAATCTCAAATAAATACAGGAACCTCTAATAAACACTCCAATAACAATCATTAAAAAACGATAATAAAAATAAAATAATAGTAGTCTATGCGACTGATCCATAATGAAAGGCCTTAAAATAAGAGTGTGGTTTTATGAAACGAGCGTCAGCGAGTTTCATAATAGAATTACACGAGTGTTTTAAGGCCTAATTACGTACAGGGATGCTCCACCGTCAAGGTTTGTGGGGTGAAGTGATTTGGTAAAATTAAATTTTCTTTGGTTATTTACACAATCACAGCCAGGATTTTGGATGAAACTCAATCTATATTAAATTATCTAACTGCAACGACATATCATCGTTACATTAATGTCGTATTAAGGCTATTTATCTGACCACCAGGTCACCGAAGTTTACGACATATTTTGGTTATTATAAATATAATAAATTGGTTTTTTGGGGTGTTTATTAGACTTAATTTGAAGAAATTAGTGTTATACTTATTCGAAAATCATAAAATGGCGGGCTCATGAGTATTTTTTTTACACTAGACCATTTTAAATATTCTACCACCTCGTAACCGCCACCTCGTAACCGCCTCGACACCCCGTAACCGCCACGAACCGTAGGTCCAACCACTTTGCCATCGGCCGCCGTCGGGTTCACGTGAGACATTCTGTGATATCTTGGGATCTGTTCCTTTGAAATAAGCGTGGCATTGTTTGTAAAATTCAAGTTAATTTAATCGTATTAATCGATCATTCTGTTGTTGAAGTACTACTATCCCTTTTGGTATCTTATACTATAATATCACTCCCGACCCGGAAATGCTGAATCAACGGGAATCCGACCGGCAGCAATTCGACCTAAGTATTCCCAATAAAAATCCGAAATTAACTGATCCTCGCACCTGAGCCCTCTCCCTTTTATACCCCTCTCTATTTTCCGCCATCTTTCGTCCTTTTTCTCCTCTGACGTCTATTTCCGCTACCATTGGTTTAGCTTCTCCTCTGTCGTCATCTCTCGTAGCATAACGTCAGCATCGTATGTTTTGGTACAGGCGTTTAACCCCGCCGCCCGGCCGTTCCCCGTACTACGATTATCCTGCAACAACTTCCTCTCCCTTACTCAAAGCACGTGCAACAGAGAAGAAGATACTCGAACGGACTAATGAACCTTTTCATGGTACGCCCATTTAATAAATTTATTTATTATTTACATATTGAAATAACGACATTGGCGTGGTTTTGTACATATATATACTATCAATTTATATAAGTGTTGATATAAAAAAAATATATATATGTCTACGGTTTTAATCATGTAGGTATTTATTTCTATTTACTTAATCCTAGTAGACATTTGAGGTTTCTAGCAACAATAAAACAAACTGGTTCCATTAAATTATTTATTTAATTAACCATCTATTTAGTAACAAGATATATCCTCCTCATCAAGTTATTACCAATAATCTTCCAAATAATGGACCAACCCTTATTTCCTTGTCCATGAATTAATTTTGATCTCTATAGCCTAGCCAATAAAGTCTCTTTTTGATTGTTTTACTTAGATGTAATTCATCGTATTCTGCCTGTAAAGTGAATATTGATATCTAGTTTACTACATACATAAATATGAACAAAGACAACGTAGTTGGATTCGATTCAGTTATATTTTTATTTTACATTTTGTAGTCCTTGCCAAGGGGCATCTTTTGACATCTCAATCATCCACGTAGCCCTAAAACTCACGTGACCAGAGCGATGACTCACTTTCGCTGAAATTGGGGGCTATACTTAAGTTTTTTAGTTAAATTAAAACTCAATGTTACTAATCCTTAAAAACCTTTTAAAGTCTTGATGCAAAAAGTGTGACATCTGAAGTTACAATCGTCCATCGGCTTTGATGACTGCTTACCATCAGACATCCGTCACCGGACTCACCGGCATCAATATATGCCGTAATAAAATGCGCATTAATATACGACATGACTCTATTTCTAGGGCGTTAGGACTCCCTACGAGTCAGATATTTTTGCACTGAAACGTTGTTTTAAGCTCCCCAGACGGAACCCCTTTACATCTCTTACATCCATATATACAAATATACACACACATATATACATATATATATACACGTGCACATTTATATTTATATACACATACATACCTGGCACTTCTCTGATTCTTATATTTAAATTAATTATTATTATTTTCTATCTTTTCTATGTAACGGTCTACTGAAGCACCACTTAACAAAAATGTTATTTATCTTTTTTTTTTCTTTTGTGACCGACACAACTCAAGGCTTGGTCTGAAAACCAGCGCTGGGCTACTTGCCCAGCAGATGCTGAGACCGAGACCTATTGCTTCATAAAAATTGTAACATTCGTTTAGATTAATTAGTTGTAAGTACATATTGATGTATTAGTTAGTTAGTAAAAGTTATTTTTCACCTCAGTAGCTCGAACAAGCATATTTTGCTGCGTGAAAACAGTGTGTAAAATGCGATTTTGCTCACTCCGTGAGACAAAGTAGCTTTTTAATTTTGATGCCGAGCACTGACATTTCATCGTATGGGGTCTATTACAAGTTCAGAAAATTTGAACTTCATTCGTTCCGTCCCTTTCATTGCGTTACGAGAAAAGTGAGTGACAGGAATAAGTCGAATCGTAATTCGACATTCAAATTCCATAGTAGACCCCCAAAAAGCGGTAAACAAAGTCACGTTCGAAAGTTCATAAATTAACCTATAAACCAAAATTATAAATCTTTTGTTTTGAATGTGGTTTTTGAAATGTAAAATTATTAAATATAATGTTTGAATAGTAAATACACAATTTTTTAAATAAAACAAGACATCTGGCACGTGATAATTAATAATTATAGTTTTAATAATATTTAAGTTTGTGAACGAATACTAATAAAGCTGTTTCGGAACACACCCTTTAAAAAATTGCGCTCTTCTATTTTTCAAATCTTTTCTTTACTCGTATGATTTTCTGTTGCGTGTGTGATTATACTGAGTGTTTGTTATCATTAAAATATGAGTGAAACTAGTGATGACGAAAATATGTTGACTCCAGAGGAGCTGAAAAAGACTGTGAAGGACGCTGAGTTAAGTTTTCTTCCGGAAAAATCGCGGGAGAAATATTTAAAAGCTTATAATTTGTTTAATAATTGGAGAGAACAAAAGGGCGCCAACACCTTTTCGGAAACAGTACTTTTATCGTACTTCATAGAACTATCGCAAACGAGGCAACCATCAACAATGTGGAGTATTTACTCAATGTTGAAAGCAACTATAAAAACAAAGAATAATGTGCACATTGAAACTTATCCAAAACTTATTTCATTTTTGAAAAGAAGCGCAGTTGGCCACAAGTCCAAAAAGTCCAAAATTTTTACGGCATCAAACATCGAAATATTTCTTAATGAAGCTCCGGACTGCGATTTTCTCGCTGCAAAAGTATGATCCATTTTATTGCAATTTCTACAGTCACTAAATGCTTATGTTAGTAACTTTTGCTTATTATAAATTTGAATTAATGATATATAATATTGTGATTGCAGGTCATCCTCATTATTGGAATTAACGGAGCATGCCGTACAAACGAACTCTTGAATCTTAACGTTAATGCCATAGAGGAGCATTCAAACCAATTGATGTTAATAAACTTGCCGAATACCAAGACAAACACGGACAGGTCGTTTGTTATTCGTGGGGAATATGTACATGTTGTCGAGAAGTACAAAACATTACGCCCGCCCAATACGAACACAGACCGATTTTTCTTGCAGTTCCGTAATGACAAGTGTTCAAGGCAGCCTATGGGAGTCAACAAAATAGGCGGGACCCCACGAGAAATAGCCACTTATTTGAAGCTGCAAGAACCCACAGCTTTACACCGGTCACTGCTTCAGGCGAACATCGGCCACGCTTTTGGCAGATTCAGGGGCTGACCTTACCACGTTAAAACGCCACGGCGGATGGCGGTCAAACACGGTGGCTGAAGGATATATCGAGGATTCTATAGAGAATAAATCGAAAATTAGTAAACGTATTGTAGAAACTATAAATTTTAACCAACCCTCAGACCCTTGGTCACGTCCGGGTACTTCCAGAGACCTAAATAGTGAAATCCGCCCTGAGTCTCCTACTTTTACTATTTTACCATCACAACAGCCCACATGCAATGAAACGCAAACTTCCACTACTCGAACTCAAGTCGCGAACACAACAATCACGGTTCCGAACAAAACTGTAACTCTTAATTTACAGAACTGTAATAAGTGTACATTTAATTTTTAATGTTTGATTTGATTATAAGTATTGTTTAACTTGATAACTTGATTTAACTTAATAAGTATAAATAAAAGTGGTTTAATTTCCTGTATGTTATACTTGTTTAACCTTTTGAAATGTTCTCACTTCTGAGGTGAAAAGTTGTATGTGTCACACGAGAGCAAAATTATTTGCATCTCGTGCAATTGAATCCCTCGCTACGCTCAAGATTCTAATTTTGAATCACTCGCTACGCTCGTGAACCAATTATAGTATCTTTCGCTAGCTCGGGACTCAACATCAGCACTCGCAGCAAAAAACAACTTTGCTCTCTTGTTGCACAAATAACTATTGTGGCAATAAATATTTTTGAAGTTTGAAGTTTGTTCTGAACGCTGGCGACACGTCCACTGATGAATGAAAGTGAATATCGGAGTCAGCATCCGAAGATTATTGTAACATTGAATATTTGGAATAGAATTTTGGTGAGTAGGTCAGTTACTAAAGTATTTTTTTTTTAAATCAATAGTGGAGAGGGATACGAGACTGGAAATCTCTTTTCACGCCGAGTTATGTCCATAGTATTTTTCTGCAAATAAATTAAAAGAAAACACAACGTTTTTTATAATTGTTGATCGCCCCGGTGTTGTGTCACGAAATGATAATAATTGAAACAAAAGCAGGTTGCTTTGCAGCAGGTCCTCCTATGTCTTTCTAAAATTTATGAAGTCGTTATACAATGAAAAATATTAATTAAAAGCCAATACACGCTGTCCTGACATACATGTTGACAGGTAACAAACATTGTTGATTATTTTGCACATTATTGCCATATGTTAGTAGTTTAAAGCGCCACTAAGTCAGGGTCATACAAGTCGCAAAGGGGGTCATAGAAAGGCTAAGAGAGCAGGAAGGAGAAAGAGAATGGAGGGAAGCATCTGGATGTAGACAGGCCAACCAGGTATCTGCTGAAACTGGGTAAGAGCAATCTGAGAATGTTGACAGGTATTATAACTGGTCATAACATTCTAAATAGACACTGAAAGATACTAGATATTAGTAATGATGCTTCCTGCCCGCACTGTGGGGAGGAAGAAACTAGCAAGCATGTACCAGCGGAATGCGTCATGTACGCGGCACCGCGGTTTAGAGTATTCGGTAGAGATGTGTTCGAGGAGAGGGAATTGAGGTATGTCAACCTTAAAGATGTCCTTCTGTTCTGCAGGAACACAAGAAGAATGGAAGATTGTAATGTGGGAACGCTGCCGGGACAGTAACCCTAAGCTCCAACCTTAGGGAATGGGGCTGAATGAACGCAACGAGCGATCGACTGCCCGCCTGCTTCCGGCCAGGCGTCCCTTCACAACATCAACATTAACTACAACAGGGTCATAAGTTGAATAGTAACTTGTTAGGCTATAAACAGGCAACCGATTGCATGATCTACAAATATATCAAATGTTCCGGAAACCAGTCACCTATTTGTCCAGCTTGAAAGAGAAACATGTATTCTTGATTTACTCAGCGTAAATGTCCACTATACCTTTAGCATAGAAAATGCTCACTAATCCTTTTGCTTTGGTGAACAATATATTCATGGATAGGGGCATTATTAACCTTTACTGGCGTTAATGAATATAGGTACTGTAATAGTAGAGGGTGGTGGCGTAGGCGTCACTCCAGTAAACTGCATGAGTACAAGTTCATAAGTCACAATCGTTCCAGCGATCTGAAAGAGTAATATTTGCATCTAACAAAGAATAATCACTCAAATGATGAATTGACTTATGTTACCAATTTGCGTACCGTCAACACTAATCCACGTTTTACGTTGAAAAACTTAAGACCGCTTAAAGCGATCGTATCGCCATGTATCTGATCCAAAAATCTTTGTACCTGAAAATGTTATGTTTGATCTTAATATAATTATACATAATAAATAATAATACAAAGTAATGCAGGCATAGCAGCAGCAGCCTAGGGCAGGCCCTAGGTCCTCGTCGTGGGCTATGGTTGTCTCTTTGGATTGCCAAGCTAATTCTGTGGCCAAGCTCCGAAAGCTCCCTTATACACATACAGGGTGGCCCATTCAAATCGGTCAGTATGGGAAAGTCTGAAACTATAAGACATACTAAGATATGTTCTTAGGAACCATGTTATCGATTTTAATAACAAGAAAAACTGCATTCATACATTTTTTTAAAAACCTGTGCTCAGCTTGGGAACGGCGCAGTGGATTATACATTTTCATTCAGCGGTATTCAATCCACCGTATTACAAAACAGCGCTGCTTTGTGAAACAGCGCTGTCGCAACAGCGGATGTTGTTTATAATGCCAGCGACATAGACATGCGATGTCGAGGATGCATTCGTTTTCTGATCTTTAGCAATTTAGTCAGGTTAATTTACCTCTATAATTTTTGGGCATACGCTTCAACTCTATCTATAAAATGCTCTATCTACGTAATAAACTTTCTAACGCGTACGTAGTACGCGATGAAACTCGTTACCTCTACAGAGTATGCCGTGGAAGGTACGAAGTAGAGTGTGTGTGCCGGCTCACGACTAGCGGAGTGTACGCGCGAAGCGATCAATGAGACCGCCAGCGACCGCGTGATCAGGAACCCGAACGAGTATACGAAATACACCGTTTGTTCGTAGCCTCGAAAAGGTCTGGAATTTCGAAGTATCATAATTACATGTACTGCCAGTCTGCCATGTTGTTAGCATAATTTTTTACCTAGAGTAACAGTGTACATATATACCTTTCATCAGGCTCTCCCATCCGACATGATGGATTTCGTTTTATTCCTTCCCTGGAGTAAAATCAAAGATTACAGTTTCAATCATTAAACGCAACAAGGAAACGATATGCCTACGACGTTGTTAACGGGAAAAACGATCATTTATGTACTTAGTCAGGGAAAAAGTTCTGTCACAAGTAGAAGATGATATAGAAACGGCACACACAATTCATATAATAAATACATCGCCCCAGTCCAAATCCAGGTCATTGCAAGTTTGGGAAAATAATATTTATAATACCAAATTTAAAGGTGTTCAATACTGTGTGTTACGGCATGCGGGCTTTTTTTGAGTAGGGTAAATAAACGAAGTTTTTTAACTTAATCATGACCTTAATACAGATAATTAACTATAATTCCGACTTCATAAATTTCCTAACAAAATTTAAATTGCCAGCAATGTACAGCAAAGTAAATTGACAAGTAAGTGTAAATTACCGCTCTTCATACTTTGTTTAGTACGGCGTCATACACCTAGTCCATTGAAGGTTTATATTTTGGAAAATTAATTGCGCAGTTACTTTACATTATTATGATTTGCAAATACATGCAAACAATTGCTAATGGAAGATATTATTATCAGTTTTAATAAATGCCCGCATGCCGGTAACACACTGTATATCTACGTCGTTAATATTAATAGAAGCAAGGCGGTTCTCAATTTGTCTTCACGTTTGCTTTTTTCAAAGTTCTTTTTCTATGTATTTTTTGCAATAATGATTGACCAATATTTATTGTTATTATTTATTATTAGTCGTACAATATTTATTTATTATATTTTTAGTACAAAAGCAGGTACCAGCAGTCCCATTTGAATTTAGTGAATCTGATGATGGAATTCAGTATAAAATTATGAATCGAAGGAACTCCTTATAATATTCCCAAAAGGTGTAATGATCCAGTCAAATCGTGTTTTTACTAGGAAAGTTTTGGGGTAGTTCTGATTTCTTTCATTCTATACGTATTTTGGGGTGCTGAATCCGAATCTGAGGTTTGCTAACAAAATTTCGTGACGCAACATTAAAAAAATAGCAAAAAAAGTAAAAAAAAAACTGCATTTTTTCCGGTTTTTTGCTTAAAACTCGGAAACTATTGACTTTTAGTAAATAGTCTGTTTACAGAAATTAAAGTCCTTAAAATTATCTACAAATATCACTAATTTAGTTTTTTTTTGAAGAACCGGCAGGTCTCAACTGCGAGTTCAATACGAGCATATTCGGGTTGCACAGGGCGGTTCCACAACACTTCGGGAGCTCAAATACCGCGAGCCATCCGGTTGCTTCTCCGACATTGAATTACGCGTCATTGCTTTAACTAATCTCGATTTCATCGAATTGTGGGAAGTGGCAAGTCGTTGCACGGCGGTTTCTACACCCGGCAGCAAATAATGAACGAAACTTTTACTTTACTCCTACGATATCTATCACAAATTTATTATATCCACTTATTTTTGTTACTAACCTTCAAAGAATTCAATCTTAAACGTCGTCGATTTTGAAAGAGCCTCGCTATAAACACTCAAATGCGGACGAATGTTTTTAATTTTTGTCTGGCGTAGAGGCGTCTACCGTCTACCGTCTCCATGAGTCACAAACACGAAGGATCTTTGTTGTGCTTCTGAGAAGCTTTACCAACCACCAAAGCTTTGTGAAAAACTTATTAAAAAGCAGGCCGATCGGAGAACATAATTAAACGTCGCGTCGATGACTTTCTCCGTCTTCGTTGGCAAGAGGAAGGTGAGGTTAGTTGTGTTGGTACTTTAATTTCAGTTAGTATCACAATTTTGGGGTTTTGGCATGATTGAGTAAGTGAACAAAGTTTTGAAAAATCTTAATCATAAAAGTTCTGATACAGACCTTGGTACTTTGCTTTTCCCGTAGCTCGTTTTTTACAAGATTGACATACCGGTGCAATCTGTATTTTTCTTGTAAATTTTTTTTGACAGTTTTTTCTTCTTTATGGCACTTTTCGGCGATTTTGACGATTCCGTCTATCTCCTCAAGCTTTTTATTTATTTTTGTCATGAAGATATTCTTCCGGTTACCGGTGCCCTTATCTCCTCGAACCTCGAAAATGCCGTCGGCATCGATCTCGAAGGTGACCTCGATTTGAGGGATGCCCTGGGGCTGGGGCGGAATGCTTAGTTGGACAGTGGCCAGATGCTCGTCAGTTTTTATAAACAAACGTTCGCCCTCATACACCAACACTATAACTGACGGCTGGGAGTGGCAAACGGTGGTAACTCCTGCCAGTCCATGCCTGCCTGCTAATAGCTCATCGCCCACAACACACTTCAACCCTGCTTTCTTACTCGACTTTTACGGGAAGAAAGGGGGTTGTGTAATTCTAACCCGACACCACACGGGGATAATAGTTATTTGTGCAAAAGGGGAGCAAAATTGTTTTTAGGGTCCCGTACCCAAAAGATAAAAAACTGTGACTAAGACTCCGCTGTCTGTCTATCCGTCTGTCACCAGGCTGTATCGCATGAACCGTTATAGATAGGCAGATGAAATTTTCATATTCTGATATAATATGATATATGATACCTGTCAATATTCTCGGATTGCTCTTACCCAGGTATCTAGACCTGATGATTTTGTGATCCATACCTCCAATCATCATCTTTGTCTGTCTATACCAGATGCTTCCCCCCATTCTCTTTCCCCTTCTTGAAGCCTTTCTATGACCCCCTTTGTTACTTGAGCCGAGAACCCGCCACCGTAACACCTGGGTTTTCTCCTATCTTGTTAAGCTCTTCGATGTTACTCTTGCCGTTCTTAGTGCTTTCAATGCTGCCTGACTGTCTGTATATATCACTACCCTTCCAGTCTGTTGTAGTTTCGTATTTCTTCTGTAAACCCTCTCCAGCCATCGCGGCTGGCCTTCTCTTTAAGTTTTAAACAATGACTGTGGTACACAAGCGTACGGCCCGGCTGATAGTAAGTGGACACCGCAGCCCATAGACTCCTGCAACTTCAAAGGAGTAACATGGGCGTTGCCGACCCTTGATGTGTTCGAGGATTCGCCGTGTTGACAGCTGAAGGAACAAATTCCCTCGCTCTCAACACAACGCATTCTCGGGAGCTCTGGTGACCTTGCTCTTTGTCTGGTGTACTCATTCGTCATCTCTCTGTATGCGTCCCAACTGTCAGTGTCATCTTTCTTCATTAGTTTGTCCTCTTTTTTAACTCACAAAGTCCATTGTTCCACCATGGCTGTTCCTCCCTTGTACCAGCCTTTTGGGCAGTGGCGTGCACAGGGCTTTGGGACAGGGTAGGCACTATAAGAAACGATAGTAAAAAGTAAGGAACAATAACTTACCAGTTTAACTTCAATAGAAAATGTGTTGACCACGGAAAATAAAAGTCTACTTGTTAGTACGGTGGCAAAATCGCAAAAACTCGTCTCCTTCACGATTTTCGTGGACATCTCTTCTATATACCTAAAACTGGTATGGATGTGTTCCTTGTTATCTCCAGGGTACGAATCTGCCGGTTTTAGTTAAGAAAGAGGGGGACGGACATAGCTGTGACGTCACAAAGATGGCCGCCTACGGTCATCGATTTTTGTTCAAATCTCGGGTTATATTTTATTGATTGCTTCGTGTGAGGTGTCATTTGAAAGCATATTAAACGTACTATAATTGATTTTTGGAACGCTATGACGTACAATCAACAGTTTTTTAATTATTAGAAAAAATGTTTTTTTACCCCGCGCTATTAAACAAGTGCTGATAAAACAAACTTAACTCAATAAATAATAACTTTAGCGTAATTAAAGTTATTATAAAAAATATAGGTAATTTTATAAGCTTTCCAAAAATGTAGATATTGTTGGTGTACACTAATAAATAACCAAGTAATAAAACATTTTAGGTTATATCATCATCACTTCGTGATATTGATGTATCGTGCTCGACCGAGGCAGAGAACGCATGGAAAACGGCCTGTTCCGGAAAACTGTCTGCCACTCTCTGAACTTATGATGGAACGTGTGACAGAACTTATGACCTGTCTAAGATTATATAAAACTCTCAAAGCCTAAGCGTTACTTAATTTAATTTATTTAAAAAACAATATTCAAAAAAATATATAAACAGACAGATAGACGGATAGTATTACTATTTATATTCGTTTCTTCCTTTTGAGGTACAGACCCTAAAAAGAAAATTTCTTACGCAAGCGTGTGCAAAAGCTGAAGGCAGATGAAGAAAAGGTTATTTGCGAATGATATAAAAATGATGCTTCCTATAACATTATCGACTCGCCGCACCAGGCCGGTGATGCGACTGTAATCTTCGCGCACAGTGCGCCAGAACGACGTCGGTGCATGCTGCAAACAATTTTCAATTCATATGCTGCGGAATAAAATCGTCGATATAAGTTTTTTACCCACTAGACGAAACCTGCTTTTCTGACAGAAGCAGCTAAGCTTTAACACACGACCCACAACCACATAAAACGTTACAACGAGGGTTTAGTTAATGTTTCAAATTCGTAATTATCTGAGACACTAATGAAAACGTAAGTTTGCCAGTAACACTTGGTAGCAACGCAGCTCAGTAAAACCCTCATTGTAACGTCTAATGCGCTAAATGACAAAGTCGTGTAATATGAATTATATGAATTCTTATATAGGAATCGATAGTAAATATCTACGATACTGAGTAAGAAAAAACCTAAGAAATCGAATACTGGCCACGTATCATGGACTTATCACGCGATAGGTAAGTGACAAGATAGAGCGTCCGTCTCATTCGATCGAACGGTGTCAGCCAGTGACAGATGCTCTATCTTGCCACTTATCATGTGATAAGGCGAACCATGAACGGGGTCTGAAAAATAGTTCAAGTATACATATTTTTTATTAATCCTCGGTATCGTATAGTATTATTAACCGACTTCAAACAAAAGGAGGAGGTTCTCAATTCGATTACATTTTTTTTACAACATACTTTTTACGCTCCTCCACGAAATTGTAGCAAGTTTGTTTTGTCTTTTGAAACGGTAACAATAACTTGATTTCAACATGAATCGACCGACCTCTTCACGAAGACATTTTTACTTTAAGATGAAATCTTAAGAACTTATCTGAACTATATGATCAATACACTTGGTTTATTATTATATTAATTATACGTTAGTTCATTAGTATTTAGAGAAAACAAACATTCAAAGCAATCAGATGAAAGTAAATAAAAGCCAACCAGTAATTATGAATGTTCATCCTGCACAGATAATTATAACTAATAGTAATAATCAGTGATCGGTTTTTTGGATTCTCCCTCGCGGGATATCAAGTAGAAAAGTTAATATAGATACGACAGTTTCCCGCGATACTGAACAAACCGGTATTCTTGTACGGTGATATCCCGCGAGGGAGAATCCAAAAAACCGATCACTGGTAATAATGCAGGCATAGATCAAATATGTATTCATTCCGCATATCAAATGGTCGATTGAGTCCGCGTGGGACACTGGGTGTGGGATGATTTGACCATAAACAGCGTAGAGAGGGCCTGTCTGAGCCAGTTGGGTCGAATAGAATCTTATAAAGTTGCAAAATGGCTTATGCTACCTTTGGCCCTTTGGCTGTGGGCTCTGATGAATCCGTCTCGTTCTATCAAACGGTATCAGTCAGTGACGGACGTTCTATCTTGTCACTTATCATGTGATAAGGCCGAACATGATATCCTTACTCACTTTTCCAAAAGCTGCTTCAATCCTACGGTTAACTTGCTCAAGTCTCGAAGTCAGATAAAAACTGATGCATATCACAAACACGTCCGAAAAGTTCCAGTTAAATGTAAATTGGATGCTGATAATCTGCAAAGGCGATTAACAAATGTAGTATAACCTGATTTCAATAGCAATGTTTACGCAATTTTTAATCAATAAGTTGCAGACATTACAATAGTACATTGTTGTAAAGGCTGGAAAGTGAGCAATAAGTGGCCCTCGAAAAGACGAGTCCATCTATTGCACTTTTAGCCGAGACATTACATAGTGCTTTTCACGACTACTAAGAGGAAATAAAAATCATATCTCATTATCATCTTTTTTAATTAATTGTTATATTAATATTAGCGTTGGGGCAATTATTAAACGATAGTGAAATATTCTTTCCGGGAACATTAATACTTGTATTTTGTGTCATTTCGGCAGGTTGTTGGAAGTTCTCTTCTGTCATTGTACGTCCTCCAAGGCAGGGACTCGGTGGTGGTGGTGTTACAGCTTCACGCGATGTTGTTGCCTCAGTTGAAGTGGATTGACGCAAATTTATTGATTCATTCAACTTATAATTTACTTTGACTTTTTTTCCACCGAATCTTCTATATAACCTTCGGCTACCTTATCCGAGGTCCAGCCTCCATGTCGTTTTAAGGTCGTTAAGTTAGCACCGGAATCTGCCAGAAGAGTTGCTGAAGTCCTGCGGAAGCAGTGGCCGGTGTAGGATTCAGCATTTGGTAGCTTCAAGTAAGTAGCGATCGTTCTTGGTAAGGCGGCAAGTTTATGCCGTCCTATGGGTTGTCTGGTGCATTTACCATACGAGTATATAAAGTTCAAAAAGAATCTGTCATTTTCAACATTCTCCGATCGCAGGTTTTGATACTTCTTTACTATGTCAAGAAATTCGTCCCGGATTATAAATTTCCGATCTATTTTTGTCTTGGTGTTTCTTAAATTTATAAGGATCATATCTTTATAGTTTTCGATGTCTTTGGTCTGAATATTTACGAGTATAAGTTCAGCTGTCCTGCATGCACCATTCACTCCAAATATCAATACGACCTGTAACAAAGACGTAATTTTGTGAATATACGGATAACTATTAAAGCATACGATTTTATAACGTATATACTAGGTAACTAATATTATTTTTCAACTCACCTTTGTCGCTAAGTGATGCTCATCTGGGGCCTCTCTAAGGAATGCTTCTACGTTTTCAGCGGATAATACTTTTGGTTTTTTTTTGACTTGAATCCGCTTGAAGGTCTTATCAAAAAAGTTGTTAGTTTTGTGTAGGTTTTAATGTTTACATTGTCCTCAGTACTTATTGTAGCTTTAAGCATGGCATAACGTGGAGGGTTTTAGGGTTTTATCTCCACAAGATAAAATTCTCATACGCTTTTATGTATTTTGCCCGGGATTTTTCTGGCAACAAATTGTTTACAACCGACTTTGCAGCTTCTTTTAAGTCGGTAGGCGTAAGCACATCCATAGAATCACTCTCACTATTTGAAGAATCCATTTTAGATACAATTTTCGTTTCGTTTTGTTATTAAGAGATCGTCGCTAGTACAACTTTACTTCATAAAATTTTCACACTCCCGCCTTTTATACTTTTTTATTTTATTTCAACTGGAGCGTTTTCAAGTGGCCAGTCGTTTAACGGCGTTTTTATGTTATTAAGCAAAGCGCACCAAAGCGATTAAAACACCTGTAATCGTTTGTAGTTTCAATATCTTTGAATTTATTTTTAAAGAAGTGGAACTAAAAAGAACCTTATTTTAAACGAGGTACGAAAAAAGACCCAGTTGGACCACAAAAACATTGTTGGACAGTTTGAAGTCATAGTTGGCCTGTTAGTGCGATGTCCATCTAACCCCAACTTTGAAGCCTGAATTCTGACCATCTTTTGCCACATTTCCGAGCAGTGGCGTGAAAAGATAATAAATGAATCAAACTTTATGAAAATACGGAATTCGGCCGAAACCAAGCAAAGCTTGCTCAGATACTAAATATACAAATGGTTCTCAATCGATTTACAATAAACATTTGACATGAAAAGTTTGAAAAAATAAAGTTTTTAAAAAGATTTTAGAAAATGGCTTATTTTATTGAACAATTTTAGAAAAAATTTTTTTTAAGAAAAACTATTTGGTCTAGCACATCAAGAAATAAATATGTTACAATTCACCATGTCTTAAAGACCGTGGACGGGCTCGATACATAATTGCACGAAATTAGCTCGATAGAAAATAATTGCAAAAATTGGTCCAAAAATCACCATTAAATGGTACTCCGATACAAATAGACAGTGTTCGCGCTATCCCAAATCCTCAAAGGTATTTTGGTGTTGACGGCGTCTTAAGGTTCGAGGCTTCTAGACTCGGCAGTCGCGACTAGAGTCATGTAGTTTATGCCTCGAAGCTTAAATTCACAACTCTAGGTACACGTACTGATTCAGTAAAATTCAGCAAAACAGTGTGGGGTTGCCAGGAAGCATCAGGACATAACTTTACGTTTTCATTTATTTTATTATATTGTTGAATTTTTTGAAATCTTTACATTTTTTTTTCAGTGCATGTAAAATACGATTTGATATATTCCCAGTCACCATTAAATAATATAAACTAATCTTTCAGCCCGTTTAATCTATTTTGACCAACGGGTAAAGGCCGACAATTTCATTTCAAGCAAAGTATTATGTGTACCACAGACGATAGTTAATAGAGGTAGCTGCCATCATTTTTGTCTTGTCGAGGAAATTATAGTATTTTATGCAACTGTTGTATAAGTAGGGTCTTAAAACGCGAGTGTCGTGAGTTGCGATGCGAGCCTTGGCGAGCATCGCAATTAAAGACGCCACGAGCGTTTTAAGACCAAGTTATACACCGTTGCATACAATATTTTTCCTACGACTATTTTAAATAAATAGCATAATTTGACTTTTCAGGCAGTAAGTTTTCCGTTAGTTCTATTACTACTCACGCAATTTCATCAGCGGTGCAGTTATTTTCTTCTTCGTCCATTTTAAAAGGAACGTACACATTTTTCTTCACTTCACAAACACGAATCAAATCTTAAGAAGTTATTAATAGCGAATAGTTATCATATTTGACATATTTCGTCTTTTAATTTTGAACTGGAACTTTGGTGGGAAATTGGAAACATGACACATTGACACCTCTTGTTTATGGTCTGTTTTGTTCTTAATTCAACTTGCCAGTACTGTCATATTAAGACCAAGGTTTTTCTTAAGTTGGCAGCAATGCCGTTAGTACAATAATTTATTTGAAGTAAATACATTCAGTGGTTTGTTAAGTTGGTAGTACCTAATGTATTTTATGTTTCGGCATGGCCCTCTAGATTAGTCGCGTCGCGGCCTACTCGATCGTGTCTAGTAGGCCGTGGCACAATGTAGCACTACCCAGGTTTAGAAGCGTATGGCTGCTAAGCGTATCGTTTTGGCGACAAAACAGCACGGTTGTGCCGTACTGTTATGGGGAATAGAGTATAGACTTTTCTGCAGACTTATTTTGTATGTCTTTATATTAGTGTTCGGGACTATGTAAATGACAGATAAAAGTACAGGAGTAGAAAAACAATTTAATTCAATGCTTAGTCTCAAATTGTATGTACCTACTTTGCATAAAAATGATTGAACTAGTTCGTACCATTTTCTATGACTATAGGTTTGTAATGCCGTCAGTTAACCCAGAATTTTGTTAGCAGAGGTTTGTTAAGTTTAAGGAATATAGGGCAAAAATGTATTTAACTGTCGTGTAAACTTATTATTGTTAAATAATACTAAGTTACCTGGGTGAAGATACCAACGTAGGGACTGAACCCGATAAATTGAAAGACCCACGGAGAACTCTCGATTACAAAGGTTTCATATACATTTGCTCCTTTCTGGCAATCTATAATACCAGCCAGCAGCGACAAATCGGACAGTAGGTGTTCCACTGAAATCAAATTCGTTGCATATTTAAAATGGCGGCTAAGATTCGAAACAACGTAAAGTGCTTTGCGTGTAACTTATAAATAATACACTATAAATAAAAAAAATACAAAAAAAACATTTCTATATCGTTTGGATTATGATTATGACATTTATGAGTATGTTTATAATTATTACGCCAGTCACTGTAGAACCGCGTCACTTGGCAAGTAATCGCAAAACTCTAATTGATCTGTGGCGATTAACCACAATAACGAAATGAGGGACGTATATTCGTATTTATACGACTGTATTTACACTTTATACATATTATTACAATTCCTTGACACAAACAAATATAATTTACTTTAAAAACAAAGTTTTAACCGAGTTCAACTTAGTACTCCGCCAAGCCACGAGAATATTTCCACATTTTTTTAAAATTTACCACACATTAGGGCTTTAAATCCCATTATCTCACAATTTAGATATATCGCAATAGTTTTAGAAAACCCATAATATTTTTGAACAAGCTATCCTGCGATACCCCACACTATAGGTTTAACGAGAAAAAAAAATACATCACCAATTTACATATAGGGGAGGTACCATAAAAATAACAGGATTTTATTCTACTGTTTTGTCAGCGTGATTGGTTTATATACCCGCGCTAAGCCGAAGACGGACAGACAGACAGACGGACGGACATGGCGAAACTATAAGGGTTCCTTGTTGACTACGGAACCCTAAAAACCGAATCGCTGTATGTGGGCCGACTATATTTGAGGACTTCCGTCGATTCCCCAAGATCATCACCAATGACTTGTAAATGAATTTAAAAAAAAATGGGACCCACCCGGAAGCATATACATACGAACAAAAAAAAAAATTCGATCCGGCTCATTAATGACGGAGTTTTGAGGTAACAAACATAGAAAAAAAAACAAAAAAAAAGAAATACAACCGAATTGAGAACCTCCTCCTTTTGTTTTAAGTCGGTTAAAAACAGCCATATATGTACGTTGCTTGGCTACAATCATAAGAGAACTTAAATAGTAGGGGAGATCCGCCATGAAACGGACACTTAACTTTGAAGGTACAATAACATATGACTTAAGAACTCATTAACTGTCCTTACGGAATTGAAATATAATATTCTATAATTGTTCATACACCATATTATGTGAAAATAAATTTATTGTAAGAAATAGGAGGTTATTTATAAAACTCAGTTTTGTCCGTTTCATTACACCGGTAGCATTGATTAGGACACAATGGGCGTCTTGAAACGGACTAGGAACCAATGCCATATGAATACTCAATGTTTCACAAATTCTTTGCTTTTACATTATAACATTTAAGGAGTTAAACATGTCAAACATTTTGATACAACATAAACTGTTATCATAAATAAACAACTACAAAAAAACAACATTAGGTAAAGAATTCGACTCAACTTTTTTGTCTTAGTTTGAATTTCGCAACTATATAAGTACCTAGGCATCAAATTATTTAAATACTTAAGTCAAACACTTCGGTACAACACAAATGCGACGGAACCTGTCCGATTCATTGCAAATCTAGTCTACAAACATTTTAACTAAATTCTAAATAATTAAGTATTGATAAGATTATAACTCTTCATTCAGTATCTTTATGACAATATATCCTAACAGCAAATTGCAATGAGTGCGCGAATAACTGATAAATTTGGCTAATGTCACGCGCTTTTAACTTGTGTGAAAAACTTAGCAAAATAATTACAGCTGCAATCTGTCATTATTGTGGGTTAATCTATGGTCATCAGTGTTGCCAACAAACAAGAGACATACAACGGTATCCTGCTGTTTCGGCAAAATATATTTCGCCAAATTTCACTTCCCACAAAACTTATGGCAGTAGTTTCATTTCCCAAACGAACAAATAGCACATTTTTGTTTCGCATTTTGTTCATTTGGTCAAAATATCATCTGGCATAATTTTGCTTTGTCAAGTGTTATTAAGACAAAAGTTTATTAAGGACACACATTTTGTTCGGGCTAATATTGTTTTCCAAACAAAGCATTTGTTCAAATTTTCATTTCGCGCATTAGGTTTCGACGACCGCTTTAGCCCAGTTGGTAGTGACCCTGCCTATGAAGCAAGAGGTCCTGGGTTCGAATCACGGTAAGGGCATTTATTTGTGTGATGAGCACGAATATTTGTTCCTGAGTCATGGATGTTTTCTATGTATTTAAGTATTTATTTATCTATATAAGTATGTTTATCGTCGTCTAGTACCCATAATACAATCTTTGCTTAGTTTGGGACTAGGTCGATTTGTGTAAAAATGTCCCCTAATATTTATTATTTATTATCATTATTATTATATAGGTATCAGGGTGGAAAAAATGGCTTGTCATAACCGAACTCTGTTTTTGGTCGGTTAGGTTAGGGTTCACTTGTGTCCCTCAGACCAGAAATAGACACCCCGCGCAGCGGGGTGGCATCGATTCGCTGGAGACTCTCGATGAAAAGGGTGAAACCGACTTGGGGCTTGCTTGCATGCATGCTGCTTATTTGCATTATAATATATTGTTACCTATAGTACCTATAGTACAAAAGAACATATAAACTTACCTATAAATTATTTACTTTTGTTTTTTTACAAACTACCCGCTTAGCAAAATGTTAAGGGAAAAGGGGGGCTTGTCAATGTTCGTGGTGAAATTTGCTGGAAGGCCTCGATCCTCGGGAATAAACTAGGTATCCCGCTGGCACACAGGGACAGTCCAGGGGTACAATTCAGGAGTCCAGGTCCAGGTCACACTTGGAAACACTAGCTGTACAGCATTTGTTTGGACACGTGCAATAGAGTTCACTCTCAATTATATAATGACGTATGTCGCGGGCATGTGCATCGCACCACTCGTAGGTCAGTACTAAGGTCATGTATGTGAGAGTAATGAGGCGGCCGTTTGGAAAGCGGTGGGGATGGGATAAACTGCATGAACATCGCCCCCGCCCTAAACATATATTAAATGTTTAGGAAAACTAGGTAACTTTAATTTATAGGTAGTCTTACAAGCTTATTCAAGGGTCGTTTTAGTACTGTGGTGGGAGTTTGAACATCAACCACACGGATGACGCCGTCTTGTCCAGGATAAAGTTGGATGATACGACCCCGTCTCCATTCTAGGGGAGGGGCGTTATCCTCTTTCAAAAGAACTAGGTCCCCTACGGACGGCGGCTCCATAGGAGCAGTCCACTTGTTACGAGCTTGCAATGTAGCAAGGTATTCAGAATGCCATCGAGACCAAAAATGTTGAGTTATCTGTTGTAGTACTTGAAAACGGGTTAATCGATTCATTTTGACGTCTTTAAATGGATATTCAGGTACGGCTGTTAATGGTTGACCTATTAAGAAATGCCCAGGAGTAAGGGTTTCAAAATCATTTGGGTCTTTAGATATAGGGCAAAGCGGTCGGGAATTCAGAACCGCTTCGATTTTAGTCATCACTGTAGTGAGTTCCTCAAATGTAAGTGGGGTATCGCCAATAACACGCTTCAGATGAGTTTTCGCAGATTTCACTGCAGCTTCAAACAAGCCACCCCAGTGAGGGCACGACGGAGGGCTAAATAACCAATTAACATGGCGTTTCGAAAGTTCTTGGCCTATCTCGACCTGGTTTTCAGACAGGAATTTTTGCAAGTCTTTAAGGTGGTTATTCGCGCCAATATAATTTCTCCCATTATCAGAACGAACCAGAACTGGATAGCCGCGACGGGAGACGAAACGGGTGAATGTAGCAATAAAGGCTTCCGTGGTTAAATCCGACACGATCTCCAGATGTACGGCCTTTGTGGATAGGCAGATAAATACGCACAGGTAGGATTTAATAAGTGTACGGTTTCTATGGCGTTGCACTTTTGTAAGAAAGGGTCCAGCAAAATCCGTTCCTACGCCGCTAAAGGGTCGGGAGGCAGTTACCCTGTCCGTAGGTAAATCACCCATAGGTGGTTGGGTTGTAACAGCCTTAAGGCGATAGCAGGGGAGGCAACGAAAAATTACATTCTTTATGGCACGGGGTGCGGCTATGATCCAGAACTGACGGTTTAATATTCCTTGTAGCGTGCCAGCTGTGGCGTGGGAATTTTCTAGGTGATAGTGAGTTATTATCAAATTAACCAGGGGGCCATTTTTTGGTAATAATAGTGGATGTCGGGACTCAAAAGGTAAATCCGAGTTACATAATCGCCCTCCAACTCGAATAAGCCCTGCTTCGTCCAGAAAGGGATTAAGGCGTCTGAGGGAACATTGAATTTGTTTCCTTTGTCGGAGCCGCTCTATTTCATCCGAAAAGGAGAGAGTCCGTGTAAATTTTACGAGGTAGCTAAGGGTCTCGGCCCGCTCTTGAGGTGTCAGGAATGGAGAATATATTCTTGATTTAGGGTCACGTATATTATTGATAAATCGTCGGATAAAACCAGTTACTCTAATCAACTTATTAAGGGAGCTGTAACGCTCTAATAGGAACGATGGATCTAGCGGAAAGTCAGGTGAACCGGTCGCCAATAAGCATTTGAGTCCAGGCAATTCATTTTGCAATTCCGTTTCATGAGGAGGCCATGAATCCGGGTTTCGTGCTAGCCAGGGTGGCGACCACCACAAGGCTTTGTCCATAAGAGCAGTCGTACTCAACCCACGCGAAGCGCAATCGGCGGGGTTCAGCTCTCCAGGAATGTGGCGCCAAATGGTGGGCGTGGAGGAATTACTTATCTGAGAAACTCTATTGGCTTCAAATGTTTGGAGACAATGCGGCGGAGTACGGATCCAGGCTAAGACGATTTTGCTGTCCGTCCAGGTATATATGGCATGCAGCACTAATGCTCTCTGTAGACAGGGAGCAACGTGCTGCACTAATTTTGAAAGGAGCACCGCTCCTTGCAATTCCAACTTGGGAATTGTGAGTCGCGTCCGAACAGGGGCAACTTTACTTTTCGACATCAATAAGTGAACGGAGCAAAGGTCTGATAAAGTTTCAACCCTTAGATAAATAACAGCCGCGTAACCCGCCTCCGAAGCGTCGCAAAATCCGTGTAAGGAATATGACAGAGAGCCTGAAGGAATAATGTGCCGTGGTACGGACACCTGGCTTATATTTGTAAGATCCTGAGTAAATGCACCCCACTCAATGGAAAGTTCGGTTGAGAGCTCATCGTCCCAATTCAGCCCAGAGAGCCAAAGACGCTGAATAAAGATCTTGGCCTTGAAAATTATGGGGGCTATCCACCCGCATGGATCGTACATACGCGCAATAAGGGAGAGTACCTTACGTTTAGTCACTGTGTGGTCAGGATCAAAGGCGTATCGGTATGTAAAGGAATCGTTAGAAGGGTCATATTGCACACCTAATACGGCTACAGTTTGGGGGTTTTCAGGATCGTAAAAGGAATGGGGCTGTTGTAGGTGTTCTGGTGGCAAATCTTCCAAAACCTCGGGTTTATTGCTGATCCACTTTTTCAGCTCATATCCGCCCGAAGCCATGAGCTGTACTAATTGGTGCTTCAACAAGCAAGCCTGCGAAACTGATTCCGCGCCTGTTAAACAATCATCAACGTATACATCATTTTCAACGGCCACTGCAGCATCAGGAAAGTTGGCCTTCTCTTGCGCTGCCAACTCTAAAAGCGCGCGCATGGCAACGTAGGGACTTGACCGTAGACCGTAAGTGATGGTATTTAGCTCATAAGTGAGCAGAGGATCCGATGGAGATTCCCGCCAGAGGATCAGCTGGAATCGGCGATCTTCGGGTGCGACCCAAGTCATGCGGAACATCATGCAAATATCGGCTATAAAAACCACGGGGTGTCTTCGGAAATTTAACAAGATAAGGCTGATGTCTTTCTGTAATTTGGGCCCAGTATGTAGGCATTGGTTAAGAGAGGCACCTGAGGAAGTGACACAGCTACCATCAAAAACTGCTCTTAATTTAGAACTATCACCCGATTTTTTTTAATATTCCATGATGAGGGATAAAATAATGTTCAGCAGTAAAAGGGTCAAATGGTGACACTGTCATGTGATTCAGGGTGATGTAATCCCGCATAAAGTTAATATATTTTTCTCGAAATTCAGAATTGCATTGCATACGTTTTTCCAGGTTCAGAAATCGCTTTAAGGCTAAGGTTCGTGATTCTCCAAGGGTAGGTCGATCTAGCAAGAAGGGGAGTTTTACTTGAAACTTACCGTCAGGTACACGTAATGTAGTGTTTCTAAAAAAGATCTCACATTCACTATCAAAAGGATTTGGGGGCGGTTGTTCAGGTGTCTCCTCAATTTTCCAAAAGCGCTCCACAATGTGAGAAAGAGAGACCCCGGTCATGGGTGAACGATGTTCACCAACCTTACAACTAACAGCACCAGAAAGTATGAAACCAAAAATCGTTTTAAAAGGCAGTTAGTTGACAGGAAGGTAATGAGTACTTTTCCGCATTGAAAATTGCTCCAAACACGTCAGCTCCGAGGAGAACATCTATTGCTCCCGGGAGGTGAAAGGTGGGGTCAGCTAGGCAAAGATGTGATGTATGCTTAACCATAGTTGTAGGCAGGCAAAGTTCTGGGTGATGACCGGTAATTACGTCCACTACCAAAGCTTGGGTCGTGATAAGGGGGTGAGATTTCCCAACAGGCTTAAAGGTCATCAAGACATTACCGTGGGAGGTCATTGTCTGCACATCGCCAATACCTCGTACAGGTGCACACAAAGGATTTACGGAAAGGTTCAAACTGTGTACAGCCATTTCAGACGTGAGTAAGCAGCCCTGGGCACCGGTATCACATAAGGCTCGGGCTTCAACAAAATATCCACTGCGGGTTCTAACATGTATAAGGGCAGTAGGGAGCAAAATCAAAGAATTAATGGGTGTTGTCGCAGGAAGAGGGGTGTTGAACCGTTTGTGGGGTACGTCTAGTTATTGTGAAGTTGTACGTTCTTGGGAACGAGGCCGAATCATATCTCGATAACTGGGCTTACCCCCACGGTCTGCTTGAGATGGCGCAGGGGAATAATCTCGGCGTGCTGGAGGTGGGGATCGATAACGACGGTTTTCACGCGTGGGGGTCGGAGACCGCCTGGTAGAGGAATACGTGCTACGGGATGGCTGTGGAGACTTACGGGGCGCATTAGAGCGATAAAAGACGCCCCCACCCTTGCGGGGTGAAGGCGAACGGGAGTTGCGGAATTTCCCGTCATGAAATGAAACGGATGGTTGGTTGCGAGGCTCTGGGTATGTCGGACTACGGGGATCATTAAAACACAACAAAGTGTGATGAGTCGTGTGATGGCATGTACCACAACGATAATCACGTTGACAATAGGCAATGGAATGTTTGTCTAGGCATCTGTAGCACAACCTTGCCTCTTTTACAAATGACGCACGGTCACGCGTTGACAAATGTCGGAAATCCGAGCACTCACGCAAATAATGCGAATTACTAGAGCACAGGTAACACAAACGACCAGACTGGGTAGGCGCGGTTGAAGGTACCGTTGTTGTGTAAGTGCGCGTATGCCTGGGGTAAGTAGTAATAATAGGGGAACGTTGTCGCGGTCTGGTCGATGACGAAGGCAGAGCGTCAACCAGTGAAGCATTTCCAACATTGTCGTGATGACGACACTCATCTTCCAAAAAGGTCAAAAGTTGACTAAACTCCGGAAGACCGTCGCGGTCTCCATACCGGCGTTCAAACCGTGACCTCAAGTCACCGGGCAATTTAGTAAGGCATATATGCACTAACATGTAAGACCACTGGGTCACAGGCAATTTAAGTCTTTCGAGACCTCTATAGGCAGTGAACATTGGGTTGAGAAAGGTAGTACGAAGACCAGTTAGTTTCGAGTTAAGCTCGGGCAAGGTCAAGATTTGAACAATATAATTGTATGTATGTATGTATGTAAGCACTTTATTGTACACAATAACAGGTTAAGGAATATACATGTCACACAATAGATCAAAGTACAAAGGCGAACTTATCCCTATAAGGGATCTCTTCCAGCTAACCTTTGAGCAATTGAGAGGAAGGTAGGTAGAATTGTCTGCCAGAATGCGCGTGTTATGATAACGCCGCTTTAAAAGATCGCGCGCAGTATCATAGTTGTCGGCTTCTATGCGCAAGTGTTGTAATAGTCGACGTGGCTCGTCGGTTAACGACCCCAGTAAGTACTGAAGTTTAACGATGGGAGTAAGCAGGGGTTGCGAGTCAACCACACTATCAAATTGGTCCAAAAAGCTAATCCACGACTCTGGACGGCCATCAAATTTAGGTATAGGTAAGTCGGGCAGTCGGCTCTGCATCGGATCTAGCCATCATCGGCGGCCGCAAGGGGGTACTACTGGCGCCAGGTTCGCCGCCCTCAAATTTAGGTAAAACCTCGTTATATTTAATTTTGAGATCATCTACCATATCTCTAACTGATCGGGTTTGTCTACGGATGTATTCGTATTCGGATCCGTCTATAGTTGGGTCTAAGCTGCCGAACAGTTCCGAACATGCATGGGTAAACCGTTCGTAATGCGCATCTAACTCACTTAACCTCACACGCAGTCTCGGAACCGATAAGGAATCTAACCCCGTATGGGTATCTTTAACCCAGTCGCTAACAAATCGAACAATCCCCATATGACTTTTGAACTCTGCTGAATCAGTATACAGATTTTGGGCCAGAGTATGGTCACCATTATCGGACATTTCGAATGTAAACTATAAATATGATGCTCGAGTTTAGTGTTTAAACGTATTTATTAAAGGATGTAATTTACTTCGCGGTCACAGATAGGTAAACAACAGATAACTCAATAAATATCCTAACTGGCTCAATGAATTTCGCTAAATATGGTCTGCAAGTGGGGCAGCCGTCTCGGGCTATGGAACAATAGGCTCGGCTCGAGTACGTAGTTGCTAAGCGGCGCGGCGCATCCAATCTTCTCGTAAACAAGTGACGTCACAGGTGGTTTGATTTATTATTTTAAATACAAAATTCTTAAGATGCAATGTTATCAAACTCGGATCCCAGTATCAATATATCCCAGTACAATATAAGGGTGTAAAAAAGTAATTTAACGTAGTTGGGAAGATGAAATTACGTAACGGCACCGCCAACAAGAGGGGATGAAACCACGCTCTGCTACCAAATGTTAAGGGAAAAGGGGGGCTTGTCAATGTTCGTGGTGAAATTGGAGCACAATACCTTGGGCTGCTGGAAGGCCTCGATCCTCGGGAATAAACTAGGTATCCCGCTGGCACACAGGGACAGTCCAGGGGTACACTTCGGGAGTCCAGGTCACACTTGGAAACACTAGCTGTACAGCATTTGTTTGGACACGTGCAATAGAGTTCACTCTCAATTATATAATGACGTATGTCGCGGGCATGTGCATCGCACCACTCGTAGGTCAGTACTAAGGTCATGTATGTGAGAGTAATGAGGCGGCCGTTTGGAAAGCGGTGGGGATGGGATAAACTGCATGAACACAAAATATGTAATCTCACTCAAATAGATTTCGTATATACTGCACAATTAGGATCTAAATCGTATGCCATGCAATAATTTGGAAAACGAATGTTATGCCAAATAATACGTTTGACCAAATGAAACTTGACTATGTAAAACTTTGCCAAACAATAATTTGCGAAGTAATATTTTGCCATAGGAGTTATTGCCAAGTGATAAAATGCGAAACAATAATTTGACTAGTGCTTTTTTGCCAAATGTTCATTTGGGAAACATTTTTTTGGGAAGTGACACTTTGGGAAATGATTTTTGCCCATACAATAGGGAACCACATACAACTTTAGTTCAGAATTTTATAAAATATCGATAGTGTCCGGTTCATAACCCGGCCGTTTCATTGCGGATTTCCCCTACGCATGCGCGATATCATAAGATTATAGAGTAGATAACTATTTACAAAGAAGGTCGTTGCCACAGATCCCTTCATCGGGTACGACAAACCTTATGACAGAACTGTCGAAGAACACCTGAAAAGTCTGGTGTGCTTGACAAGCCACATGTTGAAAGCTCCCAACAAAACTGTGTTTTGAGGAAATGAATACGACTGCAGTCATTACAAGAAATCAAGAAACCTGCCCGATCTGTTCCAAACCCTTTAAAAGAAATGGCCTGCAACGTCACATACGTGCTGCCCATGGTGCAACAACAAGCTTCCACTCAACACTCGCCTTTTGTATCACCACTAGAAGAAGCATACGGGTCGCCCTACCTTAACAACCCCGGATCGAGGACAGGTATATGGCAAAAAAGATGGAACGACATATGCTCACTTCATGGAAAACTTTACGATCTCCCTTTTGGCACAGCCAGCAGAGAATTCGTTCATACACTTGCCGATGAAATAGAACACCTAACCAAGCTGAATTATCCCTCAGAACGATTACTAATTTACACTGCCGTATTGCTACAAAGGGACAAAAACATTAAACAAGCTAAAGATATTAGCAGATTACTCGAACGCCGCCTCAAACTGTGGGCCGATAAGCAGTTTGATATTTTAGGTTCTCTTATTTTTCGCAGAAAATTGTTTGGCCAATTATTAGTTCCCAGCCAACGTTTCGCAGAATATTATTTCGCCAAATAATCACTTGCCAACTCGTCATAAGATTTCGTTTCGTTTCCCAACCTCACAGTTGCCAAATGTACGTTTGGTCAGATGATTATAAAGTAAACTTTCAAAATGCCAAAAATCGTTTAACAGAATGTTTTAGTTGGCTGAATAGTCATTTCGTTGTATAACGTTTCCCAAATGTTTCACGCAGTAGGGTTCGTACAGTTACTATGTAATATAATTTACGTCACACCTGGCCATAATGCGAGTTTTACTGCACGCTGCGCGTACGGGAAAACTCGCATTGTGGCCAGATGAAGACGTAAAATTTTGTACTCAACACGGGCGGTAATTCGTAAAGCCCCAGAGCGCATATTAATGGCCCTCACCTTCGGTTCGGGCCACAAACACCTGCTATCTGGGGCATTTACGAATTCACCGCCCTAGTTACGTAATGTACTATTACAATGTGGGTAAGCGCAACTGCTCACTTCTTTTAATAACTTTGTGGGTGAGTAAGAATAAACTGACTTATTAGCGATAAGTGTTTCCTTACTTATTTTGAATATTCAATAAGGCGATTTTGGCACTCGCCGGCCGCTGCCGCGGCACGCTCGCTTCGCTCGCTCGGCTTCGTGCGCTGTAAGATCGCGGTTAACCTAACACGCTCCTCCTCACTTCGCTCGTCGTCGCACCTATCTGGACTCTGTCACAGTTATTATTTCTGTTACGTAACTATTGCACTGACGAAACGTTGTTCGTTCAATAGTTGTTTGGCCTAGTGAAATAGTTGGCAAGTGATAAGTTTTCCTAACATTTTTAGTCATTGTGATATTCTGCTTTATAAAAATTCGACCAAGTGTCAGGTTGTCATACAAAAAGTTGGTAATGGTTAGTTGTCAAAGTGAATCATTTTCGAAATTTTGGTTGGCAAGTGATGTTTGACCAAAGGAAATTCTGCGAAAAGGCAGAACACCGATATTTTAATCTCAGAATCGATAAAGTCTGACAAATCTGTTCAAAATTCATATCATAGTCGAAAATACCACAATAACGATGAAGCAACACAAACATTCACAAGACTAATTCAACGTGGCAAAGTCCGCGAGGCCCTAAGCTGGCTATTAACCAAAGATACAAGCAAAGTCCTGAATAGTAATGACGAAATTGACTGTACCGGTAAAACCGTTAGTGACGTACTAAGAGACAAACATCCTCCTCCGGCAAACCCGAACCCGGACTTATTCACCTTGCCCGAGGATTTTGCCGATATGCCACCATTATTACATATCGCCATAACTAGTAACCATGTCGAGCAAATTGCAAGAAAACTACATGGTGGTGGTGGCCCAACTGGCTCAACAAGCCCTTTTGAGTTTTGGGGATAGGTATTAGAAGGAAAATTCAGTAGGATAAAGGGTACTTCCCTTTATAGTACAGAATTTTTAGTCGAAAAGAGACTAGGAAATCATGAAGTGGTTCATATGACACATTTATTTAATATAATTAACTATTTTTTTCTACTCCTGTACTTTTATCTGGCATTAACATAGTCCCGAACACTTATATAAAGACATACAAAATAAGTCTGCAGAAAAGTCTATACTCTATTCCCCATAACAGTACGGCACAACCGTGCTGTTTTGTCGCCAAAACGATACGCTTAGCAGCCATACGCTTCTAAACCTGGGTAGTATTACGTGATCAACACTAATTTAACAACAAAATACATTAGGTACTACCAACTTAACAAACCACTGAATGTTTTTACTTCAAAGAAATTATTGTACTTAAGGCATTGCTCCAAACTTAAGAAAAACCTTATTCTTAATATGATAGTACTGGCAAGTTGAATTAAGAACAAAACAGACCACAAACAAGAGGTGTCAATTTGTCATGTTTCCAATTTCCCACCAAAGTTCCAGTTCAAAATTAAAAGACGAAATATGATAACTCTTCGTTATTAATAACTTCTTAAGATTTGATTCGTGTTTGTGAAGTGAAGAAAAATGTGTACGTTCCTTTTAAAATGGACGAAGAAGAAAATAACTGCACCGCTGAAGAAATTGCGTAAGTAGTAATAGAACCAACGGAAAACTTACTGCCTGAAAAGTTAAATGCTATTTATTTAAAATTAGTCGTCGGAAAAGTATTGTATGCAACGGTGTATAACTTGGTCTTAAAACGCTCGTGGCGTCTTTAATTGCGATGCTCGCCAAGGCTCGCATCGCAACTCACGACACTCGCGTTTTAAGATCCTACTTATACAACAGTTACAAAAAATACTATAACGTATGGCATCCGCAACATTATAATAGATAATAAAGGATTGTAAGAAGATCATGAAAGGTATACTAAATGCGAAACGTACCATTTCGCGGAAGGGACAATTCCATAGAATACCGAAATACGCGTACGCTAAGTGTTGTTTCGTTCTTTGAGACTTCAAAAAAAAGGAGGAGGTTCTCAATTCGGCTGTTTTTTACCTCAATGCCAATGTTTGTTACCTCATAACTCCGTCATTGATGAACCGATTCGAAAATATTTTTTTTGTTCGTATGTATGTACTTCCAGGTGGGTCCCATTTTTTCTAAATTCAGTTAGATTATGGGATCCATGAGGAATTGAGGGGACTCCTCAATTTTATTAGGCACACGTGTAGTGATTTTGGTATTTTCTGTTATAACTCGTGTATTTTCATCCGGAATCATAAATTTGGTGTTGAGGAATTGATGATGAAGACCACAGATGACTTATCGAATTCCTCAATTATGTACTTAAAAGTGCAAAAGTACGTCACAGGTTCTAATAAAATTCCGTTGAAATAGGAACTAATGAAGTGCCATTGGTGATGATCTTGGGGAATCGATGGAAGTCCTCAAATATTATCGGCCGACATACAGCGATTGGGTTTTTTTCTATAGCAATCAACGCATTTGCTATCGGAAATTAGTTCATGTGATAAACTGTAAAAAAAAAATAGGAAATGTTCTCATGGCTTGGCAGAGTACTAAATTGAAGTCGGTTAAAACTTTGTTTTTAAAGTAAATTATTTTGAAATTCTTATTAATTCTTATCTACTTAATTATTATTGAGGTCCAGTGTGCGTGCACCTTTGTTGCCCAGTCTAGTTGGAAAGGGTTGTTATAATCGTTTTCTTCATTATATTCAGGTCATTCTTTTCTATATATATTTTAAGGTTTGACCATTCCTCAAAGATGATGCCGCTATTGGTGGAGACTCCACAACGACGTAGCCGCTATGCCGCTATTGTGCTAGTAGGTAGGTAGTTAGGTAGTAAATTATTTCACAATTTTCTCAATTGACATTGACATCAACTAACATGTGTTTAATTATTTATTAGATAAGTAAATGACTTCGCAAAGAGGTTATCTGTAATGTGCAGTGACAAATAATAGGTATTGAATTGACATATCAATACTAAAATGAAAATTTCGACCTTAATGCATCGTGAATGCCTAACAACATTTCTTGTAGGAAATTAAATTCCTTGACTGTACAAGAAACTCCCATCATGTGATAAAAGTTATTAAGGTGAATTGACTGAAATTTCTGGGATCAGTAGACGCCAAAGCATATCTGAATTGAGGAAAGGAATGATTTGGGCTGCTGCCAAGGGGAAAGTTTTAAAGCACAATATTTAGTTTCAAGAAGTACTTAATTTCACAGTGTCATTTGCATATTTATGTCTGCGCTTTCAAGAAGTCGTCTAATGGTGGATTGATCACTATCTCATTCTGAGATCACTCGATGAGTGGAGGTAAACTTTTGTGAACGAATATCCTTCAAGTTCATGTTTTCCTTATCTTATACAAAGTTCTTACAAATCGTCAGCCTCAAATTTATGAAAATCGTTTCTCATTATTCTTTACTTTCGCTTACCATGACTTTTCTCGTGTTTAGCTGATAGTGAAGACGATTTAAATCGTCTTAGACTTTAAAGTCTAATTATGCATTTTATTGGAAAAAAATGTAAATGTTTGAAGTGCTTTAGCTCGGGGCTACAGAGCTACACTCAATTTGTAACAAGTTTTATAAACTTCCGAAATGTGATTGTAACTTTGTCTGTAGTCATTACATCAGCGTAGGTTTTAAAAAGATGCAAAGTAGGTACCCTTCTGTCTATCCTTATACAAAAACAGAGGTACGTGATTTTTTTGCGATCTTCGATATTTGAAATGATTGATATATTGAACAATATTGCACTTCCTGAATTTAGCTAGGTGCTTAGCTTACAGAGTTTGCTAAAACCGGAGATACATTTCCACTGTACAAACAAAAGCAAATGGACTATCTAGGTGTATAGGTATAACTTTCTTTCAAGACAGTTGTCTATTTCGCTTGATCAGATCATGTTGTAAAGCAGTCCAAAATATATAACGATTTAAATACGATAATTCCTCTTCATATAGTGCAAAAAAACCAACAGTGATAACGGACACCACCAGTACTTACATACAGCTAATGTTAAGACAAGTACACACGATACCTTACACTTTTTGATAAGTGTTCGGTCAGTTACGGGGTCCGAAGCCTCTGTTTTCGATATATGTTGACACAGCTTTGGCCACCTCATTGCCATGCGAACAAACAAAATGGTCGTTATGCAATTTGTGGTGCAGAATACTAAAGCCGCTGTAAAATAAAACCATCATTAGGAGGGCATACAACACGAAATTGAGTCTGAACCGAATATAGGCACTAGATTAAAAAGGGCTCGGTAGAAAAATAACGTGTCTTGTTTCTATCTAAGTAAGTTCCTGATTTAAATTATGAAGTACCCCTATGACGTATATACCCGTTGATATTATCAACTTATGAGACTAGCGGTTAATTTTTCTCAATGAACCCGTTTTCTCGTTCATAAATGTTTTGATTTTTCATAATGGTATTTTCTCAAACATGCAATGCAATATCGTCGTTACGTGCGTCATATTAGGCTTCGTAGGGCGTGCAGTACCGGGACCGGTTCCAAGATTTTCATTTCCGGTTCTGGGTTGGGGCCGGTACCGGGATTCCTGGTTCTCCCGGTTCTTTATGCTTGGCTGATTTATTTTCATAGTTTTTTTTCTTTATTACATAATTTAACTGACAGTCGTTAGAATAATTTGGAAAATGTAATAGGGAAAAAATAATAAAAATGTTTTAGTAATAAAACACTTTAATCAGTCTTCACCGTTAATTCACTGTACCTATGCGGTAGTCGGTTATTTGTAAAATACATCCGACAAAGCCTGAGATTTGTTGAGAAGTTTTTCAATCTTGACCATGAAACTGCAACCCTCAGCATCAGTCGTTTCTGCGATAATGTCGGTTTCTAAATACACACCGATATTTTCAAGTTTTTGTTGAATCTGTTCAATAAACTTTTTTGCGGGTAATGAGCTTAGACCCTTATAAGGCCCACATTTTTAAATTTGAAGGGGCCACTGAGTGATAGTGAATGCAAGTTTAAACTTATGTATCTGTGGTTTTTGCTTGAGGAATACTCATCAAACGAAATTGCAAATTTTTCATGTTCAATTTTTAGTTTGTTATGATATCCCTCTTAAGAACGACTCCGTCCCTATGGCAGTAAAAAGCAAGCTATTTAACACATGCATTCTACCAGTGCTTACTTACGGATGCCAAACCTGGGGACTGACAAAGTCTTTAAGCCAAAGATTGGAAGTATGCCAACATGGGATAGAGACAAGTATGATCAACATTAAAAGAACCGACAAATGGAGACTTGGAAAGATCCGGAAAGCCACAGGCGTAACAGACGTTACATCTAGAGCAAAGCGGTTACAATGGAGGTGGCTTGGACATCTAATAAGATCCAACAAAAATAAATGGTCACAAGAAGTAACATATTGGTATCCGAGAGGCAGCAAAAGAAGTCGGGGAAGACCATTAAAAAGATGGGAAGATGACCTGCCAAAAGGATGGTGTAGCAGTGCATGAGATCGAGATCTCTGGCGCTCATTAGAGGAGGCCTATGTCCAAGGGGACACCCCAAACCAGAAAATAGTTATTAATAATTAAACCTAGTTATTATGTTATTAAGTTTGGCGAATAAAGGCTATTTTTATTTTTATTTATATATTAAGATCCCCTTTATCTCATATTGTTTTTCTTTGTGGTGTTGCTTGTAAAACAACTTCCCTAATTGAGTTTTTAGACTTGGGAATCTTGTTGCCCGTTGTTTCTAAAACCTATCTACTTAATATCTGCTAATGTATGAAAAGGAATTGAATTCCAATGCGACCACGCGGGATATTCTAGTTGCCGTCGAAGGGGCGGGGCGGTTGAGACAACCGATCTTGCAACGCCGCACATAATGCTTCACACTTCTCACGATTCACGACAAATGCGACGTTGCCGTTGCGTTACATTTACTGATAACATAAATTTATATTTGAAGTTACGGAAGGAACCGGAAGAACCGGGACTCGGTGCTCGGTACCGGTTCTTTGGATTCCAAATAAATCCCGGGATTTCCCGGGAAATTGAGAACCGGTATTTCCCGGGAGCACGCCCTTTCGAAGTATCACATTTCGAGCGGAACAATTCGAAAGAACTGTTAAGGAATTTCATACAAAATTGGAGGCCTAGGCCGGGAAGTAATTATTTTTTAATTGTAAACTAAATATGGCGTCTATGTTCATGAACAGGCTAAATAGCAGATCTTTTTTATTATTTTTTGTCTAGTGGCTGAATGGTTATCAGACCAAAAATATCCGCGGTAATGCCTATTACACACGAACTGATTTAAGAAAAGAAATCTGGATCATTCAATGTGTTGATGAATAAAAGTAAAATATTGTCTATGCGTAACTCACTAGAGACTCTGCATTTATTTTATTTATATCCTCTGCATTTATTTTAATTATTATAGAAATTAAGATACTCATTATCAGTTTGTGTATAATGGCCCTAATAGGGTCTATTCGAACACTACACACGCGTAATACGGACGACTTCCGTAAAAAAAAACATGGAGGGATAAGAGGCAAAAGTAAAAGTCTTTTGTCGTGTAGCTGGATTTTATATTTGTGGTTGATATTTATAAATAAAATTTCAAAATGAGTTCCGATGATAACAGCGACGAAGAAACTTATTGTACTCCGCCGGAATTGAGGACGGAGGCCGAATCATCAATGAATAACTTGTTGCCGCCAAAATCTAAGGACAAGTACATAAATACAGGTAGGTTGGTTTTTTGAGTGGTGATATTTCTTATTTCATTGCATATGTTTGAGAAAAGCACTATACATGCCTAGCCTTGAAAAGGGCTTGCCGGCTTCGTATCACTATCCTACTTCTATACCTACACACCCGGCAAGCCCTTCTTCCCCGGCGGCTGCAGTAATGTACTACTTTTATACTCCTCGACCTTAATGTTTGAATTGAGACTTCGTACACCAAACTTAAATCACATACTTTTTACTACCCAACCAGCAAAACAGTCTTATAAGGAAAGCTTTTTACAGCTAATGATCGAGAAACAGTCGTAAAAAGGAGCTAAAGCTGCCAAATCGCCGTATAAAAGAACTATATTCAACTCTTTAGCATTTTTGCATTTTGGGCGTAAAACCATGTCGACTAAACGTTTTCTCGACATGTTTACAGCGCGTTTACCCAATTATTGTATAAAGGTGTCAAATTTCACTTTTATACCACTTCAAGTTCTAAATTAGGTGTATAAAAGCTTCTAACTTTCTAATTAGCTGCTGAAGAAGTCTTTATAGCACCATCATTCGACATTGTTCCCGTGGAAGCATTACAATGGTAAAAAAGCTGCTTATATGACCAAATAGCATCTCAGTTACTCATAAAGCACTAAGTGTCATATAAAAGATATCGATTCACTATTACAGCACTTGCCGAGAGAAAGTTCTAAAAGTGATTGTTATAGCACGCGCAAGTGATTGTTTAAAGCCATCTTGCAGCAAAAAGTAGCATAAATTATCTTTGAAATCTTTTACAGCACCAAACCGCAATTCATGAGTTTACGTTAGAGGCTCACATATTCTAGAAAATAGATAATAATCAATGGACCAAATTCACTGTGTGTTTGTATAGTCAGTACTTTGCTAAAAGAGAGAAGATTTATCATATGCAATATGGAACCCCAATATTGTCTGTAATGGCGTCTACATAGTAATGTAAATGTAATATATTTAATTTCTATTTTGCAACTGAAAGTCGAGTAAAGGTCGTAAGATAGCAAACGTACTTATATCATGGCGGAACAATTGCTTTTGATATTATAATTTTATAAATAATTTCTTAATATCTCGAAAATAAAGAGGCCCGTTAAAATAATAACTAGAAATATAAGGAAGATAATCGAAAAATTAAAAATCGCATTGAAATTTAGTATGTTACACGAATAATAGCTAACAACGAAAACATTATTTATTAAGAACATGGCTACCATTCTATAGTTGTTGAGTAGAAAAAAAAAAATTTTGACTTACTTTAATTATTTTCTTATTTTCTGACCCAAATAACACACATTTATTAACGCTGCAAATACATCGAACATTTAGTGCTATTAAAGCTCGCCTCGTTGCGATCAATCGACTAAACAGCTGAGTGAATGCAACAAAGTAGCTATCACAGCACTATTAAGTTGGGAAAAAGCAATTTTGTTGCTTTCAACCGACCTATTAGTCGACTAATGCTGAAATGATAGCTATTATAGCATTGACGGTGCTGTATGTCGCTTTGTCTCGACTTTTATACCATCATTTGGCTCTTAACTCGACTATTTTATGACAATTATAGCACTTTAAGCTGAGTAAAGTGTGCCCAAATCGCGTCGAGTAAACGTTTACAGATCTATTACTCGACAGTTTGAAGACCCTTTTCGCAGCTTTAGGTGAAAATAGAAACGTGCTCTCGACTTTCATACTTAGTTTTGCTGGTTGGGTATGGAGCTCCCACCTCAACATATCATAACTGTTGAGACAACTAAAATGAAATTGACCAATCACGTGGCGCCTTTACTGAACTGTAATGTATTTGACCAATAGGACGCCGTCATGAGAAAGTGAAAAGGTAAATAGACGTCAACGCACAAAAAAGGAAAAGCCGTTGATAGCACTTCGTTTTTCAATAGATACCAAGTTTATTTAATTAGTTCAGTTGAGTCGTAGAAAAAGTATTGTATACAATAGTTATATAATTAGCTTTTTAAGTCCCGTATATATAAGAAAACTAAATATCGTAAGTACTATCTTCTACTCTTGCAAAGGCTTTTTGACTTTTCAAGCAAGGTAAGTGTGGCTTCCTCTTACATTTATTGAGTTTAATTTGTTTAGTTATTTATTGAGGAGTTAAAGACGTTTCGTCACTGTCACTACTAATTTTCTTACTTTTTATTTAAACTGTTTAAGTTTAGCTTCGAAAAGAAAAGTTATCACACCGCCGGCGTCCGTAATGTTGCAGTGATTGTCTAAATACCAGTCCACCAATCACAAAGCGTAGTTTTCTTTTTTTTATGCCCTGGATACAGCAGCAAGTTTAAGTCTATTTTTGACACATCACGTGACGCTGCTACGTTCCGGTACGCCATACATTGGCAATTTTGTATCGGATCGAGTCTCCTTAAACAAGGACACATATTACTGAAATACGAGCTTCTATTTTCAATTTTTTTTCAATTGTCTAGAGCGTATCGAAACAGTTATTGGGGTTGTTTCGGAAGTAACATAGACTATTCAACGATGAAAAGAGTGACGGTGCAGTGTTCTCTATGAAATCTTAATACACAGATTTCAATCGACGAGTACAAAAACAATTTTTCGATTCAGGTAGGGGGGGAGGGGGGGGGGGAGGTTAGGAAATACAAGCTGCGGCTGCAAAGTGTGTAACAGACTTGCATAAATAAACTTTCCATTTCCTTTCCCAGAATAAATTTTCTTTGCCAAATGATAATTTAAGAAAAGATGTTTGGGACGAGATACTTTGGGAAAAGATTTTGGCCATACTCGTATATTAGGAATCCGCAATCGCGACGATAAGTGGGCGTTTGCTAGCAATTCCATGTAACTAAGACGGGACGGGCATCTATCGAACCATAAAATTTACTTTTTTTCATTTGGCTTTTCACATTTGGCTAGGGTATTTTGCCAATGTCGACGTTAGTCTATTAATATTTCACATGAGAGGAGATCGGTCATCACAAAGAAGATTTTTGGGGAGGCTATTAGAAGGATCTCATAACTGCTGCCAAGAATTTCTCAGGTTGAAATGAGCCAGGGTCATTAGATCAGCGAATGAATACAGTTCAATGACTGGGAGCCAATCATAGCTTCTTTTGCCCGCATGTCTGCTTGCTTGCACATGTCATCTTGCCTTCAATGCCACAGTGACCAGGAATCCAGGCAAGTATTATTTGAAGACCCTTCTTTGTACATAAATAAAAAGAACTAGTTTGACTTTTAAACTTAAAGGAAACCAGAAACCCTGTACGTCTGATTTTCAAGTTTGTTTAAATTAACATACATAAATACACATCATCCTCCTAGCTTTTTTCCCGGTTGTGCCCTAAAGGAGCCCGGGGTCCGCTTTGACACCTAATCCCAAGATTTGTCACAGGTACTAGTTTTACGCAATCGACTGCCATCTGACCTTCCAACCCAGAGGGAAAACTAGACCTTATTGGGATTAGACCGGTCACGATGTTTTCCTTCACCGAAAAGCTAACGGTAAATATTCCGTACATAAGTTCCAAAAAACTCATTGGTACGAGCCGGGGTTCGAACCCACGACCGCATGACAGCCGCAAGCCTGAACCACTGTGTTTTTTAAAATGATTGCGTGGTTGCTAATAATAAACTGATTGCGTAAATTTTTGTATAAAGGTGGGTCCACATTTGTAACATTTTGCCGATCACGGTCATGCGTATCGTATCGAGCTCGCGTATCCTAAAGCTGGGTCCAAATTTGTATCATTTTATGGTATCGTATCTCAATCGTATCGAAAAACAGCGCAATCATGCGGCGCACCGTACCTATCTGACCGCTTGGGATCGATGTTGACACGCGTTTACAAAGCTGGGGCCACATTTATATAATTTTGCCGATCACGATCACGCGTATCGTATCGATCTCGCGTACCTACCCTTAGTATGAACGCTCACTTTGAGCACACCGTATCACTAGTATCGTCGCGTACAAAAATGCGTCGATACTAACCGTAGCGTACCACCGTATTGTGTCTTAACGCCGTATCATTAAGTGTGGACGCTCATCCGTATTCCCTTTGATGATCGGGGAAACCGCCACGAGAGAGACCATGGAGTATCGACTATCAAACCATAACTTCGTATCGTGATACAGTATCAAAACACGTCCATACTTACCGATCTTCATACGCGTATCCGATCGTGAGTGTGCTGGGTATATAATAAACGCTGAACATCGATCCTGAGCGATACGGCGCGCTGCATGATCGCGCTGTTTTTGCGTCGATACGCGTCGGTACTACGCGACGGAGATACGATACGACAAAATGATACAAATGTGGACCCAGGTCAAGGTATTTCAACCTACTAATAACATCCCACACTGGTCAATTGCGGTCAATGTTCCTACCCGGAATACTTCTAGCCCTATAAACCATAATGTCGGTCTTCAGGACGTTACACAGCCGGTGAGCAGTAGTATTACGCTCTCAAACCGACAGCAGCATCTGGAAACCACTGATTAAGGGACACAGCAGGACCACGCATATGCGATTGATTAATCAAATATCGTATGCGTAGCGTAACGTACGTACGTATCGTAGTCAATACGTTACGTACGCTACCTACGCAGTTACCTATCAGATCATTCACACGTAAATTGAAATAGTCCGGTGGGGTAAGACCACCTTAACGTACACTGCAGCCAAGTCTGAAGTCACTAGACGACGCGTCGCCCTATCTTACGCAATTAGTTTGGTTTCCGCGCCAGTATCTCAACAGCCCACCTTATATACTCTATATAAAATATGATGAGTAAATTAACAATAGCTTACAATTTGCCGAGAGATTTGGATGTGAGTCCGTGAATAACTTCAAGAAACAAAATATCACAATAGTGCATTGTCCGATGATTGACAGCAGGCTGTAGGCAAATCTAAAAGATTGTATTTGAAATCTGAAACAATCATTAAATTCAATGATTCGCTGCAGGAATTTACCTTGCAACAAAAAAAAACGTTGTAGATGTAGGTATTTATTTGTCAATCACCAGAAATTTCTAATAGTAATGAGTATTTCGACAAATACAAAGTCATTGAAAATCACATGTACAAATGAGATTATAGCTTTGAAGTTCGGAAGTATGTTTTGGGTAATCTCCGAAACCGCTTATCCGTTTTCACAAATTCTTTCACCTGCATGTAGGTCTTTCTGGGTGGGTTATATTTTATCATGCGCAGTTGCCTGTCCGTTTTTAGTAATCCGCGGGCGAAGCACCAAAAACATGCTAACACTTTTAAATAAACGTATATTTTGGCTACTATGTTTAAAAATCAAATTGGAGGGAAAAGTAATACCTATAAAGTGCTGCTTTATGTAACTATAAAAATAGTAGATTGTACAACAAGTGCATAAAACGAGCCATTATTTTACCTGACACGTTTGTATCACATAAAAGAACAAGTACACTCTGTTTTTCACCCCCTGGAACTTAAGTGAGTAGTTCTAATTGTACTTGGGTTAAAACGCTATATAGTCAAGATGTACAATGGTCAAAACGTTTATTACTTAATTAGCATTTGTTATAATTAAATAATGTACGTGGCAAAATCAGCATGAGGCGAAACGTGTCTATGCCATCATGTGCCTACAAACTGTACACACAAAACGTACAATAAAGAAAATTGATAAGTTAATATTATATAAGGAGTTTTTGTTATAAGAAGTGATTCTTAATAAAAAAAACTCCTTGATACCACTTGTCAGCTTAGAAACTATACTTGTCACTGATAAGTAGAGTTAGGAATTTTGGTGGCATTGGGTGAACAAAGAGGAATGGAGTCCTTGTTATATTTTTTTTGATTGAATGAATGAATGAATAAATGATTGTAAATGATAAATCAATAATGCATAATAAAATGTATTCGTTACATACAAGTAAATTGATTCATTAAATTAAAACATAACACATGTTTTGTTAAAATGTGTAATTTTGTCTCTATTTACAATCTCAATTTTCCGTTGGAATAAGTTTCAGTATACTACTGATAATTTAGATTACCTCGACAACGGTAAAAACTTTTTGAGTAGTTTTTCTAATACAGCATGCAAGATTTTGAAACTTTAATTCCAGTTGCAAGTTGTTCAAGGTCTTGAATACATAATCATTTTATTTTAATAGTAAAATTTATTGACATGTAATATTTTGAAATCTACATAATATATGGCTTTATCATTCAGTTATTCAATTATTCAAATAAAAAAAAATACAATGGCGACTCCACTGCACTACTTGTGCTAAAAATGCCACCAGAATCCTAACCCTACTGATAAGATTTAATTACTGACTTTTCTTTATGTCATTTCCTTTCACAATTCAAATAAGTGTATTTGCAATGTAGGAAAACAATTAATTTGTAGCAAAAACCAAAAAGGTAAAGCGACAGTACTGTATGGATTACATCGCTTCAACTGAGGGAATACTCCCTTTTGACGGTCGGTGACCACTTCTGGATTTGACCACTGCTGCATTTGACCACAACGGTATTTGACTACTTCTAGATTTGACCACCGCGGCTTTAGACCACTTCTGCATTTGACCACTTCTAGATTTTACCACTTCTGGTTTTGACTACTTCTTGATTTGACCACTTCTGAATTGGACCAGTTCTGCATTTCACCAGCTTTTATATTATATATGTATATTTACAGTAAGTATGCAAACAAAAAAAATCATCTGCGTTAACCTTCCGACATTTAAGACGCAAAAACATTCCCTCCCACGTTAACACAGGTTTTAATAATAAACTTGTCGAATATAAGAATCGCAAGATAATGTTATTGAAAGTAACAAATACCTAAGTATTGATTACTTCTTTGAAGTTCTTATCCCAAGCACTTTATTTTCATTACTATGAAAAAAATGGAAATGTGGAAATAATTCATAACAGCAGCAGTTTTGGGTGTAACTGTTATATTATCATTTTAGTAATTACGTGGACTAAAAATCCACCAAAATATTAGTTATCAAAAAAATCGATATTTAACCAATTCCGAAAAACCTGAAAAAAGAGGAAAAATATTTATAGATATTGAAATTTTTGTTTTGGTTAATTTACAGGAGCTCTTCAAGAATAATAAATAAATCACACAAAAAACATAATGGATGTGTCATTTATTTTTATATATTTACTTCCCGATGGAAATTTTTGTGGATTCTTGGATAAGGCATCGTAGATGTACATTTGTAAATTAAACAAACAAAAATAACGCTGTTATAAATTAATGTTTGAAAAAAAAACGTAATTTTCCTGGGGTAACTGGCCACTTATGAAAAGTTATTTTTATGTATGAATTATTAATCAGATTGAGGTTTGTCATTCGTCATTGAAATTAAATTTTCCTTGAAATCCTCAAAACTAGTGATTAATTAATCAATTTGATCATGCATTCCATACAATTCCAATTTATAAAAAATAAAAGAGGCAAAGAAACATTATTACAGGATGAGTACCTACAGATATAATTTAAGTACGTGTAAAAAAAAACGGAACTAGCCATGGAGGTGTGTTCGAAGGGTTTTTTGTAGTTCAACTATAACATTAAACAAAGAGAAAACCGCGATAGTTCAAAAGCCAACGCATACGTGCACGCCAAGAAAGATTGATAACGAGGCGTTATTGACTCTGAATTCATGCAAAGAGGAGGTTTGTAATAATTTCCAGCCGTAAAAACTATCCTATTTCCTTCCCCGGGACTCAAGCTATCTCTATACCAAATTTCATCAAAATCGGTTCAGCGGTTTAAGCGTGAAGAGGTAAGAGACAAACAGACAGACAGACAAACTTTCGCATTTATATTATTAGTATGGATATTAGTATAGATATGGATCTTTGACATAGGGCGCGCGGTCGTGTCCGGGTTTCGTGTCGGGTACCAGTGTCCGTGTAACACGAATGCGGTTTTAAGTGACCGGTCCGAACGGATCCGTGAAATTAACGCACGGGTACCCGTGTACACGGATACCTGCGTCCTATTTACACGCGGGTACTACCCGTCCTTTTGGTCTAGTGTGTGTGTTCGTAACTTTGCAGTCCAACTTTTTTTGTGGATAATAGCAGATTGATAAATGCAATAAATTATAACATTTATGACCAAGCACATTCAGTTCGCAATGCAAATAGAGTAAAATAATACAATTTTATTATATTTGCCTCAACTCAAACGGTCACGGGCGGTCCGAATCCGCGTGTTATGAGAACCCGCCCGCACGGGTACACGGGTACCCGGACACGAACCCGGTCACGCCCGCAGACCGGGCGGGTTCGGGCGTGTCCGGGTAGAACGGACGCTTAGCACCGCGGCACCGCGGGTTTAAGAACACCGGTAAATGGGCGGGCGTGTAACACGAGTAGCGGGAGCCCTATTTGACATCTTTTGACATTTGAAGTCCAACGATATCCATTTGCTGTCAAATGCAGAAGTGGTCAAATGCACAAGTGGTCAAATGCAGAAGTGGTCAAATGCACAAGTGGTCAAATGCAGAAGTGGTCAAATGCAGAAGTGGTCAAATGCAGAAGTGGTCAAATGCAGAAGTGATCAAATGCAGAAGTGGTGTGGTCAAATCCAGAAGTGGTCAAATCTAGAAGTGTTCAAATGCAGAAGTGTTCAAATGCAGCAGTGGTCAAAGGCAGAAGTGGTCTCCGACCGTCACAAGGACTAGTTAAGGGTTGTTCGTACCCCTGGATCACGGACACGGTCAAGCTCATGATGCGTTTGCGTGACAAGGCCGCAGCAGAGTTTCATAGAAGCCAGTCTGACAGTAAAAAACAATACTACAAAGACTTGAAATCTACTGTCAATAAAGCAATGTTCATGATCCTAAGACACTATGGAATAACCTGAAGTCAACTATTCTGCCTAAAAAAACAGTGAACTGCCTGCATCATTTGACAACCCAACTATAATAAATAATCATTTTCTAAGTCTGCCCGGAACTTCACAAGTTTCTATATCACAACTGACATACCTTGAGTTCCACAGGCACAGCGACTCTATATTTACATTACTTCCAATTAGTTCAGTCAAATCGATAAGATAATTAATAATTTGAAATCAAATGCTGTAGATATCGATGGTATGAGAATATAAATTTAAATCGGTTTAACCATTAACATGGCAAGACATGAAGGAATGTAGCCAGCTATCACTCGGAATGTTTTTTGTGATAGTTATTGGATAAAAAGAACTATAGTTAAGAAAAAAAAATGAAAACCATTCTGAAAGTTAGTTTTTCAGGACGTCCGTTAAAACGGACATAGCCACGAATCGTAAAAAATGATTGCCTTTGATGTTGTCCTAAAAAACGGACAATACTGTCATGCAGGTCACGAAAATTAAATAAAAAAAATGTCGTCAACCAAAAATAAGCTTGAATACACTGAATAAAATCATTCTGAGCATCATCATCATAACAGCCGAAAGACTTACACTGCTGGACATATGCCTCCCACGAAGAGTGCCAAAGTGACCGGTCCTGCGCCACCCGCATCCAGAAGACTCCCGCAACCTTTACCAGATCATCAGTCCATCTTGTCGAGGGTCTACCCACACTGCATCTTCCGGTACGTGGTTGCCACCAAAGTATCTTTCCACCCCAACGGCCATCGGTTCTACGTGCAATGTGCCCTGCCCACTGCCACTTAAGTTTAGCGATCCGGAGGGCTATATCGGTTACCTTGGTCTTGCTGCGGACAGCCTCATTTCTGATGCGATCACGCAGAGAAACTAACAGCATAGCCCTCTCCATTGCCCTTTGGGTGACTTTGAGCCTTCTTATGACGGCCATAGTAAGCGACCACGTTTCAGTGCCATTAGTCATCACTAGCAACACACACTGGTCAAATACTCTCATCTTGAGACACTGCGGAATATTGGACGAAAAGTGAGATTGGTCGGTAGTTCGTCGGTGGTGTAACCTTTTTGAGGAATAGCACCACCACACCTCTGTTCCGTACTTTTGGCATTTTCCCTTCCAGTAAGACGGAATTGAACAAATGCTGAAGAGCCGTAGGGACCGGGTTTCCACCCGCCATCAGCAGTTCGGCTGTTATTCCGTCTACACCTGGTGCCTTGTTGTTCTGGAGCTGTTGAACAACCTTTACAAGCTCATACAGGCTGATTTCCGGGGTGTCGTTGGAATAGAGTTGGGTTAGTCGAGCTAGAGGGTCCTCCACAAGACTAACCTCGGGTCCGCGAGTTAATGTGTATAGTTGTCCGTAAAAGCGCTCTACCTCAACCAAAAGCTCAGGTTTAGAAGAAACGATTATACCATCTTCAGTTTCCAATTTGGTGAGCTGGCTCAGTCCAGTAGTCAAATCTCTCCAAAACACTTTAGCGTCCTCGTTACACGGGATAGCCTCTTCAATAGCTTGTATTGAATTGGCGCAGAACGCGGGTAAAGCAATTGCAGATCTCTTTATTGAGCTACTGGTGTAAAGTGACATTGGATGAAGACCTAGGCAACGTTTCGCTCCCTTCCTTTGTGAGCTTCTAACAACTCGGAGGCTTATGGGGGAGGGGAGTGAGGTGTTGCTGTGTGAACAGAACATGTGAACACAACTGGAGGGCTCTCTAGCTCAACAGCTAGAGAACCTTTTAGTTGTGTTGGTTCATTGGGCGTTGAAGAACTTAGACCCAAAGGCACGGCGAGCTTCCACAAACCAGTAATTGAATTCGTCTAAATCGCCGTCTAGGAAACGGAAACAGTTTTGGAGTTCCACATGAAAGCTCTCGGTTTTGAATTTTGATAGGTGCTGTATGGAACAACTTCATCAATCGAGAGAGTTCTTGCTTGACACATATATTAAATGTGCCTCTTACCAGACGGTGATCGCTCCCGGTTTTAACTGTATTGATGATCACAGAGACAACATTTAATGTATCCCTCCTCGTCGACAGGATGAAGTCAGTCTCGTTTTTAGTTGGTCCACTTTCTGTGCTCGCGTTACGTTTAATGGCAAGGTCCGTTTTCTGTCACAATGTGAAACAAACTATGTATCCATAAAAGTCGGCACTATCCGTTTATTATGACATGCTCAATGGTACGTAGCCACCTATACAATCGATAATGTCACAAAAACAGGACCAGCTTTAAATCATCCTTTTTGACTTAGAATTAATTGAATATTTAATTACATTTATATCAAAAACGAAAGTTTAACTCCCCTGAAGGTTAATTCAACAAAAAGAAAACCATTTTTTTATTCGTAATTGTTTTATGAGGCCAGAAACAAACGCCAACGCAAATTTCGAAAATCATTGATTTCAAGTGACGCTCGCGCACAAATTGAACGTTGCACACTATTGGCGTATGCAAGAAATATATAGTCATATTCTCGCCATTTCGTTTGGCGTATTTACTTTTCTAGCCAGAATGCGCGTTCAAACTTTGCACGGCATTTACTAACTGTACTAAAAAAGTGACAGGAAAGCGTTAAGGGTTAAAGAACTTTATTTTTTCAAAGATATTTTACATTTCACTCTAGAGAACTTAGCTCAAATAAACATTATAGGTAAGCGCCGCAAGGCGCTGGTACAAAGTACAGCTCATATAACTAAAACCTAGGAACAACAAACAATATCGAATACATACTCTCGAAAAACAAAACATATTGAAGCTAGGTTGATAACTACAGACAATATATGTATTTTTATCTGTAACAGAAAAAACAGAAAAATGAATTTAAAGGAAAACTATGATATCCGATCATAGTTTTTAAGTACTTATTGAAAAAAAATACTTTGTTGTTAAATGTACTAAATTAACGATCCATTTCCGCGTCGCTTTCGGATTACTCTTAATTTCGCCATCAGCTCTCTTTTAAACTGGGAAAATTCAGCGTGATCAATGAAATTCATGATTTTAACTGAATACTAAGACGGGTTGAAAAGAGATATTATTTTGTTAAAAACTTTCTTATATCAATTAAAAAAAGGGGGCTTATATGTATATATGTACGAGTATCTAGGTATCTAGAGGCACATGTTAAATATAATATAGGTGCAGTGCCAAACCTAGCGTTTTCAATGATTCTGCGACACTGATAACGGGGCATGATCATGCTGTTTTGTTTGATTGAAGTTTAGTGTTTAGATATAGATAATAATTTATTCTATGGTGTTTAGTTTGTTTTCTGTTTGTTGGCGCTAGTAGTACTGCTCGCCTATGGGCTGCGTTCACTTTTACCATTAAGGCACATACGCACGTAGTGGTTTGTTGGGATGCAACTTTTTGCAGGCCGACAAACCATTACTACTATTTTATATTTAATACTATTTAATTTTATAAAAAAAGCTATTTATTCCTTTTTTGTAAGTTTTATGTCCGTGTTTTAGTTGAGTGTGTATTTCTTTTTAAATTTTTCTTATTAATCCCTGTATTTTTTTATTTCTTTTTTTTATTATCTGTGTTGTGTTGTCACGAATCTTTTGTTGACATGTAAATTCGCTTTATAAAATAAATGACTACGATAACAATAGCTTTTTTTAATTTCGTCATAGTCGGTGTGAAAAATAGTATGTGTCAGTCGGTAGCAATAGTTATTTGTGTCACAAGGGAGCAAAATAGTATATTTACAGCGAGGGCGGTGTATTGAATCCTGAGCGTAGTGAGGGATACAAGTGTTTACGCCCGAGACGAAAATAATTTTGCTACCGAGTGACACATACTATATTTCACACCGACTATGAGGAAATTTAAAAAAGCTATTGTTAAAATATACCTAAATTATCTTAATTTTTGTTACTAATTTTTAAATATTACGATATATTTATAATTTTTTATACAACATTGTTAGAGTTAAACTTGAAATATGTTCGTTTTGAATCGACTACGATGAAATTACAATCGATTATTTTATTAACATCTGTGTTCAATTGGCACATTGCGTACAAATGTTCCAATGCCAATGTATAAATTAAAAAAGTAGCGTTTTGGTCCCTCACGTCGTGGAGCAAAACTTACTTTTCCGAATGAAAGGTGTGAAAAATTATTTTCGTCTCGGGCGTAAACACTTGTATCCCTCACTACGCTCAGGATTCAATACACCGCCCTCGCCGTAAATATACTATTTTGCTCCCTTGTGACACAAATAACTATTCCATCCCTTTCGAACCAGTTTGTAACATTTATTTCACTCCGAAGTGGGGGTAGTCAAAATGGCCGATTTGTAGGCGTCAACAGCTCCTTCTGGTGTGCTGAAACGTTGATCACGAAGACTTTGCTTAATTTTGGGGCACGTTAAGAAATCGTTAGGGCTCAAGTCAAGGCCTGTAAGACGGGTGATCTATTGACATTTTGACTGCACAAAACCGTCTTTGTTTGGCGGGCGGTGTGCGAGCTTGCATTGTCGTGGTGCAGTATCATACGACGTCACGAGTTGTTTTTTCGAAACTCTGTGATGACTTGTGGCAAACAAACAGTGGTATACCAATCAGCGTTAACCGTTTTGCGATCTTCTAGTACAATAATGGCGACGTGGCCACAAATGAGGCAACCATTTGTTTGAAGTGCTCCTTAAGCGTATGACTTTGGTCGGTTTTGGCTCATCTTGGAAGACCCAGACAGTTGACTGCTGCTTTGAATCTGGGTCATAAGCTTATTTTATCCAAGACTCATCACCACTAACTACATCATAATCGTGTTTTGACTCTCCTCGGTTGAATCGCTGCAGAGTTTTGCGACACCATCTAACACGGGCTGTTTTTGGTTCTTGCTAAGCAAATGTGGTATCCAACGAGAGATCAACTTTTTTACGCCGAGTTCTTCGTGCAGAATTTTTTGGATAGTAGTCCCTGAAATGCCCACGGATGCTTCTATTTCACGGTGTGTCTCATGACGATCTTCGACGATTAGCTGCCGCACGGCGTTGAGATTCTCTTGCGTCATGGCGGTTTTTGGACGACATTCACGTGACTTGTCACTGAGGCTAGAGTGCCCACGTTGAAATTCTAAATACCAGCGTTCTACAGTCCTAAGACATAGTGCTGCATCACTAACCACAGAAGTCATCTCCACAAAGCACTGAAGTCGAGTTAATCCCGTTTGAATGTTGTAGAAAATTATCGCACGCATATATTTCATTTAACTACGCTTACGAAGCGGGTAACATCTACTATAATATCAAAAAGAATGGTCAGTAATTTATTATCAACCTCTTCAGTTATGTTCCTACTCAGGTATAGATAATAAATACTACACAGATATGGAACGTCATGATTGATTTTGACATTCAATGTCTAATACAAACAATACATACCGTGCCTTTGTCTTATGTAATTTACGTATATGCCATAGCATTTTCTAAATACTGCATAAATACAAACATGCCTCCACAAAAAAAGCTCATTACGAGGTCGTGCATTCGTGGATAGAAAATAATGCAGATATAGAGGTTCGAGATTCAATGTTCTTTTGTACCAACAACACGTGCAACACGACATGTTGCGTCCAATAGACATACGGTTAAGATATGATTTCAATTGTGAGCTCGTGAAGTTTGTTGTGGGTTGTAACATACCGTGGACGTAGTTTAATAATCCTATATTTAAAGATTTTATAGAACAATGTGTACAGTTAAATTCGATAAAAACAAAGATACGCCTGTCTGAACAATTTGCTATTAGAGGTAATTATTATTATAATAAAATATAAAAACCATTAACAATCAAATGTTCAGCTATATATTATCAAACAATGTCCATAGTCCATGGTAGACGTGTGCGCCGGTCGGCGTGGCGTACGCCGCCGGTCATATATGCCACGCCGCCGCCGCCGGTCATTCCACCGGCGTGGATTCGGCGTGAAAATAGCGTGCAGACTATTGTGACTTGGGGTAAAATTTTGGTCTGTGCTACACTCAAACAAGCCACACAAACACAATGTGCATACGGCTACTATGCCTATACATACTATACATAGCTCAGCCTTCGGCTTCACTTGCCTCCCCTTTTACCTTGGAAATTTGGGCCTCAGGTTTCGCTTGCAAGACACCCAAAGATAATGAGTGTCCGTAGGGACTCGCATTGAGAGCGCTCTCTAAAGAGATGCTTTGGGCCTTTCATTCCTACATAAAACTTTTGGCCTCGCTGCCACCTCAGGATAGTAAGTAGCCTCTCTTAAGGCTTTCATTGTCACGAAAAGCTCAACCTTCGGCCTCACTTCCTTGGCCGCTCACCTTCGGGATTTGGTCTCCAGTTTCGCTTGCAATACACTTGGGGATAGTAAGTGTCCGTAGGGCCACCCACGGGCCTTCAGCCCCCGAGCTCGCAAAGCGACCGCTCTCTAAAAGCATGCTTAGGGCCTTTCAATCCTACGAAAAGTTCCGAAAGACAGCTCTCTGAAGAATTGCTTTAGGCCTTTAATTCCAATGAAATCTGCCTCGCCGCTCACCTTCGGGACTTTGGCCTCAGGTCTCGCTTGCAAGACACCTGAGAATAGTGAGTGTCCGTCGAGCTCGCCCTATGGCGTTCGGTTCGGTCGGGCCTGGGGCTCGCATAGGGAGCGCTCTCTAAAAGGATACTTTGGGCATCTATATAATATTATTGACGAACACTTGTTGTTGTCGTATTATGAGGGTGTTTATTTAGATTCGACGTGAAGTGTTACACGTAAACCGCACAGTCTATGTGAATTAAATCTTTATTTGTCAGATATATGGTCAAACACTGATTACCTACACACAAGACATATTGATATATTTCTTATAAAAGTACATACTGACTATAAACTAACAAAATAATAACAAAACTACATAATATTTACAAATAAAAAACCGGGTCTAAATCTGTGCCGTGCGGCAAGGTGCCCATAAGGCTGGCGGCATTACCACGCTGGATAGCAATGCTGATCCATTGCGCCAGATAGCCGCCAGCCCGTTGGTCACCACTTCCTTCCACGACACGCTTCGCGAGCTCCTTGAATACTGCGTGTGCTCCGGGCCCCCACGGCCCAAGCGTTTCAACCCCAAACGGCTCAAACATGCAGCCAGAATCAATGGCTGCATATTTGTGCCGCTTGAGGTTTTCAGCTGTGTTAGCGGCAGCCCCAGCCCTTGTCGAAGTCCCTGAAAGATGGGATGGGGCAAGGGTATCCACACATGTGGCATCCCATACTAGGGGCCGACCCAACTTCCAGGGAACAAGGGTCATGCCAGGAACCGTCGTCCCGCGCGAGACCTGATGGTTCTAGTACTGCCGGCACTCCGGCTGTGACGAGGGCGCGGCGCAGAATATCGTTCAGGCTAGCATGTCGCGATATCCGGCCGGCACTTTTAGCACACGACAAGCCGTGTAGGCCTAAACGGGTGATATTTACACCACAGTGGCATTGATGTGGAACCACACAAGCTGCCCCTAGACGCAGCGATACCGCAAACCTAAAAGCGTCTCTGGTGAGAAGTGTGCCGAGGTTTTTCGAAGGCAAAGCCTTCAGCCATGCGCCGGATTCCCATTTCGTTCCAGCAAGGAGACGAGCTCGCTTTGTGGGGCTGGTAGCTGTTTCGTACAAATTATCCCGTACCAGCACACAGAACGGCTCGTCCCATTGGTGTTGCGAATGGCGAATCGTCGGCAGGTCAGTGCTCGGGCAAGCAGCCCTCCAGCTATCGATGGCCTCCGGCAGAAAAGGTGAATCAAAATTGTTTGGGTTGCATTTTTGAATTTTGGAGCAGAGATTTTGGGTACTGTATGAAGAAGAAATGAAGGCAGGAAGAGCAATTTTTGAAATTTGTCGTATCCCAATACCACCGTGCCTAATGGGCAATGAGGCTTCGGTCCACTGACGGTCATCCAATTCTATATTGAAAATAGATGAAACTGTAGATTTTAGGAGATTGTCTAGTTTCGCCAAAAGGTTGGGATACTTCCAAAGGTGGCAGCAACGGAGGACATACGTAAATTTAGGAACAAATAAACAGAATTTTATTATTGTATATGCCATATGAGAGTTAATTTTAAGTAAACGGTCCGAATAGTTACTAAAATTTTGATGTCAAACATAAGAATATCATGTAGGTACCTACTTAAACCATAATTTATACGCGTAAGAAGTCATGAGCTGAGATGCCAGAATTAAATGAATTATTATTATTATTATAAATAGATGATTTAAAAAATGAGCCATGCTGTTTTTTTTGAATACCTACCTAAAATTAAATGTTTCATTATGAAAGAAAAAAGCTTATTTGGTTTAGTTTAGTTTGTTTGTTGTAGTATGAAAAATAGTTTTTTTTTTGCATTATTGCTTATTTTTATTTATCACGCCGATCACGCCGATTACGCCGCCGCCGCCGGCCATTTTTGGACCGGACGCCGCCGCCGACGGTTTAGCCATCGGCGCACACCTCTAGTCCATGGTTCATACACCAGTATAAAAATGACGCCCTTGAAAGGTTACTTCTGATTGAATAGAGGTTGCGAAGTAACAAAACGTAATGGCGCTAGGTAACAAAATAATACATTTGAAAATGTGTTACTAAGCGATAAAAAACTTACTTACCGATGACACGATATCCAATGTTTTTTTTCATATTTTTTGCAACCTTTTACAGCGCAACTGGGCATTTTGAAACAGTCGGCTCTGACACACTGTGACAGCTGAACGGTACGGTCGTCCTGGCACAGACTAAGGCACGGTGGCCCTATATTGCCAGTTTAGGGCCACCGCATTTGACAAATTACTCGTGCGCGGTGGTTCTATCTTATTGGAAAAAACTGTAAAAGTTCCTTCAGATTGCAAACTGCGGCAGGAATAAATAAGTAAAGTTTACGATTAAAAAAGGGACACAATACGGAATGAGCTTAAAAATGAGTATATTTACGTGAGTGTTGATGAAACCAAGGATGGTAAAGATCGTCAAATAGCTAATGTCATAGTATGGGGCGTTACGTAATGATAATATTGGCACTCAACACTTTATATCTAGCAAGTGTTTATTTCCCAATTCGGAGTCACGAGGGCCAATGCGTTCTTTGGTGCTTGGCCTATATGCCATAGACAGAATCTCAAAGTAACGTTTTAATACATACACAATTTTTCTTGGCATTTTACATTATCACGGCGTTCATGTAGATTTATTATATAGAAATAAAATTAATGAACAAATAGAAATAATTTTATTCAGCAACACAATTAGGCTGTGTTTAGTAAATGTAAAGTTCTGACATAAATTCTTGTGAAATTAGAGCTTTCAATACTCGAAACCCAGACGAGAAAGATTTCTATACAGTCGAATCACATTCTTATCAATAAATAGTCGAATCCGTAACGATTCTGGTCTTAGAATACTTGTTGAAGTTTATTTTTTATTTTTTATTTAATTGTTTTTTACATAACACCTTCAACCACAATCAGCACTTACACAATTATGGTGGAGGTGGTATGACTTACACATAAGACACCTTACGTAAATCGTGGGAGGAGCAGTCATGTGTGCACTTTACAATTGATTGGGTGACTCAACAACTTGCTCGGAAAAAAAACCCATATTTGTTGCAATTAACGCTGGGTCTTAAGAAGTTTATGGCTGTAATCTGAATTTATCATACCTTTAATTATAACTTAAAAGCCACATTTTTAATAATGCCTTGATCCACTCACATTTTCAACAGTTCAGCTTGTAACACCAGGCCAAAAAGCTAATTTTGAGAAAAAAATATGAAAAATAACAACGTCGCCGGGTTGTCAATCTTTTGAAGAATTTACAGTACAATTGGTACTCGTCGTAACCAGCGATCGAATCAAACCTTAATATTTTAAAGAAGTCATAGTTTGGTAAAATTTACCTCAATTTAGACGTATCTGCTTCCGAAACACCAGTAACAGGGTTTAATCCAAAGAATTGTCCTATAATGATAGGATGTTTCATAGCTTCCTGAAATGTAGCCTGGTAGCCATTGTAATCGGAAGATAAGAATGGAGTCATCAAGATTTCGGGCGGTAATTTTAAATGATCTGTAAAAAATGTAAAATCAGTTTACAGTTATAAAACTATCGCTTCGTTAACACACAGGTACTTACACTGCCTTAAAACGTCAGCTTTCTCATTGGTCGATTTTGCTTCAGACACATGAAACATTCTTGAAAATTGCAAATTTTTTAACATTTCACGTCAAATAAATAACATAAATATAGCGTTTTTAATGTAATTACTATGTTATTATTAACGACACTAGCGCAAGAGAGGTGCTTGTAACTGACAATGTGCCTCGGCAGTCAAGTTTTCATTGAAAACCTTGTAACATAACAAGTGCGATCGATCTTCTTCACAACACAACGTGTTATTTTGATGTCACGAACTCCTGCCACAACCACGCCACCCTCGCGGAAAGTAAAAATATTTAATCAGTTAGGTACTATAAAAATAAAAGTTAATCACAAGTAAATCACATTTAGAAATAACGGAAATAGCAAGGGCAGAGAGTTGGGCCCACGGTAGGCCGCTAACCAAACTTCTTCGTTGTTTTTCCTTTTTTTTCTTACAGGCCTTACTGAGAACCTACTCTTTTTATAAGAACGCACGCACGCATATATATATATGTATATACTAGCTTCTGCCCGCGACTTCGTCCGCGTGGAACTCTTTTATATCATGATTCCTTACAAACTTGCGCCTCCTATTTCACCCCCTTAGACTATGATTCCCGGAATAAAAAGTATTATATACTCGTATGTTAATCCAGGTTATACACTATATGAATACCAAAACTCATTTTAATCCGTTTTTGCGTGATTGAGGTCTAAACTTTAGCATCTTAGCCTAGCGGCGGCTGCCAGTCGGAAACGATAACGCAGGTTAAGCAAAGATGGCAGCAGTCAGTCTTTGGATGGGTGACCGCCTGATGTTTGAGTGGGTGGTTAATATAAATTAGCGCTGCCGTGCTTTGGAAGGCACGCTAAGCAGTTGTTCCCGGTTGCTGTCTATGACAGTAGTCGTTAAGCTGAGTTAGAGGCCTTTGGGCGGCTTAAGAACTCCTAACAGTCGAGTTACCCACTCACTTGACAAAGGGGGCCGGGCCAACTGTTACTCGGGTCCGCAGGAACTATTACCTACCACAACCCTGCACGTGTCCCCTGGTTGGTACTAAAGAGTGATAAACTTTAAAGGCAAAAAATAATGTATGCCATACGATTAAATAGTTTAGTGAATGAGGTTTATTTACGATTTTCGCTACGTTGACAGAATTGTGCTAAAGTTTACCAACAAAGTGAAAATTTAATTGATATAATAAGTATAAAGAAAAGGATAATCCTACTAATAGTCATAGTCATCCTCCTATTGCTATTCCCGGGAATGCTCCGAAAAATCCTACTAATAGTATAAATGCGAAAGTTTGGATGTTTGGATGTTTAGATGTTCAGATATTGGGATGTTTGTTACTCAATGACGCTTAAACGGCTCAAACGATTTAGATGGAATTTTACACGAAGTTAGTTTAAAGCCTGGTTTAAAATATAGGATAGCTTTATCCCGCTAAATTCTAAAATTCTAAAAAGCTAGTATTCTATAAATGTACAATTTTCAATATGAATCCGCTTATTTACTATTTATTTTAATGCGTCTTATATTCAAATGGTTACGTTCGCTACAAAAATATGATTCTACTGTGATCTTTTCCACAAAAACGTGTAAGTACAGCATATGCCATCTAGAGACGGTTAGATAAAGTTGTGGTACTTAGGGTTTCTTAATACAAACTTTCAACCAAGTTTCAATCCCTTTAGAAGATGAACTTTCAAAAACGCAAAAATTTGTTTTCTTGTGTTTGGAATCATATTACGATGTTTCAAGTCTCTAGCTGAAAAATTATTCATTCCTCAAACAAATTCTCGACCCATTTTTGAAATTGCAAAAATGATGAAATATGTTATCTTGTATTTCATTAAAAAACCTTTTCACGAAGTTTCAAGTCCCTATCTTAAAAAAAATATATTTTTATTTTTATTTATTAAATCAATATGTTTTTTTTTACAAGATCTTCTTTCCTTAGCCACTATTGGAAACCTTCGTAGGTTTATATAATAACTGGCGAGATCGCCCGGATCGATCCGCACTAACAATAGATTAACATGACACAAGTATTAATTAATGTTATGTACAAGGTGGCCAGTGGCAGAATTCCGATTTCAAAATTTTATTAAAAAAAACTAAAGCATATTGAGCAGTATTATTTATTTCTACGAAAAGACTATGAATGCGGATTTCATTTTTTGAATACGTTTTCCAAATGAAGACCTCCGTTGTGTACGCACTCTTCCAACCTATTCCGCATATTTTCAAAAACTTTGCTACAAAGTGCACTGGAAATTGTGTTTATTTGTAATCGAATACTGTCTTTTAACTCCGCGATCTTGGCAGGTTGGTTTTTGTAGACGACACTTTTGAGGTATCCCCACAGAAAAAAATCACACGGGTTGAGATCGGGTGATCTTGCGGGCCAGGCTATGTCACCAAATCTGGAGATCAATTTTCCTGGGAATAATGCTCGAACTGCATTCATCGATGGCCGGGCTGTGTGGGCAGTTGCACCATCTTGTTGAAACTATGTGTTTTGATTGAAGAAAGAACCATTTTCAACGTGTGATCTAAAAAGATTGTCAATCATTTCACAGTATCTTTCAGAATTGACGGTTACCACTGCTTCACGGTTTTCAAAAAAGTAAGGCCCTATTACGCATCTTGCTGAAACCACACACCAAACAGTCACTTTTTCACTATGCAACGGCATCTCGTGCATTTGTTTCGGATTTTCGGTAGCCCAGTAACGACAATTTTGTTTGTTCACATAACCGTCGAGATGGAAATGTGCTTCATCGCTGAAGAAGATGTTCCCCATACGATGATTTGATGGAAATCGCTCCAATATTTGTTCAGCATATGTAGCAATATCGATTCATAGTATGTATCCTGTAACTTCTGGACTATGTGGATTTTATAAGGGTGGAACCTTAATTTTTTTTTGAGGATTGTCTGCAATGTCGACAATATCTAGCACCGTGGAGCGTTTGCGGGTGGAAAGTCGCGGATTTTCGAGTACAGATTGCTTGACGCGTTCCACGTTTTGTTCAGTTGTAACCGTAGGTCGCGGGCCCGGTCCTGGCTTATTTACTGCGGAACCTGTAGCTCTGAATCGTGCTACCAATCTCTCAATCAGTTTAGTTGACGGTCCATCACAAATACGCCGTATATTGAAACGAACACAAAACTTTGCGGTAATGGGCGAAAAACCGTTGGTTAGATAGGCCTCTATTGCGTATGAACGCTGCACAGCTGGCCAGCGATCCATTTTGACTTATCAATCCGCAATGCTCGCGATACTAAAACACCCACCCGCATTATTGTCGCACATCGTGTTCGAAAATTATTTGAATTTGAAATCGGAATTCTGCCACTGGCCACCTTGTACTTATACCTATTATCTATGTTGTAAACAGTGATAATGTAACAAACAACAACGTAGTTTACATTTTAAATTGAGTTTTACATTCCAGGTAGTACTTTTTTAGTAACGATTGAAATTTCCCCGGGTTATCAATTGTATCTAGTAAGTCATTACATATAACTAAGTATTTAAATTCATCACCTTCCTCTGCCGTTACATTGTTGAAAGAAAACGCCCCAAAATGTAATACAAACCTCCATTTTGAACACGTTAGTTTCTCAGATGTAGTAAAGGCGTTTAAATCGATTAATGTCAAAAAAACTAGTGACCTCTGGGGAGTTTCTGTTCATGCACTCAAATCCATTATAGAAATCATAGCGCCTGAGTTGGCAGTTATATTTAACAACAGTGTCGATTGTGGCGAGTTTCCTGATCTAATGAAACATAGGAAAATCACTCCGTTATTCAAATCGGGTAGCACTACTGACCCCACTAACTTCAGACCAATATCTGTGCTCCCAACATTCAGCAAAATTTTTGAAAAATTAGTTTTGTCGCAATTAATAAAGCATTTTAATATAAACAATTTGATGCATAACATGCAATTTGGATTTACCCGGGGTCGCTCGACAACGGACGCTGGTGTCGAGCTGATTAAACATATTTTCGATGCCTGGGAGGAATCACAAGATGCTTTAGGTATCTTCTGTGATTTATCCAAGGCCTTCGACTGCGTTTGTCATGAAACATTGATCAGGAAACTCGACTACTATGGAGTCAGAGGATCAGCACTGAATTTACTTAAGTCATACTTACATGGTAGAATACAAAGGGTCGAAGTGAATGGACAGCGATCACCGGGGTCATTGGTCTCGATGGGTGTACCGCAGGGATCAATATTGGGGCCTTTCCTGTTCCTTATCGACATAAATGACTTGCCATATCTCGTAAAGACCCACCATGATATAGTATTTTTTGCTGATGACACCTCACTTATTTTCAAACTTATAAGACAGCAAAAAGCTTGCAATGACGTAAACAATGCTATTTCTAAAGTAGTAAATTGGTTTAATATTAATATTTTATTGTTAAATGAGAAGAAGACTAAATGTATTAAATTTGTCACTAATCACGTTGAACACGAGCAAGGGAGTGTCTTTGTGAAAGATGAGGAATTGGAACTAGTTGATAGCACAGTTTTTCTTGGTTTAACGTTAGGTTCTAAGCTTCAATGGGGTCCCCATATTGCAAATCTCTCGAATAGACTAAGTTCTGCAGCATTTGCAGTGAGTAAGATCCGTCAATTAACAGACGTGAAAACAGCTCGATTAGTATATTTTAGCTACTTCCATAGCATTATGTCATATGGTATTTTATTGTTGGGCAGTGCCTCGGACATTCATTCAATTTTTGTTCTGCAGAAACGGGCTATTCGGGCGATATATAGATTGAAACATAGAGACTCACTTAGGGATAAGTTTAAAAATATTAATATAATGACATTGCATTGTCAATATATCTACGAAAATATTGTGTATGTACATAAAAACATTGTCAATTTTAGGAGAAACTGTGACATACATAATATTAATACTAGAAATAAGCATAAGCTCGCGGTGCCCACCACTCGACTCCGAAAAAAAAAAAACATTCATGGGTAATTGTGTAAGGTTTTATAACAAACTTCCTGGAAACGTAACTGAGTTATCTATTAATAAATTCAAGAACTATGTGAAACGTAAACTTATTTCGAAAGCTTATTATAGCGCACGAGACTACATGAATGATAAGACTTCTTGGGACTAATTTTGACTGGATTTATAATTTATTTATTCCTTTTGGAAAAAATTGACAGTGTTTTTAATTAATTATTCTCGTTTTATTTATTTTTTGACATTAGTTTGTCTTTCTAGAAAGCTTCTAGACTAGTATTTTTTATATCAAATTTTAAATATTACATATAAATTTTACTTTTTATGTTTAATAAATTACTCTAAGTAATTAGCTTAAGATTATGTTTCTACCTGACGGTTTGAAAGTGCTACTTACTGGGCCCTACTTGAATAAATATAATTTTGAGTTTGAGTTTATATGCTTGGGTAGGTTGTTAAGTATATCAGGTATTAAACAGGTGTTGGTTCTTCTCCCGTAGTTATTGTTTACACTAGGCAGAACATATGAGGGCATGTAATCTAAGTTACGTAGGTGACCGGGCATTTTTTTTTACTAAGTAGGGTATAGCCTCACGTCCTTCCGTCAGTGTCGAGAAACAAAACCTGTTGAACACACTAATTACTTTGCAGTATTTGAATAGGCCCGAATGGTTGTCTTTAAGACTATCTTTAATTTTCTGGGGTACAATTGTTTTCAGTAATGCGAGTTGAAGCTTATAAATCTGTTCTACGTAGGTTTTATAGGTACGCCCATAACTGGTTATGCCGTAGCAAATAATGGAGTCCGCAAGTGACAGGTAAAGCATACGCAGTGTTTTATATGGTAATTTTATTTTTCATCTTTATTTTCATGATATAGAATAATTTGTTTTTAAGAATTGCCATTTGCGCCATTATTGATCTAAGTTTGGAAGATATGTGGTCAACGTGCGGTCTCCAATTGAGTCTATTATCGATAACCAGTCCTAGGTACATATGTTTCGGTACCGACTCAAGTTCATCACAAGTACAGTTATAAGTAGGCTTATGTAGGCAATGGTGTTTGTGTGCTATTATTCTAGGTACCTGTGCCTCTTTTACATGTGAAGAGTGAATGTGGACCATTTTAGGTTTTTTAGAGTTTATTACTAATCCTACGTCGTGAGCCCATTTACAAAGTTGATTAAAGTTAAGTTGCATTATTTTTTGTGCTTCACCGACGTCCGAGTGTGCATTAACTAAGCAAGTATCGTCGGCAAACTGGTATACGGAGGCCCCGCTGAAGATGTTGCACATGTCGTTTACGTAAATTAAGTATTCGGTCGGCCACACTATGGACCCCTGTGCTGTGCCCTCCTCTGTGCGCGTCGGGTCGCTGAGCTCGCCGCCTATCTTAACCATCGTACGTCGCTTGTTGTGGTAATCTTGAAGCAGTTTCAGTGTCCGCCCCTGTATACCATTCTGCCATAGCTTGCTAAATAGCGTATTATAATTAAGGGTGTCAAACGCCTTGCTGAAATCTATAAATACAGTAATTACATGTTTCTTTTCATTCAAAACACTATTTACTATGTCTGTGAATTTGTTTAGTAACTGAGACATACCTCGGTTCCGCTGGAAGCCATAATTTTTTTCATTTATTATTTTATTCGCGCTTAGGAATCGGTGTAACTCAGTCCCGATGTACCTCTCAATTACTTTATCTATACATGGTAATATAGTAATGGGTCTATAATTATTATGGTCCGTATAAGATGCTTTTTATATGGATTGGACGCACGAGGCCGACCTTCAACTCATCAGGGTTGAATTCCCATACAATTATTCGAACCTTATATCACCCTCTGAAGAAACATTATCTAAAAAAAGGCCGCGCTATATCCTATTGTGAGGGCTAGATTACAATTGTGAATTACGATTACAAAGTGCCATCAAAATCGGTTCAGTAGTTTTTGCTAGAATTTTCCCCTAAAATTATACTGAATCTCATCGCCGCCCCGCGACGTCCACTTGACAACAAAAGACGAAGTTTGACGAAGTTAAGACGCCGACAAAAAACTGGAGAATGACCTACTAAGGCTATTAATAAAATTGGTGATGTTCTGCATCGCGCTATTGAAGTTTTTAGAATAGAATAGAATATAATATAACGTTTATTTGTAAAGTCATGTACATGAGATGTTTACATTATTATACAAAAGGCCTCCATGACACCCTGTTAGGGCACACAAATGGTCTTATAAGTAACTTAATTCTATATTCCGGGTCATGCTTCTTCTTATGTGAAGAGTAATACATGTATATAATGATTAAATAATAATTTGACAAAGCAAATTTAGTTTTATGTACTTAATTCTAATTCTAATAATTTTTAATGTCAAGAGTTAAGTATAGGTTATATAGTTTACTCAAATTCAATTGATTCAATTTACTTGTAATTTTTAATTATGTTACCTACTTTTATGATGCGACAGGGCTTCATAATTTAGGAACTCCTCCACTGAGTAATAACATTTATGAGTGAGAAACTTTTCAATTTTTTGTGGAATTGTTTATAATTTGGTTCCAGTTTGATTTCATCGGGTATTTTGTTTACTATTCGGATACATACAAAAGGCCCATTTCTAAGGATAGCTAGTTTGGAGTTTTCAGTTTGTTTCTATACTGGTTCCTGGTTTTGTATGTATCTAGTTTAGCTTCGAATAGATCGGGGTTTTCCCTAGCAAAACTAGCGGCCTCCATTATATATATTGCCGGAAGAGTGAGTAACTCGAACTGTTTAAAAAAGGGTCGGCAGCTATTTGGTATCCGTATATTTGCCAGAATCCGTATGCATTTTTTTGTAACACAAATAGATCATGTGCGTCAGTGCTGGCTCCCCATAAGATCACACCATATCGGAGACTGGAATAGATAAACGCGTAGTATACGGATAGTGCAGCCTCAAAATCTGCATTTAACTTTATAATGTTAAGCGCGTAGATAAACTTCGTTAATTTTGTCTTCAGTTAAAAACAAACAGAAATAAACAAACAACCGTACCGTACATATGTACGGTACGGTTGTTTGTTTGTTTCTGTTTGTTTTTAACTTCTTTTCTTGTTTAATTTTTGAGTAAAGAACTATACTTCTTTCGACCGTAATAGCCATACTGGCCTCGTATTGTAGCCGGACCTCGCCTGCGGCTCGGTGCGTCTAATACATACGCGGTCAGTATGGCTTCCTTACTGGTATCTGCCGTAATGTAAATTAATCACAAATAAATACAGAATACCTCAAATAAACACTACTATAAGAATCATTTTAAACGATACTCTAATTAATGTTACTATTTATACATGATTAAATAAATATATACATATTATGATCACAAAAAAATGACATTTCAATCATCCACAAAGCCTAAGGGTCAAACTTCGTGACACAACGCAAACGAGAGTGCGATTCCTGCCTAGACCGTAAGAGATACAAAGGTTTTATGTTTTTCATAATGTAGGCAAACTCAATACCCCGAGGGCTTTTTTAATTTTTTCGATATCGCTTTTCGTTTTCAAGATTTTGCCAAAAAATGCGTATTTTTTCGAAATTTTTGCGATTTTACATAAAGCTGTAACTTTTTAAAATATTTTTTTTACATTTTGTACTCCTTGCCAAGGGGCATCATTTGACATCTCAATCATTGACGTAGCCCATTGACTCACGTGAACAGGGCGATGTCTCACTTTCGCTGAAATCGATGGTATACTGTACTGAAGCGATGTTAAAAACATAATGTAAATCTTCATCCTCGATTCCCCTTATCTATTTAATCTAATACACCACAGCTACTACTCGTAGTAGTACAACATTATTTACATGTCATGTTCGCAGCAAAACATAATCGAAATCAGATATCACTCCGAAGAGTAGGTACGTGTGTTGGCGTGTGAAAGCGACGAGGTATCGGTGTTCAAATACTTAATGAGTTCGACTGTTCACAGACATATGTACTAAATACATATGTATTTATCCGTGACGTGGTTGATAATGAAATAAGTCCACCCACCCTTCAACCAGGCGATCTCAGACACATTCGTCACTTTTCAACTAAGTTCCTAAAACGCATTTATATATTTTTTGTGCACTTTCGTCAGTAGTGACGAATCTGTACTTAAGTTCAATTTCCGTTTGTTTTTGACACTACTGACCAAAACGAACTTAAAATAAACTTGGGTACATTTTCGTCTGCAGTGAAAGACTGTCATTTTTCAGTACATTAGGAACATACTATTAAAGGTGGTCATTGTAATGAAACACACACTTTATAACTAATCCTTATCTAAAAATTACTTTTCGTCAAACAAAATGAACTCAAACTAAAACTCCCCCATTAATTTATGGGTAGGTAGTATAAAAACATACTAAAAAGATCTATCGCTCCACAATATTCGAAAGCATTCATGATACCACACTTTCAACCCTAGTTAATGCAAATCGAAGAATGTCGTAGGGAATAAAAAACACCTAATGTTTGAATTGAATTATATTTCCTGATTGGTCGATTTTAATGTCTAGCTGTATTCTGGTTAGTAGATAATGTTTTTTTAAAGAGTTGTTATTGGTGGATGTAATATTAAACTGTTGTCATTGTTCAAATTAAAATGTTTTATAAATCACAAATATGTATACATATTTTTCCTAGGGGCTAAATGTACTACTTTAGCCCCGCTTGCTAAGTCTAATATGACGCACTTTTTGAGCATGAGAAGTGAAAACGAATTTAAACGCCATTTTAGTTAAAACATGATTAGTTAAATACCACAGATACAAAAGGTTGCATTGACATTTAGTTACGTACTTATCCACATAGTGTATATAGAATACAGCAGGTTTTTTTTCATCCGACTACGGCAATACCAAAATCAAGGGTTATGATATGATACTTATGATAATGGCAGTCCATGTGTTGTATGCGGTATTTTGTTTCTGGTAGTGGTCAATCCAGTTTGTGTGTTTTTTTTACTAAGTGTTTCCCAGTAGGTACTGATGATTTTCAACGTGATAATACTAGAAGTATGTACTATTGTTAGAAGCGGACATGTTGAGTAGTGAAGATTATTAAGAGTGGTCATTTTATTTGTTGTCCCAACGTCACGTCTACCCTCTGTGGTAAAGTAACCTTTTAGTACTTTATCTAGTTAACGTCATGTAGGAATAAGTTCTTCTTTGTACTTTACTAATGTGTGACATGTCTATTGTATAACCAGTTATTGTGTACAATCAAGTGCCCATATACGAAATAAAAAGAACTGTAAAGCAAATAATAAAACGTATCAACATTCCAAATTCGTACCATTATATGATAAATCTCGCTAAATGCACGATATAATTTCGTATGCAGAGTGTCACCAGCCCATTTTATCCGAACTATTTTAACAATTTTCGAAATCGGTTTCGCAAAACTAGGCGTTTAAGGTAATTGGATCTAAACCGTTCACAACCCAAGACATAACCCTTTTATTGCTTACTGCAATCTCCCTGGAGAGTTGTGTGAATACAAATTAAGGTAACAAATATATATGTAAAACTTAATCTCTTAATATTATTGTTAAATATTAGGTAGTTATGTTTAACTTAGGATGTTATGAATAATAATTATATGCTTTTACTGTGAACCAATGATTACAAGTGCTTATTGTAACATGCATAACATACACGGTAATCGATTAACACTTTTTTTTTCACGAAAACTTGACCTCTCTTCCCTGCATGAATAGAATGTTAACCGAGGGGTGAAGGTGACCCAATCCACCAGAGATTGAGGTCGAGGATGAAATGAGTAATTTTACCCGAGTTTAACACTCTACTTTTCATACCACTGTGAAGAAAGTAAAATACTACACGTAACCTTTATAAAACAGGTATACATATTACGAGCACACAGTTTTACATATCCAACCTACAACCTATTCTCATTGGCCACTTACCAGGGCGCTACTAAATTGTAATCGAGTAGACCGCAACGCGAATAATCCAGGGGGCCATGACCAAAAGTGAAAAAAGAAAAAAGTGTCATGTAAATATGCCCGGGTTGCCGAGTAGAGACATTTTACATGATTATTTACTGTCATTGCGAAAAAAATAGACGAATTATAACAGGATTTTAATATCAACCTCAAAACACGTCGTTGAATGTATAGCTGAGTTTAGATGTATGAAAAGGTATTAACAATAAAATAAAATAAAATAATAAAATTTTGGTTGGAAAATGCTAGTTTCCACCCGGCTATATACATACAAGTATACCCATGAAAGGAAACAATCAGAACAGACTATATGGTTATTGATATTTGTGTCAATAACCACTTGAGCAGCAGCATGACGCAGCTTTGTTTGATATAGTGAAAAGCAGAGTTCCACAATTCGGGTCACATAAATTTACTTTGCGTATAATTTGTCCACTTATTTATCACAGCAATATATTAAGTATTCAGAACTCAGAAATGAAAGGCTGTTATTGACATTAAGGTTAAGGCACTTTATAATTAATGTGTGAAAAACCGGAAAAAAATACGCTTACTAAAACCAATTGTCGCTCATCCATCAGATGGGGTTATACGTTAAAACGGTATTTATATCTGAAAATGATATGAAAACTTCAAAACTGTACCCCCGAATCTGCAATATTAGTCACAGCTAGTTAGTCGTTGCCTTCGTATGACGTTTCTTTACCCCATGATACCATAGCAGGTTTGCTAGCCCAGTCAGCTCTCACTTTCGCGACTCCTGGGCAGGTTATTTATACGAGTGGGACAAGGTTTGAAATTTGATTAGATATTAGATATTTCAATATGGGCAGCATATCTAATCCGCCCACCCTAAGCCCACGCAGTATGACATACAAGAATCCCATTTGTTTTTTGTTGGTTTAGTTGTATTATACAGACTCTTGATTTCAACTCGTCAGTGTATTCATTATTGAATATAAAATGTAATTTATATATTAATTTATTTCAGAAACCATATTTCGGTTCGCCATCTGGCGTAGTGACTATTGATGAATGTGTAAAAAAGATCGGGCTTTAGTGATAAGACCGTTTGCTGTGTACTATCATCCATCATACGTAGCTTTATTTTCTGTATAAAGTTATTTTAGCGTAGTGTTTAATAAAGATAATGGTATTGTTAACGTAGGTAGTGATGATGTTCTATGAATTGCAATTACTAATTGGGGATTCATCAACAAGGACTGAGACTTTATAAATCATGATCTACTGTTTAGGATTCAGACACAATGTCGAAAGACAGTGGATGTGATCAGAACTCATATTTGGCATAATTGTATTACTTCTAAGCACTTCATCGCTTTAAATAATTTAACTTTGCAGTTGATGAGAACTAGATGACATGTCTAGATAAACAACCATTACACTGCTATCGATTTACAATTTGTGGCATTTATGTATAGAATGTTTATTTTTACTAGAATCACAAACACAACTTCGACGTATCAATAGAAGGTTTTGTGGCACGAAAAATATTATTTTAACTTTGGTTAGTCAGCAGCGATGAAGATACCGTCACACTTATATTATTAAAGGTATACGTCAAGGGCTGACGTTAAAAATATACAAATAACGTATAAAGGAATCCAGTCAAAGTAGTGTTATCTGGAAAGTTGTGTTGCTGTTATACAATTTATTCAACCGAAAAAATGAAGATACTTAACTTATCCAATAAGAAAGCATGTGTGATGCATTTATATATGCAATATCCAATGCGGCTTTGCAGATGGGCGGGATTTTTCCCCGTAGATTCCTTGAGTCAAGCTGATATTGAAAAATTGAGGTAACATATGTGAAGATACTTCACAACAAAAGACGTGAATATGGTATATATGAATAGTAACGAGGGACGTTCCACATAATTATTCTCGGTATCGATACCAATCTCTTTCAGCAAACTTCTAAGTTTTAACTGGCCGTTTACAATCACTACCAGATATTGAAAAAAACTTCTGCACTATTTACATTTGTTTTTTTTTTAATTCATCCAACAAATATCATCACAATGAACGTTCTACCCCCCCATACCCCCCGACTACTGCCCGTTCCCTCTCATACATGAGAGGAAGCCTGTGCCCGGCAGTGGGACGCATATAGGCTGATGATGAACGTTCTACCAATGTTCGAGAAATTGAAGCAAGGAGTAGATCAGTCCGTTCCTTTGTTTTAGAAGTGGTCTAGCGTGGAACAATCTATGCAATAGGTACAGCCCATCCCAAATCATTTAAAAAAGACCGTCACTTTCGGTGGAAAGGTTCAATATTTTGGGATTATAAGGGGACCAACCGATCATGTTTAAAGTTAGTGCAAGATGGGTGCTGCGAATGTTGAAGCCACATGAGATAAAAACGCATTACTACACAGGCATTCTATGTAGTGGCAAATCAAAGATACGATCCTTACGGTCCTTCCCAAAAAAAAATAAGGTCGTCCCTTCAGCTGGACAGCTTATGGCTACAAATATAATAAGGAACGCACATAGATTTTATGGATAATTGCGTCAATATAACAGGCGAGTATTATTGCAACATTTTACGGCGGTTATGAATGAACAAGACCAATAGTAGAGGAAAATTACGCAAAATGTAACTGTAATGTTACGTAAAAGTAAAACAAGACCAGAGCCTTTCCAGGTATCAGTGATCGTGGGTTTGAAATTATTAGTCTCGCATCTTATGGTCCTGATCTGGCCCCGAGAATATGTCGAACGCCCCTCGTACGAACTTAGTACTTATTATTTTAAGTTCTAAGAGTGACCAACGAAATGCTTATAGAATATATTCTGATGTATATTCAATTATTTTTACAGCATCATATATTTATAACTGCATGTCGCATTGGTTTATATCTGCCACAAATTTATAAGAATTTGAATGTAAGTCCCTCAAATTAAAACAATCTGACCTCCTCGAGTACCCGAACACGATAGTTTGATCTCTGGAGTCAGACAGTATTCCATACGTAATTAATGTACAATAAAAACCGGCCAAGAGCGTGTCGGGCCACGCTCAGTGTAGGGTTCCGTAGTTTTCCGTCCGTCACAGTAAGTGTCCCCACTTAAGCGTTCAACAAGCAACACTTAGCGAACAATACCTAAAAGCAATACTTAGCGAACAATTTTATTATTAGACAACGAACGACCAAAGACAACTAAGACAATTCGAGCACGACAAATTTTCGACCTATTAAATCAGGAAAAATCTGAACAACGCCATGTCCCTACGATATGAGCGTTCCGCGTACAGCGACATCTATAGGCAAATTAAGTAAACTATTGCGCGCTAGCTTAAAGTATGGAAGTAGATTTTTATGGGATAATTCTTTATTGCGTGAACCGATTTTCACCGTTTTTACTTTATTTGAAAGCACGTCATTTCATTGTGATTTTGTAGAAATGACAGGTATAATAAACACCTGCTTATACGGTTGAATTACAAACTTAGTTCAGAAATTATTTTGTAATTTTTTCAAAAACTATTCAATATATCAAGTTCAAAATAATTTTCTTAGAAAGTTTTTATAAATTATAATTTTGAGACTTTTCATATTTTTAAAAATTATGTTTCTAAAGTTAGAGGGACACATCTTTTTTTACTTCTGGAGCGATTATCTCCGAAAATATTAACATTATCAAAAAGTGATTTTGCGAAACCCCCCTATTCATTTTTAAAAGCCTATCCAACAATATATCACACGTTAGGGTTGAAATGAAAAAAAAAAACACTCCCCACCTTAGGTATAGGGGAGGAGGGGAGGTACCCTAATAAAACATTTTTTTCAACTTTTTTATTTTACCACTTTGTCGGCGTGATTGATATACATATTAGTACCAAAGGCTATAGTCGGACTTTCATAAATTTGCGACCTTTGATTGTAGAGAATGGATTTTTTTGTGGTAAGGATCCCTAATGAAGTCTATTATTTTACCCAAGTTTCAGCTTCTTATGTTTGACAGTTTCTGACTTATGTCACAATACGGTTTTCAGAAAATAATGATTTTCTCATAAACTACCCACACAATTTTTTTGAAATGATTAGTCCATATTCTATTAACTAAGACCCATCTTTACAGAAAATATTAATATCACTTGTTTAAAAAAAGAAGGAAATAAAAGGAATCGAACAGTTCAAACTTTATTTTTATGTGTTACGAGCTAGCGACACGTACAGTTTTTGTTCATAAAGTGGTTGATATTCTTGTCTACTACTTGCGTAAGTTTCTACTTTTAGCATTTGGTACTTCATACCTAAAAACTACAATATCTGTGTATATATAGGCATACTGTAAGTACATTCTAACAAGACATTTAATGAAGCACACAAACTTCCAATTTCTAAATTAGTTTTTATACTCGTCGACCTTAATGTTTGAATTAAGACTTTGTACACCAAACTTAAATCACATACTTTTTACTATGGAGCTCCCAACTCAACATTTCATAACTGTTGAGACAACTAAAATGAAATTGACCAATCACGTGGCGCCTTTACTGAACTATAATGTACGGTACTCGACTAAAAAGCTCTCTATTATAACACGATTGTGAAAAATACTATTTCTTATCAATCCTTCACGTTAGTTTTATATAGATAAGATTACTGCTGGCCATCTAATGTCACCATGATGCATATTTATGTCATGCATAAATATGCATCATGTGGCAAATTGTTTTATTATAAAATGGATCCATGTAGTGTAAGCGTAAATAAAAAATGTAAAAACTGCAATAAATATTTGAAAAAATTAAAAGGAAAACAAAAAACACTAAGTTCATCGACTGATGTAAACTAATACAGTAATTATTTTTCAAAATCTTTGTCGGTAGGTGATGTGATTTGCTCATCTTGTAGAGTTAAAGTTATTCGTGATAATCCTTCAAAAACAGAAACCCACGATAACGAAAGTGACGATGATGTATTGTATCAACCACCTGCTAAAGCACGATGTGTTGTTAAATATGTGTTTGAATTACCGATTCAGAGAACGGTATCAACGCACACATATTGCTGTTTATGTGGTAGTAAAAATGATTTAGTCAATGTACCACAGGAAGCAAGAATGCAGGCTTATGAATGTAAGTTAATTTACATACCACCTTTGAACAAATGTTGTACAAATCACATTGATAAAAATCTGTTTTCTACAGATGGTCTAGACAGTATTAAAGTTTATGCCAGCACTTCGGTACTCGATACAAAAGAAATCAAAGATTTTTTTAAATCTTCATCACCAATGACGAGTAATACTAGCATGATTGATAAATTCAAATCTAAAACACTGCCGGAAAAACATATTAAAAGCCTTTCGGGACTTACTTGGGAGCAAATATCAGAATTGGAGTTGATGATGCCGTCGTTAAAGACTAATTCAGCACTAGTTGTTTTTTTTACTAAATTACGAACAGGAAATTCTAATTCTTTAATTAGCACCGCCCTTCAAATTCCTCGAAAAGAATACGTTAGTGAGTGTTCTTCATTGGTGATCGACTCTTTTGAAAATGATATTCTACCTACTAAGTTTGGTACAAACGCTCACACTAGAGAATGGCTTATTGCGAATCAGACATCTGAAATGGCAAAGGCTCTTTACGGAGTGGACGACAAATTGATTGATTGATTTTGATATGTGATGGCACATATGCACGTCAACAAAGGGTGCAAATAATGAATACCAAAGAAAGTCGTTTCATTATATTTAAGATTCAAAATCTTGTCGGTGGAGCAATTTCCATTCCTCTCTGTTCTCAGCTATTGTTTTGACCTCTTGATACGACGCGCCGTTTACTTTTTCTTTTATTTGGTCCATAAAAGATCTTCTTGGTCTCCCTCTCTTCCTCTTTCCCTCTATATTCCCTTCTACTATGGTTTTCATAAAATCATCGTGTCGTAACAAGTGGCCCAACATCCTGCCTCTCCTGTTCTCAATGGTCTTCAACAACGTTCTTTTCTCTTTCACTCTCTCAAGCACCTCCTCATTCGTCTTCTTATCCTTCCAACTAATCCTCTCCATTCGCCTCCAGCACCACATTTCGAAGGCCTCCAATCGTTCTCTGTCACGCTGTGTCATTGTCCACGTTTCGCTTCCATACAACGCTATGCTCCAGATGTACACTTTTATAAGCCTCTTCCGAATATGGCCTGCTATTCTGGCTTTGAGCAGGCTCTTCTTGGCATTGAAAGCCTGCTTCGCCATGGCTATCCTCGCGATAATGTCTGGTGTACATCTGGAGTTATTAGTGATTATGCTTCCCAGATATTTAAATTTGTCGACTTGCTCTATTGTCCTGTTATTTAAAGTGATTGGTCTATAATTTGAGTGCCTTTTTGAGGTTACTAGCATTTTTGTTTTATTAATGTTTATTTTAAGTCCAAAATCTTCAAAAATTGCATTCATATCTGTAACTAATTCTTCTAACTGATTTGATGACTCTGCAAAAGCCGCAATGTCATCAGCAAAACGAATAAATTGAATTTTTTTCCCATTGAAATGAACCCCCCCTTTTCTGGACTCTATTAATTTTCTAATGGCACACTCTATGAACACATTAAAGATAAGAGGCGAAAGTGGACAACCCTGCCGAACTCCTTGCCGTATCTTCGCCTTTCTAGCTTCTTCTCCTATTTCAATTAAAGTTCTTTGATTTCTGTAGAGTTCAAAAATAATTCTTCGGTCTCTATAATCTAATCCAGCTTCCTTCAAGATTGACATCATATTTTTCCAATTAATTTTGTCAAATGCTTTTTCTAAGTCTATAAATGCTATGTGTGTGTCCTGGTCTAAATCCATTCTTCTGTCAGTAATCATTCTTAAGGCTAATATTGCTTCTCTCGTCCCTTTGTTTTGTCTGAATCCATATTGGTCAGGTCCTAGATAGTTTTCAGTTAGCGGTCTAATTCTATTCTGTATAATTTTGAGTAATATTTTACTGGCTTGTGATATTAAACTTAGTGTTCTGTGTTCTTCACATTTTAAAGTGTTCGCCTTTTTAGGTAAAGTAACTATTTTAGAAGTGTAAAAATCAGTAGGGACGTGACCGATATTATACATTTTAGTAACTAATTCATAAATTTCATCTTTAAGTATATCACAGTTTGCGTATTTTATGAACTCTACGTAAATCTTGTCATTACCAGCAGCTTTTCCAGTTTGTAAACTAGAAAAGGCTTTTTCAAATTCACTTCTGATTATTTCTGGACCAGCATCATCTACTTCCACTAATTCTTCCTTTTCTATGTCGTTGCTAGCTAAGCCTTCACCGTCATATAACTTCTCCAAATATCTTTGCCACCGATCTGCAACATCCTTGCTATCTAGCAAAATGTTACCCTGTTCATCTAGGATAGCAGCACTTTTTGTCTGACTCTTTTTTCCTAATTGACGGATGATATGGTAAGCTTGATTCATATTCCCCTTCTTAATTAAGGATTCTATGCTATCGCATGTTTTAACTATTTCTTCTTCCCTGGCTTCTCTACACAATGTGGTTATTCTATTTGTCAACTGCTTATACTTATTCACACTTTCGATACTATTTTTATGTTTAAATTCTCGTCTTTCTATCATCAAGTCTATTATATCAGAACTAATCCATGCCTTTCGAGGTACTATCTTTTCCTTTCCTAGGCATTGTTCTGCAGTATCTATCATTACATCACGTATATTATTCCACCTTATTTCTAAGCTATGTTCATCAATAACGTCAATTTTATTATTCTTATATTGCACTAATTTATCACCTAATTTGTTACTATATTGCACTTTACCGTTACTATTTATATCCTTAAGCTTAGTGAGATCTATGGACTTTGGCTTGTTCTTTCTTTTATTTCTTTTCATTCCAAAACTGTGTGAGCTGCATAGTAAATTATGGTCCGTATTCAAGTCTGCTCCAGGCAATGTTTTGCAATTCTGAATAAGAGTTCTATGTTTATTTTTACATATAATGTAATCTATTTGATATCTACCAATATCGCCAGGCATTTTCCAGGTGTATAATCTCCGTTTTGGCTGTTGAAACATTGTGTTGCTAATGAATAGATTGTTTTCTTTACAGAACTGCACTAGTCGATCACCTCTTTTATTTCTTTTTCCCAATCCGAAATTCCCTACAATATTTTCCTCTCTTCCTTCTCCTACCACAGCATTGAAATCACCCATCACTATCAAATTATCCTTGTCCTGTACTGCATCTAAGACTGTGTCCAAGTTGTTGTACATATCTTCAATTTCATCATCAGAGTAGCTACCAGTAGGCATATAGACTTGTACAATAATGATATCGTTGGGCTGGGATTTAATTTTTACAACTGTTATCCGGTCGTTGAAATGAATTGTATTTTCCACTAAATTGCCCCATTTCTTGTTTAAAACTATCGCCGTCCCGTTGATACCCCGTTGTTCTCCTGTATGTATTATTCGATAGTCATCCGACCAATAGTCTCCACTACTTTCCCATCTCGTCTCACATAAACCCAATATGTCTATTCCTAGTCTTCCCATCTCTATTTTGACTTCTTCTAATTTCCCCGAAGGTAACATCGTTCTCACATTCCACGTCCCAATTTTACAAGGATTTCGCAGGATGACGACCGAGTCAGCCTTGCTCCTGACCCTGCCGGACTCGGACCGCCACGGCATGCTACATCGTGGAAGCCCGTTGTCAAGAACCATATTTTCGTTGTTGTACATCTCCATAAATTGCTCCATAATAGGGAGGAATAGTGTGATGGTTTCCCCCTTGCCTTTCACACCGCAGTTCAGGAACCGAAGGGTATTCGCCTCCTAATATCTAGTCAAGGGCCCATCCAGACATCCCATCTTCGGCCCCCTGCCAGTACTGGTGCCACTGCTGCCTAACACCAAGGGAATGCTTATTTAATGGCGGCATTTACTCGCCATATCACAGAACCGTCTTTAGATATTGTAACTTTTTGATGAGATAACCGCCCCACCGGTTATCCCGCTACATCCTGTTGGTTCCGCCGCTGTGTGGTTGGGGACTGCTTATTCTATATATTCGCAGCTAACCATCATATCTGATGGCTATTCCACTATCCACCACCTGTGGACCCCGATAGTAGCCTACAGCTCAGCCATACCACAGTTTATGAAAATCAAGAAAAAAAAATCGATGTTTTTTACGTGAATATTAACGATATTAAATACTATTGTGAGTGTGCTAATGGTCTTCGTAATGTTGGATGTTGCTCCCACGTGGCGGCAGTTATATACTTCTTGGCATATGGTAGATATTTGACGACATTACCTCAGCCGTCACGAACATTGACTAACCTTTTCAACAATTAAGGCATACTTATCACGATCAATGAAAAAAGTGATGACGACTAAAAGATTATTACTTTGGATAAACTTAATTATATTTTTATATGCTTATATTAGTTTGCTGACCTAAAATAACATAATGTTTCTATATCAACATCAGCCTTTTTACACAATTTTTTTACACAGTATGGCTGGTTTTTTTATGTCAAAAAACCAACATGTCAATTTCCATCTACTTTTCAATCGATTGACTATTACCGTAAATAATTACAAAACGAAAACTTTGAAAAATGTGGAGCTTTCATCAAGTATGGAAGAGAAAAGTGGATTCATTGTTGAATTTATCATTTAAGTTATTCATAATGATTTAAGACAGTTTATGAATGAAGAGTGCTTAAACGAGAATGCGTCGCTTGAATATAGAGTATTATTTTCATACCATAAAGCTTTAAAAATATTTATTTACTTATTCTATCTAGGTAATAATTTATTTTGTTTTTCCAGTTGATGGAAATTGTTAACATCCCTTTGATGTCGTTACCATTGTACAAGCATTCTTCGTTTCTCTTCCTGATTATGATATAGATATTGATGAAGAGGATAATTTTGTTCTCCAGGAATCGTGCACATGCGGTGGCATACATCATTTTGTGTTACATTCAAGCACACAGCGTCAGTACGATTTTTTTGTTATGATTGTACAATGCCAATGTTTTATGTAAAAATTAATGACTGGTAAATAAATCTTTCATTTACCCCTAGGGACGAGCGTATAAGTAATAAGTACATGGTTCTGGATCTTTTGTGCATTTGCCCTCTCCTTACGTCTACTCCCAACTTCGCTCCATCATTTCCACATAGCGGATGATGCAGCTCAGCGGAAGTGCCTTGAATTCCTTTGGTTGCGTATAGCCGTTACCAAAGTAATTCATTCTTTGTCTGGCAAGGGCATGACATTCACACAGTAAGTGTTCCATAGTCTCATCCTCCTCGCCACACATTCTACAGTCTAAGCTGTCTGATAGTCCCATCTTGGCCAAGAGATCCTTGACCCCGAAGTGACCTGTGAACACCCCAGATATGATTCTGAGCTGCTTCCTACTGGATTTCCAGAGTTTGTTAGTCCAGCCCGAGTCCACTCCTTCTATGAAGAGCTTTGAGTGCCTTAAGCCCGCCTCATTCCTCCACTCGTATTGGTGTTTGGTTTTGGCGTAGGCTTTAAAGGCCGAAATTATGGTTCCCTGCGAGAGTCCCACAAATGGTTCTGGACCTACAAAGTGGTTTGTAGACCCCCCTCTAGCAAGCTCATCCGCTCTTTCGTTGCCAATGAAGCCCTCGTGCCCTGGAATCCAAACCAGTTGCACCTTATTGTGCTTTCCAAGCTTGTTCAGTGCCTGGACGCCATTATAGACTAGTCGAGATTCCACTTTCGGCGCCGTAAGTGCCTTAAGCGCCGCTTGACTGTCACTGAGTATATAGATGGTCTGCCCTCTGGTTTGTCTGTCTATATTCTCCTGTGCACAGGCAATTATGGCGTATGTCTCCGCCTGGAAGACGGTTGCCAAGTTACCCATGCTTACACTACTACTGTAGTCATTCGCATAAATGCCTGCTCCCGTACCGGATCCCATTTTTGATCCGTCCGTGTACCATATACTGTCTTCGATACCAGACCTCGGTGGTTCTAGACCTTCGGCCCATTCAGCCCTGGATGGAACTTTTGTTGTGTAGTTCCTATGGAATACAAACTTGGGTAGCATTTTGTCGCTTCCCATGCTTGTTATTCTGTCTAAGAAACCATCAGTCTCCATGTTTGTGTGCTTAGTCTTTGGCTTACTGTCGCTCCACAGTTCAAGGGTTCTTAATCTGTAGAGCGATTTGCGTGCCTCTGACTTAATCACCAAGTGAAGTGGCGGTAGGTCCAGTAGGACTTCTAGCGCCGCTGTGGGCGTGGTGCGAAACGCCCCTGTTATAGCCATGCATGCCGATCTCTGTACCTTCATCAGAGCATCTCTGCATGTGCTCTTTAAAGTCCTTGGCCACCATACCAGGCTACCGTACAATAATATGGGCCTCACCATCATAGTGTAGATCCATCTAAGTACCTTTGGGTTCAAACCCCATGCTTTTCCATACGCTGATCTACACATTCCAAATACCCTCAGTGCCTTTGTAATGGTAAGATCTGTATGCTTCTTCCAATTCAGTTCTTTATCTAGTGTGACACCTAGATATTTCACATCATTAGACAGTTCTAGTACCCTCCCGTACAATTTTAGCTGCTGTACGCCTCGAAGGGTCCTTTTCCTAGTAAAGGGTATTACTACAGTTTTGCCTGGATTAATGGATAATTGGTGTCGGTCGCACCATCTCTCCACTGTCTGCAGTGCCTTGTTCATGATTCCCGATACCGTGCCTGGAAACTTCCCATTAACCAGTATCACTAAATCATCAGCATATCCTACCGTGTGGATGGGACCTTTATTGAGTTCTACCAGGAGTGAGTTCACCACCAGACTCCAAAGAGTTGGTGAGAGAACCCCACCCTGTGGACATCCCTTTGTGGCCGTGGCCATTATCTCATCCCCCAAGAGTGATGACTTTATTAGTCTGCCATTTAGCATATTGCCTATCCATTTACATATGGTGGGCTCTACACCATGATTAACAGCTGCTTCGCTGATAGCTTTATACGTGGTACGATCGAACGCTCCTTCCACGTCTAAGAAAGCTGCAAGACATAGTTCTTTATTCTCTATAGCCTGTTCAGCCCTGGTTGTCACCAGGTGAAGTGCGGTTTCCGTTGACTTCCCTGGCTGGTATGCACATTGTAGTTCGTGCAGCGGATGCCTTCTTAATGGGCCATCCCTTATGTGTCTGTAAGTACATGGTTTAATGAGGGGCGTAAGTGGAACAAGAGTCTGTCAGAAGCCCGACGCCGAACGAACCTTTTGACCGATTTGAAAAAACTTAAAAACATTATACGAGCACGTGTGATGAAAAATACATTTGTAATAAATACTAAACATTAAATTGCAGTCAAATTTAATATAAAGATATGTTTTATACACATTTTTGTGTTCGTCATTAAATGTCTTGTTAGAATGTACAGTATGCCTATATGCATATACACAGACCTTTCGTTACCCGTGTTACTACTGTTCCACCCGAATAAACATACATACATACATACATACATTGCAAGTTAAATAAAAGCTTGTAAAAAGGGATGGATATAGAATACTCCGTTGTTATTTACTGCGCTCGTTGGCTGGCCAGACCATACATATAAGATTTATTTATATAATTAAAAGATATACATATTTATATTCATTTATTGGAAAATAATATTAGAATAATAATAACAAACATAACAAAACTTAACCTACAGGTAATTCTATTGCATCGTTATGTTTCTGAACATGCTTTTACGAAAAAAGAAAAAACAAGATTAAAAAACAAGCAAATGATTTTTATTACTCCACAAAATTGAAGACCATTGTCGACACCGCACCATGTATCATCTCATGTAGAGAAACGCAGCAAATCAGCAATGTTCTGTGCATGGCGGGCGTCAAAATCCGATCGGTTGTTGTGGGACACAAACACTTCAGTCCAAGCATCTTCCCCTACTCGGCTATGTACACTGCAAACACGCGTCCCAGGTGATATTAGGAAGTTTAATCTGCACAGAAAATTTATTTTTACCGTGTTTGGTACGTCCGTAAAGTCTATTTGGGTGCAGCCGGGAAATATACATATGCCTTCAATCTCGGGTGTCCGCAACAGTTGTTTGGATGTTGCGAAGGTCAAAATTTAGTGTGTTCAGCTATAATTACTAGATACAATCAGTCAACTCAATTTCGTGTAGCAGTGACAAGCAGCAGTCATAAGCAAATTATGAACGTCATTCATTATATTGTTTTCTTAATTATGTCATAAGTAATCATAAATGCCAATGATTTTGGAAAAAGGAAGAAGGCCAGCAGTAATTTTATCTATATACAACTAACGTGAAGGATTGATAAGAGAACTAATTTAGAAATTGGAAGTTTGTGTGCGTCTTTAAATGTTTTGTTAGAATGTACAGTATGCCTATATCAGCATCAGCATCATCAGCCTATATATGTCCCACTGCTGGGCACAGGCCTCCTCTCATATATGAGAGGGAACGGGCAGTAGTCCCCACGCTGGCCCTGTGCGGATTGGGGACATCACATACACCTTTGAATTTCTTCGCAGATGTATGCAGGTTTCCTCACGATGTTTTTCCTTCACCGAAAAGCTAACGGTAAATATGAAATCATATTCCGTACATAAGTTCCGAAAAACTCATGTTAGAATGTACTTACAGTATGCCTATATATACACAGATATTGTAGTTTTTATGAAGTACCAAATGCAAAAAGTTGAAACTTACGCAAGTAGTAGACAAGAATATCAACCATTTTATTAGTAACAAAAACTGTAGGTGTCGCTAACGCGTAACACATAAAAAAAAGTTAAAACTTTTCGATTCCTTTTATTTCCTTCTTTTTTTAAACAAGTGATATTAATAGTTTCTGTAAAGATGGGACTTAGTTAATAGAATATGGACTAATAATTTCAAAAAAATTGTGTGAATATAGAACAAGATATTGTTGACAAATCCATCGAGCGCCACATAGAACTATCTTGTGTTGAGTTGGATCAATTCATAATTGTATGCGTATACAGACCCCCATCAGCGGATTACAGACTATTCGAGTCAGTTATGGATGAAGTGCTCAGTAGTATTTTCTTAAGTACTAAATGTGTTATTGTGTGTGGTGATTTCAATGTTAACTTACTCGAGAAATCGCCCCTGTGTGTGAGTTTAGTGAATACTTTTAAATCGTTCAACTTAGTGAACCTGTTTTGTGAACCTACTCGAATTACAGCAACCAGTGCAACATGTATAGATAACGTTTTCAGTAATGAGGATGCAATTAATAAATGTATTATAAACAAATTAAGTTCTGACCACTGCGGACAACAAGTCTCCTTCAGCGGGAAAACGGACGAACTTCCACGAGACACCATGTGCAGACCTATTTCCGAAAAGAGATTAGATTTATTCAATCGTAATATTGTGAAACGATTACGTTATCTTCAATTTACACAGGAAAGCCCTAACCGTTTGTGTGATCATTTGTTTAACTGTATCAAAATGGAATTTGATGCCTGTTTTAATTTTTGCTTTGAATTTGCAAGGTCAAGACTAAATTTAGTGACTGGGCCACCCCGGATATTCACGAGAAAAGACGCCGTCTCTACGACTTGTACGATTTGAGAACTATTGATAAGAGGCCGGAATTTCTAGAGTATGTTAAGAACTACTCGAAATCTTTTAAGTTAATCTGTGTCGCCGCTAAAGCCGATTACTTGTCTAGAAAGATTCAGAACTCCAAGGATAAGGTTAAAACTGTATGGCAAGTTATCAACACTGAAACTGGGAAACGCAAGATAAGAGATCCGCACTACAGCCTACGAATTGATGATACTTTAGTAAGTTCTGACCACGAAGTAGCGGATCATTTTGAGCGGTTCTTTTCTAACGTACCCGTTGAGACCACGAAGTCTTTAAACTCATCACCAGATGTCGCTGAATCGTTATTGAAAGCAAATGTAACGGAATGTACAGAAATCTTTAGATTCAGTCACGTGACCCCACTTATCCTTATTATTTATTTATTTATTTATTTATTGATAAATACATTTACGTGACATTACAGTAACAACCAATGCGTCACGAAACCAAAACAACAAATAATACTATTTATTAGGCGACGAAACGGCGTGGCCCCGTTGCATCGTCGTCTCCGGTGTAGGATTCGGCAGATTGCCCCGGAACCGTCGAAACACTACACCCTTCGGCCAGAAGTCAGCACATGCGACGGTCTCCTGCAGCGGCCGCGGCACGCGCACCACAAACGAGCTGAAGTGCACATAGTGGCGTGAACGCAGCTGGAACACCCTCAGCGAGAAACCGAAAAAAAAAGCGTTTAAATTGTTGAACTTAAAGAAGACTGAAGATCTTTGGGGACTTCCAGTCAAAGTATTACATTCCATTGTAGAATCAATTGCACCTTTCTTAGCTAATATTTTCAATAAATGTATTGATACTGGAGTATTTCCTGACCTCATGAAACACAGTAAAATCATCCCGTTGTTTAAATCAGGAACGAAAACTGACCCTACCAACTTCAGGCCATCAATACTACCGGCACTAAGTAAAGTTTTTGAGAAGCTTATTCTCCATCAGCTTATGTTCCACTTTAGTTGCAATAAACTGCTCAATACCAACCAGTTCGGATTCACTAAGGGTCGCTCTACCACTGATGCCGGTGTGGTACTAATTAAACATATTTTTGATGCCTGGGAAGAGGCTCAAGATGCTATTGGAGTGTTCTGTGATTTATCAAAGGCATTTGATTGCGTTGATCACGAGAACTTAATCAGAAAGTTGAAACATTATGGAATTAAAAACGGTGCTCTTGATCTTGTGACATCGTATCTCTCGGAGAGAACACAACGAGTAGTCATCAATGGGACCCAATCAGCAGGGACAACTGTTGCTCTTGGTGTTCCTCAAGGCTCGATTCTGGGTCCGTTTCTGTTTCTGATTTACATCAATAACCTACCAAATATGTTGCAAGATAAACATGATATAGTGTTATTCGCAGACGACACGTCGCTTATCTTCAAGGTAGACGGGAAAGAGGAAAACTTCGATGATATTAATGATGCACTCAACACTGTTGTTGTGAAATGGTTTACAGTAAATAATTTACTGCTAAATTCCAAGAAAACAAAGTGTATCAGATTCACTTTACCTAACGTCAAGCAGGTAAACAATACCAAGATCAAAATAAAGGGTGATGAACTGGAAATTGAAGATAGAACAGTGTTTTTAGGTATCACCTTGGACTCAAAACTACAATGGCATGCACATATCACCGCCCTAGCCGGAAAACTTAGTTCGGCAGCCTATGCAGTAAGACGCATAAGACAGTTAACAAACGTTGAGACCGCCAGGCTGGTGTACTACAGTTACTTCCACAGTGTTATGTCCTACGGAATCCTGTTGTGGGGGAAAGCAGCTGATATCCAGACCATATTCGTGCTACAGAAACGCGCTGTACGTTCCATATACGAACTAAAAGCTCGAGAATCTCTCAGGTACAAATTTAAGGAGGCAAACATTCTTACTGTAGCATGCCAATACATTCTTGAGAATATCATGTATGTGCGGAAAAACCTTCACGAGTTCAAACTCAACAGCGATATCCACGACTTCAACACCAGAAGTAAAAACAAGATCGCAGTGAAGGCGAGTCGTCTCCGCAAGGTTAGCACGTCGTTCGTGGGGAACTGCATACGTTTTTATAATAAAATACCCACCGAATTTGTTAATTTACCGTTCAGTCAATTTAAGTCTCATGTTAAAAGTAATTTGCTAAGCAAGGCGTATTGTACTGTCAACGATTTCTTAAACGACAAAAATGCCTTTAAGCCAGTAGTAGGCTAATTCTATTAGGAATATACCTAAATACACATTATAAGTACCTACCTGAAATAATTGTTCCATTCTATGTAAGAAGAGAGCACGTAATGCTGTTTCTCGCCGAGCAAGTCGTTTATTAATCTTTGTTTTTAACACTGTCCGGTGGCTTGAATATGTCATGCTCGCTTAAAGGGCTTTGCTTACGGTGGCGTCGTTGATCGGGTCGCCACCTTCCCTAACATATGGTTGAGGGAGGCGATGGCTGAGATATGCGTCATACTCGTGATCGGGTGCTGTTTGTGGAGTCCGGACTGTTCATGCTTGCAAAGGCATAGTACCTAACTTCTTAAATACTAGTGTTATTTTATTATTATCGTATTGACGAGAGAAATCATTCCGATCTTGACACGTTTTATTGTTATTGACCATGTACATCACTGACAATATTACATTAATATTCCTTTTTTTTTATTGTTTTGTTTTGACGCTTAGAGACCGTATACATCTCTATGAACATTGAATAATTATTAATTGTATTTGGACGCTCAGAGACCTTATACATCTCTGGAATACAGAATTAATATCATTAACTTTCTGTTAATGCACAGACCTTATTCTAATCGAATGTAATGGTCATATTTTGTTTTGTTTTCCTTATCTTTGTGACATTTAGTGTGTTGTTATATCAGTCCTTAATGTGCAAATTTTAAATTATTATTGTGTTAGATTATTATTCTTTTATTGTAAGATTATTATTTTTATTGTAAATTACCGTTTGACACGTAAAAGTGCCCTTGTGGCCTATTTGCAGAATAAATAATTTGTATTTGTATTTGTATATAAATTTATAAAAATACCCCCCTCTTGAGGATTACACATACTTCCACACTGAAATTATTTTATCACATCAAGATTATTATCTTTTGCTAATCCGATCGAAATCGAATATTTAATGACACTTATTTGGGCGTAATTGATTCAAGGCTTTCGTCGCCCTCCGTGCTTAGGCAAATGTTAAATCTAGATAGATTACATGCGTTTTTCCGCGCTTGAAAGCATGACCTCGTTTTGGGATGCCTAAATATATTTATTAATTTTCATGTTGCGTTCTGCATTACTCACATGGTTTGGATTTTCATTTCCCTTGTTAGCAGCTATGAAATTATTTGATCTAATGCATTATGCTTCCCATGGCCCTTTTTCATTTAAATATCATGTACGATCATTGTCTGAGATGACGTGTTTATTGATTCATCAACAGTACATCTGCGGAAACATCGACCAGAGTAATTTAGTTTTAATGTTTTAACATATTTGACACCTCGCATGCGTTATAGGAGCCAATGATATCAAAACTCAACTTCACACATCTCCCGGTGGATATTCACGCCTAAAGTAAATAATACTGCCCCCGTTACGAAAAAGGGCGCATGTCACATTTTTGTCAAAATTGAGTTATATACATTGTCGTGATCAGCAAAAAAAGGCGCGTCTGCGAGTATTTTTTATTTTATCCTAGGAAGTCTATAAACAGAGTTACCATAAGAAAAAAGTGCGCTTTTACACCCATTTCCTCACTTAAACAACCTTAAACAAAATTGAAAAGTCGTTTGTCCGAAATACAATGAAGACCTGGAATGTAAAGGCGTAAGTGCGTATATGCGCCTATTTTTTTTGTCACTTTTACAACATTTCCATAAAATAAAAGACGCGACTTATGATCTGCTGTTTTATAAAAAGTGGAAAAGACGCAAGTGGTCACTGCGTCTTTTTAAGTAAGTTTAAGTTAAAAGCATTCTTGTTGACATTGACACATCCGCCATTACCTCAACAAAAGAAAGGCGCTAGTGACCACAAGCGCCTTTTCAACTTCGCATATGACTTATATCATTAATTATATTTGACACATCTGCAAGCGAAACAAAATAAAAAAGGCGCTAGTGGTTACTTGTGCCTTTTAAATTAAGTACTTTTGCAAAAGTACCAGGACTCTTGTGGTACTTCCGTCTACGTTTTGCTCTTAGCTTAATTTTTGTTGTATAATACTTCTTAGAAAAGGCACTAGTACGCACAAGCGTCCTTTTTTTCCATAATCTTTTTAAAAAGCAGGGTAAGTGGGGAGGAATTCTATCGATGTTCTTTCAGTTACGCCCGAAACTTTGCCACCGAGAGACCTGCGTCTGAGCAGCTCAGCGTGTAGGCAAGTTGCAAGTTATATCGTTTTTTATTCGTGAGTGATTATTTAAGTACCTATAAGATTGTCACTGTTATATTTTTATTTATTTACAGTGCCTACATGAGGGACACTATTTTGCCGTGCACGATAACAGCAGTAACTTTATTCGTAATATTATTCAATTTTTTACTTTATTTGAATAAGAATCAGAGGGGTATTAAGCACGTAACGTTTCGAACGAGCGGTAGGACAACTCAACTGTAATTATTCCATACAAAAAATGACATTTTACATATACCTGACGCGCGTGCAATGCGTTACATGATCGACCAGCTGGTAAACATTTGAATACATTTTTGTTAGTCCAGCCCGAGTCCACTCCTTCTATGAAGAGCTTTGATTCCTCCACTCGTGTTGGTGTTCGGTTTTGGCGTAGGCTTCAAAAGGCCGAAATTATGGTTGCCTGCGAGAGTCCTACAAATGGATATGGACCTACAAAGTGATCCATAGTTGCCCTTTTTGGCAAGCTTATCCGCTCTTTCGTTGCCGATGTGCCCTCGTGCCCTGGTATCAAAACTAGTTGCACCCTATTGTGCTTCCCAAGCTTGTTCAGTGCCTAGACGCCATCATAGACTAGTCAAGAAGCCACTTTCGGCGCCGTAAGCGCTTTAAGGGCCGCTTGACTGTCACTGAGTATATAGATGGTCTGCCCTCTGGTGGGCCTGTCTATATTATAATTATCCTGTACACAGGCAATTATGGCGTATGTCTCCGCCTGGAAGGCGGTTGCCAAACTACATATGCTTACACTACTACTATAGTCATTCGCATAAATGCCTGCTCCCGTACCGGATCCCATTTTTGATCCGTCCGTGTACCATATACTGTCTTCGATACCAGACCTAGGGGGTTCTAAACCTTCGGCCCATTCAGCCTGGATGGAACTTTTGTTGTGTAGTTACTATATATAATACATAGGTAGCATTTTATCGCATCCCATGTTTGTTATTTTATCTAAGAAACCGTCAGTCGCCATATTTGTGTGCTTAGTCTTTGGCTTGCTACAACTCCACAGTCCAAGAGTTCTAAATCTGTAAGTTGAGCGATTTGCGCGCCTCTGACTTAATCACCATGTGAAGTGGCGGTAGGTCCAGTAGGGACTTTTAGCGCCGCTGTAGGGGTGGTACGCCCCTGTTATAGCCATGCATACCGATCTCTGCACCATCATCAGGGCATCTCTGCATGTGCTCATTAAAGTCCTTGCCACCATACCAGACTACCGTACAATAATATGGGTCTCACCATCATGGTGTAGATCCACTTCAGTACCTTTGGGTTCAGTCCCCATGTTTTGCCATACGCTGATCTACACATTCCAAATACTTAGTACCAAATAGTTAAATGATGCTGATGACCAAATGTGATTTGTTTCTTAACGCAGTTTTACGGATCTTATTACACGTCATTTTAATATATGTAAATTTGGCAAAGTTACTTCATACGGTATTTTATGTTTTTTAATTTTTAATATGTACTATCGAACCAACTGAATCATGACCCACCATAGAACCTTGTTACAATTAACGAACATACGTACGATCATATGACGTTAATATGTCAGTTAATTGTGACAAGATTCCATGGTGGGTCAGGATTCAATTTTGTCGATGGTACAAGAGTTTTCTAAAAAATAATATTTTTTGAATCGTAGCTGCAAACCGATGTTAAATTAAAACAAAACATGTAGGAGTGGCTTTTATGTGAGTAATCAAATCAGTCAGTATCAATTATATCATTGAAAAGACGCTAGTGGTTACATGCGTCCGTTATTTAAGGATAAATAGGAGTAATATCTGGTAAATACTTAATTGGGCTTAGTTAAAAGGACGTAAATGGTGACTAGTGCCTTTTTTACTAAGTGTCTCGTATTTTCCAAACATTTTTTTACTAAGATGAAAAGGAAAAACGCGGAAAATAAAATAAATAACAATAAAATATAGAATAACTAAAAACTAAAATGTGCACAAGGTATTTACCTAACGAAAGCCGTTTACAGAACGTCTCTATCTATTTTCATTTGGAAACAGCAGATTTTTTACCATTTAATTAACTTTATAATTTTTTTCTCAGTTTCGACTTCATGTGACAAGCGCCCTTCTTCGTAACGGGGGCAGAATAGTAGATTGTATGACAAGGGTCTAAAGTAAGCCATATTACCACGAGATGGATATTTTCCCGAACGAAGTGAGGGGAAATAGTTCGAGGGGTAATATGGCTTTTAGACCAGAGTTGTACACTCTACTTTTCACTTCGACTGCGAGAAAATAGTAAAAACAAAGATTATCCATCCACAATCAACAGTTATACCAAGGCGAAAAGATTGTTCAATTTGGCGCCATTCTTTTTAATAAACTGTTTTGACACAGATACAAAATATTCACAAGACGAATAAACGCCTCTGACCGTCTAATAGCGGCGTAGTCTATCCCGCTCAATCTTCATAGGTTATGTCATGTAATTACATCCACCAATCACAACTCTTTAAAATAACATAAGTATTTGCTGTCTACTAACCAGAATACAGCTAGACATTAAAATAAGTAAACAGAATTCAATTCAAACATTAGGAGTTTTTCATTCCCTAATTTACAATAATTAAATTGAATGTGTTTGAATTGAATTCTGTTTCCTGATTGGTCGATTTTAATGTCTAGCTGTATTCTGATTAGTAGATAGCAAATACTAATGTTTTTTTAAAGAGTTGTGATTGGAGGATGTAATATTGAACTGTTGTGAGTGGTCAAATTAAAATGTTTTATAAATCATAAATATGTAGACATATATTCCCTAGGGGCTAAATGTACTACTTTAGCCCCGCTTGCCAAGTCTAATATGATGCACTTTTTGAGCATGAGAAGTGAAAAAATTATTGCTGTGGTGGAAGGTGGTGCCATTTGAATATAAAATAGGCTATTTAAAGTGTCATACCTGGTATTATTATGGTCTACCAATGTAGATCCCTTGTTCCTCTTTCCTACAAAAAAACATCAGTTACCTAGTTATGTTTAGTCTTGGTCTTCTTTATATTCTTTCATCCCTCCTTAATTTTCTGAGTCGCGTACAAGAAACAAACGAGCACAAAAGCAAGCATACTAGAGCACAGAGCAAGCACAGAAGCAAGTTAGAGTTGTTAATCAAATTGGTGACGTCTAATTCTGTTACCAAACCTGCGTGGCCTGAAGTTGTCCGTTGTGTCCATTTATTAAGTCTTACTTTGTTGTAAATAGATTACGTTTGCCTATTTTAGATCTTGAACGTTTCCGATACACTGTCACTAATTTTCTTTTATCGATTTCAGATTCAATGTACGTTCGCCTTACGCTTTATATTACGCTGCCACAATATTGGGACAAATAATTTTGATGGGTTTCAGCTTATTTCAATTAGTAACTCGCCAACTGACTTTAGCGACATTTTGTACGTGCTTAATTCAGAAGTATTTTGTTAAATGATTAGCTGGTCTAAATTGACAGACATTCAGATATGAGTAATGATTCCGAGGATAAAATATTCAAAGTTCATTAAATGATAGAGTACTAAGTAACATTTTTGCCTTAGCATACATTTCAATTTTGTGTTTTCTAGCAAACTTCATATTCTACGGCACCGGATTGGGCTCAACAGTTTTGTTTCTTGATTTGGCAATAAGTTATGCTGACTTCTTGAGAAATGGTAAAAGGCTTGAACATTGTTTATCGGGAGGAAGGAGCAACAGGAGAACCTACAAATCGAATGCCCTAGCATTTACTGTTATTGGATTAGCTATAGGTCAGAAAACAAAGTTTTACTTTAACAATAGATAACACTTAGACTTGTTTATTAATAGCAACTAAATAACCAATGATCACTTCATGGGCCCAACTTACGTGCGTTACGTACTTGTGTGGCTTTTGTCATTCTTTTCTGCTTAATGTTAGGGGAGTCCGACGAACAAACACATGAATTTCAGAAACCAGCGCCATCTATTAGTATGCATTATTTCAGAAAATATGACGGTAGCCCACACGTACGTTGCAGGGTTTTGATATAAGTAATAGTATTTTTTCAAAACGCTTCCGCGAATAATTTGAAGACTTTATTACTGGGGATACTGATTTCACAGAGATTGCTACCCGGTAGTTTTAGAGTCCAGTAGAAATGCCTAAAAACAAACGAAAAGATGGAACTGGTATTAGCACAAATTTTTCGGGCGTCACAGCGTCATTCATAGATTTCGTTTATTATTTGATCTTTGTTTGTATTTTAACGGGAGAATTCTACAGCGGCATATTTATCTAGGCTCTATTGACCCAAATACCAGTGTTTGGTTGTTGATATTTTACCTCACCCATTTTTCTTAAATAAACAACGTGTTACAAAAAACCCCGTAAAAAATGTAATTAATTATCAAATAATATTGTCAACCCTAGTAAGCTGTCACTGCATAGAACTGAAGTTATCATAGATTATTTAACGGAGTGTCTTTACCGAATTTTAAATTTTTATTCAAAAAGGGTTGCAAACGCAATAAGAGGAAATAATGGCTTCGAAAAACGTCAAAACGAAAAAAAAACCTTATATTGTCAATTTCCAATCTTTTAATCGATATCTTACAATTATTTCGGTTTTAATCAACATTATTTCTAAAGTGAGAAAATGGCTATGTTTTCCGACTATGAATATTAATTACGATATGATGTTATGCGTAGGCCATGAAGATAAGGGTGATTCATAGAAGAGCAAAAAAAAATTTTTTTTCACTCTCAACCTCTTAAACTGATCTATCCTACTAGAAAACCTCCCAAGTTTTTTTTTAATTTTTTGATTATTGTTTAAAGGTCGCTACCAAAGTTCGAAAATTTAAAAATCAAACGAAATTAATAAACTTTTTAAATGAGAGTTTATTATTATCAAAACATTTTTAGGATGAAAATACTACATAAAAATAATCATCAAAACTTGCCATTTATATACAAAACAGAAAACAGTTACTTTTATACAAAATTTTACTTATTCACGTTGGGGTTTTTCTGTCTATAATTCTTTACTAGCAATATTAAGTACTGTTTTTGTTCCTCGTCATTTGTGTGCAATTTATTGTATTGCTCCATCAAAGCCACACCCCGTTCAGCGATATCATTAACGACTCATATTTTGCACAATTTCTCTAGCTGACTTGTAACTTTTTTCTTCTTCCCATAGGTCCGGATCAGTATCTTTTTTAACGAAGTCACTCGGAATCCCGATTGTATCAAAAAATGACATTGTATTTTTTGAAACGAAATCTTCGAGATTTTTAGTAATAATTTCATCATGTTTCAAAGTAGCCTTTTTGGGATTGTGTGCTGATCCTTCTTTCTTCAGTGCCAAAACCATTTTACGTTTGGTCTCAGCAGAAACTCGTTTATCGAATAAAGCTAGGACAACCAGCTCTTCCGAAAGATACCAAAGATGGCCCAACATCTTTTTTAAAGCGACTTTGGCTACAACTTTATTATACATATCGTAGTGAACCAAGTCTTTTAACATTTGCAGATCATTTGCAGGGGCCATGCAAGCTACTGGCACTGTAAACCAATATCTTGCGTAAATAATTACGACAAATATGCAGATATCCATAAAAGCATTAGCTTCCTTTTTGGTCATCGTTAGCTGGTGTTTGAATACGAACATTTTTAATGCATACAAAGCTTTAGCCATCCAGCGAGCACGGTGCAGCCGGAGCTTTGAACGATATGTTATTTTCAGGTCGATAGTAAATCACATTTCTCCGTTAGCCTTTTTATTGCTTCCTTTTCCTTTTCTTTCATTTTTTCCAACTTAGACTCTTTTTCTAATTGCTTATCCAGTTTCCTTGCATGACGCTTATCAATGTTCCCAATTCGCCCAAAACGGCTCTTTTCTCTTTGGCTTAAAAGAAACTGCTTATCTTCTTCGATCATCATCATATTCAGAGCATCAAAATGAGCTATATCAAATAAATCATCTAAATGTCATTGCCATTTCTCTTCTTTTTCTTTGATAGCTGATGAACGTTTTGCTTTGTCGTGTTCGCGTTTCTTTAATTTTAGCCACTCATTAAAAACTTTTAGTATTTTTGTTATAATATGCTGCTTTTCTTTGGTAGGAATACTTGCCTTTTGCCACAAAGCCATCAAATCATCAGCCGTTAAAGAAGCAGATTCTCTATTTACTTTTTTCATCACATTTTTGTAATGGAAAAATAAACACATTACTTCTTTTGCTGTGGGTAATTTAGTTTGCACTAATTCCGAACATATTTGTCCACCTAACCATAATTCCGTTTTTTTCCGTGTTTTAACATTTGAAGACATTATGAGGAAAACAATACCAACAACAAATGAATTAACTGGAAGTGAATAACTGAATGCACCAATTGCAACTGCTTTAATTTGTTATGAAGATAAGGGTAGTTTACTGTTTACATTAAACTACTGTGTGGGTATATCTACAGTGATGGACTACCAGTAATACCAGTGTAACACCTTAATACGATCGTTAAATGCCTTATTGCAGATATTTTATTAACGTTGACAGGTGGTAGCGACCTCTAAATGTTAACCAAAAATTCTGAAATTAATTGCTAATTAATATTTTATTGAATAGAATGATATAAGGGGTTGAGAGTTAAAAAAATCTAAAGTTGAATTTTTTGAATCACCCTAATGAAGATGGCAACTTAAATCATGCTCGCGAACTGTATCGGCAACGATTTATTGATGGTAGACCCCCCGTTGAACAGCGACGGCTACCTTCGTACCAATGCTTTCTCAACATGTCAAGATGCCTACATTCCACCGGGTCTTTTCATCGGTTCACTGGAAGTGGACGTCCAAGCACAGCCGATCCCAGACAGGTTGAATCAGTGTTGCAGCATTTTGAAGAAGAGCCAACCACGAGTACGTGGCGAGCCGCAGCAAGATACGGTATGAACCATGTTGCCGTTTGGCGAATTCTTCGTGACGACAATCGTCACCCTTATCACCATCGCCGTACGCAGGAGCTGATTCAATCCGATCTTGCACCCAGAAGGAATTTCCTCAGGCAGTTAAGGGAGAACGCAAACAATGTTCTTGATGGACGGATGAGGCAACATTCACGAGGTTAGGACTTTCAAATGTTTATAACGATCACGTTTGGGCTCGCGAGAACCCACACGCTTCTCGGCAGATTTCAACATCAGTGGAAGCTGAATATATGGGGTAGTATTGATGACGGGCATGACATCGGTCCTGCCATTTTGCCATCACGTCTGATCGGAGGCAATTACCTAACGTTTTTACAAACGGATTTAGAAGATGCGATTGACGACTTTCCTGTGGCCGAGAGGGATTTCTTTAACAACCAAACGAACATGGTATTTCAGCACGATAGAGCTCCGACACATTTTGCTCGCGAGGTTCGAGAGTATCTTACAGGTCGGTTTCCGCGAGGATGGATTGGCCGTGCGGGGCCGGTGACGTGGCCGGATATCAAACCCTTGGACTTCTTCATATGGGGTTATGTAAAGAAAAAAAGACTATTTCACCGATTGCCCAACTGTTTTAGAGATGGAGCAATGTGTAAGATTTGTCTTCGCGTCAATAACACCGACGATGGTGCGAAATGCCACACAAGCCATATCCCGGCAAGCGAGGTTGTGCATTGAGCAAGGCGGAGCACACTTTGAGCCGTTTCTGTAAATTTGTTGAAAAATACCTAACACAAAGCACCTATGTCAGGTCTTAAATTTTCTTTGACTTATAATATCGATCTGAGCGCCTTCTGTACATTTTGTTATTGACTCTATGTCGTTCCGTGGATATTAGGTAAAAATGTACCTTCTGTGTTATTTAGTCTTTAATTATGGTAATAGGGTTGGAACATAAATGTTTTTTTTTTTTTTTATAGATTTTGCTGTATCGCTCGCATACTGCGATACTACGGTTTAGAAATTTTGTAAATTGACTCTTTATAAGGAACCATTTAACTCCCTTTCCACTTTACGGGTATTTTTGTAACACCCTTTCTAAAATAACTCAAAATCAACATGTTTATTAAGGCATTTGATTATTCGCTTCACTCGTATATCATTTTGTTACAGAGAATTGTTCATATACTCTATGTAAGTTGTATCATTCAATTGGGGCAGTGAGGGAAAATCTGAACCTTAAGAGACGGATTTTTTTTGGGAGTTTGTCACGATGCCGATTTTATTAAAAATAAAAATTGCATATAAATAATTAAATAAAGCATCTCACCGGACCGAGAATCAAACCAAATCAGGCAAAATCGGATATCGTTTTAATACGGAAATTAAAAGCCTTTAGGTTAATTTCGTCCCTATTCCCATTTTGACAACATCTCAGCTCATCCAAAATCGCAATTTGTCCAGTGTCGGATTTGTTAGGTGGCCGTCCAATACGCAGTTCGTCCAAATAGAATTCAAGTTTTCATTTCCTCCAAAACGCTTTTCGCCCTACACGCTTTTTGTCCAACACGCAGTTTGTCCAACACGCTTTTTGTCCAACACGCTTTTTGTCCAAAATGCAGTTTGTCCAATACGCAGTTTGTCCAATACGCAGTATGTCTACCATGCTTTTCGTCCAACACACCATGGTCTAAAAATGTCTGTCTGTCGGTCTGTCTGTACTGTAAAATTTACATACATACATACATACATTCACGCCTTTATTCCCAAAAGGGGTAGGCAGAGCACACGAAACGTAAGTTCCAGCGCCACTTTTAGCATAAATGTGGGTATCGACTAAATGTGATATTGCAGTGATAGGTTGCTAGCCCATCGCCCACAACACACTTCAACCCTGGTCCTTTAGTCGACTTTTACGATACCCATGGGAAGAAAGGGGGTGGTGAAATTGTAACCCGACACCACACGGGAAATTTACACTGTAAAATGTACTAGTGAAAATTATATCCATGTTTAGCGATTCGGAGGGCTATATCGGTTACCTTGGTTCTGCTGCGGATAGCCTCATTTCTGATGCCATCAAGCAGATAAACTCCCAACATGTCCCTCTCCATTGTCCTTTGGGTGACTTTGAGCCTCGTAAGAAGGCTCAAAGTCACCCAAAAGTTTCTTTGCGTGATGGCATCAGAAATGATGACATGTCATGTCATCACTGGCAACACACACTGGTCAAAGACTCTCGTCTTGAGACACTGCGGAATATTAGACGAAAAGATGTGCCGTAGCTTCCCGAACGCTGCCCAGCCGAGTCGGATTCGACGATTGACCTCTTTCTCGAAGTTAGACCTACCTAACTGGATAGTCTGTCCTAGGTATACATAATCGTCTACAACTTCGAGCGTAAAGTGTCCGATTGTAATGCGAGTTGGTACTACACTACATGGGCATTTGACATGATTTTCGTCTTATCTATTTATGTTCATTCTTAGATCAACTCGCTCGGAAGCTTTACTGAGGTCATTCAGTCCAGCCCAGGTTTCAATCGATTCGAAGGCTTTCTCGTAGTCCACGAACGCTAAGCAGAGAGGCAGGTTATACTCCTCGGTTTTCTGTATAACTTGACGAAGCGTGTGGATGTCTTTCTGTTAGCGAATTCGTGGTGGCGAATAGTTTGTTTTGTAAGTGACAGATGTTTATCTCGACAGCGGCATATTAGAATTGTGTCAATAAAGCGACCCTAGAAATCACAGATGAAACGCTCTAAGAAAACTATTTGATTGATTGACAAGATATAAACAAGTAACTTACGTAGAAGCAATCCAGTTCGCTCGACAATAAACAAATGCATGCAAAATTTGAGCTCTTATCAAAAACCGGGAACTTAAATTTAAGTTGGACGAATAGCGATATGGACGAATAGCGACATGGACGAATAGCGATATGGACGAACAGCGATATGGACGAATAGCGTGTTGGACGAATAGCGTGTTGGACATACTGCGTATTGGACGAACTACGTTAAAGACATCTGACGAACTGTATAATGGACGAACTGCGTATTGGACCAAATGCGTATTGGACGGCCAGCTAACAAATCCAGTGTCGCATCTTACCCGCTTTCCCAACTCGTCACTATCGCAACTCGTCCACGTTCCAAACTCGTCAATGTCTCAAATCGCTCACTTTCCCAACTCGTCACTGTCTCAATGAAGACAAGATAACCAATACATTTTATTACTCTTCATTTTAATAGCTCCGGCAGTGAAGAGGCAGCCTTAAGGTCGATTTAGGAATGTAGACAATACAAGAAGCGAACGATTTTGGAATGTTGACAGGATACAAAGTGGACGATTTGGGAATGCTGACAGGGTAGGAAGTGGAAGATTTGTGAATGTTGACAGGATAGGAAGTGGACGGTTTGGGAATGTTGACAGGATAGGTGGTGGACAATTTGGGATTCGAATGTGGACGAAATGGGATTTTGGGCGAGCTGGGATATTGTCAAAATGGGAACAGGAACGAAATGAACCTAAAGGATTAAAAGTGCTGTTCCATGTATCACCAATCACAAGGAAATGTCGTGTTTCTTAATTCTACTGCCTTATGGCCGCGACTTCGTCCGCTTGGAACTCGTTTATATCGTAGCTTCATACAAACTTTCACCCCCCATTTCACCTGTCTTTAGGGGATGATTTCCGGGATAAAAACTATGTTTTGTCCTTCCGTGGGAGTCAAACTATCTCTATACCAAATTTCATCTCAATTGGTTAAGCGGTTTACGCGTGAAGAGGTAACAGACAGGCACACTTTCGCATTAATAATATTAGTGGATTTACGAATCTCGCCATACTTAGCCATGCCAGTTAGTATTGGGAGATGTAAAGTCGTGACAGTTGCCGAAATAGATAAATTTACAGTTTTAGAATTTTCCTCACTGCCTTATTTGAATGTACTTATACGTGTAGATAAATATAAACATTTTACATTTTAGAAGTTCTTTTGCTCCTAGCCAGGCACCATTGCCAGGAACATGTATTATTAACTCTGTTATTTTTAGTGGAAAATCTACTGTCCTTGATATTTGTGATGGACCTTGTAATGGATTGTGTTGACGATTTTACATTTTCTGCAATAGTTTTTGAAAATTACTTCAAGTTCAGAATGCCTTACATCTACGACCACGTTTCATATACAATATGGAAAGCAATATTGTTAGAGGTAATTTCTTATTATTATTTTTATGTGTAGATAGCAGCATTTGCTGCATTGTAGGTAGTAGAATTCTCCGAAATTCTTTGCACATTGATGTTTTAAAGTCAAAATATTTCGGAAAAATCAAAACAGCTGTTTAGAAGTCGTTTTAAGTAGGTAATAAAAAAATGTATTTTATGCAACGAGCGTTTTAAGACCAAGTTATACATCGCTGCATTATATACTTTTTGTACGACTTCGACTTGAGAAGTTGGTAGCACTGCAATATGTATAAGAACCGATTTTTTTTAAATTGCTTTTCTCATCGTGGTAAAACAGTGCTGTTATGAAATAAAACAGCACGCTAAACAGTGCTTTTGCAGCATAGAGGTTTCGGGAGACTTGTTATCGGTGTCATTTTATTTAAGTTAGTGCTCTTTAAATGGCAGATAACGGTACAGGAGAGAGAAAGACAAGTTTGTATCATTTCCAATTATGTCTTGACAGACGTCGTCGACGACGTCACAAAGGATATTTATACTATTTATATATCCAAAAATTTATCCTATTTTTAACTTTCAGAATTTTGTCTTTGATTTCGCTATTGACCCCAAGATAGGAATGTTTAATATATGTATTTCATTGTTGCTAGATATTTATTGTTAGTTTTTATTCCAAATAAAGTCAATGTTATTAATGTTTCAGATTGCAAACTTGCAGACAACATTTCTTTGGAGTTTCACCGATGTGTTAATAATGGGCTTTAGTATTTACCTCACATCCTATTGCAATTATTTATATGACATCATTAGCTGCAACGTCATGAATTCTAAAGTGAATACTGTTTTATGAAAAAAAGAGATATATTAATTGTGTAATAACTATAACTAAAGCTTTAGTTTAATAACAATACCGCAATTTTCAAATTTTGTTTTTATTTCATGACTAAGAGAACAAGCTCTTGGGAAAATGTACGGATCCAATATTGCCATTTAATGTCCCTGGTGAATCTGGTCGATACGAAGTTAAGCTGTTTTGTTCTGATGGCATTCTTCGTCGATGTTTTTTTTATCTGTCTACAGCTCTTCAACACACTAAAGTATGCACATGACTACTGCCGTAAGTAATTATTTTATTAGTCTAATGTTGTTTTCAACAACATCATTTTGTTTTTCAGCCAGGGTTACTCAGGATTCCACAGTTGCGGCCAAAAAGGATTAGATGCGTAAGTTACAGAAAACAAAAAAGTGAAGTTAACTAACAAAATGTCTTACGTCACTTACTACTTAAAAATCATTTAGGTCTAATTCATTCTTAATCCATGACATTTGACTTTTCATTTACAGGGCTCCCACTTCTTGACTAACGCCTATTGCGTGTTATTTAATGAATAACCAACATATGCGTTTCTTTTTGTATATTTTCCGTATAATTTTCAAATGCCTTATGTACAGTCAAACAGTAATTAAATGCTTCGTTTCTCTTAAAAGAGTAGATATAAAAAAATATTATAGCCGAACAAAATTCAAAAACCTCTAACGGTTTATGCCTGTTGCTACTCGAAATGCTTGGACTTTGGATACGGGATGACAATTAACATAACAACTGATATTGATAAATAAATACTTAACATTGAAAACATATTGACTCAGGAACAAATTTTCATGCTCATCACACAAATATTACCCTTACCGGAATTCGGGCCACGGACCTCCGGCTTCCTAGGCAAGGTCACTGCCAACTAGGCTGTAGAGGTCGGCATGACTAAGGGCTCGGCCGCATGCCCATTGTCCACGGCGCGGCGCATGCCATAAAAACCCACGTTGCGGCGCCGTAGAAATCTAGAAATATCGCCGTAGAAAGCGAGGCACGCGTGGCCGAAGGCCCGAAGGCCCGAAGCGTCCCTTCAGTGCGCGCTCTCAGACTGGCTCTCGCTCTCAAACCCCACTCCCGACTGTCTTACAAGCGAACCTGAGGGCCGAAGGCCCGAAGGTGAGCGGCGAGGCACGCGAGGCCGCAGGCCGAGCTCCGCGTAGGGCCGAAGGCACGAAGCGTCCCTTCAGAGCGCGCTCTCTACGCGAGCCCGAGGGCCAAAGGCCCGAGGACACACCCGCCGCCGCCGCACAGTTTCACAAGCAACACGAGCGAGTTCAACGCGCCAGGACCAAATCTCAAATACCTCTTCGTTTCCCATGGCGGAATTTCGCTTTCCTTTCCCTCGAAAATACAAAAATAAAACTAAGTTGAAAACCCCGAAAAACAGAAAAAAAAAAACATTAAAACCGCGGTGCGCTGGCGCACCGCGCCGCAGGCAAAAAACTAGGCTTTGCCAAAATATTGTCTTAGTCGCGATTCGTTAGACAATGCTTTCGCTAATGAATGGTACAGTCAGCCTCTATAAGTAGCTGAACACTTTGGTACCTTGTCGCTTTCACTCATTAAAACAAATTCTTATGGCAGTTATAAGTTTGTCCGGCGGGCCAAGAGCTAAAAGCCATAAAGATAAGCTAATTACTTATCTATTGTAAAAAGAGCTTAATTGATATCTTACATGTACAAAAAGCAAACTTAACTCTTTGTACTAAGGTTCATTATACAATGGCTTCAATAAAAGTGCAAATTCAATAACAAATATTGGGAAGGTAGGGTTGTAATGCAACAAACGGGAATTCGCCAACTAATTAGTATGCCGTTGCAACTGATTCAGTGACTACGTGTGTATGCTATTTACCTGTATTGATAACAATATGTTTCATAAATAAGTCGAATAATTTATGACGGTTATCGACAAAACATTGTTGTTACAATTGATGGCCTCCTGAAAAAAAACAATGAAGAAACTTAAGATAATTTTCCTTACGGTAGAACGACATTGTGTGAATACATAAAACACCTGGTTTCACCTACAAAACACTTGACAAACGCCAGAAAACTCTGAACTCAAACAAAAGAATACGACGAAACAATACACATCCACAGCTGAACTCGGGAGTGGTCGAATTGATTCGTGAGGAGGCCATGAAAATTGCAGACAGTATTTGGACCGCCTGTTTTGAACATGTTGAGGGCATCGAGGACACGTTTTTACACACAGGGCAGCAACGCTTCATTATTAACGTGACAGAAAGTTCAGATAGCGAGTAATTGCGGGAAGATTGTTATTTTTTTTACAAATAAATATATGTCTGTTGTTGTTTTATTGTTTGAGATTATAATAGTAATTGTTGTGTAACAAATCATTTCAATCTAGTAATATATCATTAAACTATTATGCTGTATTATTTTACTCCCTTGTAACAATTTTGACAACCCTACGCCTAAGTGAAGGCATTCATTGTTTAAGAGTCATAAAAAGCATTTCAAGCTTTAATATTTGGGGTATTAGGTCGAAATGAACTTTTTCGTATGAAGACTTATCACCTTTTGAAATAAAATATGGTATTGTTAGAAGTTTTATGGCTATTAGCTCTTAGGCCGCCGGACAGACTATAACATGACGTTTAATGCGACACGGTACAAAACTGTTCAGCTACTTATGAGGTTGACCGTATCTCCGAACGATATCTATTGAGGGTGGTCTTTATAAAAATTCTGGTTTTGACGATCCTGTCAAAGGGCTAGGTAGAAATTAAGCTCACTTATGGCCACCCTCGTGTAGCTAACACGAAATATATTTTTTATTAAATTATTACAATGTGACAACTATTTTCTTTTTATCAGTTTTATTAATTGAAAATCTTTTAATGACTAAATTACCGTTTATAATAATAGGTCCGCAATTGCCTCGGTAATTGGTGCCATAGCTACTTTCATTAGTTTGATTATATCTTCGGCGTGTCTCCTGTCGAAGTTCACTAAATTATCTGGGGCCTCTGCTATTTCTTCCCAATTTTGCCCCGGGCGAAGATGGTTGCTACACACTCGTGTTCCCGGAGAAATATATACATTTAATTTAGTTAAAAGTAAGTGCCCTTAGTTTATCGGGAATTGGTATTGGTGACATGGGGCATCCACCAAATATGCATGTTGTGGCTTTCAGGCGTTCTAGTTAGCCCTAAAGTCTCATTTGAATTGACACTGTCTTCATACCGCTGCGTTGATACACGTTCGGCATACATTTCGAAATAAGACATTTAGCAATATAATAAATATTATGCCGATTCTATTAAATTCACACCAACTCTTGTCGTTGACGACTGTATACGATACGTCATTATATTCAACCAGTATCAACTTATCTAAAACAACCTTAAGACGTTAGGTAATGTCAAAAGTACCAAAAGGAGAAAACGTGTGGATAAGATTTTTATTAGGGTTCCGTGGTTCCTATGAAAAATTACGAATATGAGGAGGGGGCAAAAAAAAATTCAACTATTAGGTCAAGTGGGGTATCATATGAAAGGGCTTGCAGTGCACTTTTTGAAACAGTCTTTCTTTTTTTTCTACATTGGTAAAATTTCGATCTATGAAGGAAAATGTAAAAAAAATACCATTCCCTTCCCCCCCCCCCCACTTTGTTTCCGAAGTTATCCAAGGGAAAAATTTAAAATAATTACTTGACTACTCTATTTAAAATAAATAGATGACGCTGACCCCATTCCTACATCGCGCTATTAAGATTTTTCTGGAATTAACGGGGTTGGGACGGGTAATTTCAATAGCAGGTCAAAAAAATCGTGATTCAATTGTCTTGGTAGTTCGACGGTCTTGGTTATTCGTTGGTTGAAATTGAATTCTGTTGTGTTTGTTGGGTTAAAAAAAGTAATTTAACAGGCGAAAATTACTTCGGTCTATTTGTCGTCGTATTCGTTGGGCTTTGTTCAGTAATCGGAAAAATTTAAGTGGATCGGCTAGGAAACAAATAAATAAAATATACTCATTGAGACATTGAGGTATTAGAATTCGTTATTTTCTCTTCTATTTCATACGAGGGTAATTTATATTTTACGGGTTCATAAAAGCTTAGACAGGAAACTTAATATGGATGTTGATAGTTTTTCTTACGTAATTGAAAATAATTACATCGAACATGATTGCGTGGATAAATTTCAATCAATTCTTGCTCGTCATACTAGCTACTCTCTACCAAATACAATATATGAGTTACTTATAACGGATTTGCGATTGCAAGTCCGTCCGATTCCACGTCCGTCCGATTCCACCTAATCAAGAGCATTTACAACTGTTATTTCGTGAAAACAATGATACTGATGTCGTATTTACCTCTGTTGGTCATTGGGTGTGCATACATCACATTAATGGGCAGGTGAGAGTTTACGATAGTTTGTATAAGCGGCAATGCAACGACGTTGAAGGTTACTCAAGTCAACCTTCAACGACGTTGCATTGCCGCTCTTTTCCCCCATGATCCAACTGTGGTCTTTCCGCCGGTACAAAAACAACAAAATAGTTACGATTGTGGCGTATTTGCAATTGCGTTCGCAACTTCTATAGCGCTCGGTGATGATCCATGCGGCCAATTATACTGCGTACAAACTATGCGCCAGCATCTATTTAATATGCTTAAAACGGAATTATTGTCATTGTTTCCGCATGTGACTATTTCTATTACATATGAAGTCAACGCTGAAATTTTACTTGACAATTGCCGCCCTAAGAAACAGTATAAGGGATGTAAAGTAGAAAGGCGACGTAAGGCAGAGCGGGAGAAAAAGATACGCCAGAAATTTAACCGTTCTTTGCGTTTGAATGAACCGATAGATTCTCCAACTTTTACTCCATCAGCATCATTTAGCTAAACTGAGTCTTCAGTGAATATATATAATTCTTTACCACCTACACCCCACACATCAACTGCCTGAGCCAGCCAAGGCCAGCATGAATTGCACTGTAAGAAAGCGGCGGTCGCTAAATGATGAACCGATAGAGTCTCCAACTTTTACTCCATCAGCATCATCAAGCCATTCTGATACCTCTTCGAACATAGCTAATTATTTACTTCCCATCCCCATAGAACAATCTGAATTAGCCAAGAGTACCATGAATTCCAGTGAAAGAAAGCGGCGGTCGCGGCAAAATTCTGACTTACGATCAGCCGAGCAATATCGTGACACATCAGCGCGCCGTTATACTCGTCGTGACCCCAAAGTCCGTAGAGTCGAACAATTACACGATACACTAGCGCGCAGTGTTGCAAGGCAGGATCCCAATGTGCACAGAGCCGAGCAAATATGCGACACATCAGCGCGTAGTGTTGCCAGACAGGATCCCCAATGTGCATAGAGCCGAGCAAATACGCGACACATCTGCGCGTAGTGTTGCAAGGCAGGATCCCAATGTACATCAAGCCGAGCAAATACGCGACACATCTGCGCGTAGTGTTGCAAGACAGGATCCCGACATACGTAGTATGGAGAGACTATGCAACACATCTGCGCGCAGATTTGCTCGCAATGATTTTATCAGAGATTGGCCTAAAATTCGTGAACGTTTTTTTTCTGCCATCATCGAGGGCCAAACTCATATATGTCATTGTTGTGGTCGCCTGTGGCAAAAATCCTCTTTAGGGCCGATTCATAAAAGCACGATACATGTTCAAAAGTCACTATCTGATGAATACTTGAAAAACGTCTTTTTTTTAAGTACTGCTCCGAATGATGGGTTGTTTTGTTACACCTGTCATAAAAATATTTCATTAGGGGCCATACTTCGACTTGCACTAAGCAATGGATTAATGTTTCCTTATATACCATCCGTTCTAAACGAGTTAATACGGCTCTAAAAGAAAGGTTAGTTTCTCCACGACACATTTTTTTAAAAATTGTTCGTAAGGGTCAAGATATAGGATACCAATACGGTTTAATAGGAAATGTCGTTAATGTACCCGTACAAGTTGATACAATGGTATCAGCTCTGCCCCGAAATATTAGAGAGGACAATGTTATAACTGTTGAACTTAAGAGAAAGATGTGCTACAAACACGGTCGAAAGGAGGTATAATACGTCCTGAGAAAGTTCGCGCAGCCGCTCAATACTTAATTCGAACCGAATTGTTTCAAGAATTAGGTATTGGGTACAATGAAGCTTGGAACAATGACGCGAACATTCACGAATCCGCAATCCAACCTGAGGAAATGCCGGTGAACCCAGGAAATACTGATGCGTTCGCAGTGAACAAGATGTTGTAATTATTATGGCTCCAGGTGAGGGTAAAAAACCAATTTGTTTACTCGACGATAAATATTTGGAAGAACTTGCGTTTATCAAAATACATGGAGGGGAAATGAGAAAACACAAAATAAAATTTAGTCACTCGGATTTAAACAAGTCAGAAATTAGTCGATATAATCGTCGAGCAATGCGCGTAGACTATATTTTTACTGCAGTTAAAAAACAGCAAATGCATTACGTCAGAGGTAATATTAGCACATGTCTTCGGAAAAAAATCTCACAAGGTGTCCTGATTTTAGCGGGAAACGTGATAGACGATAGCTATAATAGCTATCGTCTATCACGTGATCGGGGCATTTCACGTCAAGCGGGCAGCCAAAAAAGGGTAAGGATCCGGATTTTGTTTATAACTGGGTTATTTAAACATATATGAAATCTCAAAAAAATTGGAATTTTTATTTTTTTTAGTTATTGCTTGGTTACGATTATATACGACTTTTAAAAAATACAAAATCTGAGGAGTGGATTGTTCAAATGTCATGGATGCAAATCCTCAAATGCATTTTAAAATAACGTAATGATGTTTTATGTAGAATAATAATGATATTTCTTGAAAATGAAAAAAAAAGTTTTTTCATGAAAAATGACCATTTACCAAAGACTACCTAAAGATATATTTTTAAATCCGTTCTCAAAAAAGATATTAGAACTCCAGCAATCAAATATGGATAAACGGTACATTTTAGACCCGTACGCATGTTGCATTTATATTGTAGACTATATAAACAAAGCCGACAAAGGAATGTCAAGCTTACTAAGAACTGCCGTAGAAGAGGCAAAACAGGGAAACAAAACGATTAAAGAAGCTTTGCGGTCTATTGGTCTTTATGTATTTTTGAATTCCTCTGAAATATCAGTTTAAGAAGCTGTATACTGCTTAGCCGGTCTTCCGATGTCAATGAGTAGCGAGAGTGAAATTTACATTAATACAGCTCACCCTGATCAACGTGTACATATTTTAAAAAGACATCAGGTGCTACAAAATTTAAATCCTCTGTCTACTGACATATTCGAGCGTAATTTAATCGATCATTATACTTGTCGACCAAGGGACGATACATTCGATTCTATGTGTCCAGCAGTTTTTGCAGCCAATTACACCTACCAAAAGAATTTAAAATCGAAACCACCACAAACTGACTCACAATTTTCCAAAAACGGTTCTGATTCTAGTGACAGGGACGAAAATATTAATTTAGGAAATTAGATAAGATTATTGAACAATGATGGGTATGTACGAAAGCGCCAAAAACCTCGCGTCATACGCTATCGTCGCAACAATAAGCAGATAGAGCCCGAGAATTATTACCGGGAACAGGTAATGCTGTATTTACCTTGGCGTGATGAAAAAAATGAACTATTGCATGAAAAAAATAACTTCTTAAATAAATACGAGGAAAACATAGAGGAAATTACAGAAAAGCGCCACGAATTTAATGGAATTGGTAGTACCGAGGACTTTGACATTTTGTTAAATGTGGTGAGAAACATGAAACTCAATGAAGACGAAAATAACACGCATAATGGAAACGACTGTCCATTACAAGAGTTTGAGTTTGAAACGCAAGAAGATGACTCCGAGGATACTTTAAGTGTAGTGAGGATAAGTTCAGAACACAAAAGGAAAGTAAACAGTATTGGAGTTATTGCTCAGCCATCAGCGTTTTCCAGCAGTACTTCGAAGTACTTCAATTAATACGAATTTTAAATAATGATCAGTGAGACTTTTTTTTGCACGTTGGGTATTATTTTACACATCAAACGATCTTTTACGCCTTTATATTTATTTGTTAGCGGTGGTGCAGGCGTGGGTAAGAGCTTACTTATAAAAACATTATATCAATATTTAACTGTACATCTTTTTAACAGAATACCTGGTTCTAATCCTGACGATCTAAAAATATTATTATGTGCTTATATTGGTAAAGCTGCCTTCGCTATTGGAGGGCAAACTGTACATAGTGTATTTGGCTTACCAGTATCACAATGTGGTCACACCATGCCAGAGTTATCGGCTAATATCGCTAATACTCTTAGTTGCAGACTAGCAAGCATCAAACTTATAGTTTTAGACGAAATATCTATGTTAGGTAGCAAACCATTTCATTAAATTAATAGGAGATTGCAGCAACTTTTTCATACCAATAAGCCTTTCGCTGGAATATCAATTATAGTAGTAGGAGATTTCCGTCAATTGCCACCCGTTGGTGACAATTGGGTATTTCAACCTAATACTAGTAGCAATCCCATGGCAGTATTAGCTGGTGCACCGCTTTGGAAGCCTTTTCTACTTTTCAGAGAGATGATTTGAGCTTTGCCACAGCTTTAAACAACATGGCTTCTGGAAACATGACTCCAGGAGACATTGCAATCGTAGAAAAACGTTGTTTTAAATTAAGCGCATTGCCTGTGGAAGCTGAAGGTGCAATTCACTTATTTTCAACTAATTAAGAAGTTGACTTGTACAACAACCAGAAATTAAGTAAATTAAACACCGAAGGTTCAATAGTGGCAGCTGTAGATAAAGTAACATGTGCTCCTAATGAACACGCTAAACAAAAGGCATTGAAAACCATTGCTTCCCTTCAAACTATGCAAACTTATGGTCTGCCACCAGAACTGAATGTAAAAGTAACAGCACGCTACATGATTACCGTAAATATAAATACAGCAGATGCTCTCGTAAACGGGGCAACAGGAATTTTAAAAGCGATCGAATTTGGCAAACGTGTAGAAACAGGACTGAAACGGCCGTCGAGATTGTGGATTCTTTTTGATGACCGAAACACTGGACAGAGCACAAGAAATAAATTTCCAAAAACAAAACAACGTTATGCGCAAAATATTACATCAAACTGGACACCGATGAAGTCTGTGACATACACAATTAAACGATGGAAATCCTCAAATTTAACTGTGCAGCGAACTCAATTTATATCAATAACCATCCATAAAAGCCAAGGAGCAACGATGGATAAAGTCGTGGTCCATTTTCATAAAAGTGTTCGTCGAGCTACGCTCTACGTGGCGTGTTCAAGAGCCACTTCAGCGTCTGGATTATTTATTGTAACAGAAAATGGAAGATTTAAGCCTCCCACACCCCTTTTACGTCCAAATCCCGTTGTTAATGAGATACAAAGACTCTCATTAACTTGTTCCTTAACGCCTGACATACAAATTTCTGAAAAATGTTCCTACTGGCATTATACAATTAATTTTTCACAATGTTCAGTCTTTTAAAAAACATGCACCCGATAGATTCAGATCCTATTATCAAGAATTCTCATATAGCAATTTTTCTCGAAACATGGAGTTCAAGGAATAGTGATAATATTATATTAAAAGAGTTTAATGAAGTTGCAAGGATAGATGGTCCTTCGACTAACCAAGTAAACCGAGGTTGGGGGTCTGTAATATTTGCAAGGTCAGATACACAAGTGCTGAGTGACATAAGTCACTGTTATTGTTGGGACAGCCCAAAGAGTGGTCATTGCGAATGCATAGAAATAAAAGTTTCAGGTTGTCACAGCATAGCAGTATACCGATCTCCTATTTGTTCTACATACACAGCAATCGATTGCCTTGATACAGCTACGAGTATTAAAGGTATTAAGAGTGCTTCTGGGTACCGATCAACTACGTATAAATAGATGCCTATAGTTCTTGTATCCTAACACACACATGGCCGATATAATAAAAGCACATTTGCCTGTTATTAAGAACTCTCTGTTTTGTTTTCATACCAATAAGGCGAACAATCTCAAGAGAGAGACAAGGAATAGTTATTTACGATACAAGTGCCGAAAATAGGAAATTCGCAACGAGTGGTGATAAATTAAACATATTTTACAGTACACATGGTGCTACTTTCCCGCACTAGTGCGGAAAAGAGCACTTTCCGTGCATATGTCAAAACTTTAAAGAGCCATAATATGTACGACAAACGTTGTACGATACACGTGGGAAAAGGTAATTCGCAACTCGTGTCAATTTAAAACACTCCCTTCGGTCGTGTTTTAATTTATCACCACTCGTTGCGAATTTCCTATTTTCGGCACTTGTATCGTAAATAACTATTTCACCTCACCGGCTCGACAAGGCTTGCTTTATCGCTCAAAATCTGCGCCCAAAAGTCCATTATATCCGCTAGCGTGGAAAGAGTTTTTGAATTTGTAACGTGAAGGTTAATCGCAAGAATCCACTTTTTTCTATACGGAAAGAGAGGTGCGTTCAGAAACTGATGGTGTTATGCCAATAATTAATTGTTATTATTTTGATATAATAAAAATAATTATACTTATTCTTTCTTAAATAAGTAGGTACATACGAAATATTAATATTTAGAGTGATTTATAAGGATAAAATACGAATAAATCACCTTCAAATGTAAATTTATTTTTCTAAAAATTTCGCTTCTTCCAATTTTGGAACGCACCGTTTGAAAAAATAATTTAAGAAAAAACTCATATTACCCACATTTAATTTTGTTTTGTTTTAAAGTGACAGACAGTAAAGCCAAAATAATGGTTGTTATTTATAGATTTTAGTGCAGAAGATATATATTAATTTCAATGCCTGCTAAGTTAGCGGAAAAAGTGAAATTAGCGTATTTGAGCTCTATGGGCAATATCTCACCGGAACACCATGGCGGCGCAACCAACTGCATAAAATTTGTTGGTGGCGGCGACTGGTTGCGCCGCCATCGTGGCCCGGTGAGATATTTTACCCTTAGTTTACCCGTGAGTACCCAACGATACTTTGACTTTTTTAGTGTAGGTATAGTGTGGGGTTATTTAAAGATGCAAAAATATTTATGTTCCATTTAATAATTATAAAATACTAGATCTTATTGAGATGTAAACAAACCTTTATTGAAAATGACCTCTTATAAGTTATAAGGTCCAAATTACTTACATTACATTTCCTCGCGGTGGTGAGGTGAACAATTGACAACGTTTCATTTTTTTTAAGTAGTCCATTATATGATTTAGTTCGATAGAAAATGAAATTTTAAGGTATACGTGTTTTTTTATTTCTCCCTAAATACTTATTTTCATTCAAAAATATCGAAATGAAAAGTAGTGAATTCCAATAGGTCTTAAGTAAAATATGACGTCATTATTATGGCTCTCTATGGCACCCTGTCCACATCTTTCACTAACAGACGTAGGAATGACGTCACGCACGGGGTATATCGCGTTTTACAGATTTTACTGGTTTTCTCCGAAACGAGTAAGAATAAAAATGGGAAAACCACTTTATTACGTTCAGATAAGATAATTATCGAAATGGTTTTCGATTTAGGCATCATTACATATTTTGAAATGTTGTCAATTGTGTGTTTCGCTCGGCAGCAAAATTGTTTGGCGTCTCGTGCCTTGAAAGCCTCGCTATGCTCAGGATTGTACTTTTGATATTAAAATCCTTCGCTAGCTCGGCTTTCAATACAAGCACTTGCGCGAAACAATAACTTTGCAGCCTTGGATAACAAATAAATATTAATTTCAGAGCTCTTAACGGTGTTGCACATACGGTTTATTATTGGTTCTCTTTCCTGTTTCTGTTCCTGAGGGCCATGATTATGTCTCTGCTAGCATCCAACGTGCATGTTGCGGCTCGAAAGTCAACATTTGCTTTGAGAAATGTGGCCTCTTCAATGTACAATGTGGAGGTTGGTGTTTTTAACCCCCTACAAAAACAAGAGGTGTTACACAATGTATCTCTGCGTGTCTGAGTGTGGCATCGTACTGTCAGCATCAAAAGTAACTGCGCAATCGAAGACGTCAAAAGCTCGTATTCCCTTTTAATAATGCTTTTGAAGTCTTCGTTAGCGCAATTACTTTCGATGCTACACTCAGACACTCAGAGACAGACTCAGACTCCAACGGAAAAACCATTTTGATTGCGGTCTGTGGCATCGTAGTTACATAAGAGATGATCCGATTTTCTAATAATAAAATCGTGTTTGTCTAGATACTATGTATTTAGTGTCAGAAGATTATAATTTTTTTACATAATTATGTAGTATATCTTTATATTACTTTCGAAACCGATAATATACAATCTGCAATTACATACATTCCTTTAATAGGTGCCTTCCGTTTCAGATTCAACGCATATTGCATCAAGTTACTTACGCAAAGCTTGCACTCAGTGGATTATTTTTCCACATCACAAGAAACATGATCTTAAAGGTACGGTACGGTAAGGCGGTATTGCTCTCAATTATACTACCCGGCAAACATTTAAAAATACACATGACTATTAACTAACAGATTCGTGATAAGACTTGTTTTCGAATGGCAATTAAGTATGAAAATATTATTTTAGGTTTTGTAAGAGGCATCTTACAATAAACTGATATAATATTTTAATACTTTCCCACATGGTTTTAATATCTCACAAGTGGCTAAAAAACACCTTTAGAATTTTTATCAAGATTAATAACGGCTGGAAATAAAGAGCCCGCAAGGGTTTTTCATTGCGAATTAAAAGCAATATAAGTAAATATATAATATATGTCACCAGTTGACCCCAACGGAAGATTAGCGGGTTAGTAGCACGGGGTCTAATTAGCACTGTCGACATATCAACTAGCCTAAAAGGAGGTCTACACGATTTGTTAAGTAGCAGCTCGTCTAATTAGCTATTGGTCTATATAACGACTCGTCTAAATGGAGACTTGCGAAATCGCAACTGGTCAGCAAAAACTACGCGGAGAGGTGCAGCTCTGGCCATGATGCCACTTCACACACCGAATTATGTCCAGATGTTCTAGACTATTTAAGCGTAAACCTTTGCAACAAAAATCATTGAAAAAATAATGCGTATTTGCTATTAAATGTTTGGCGAAATCTCGGACCCGTTTGTCGTACAGAATTAATAGCACGAGAGCTGGTAGACATTTCAGAGTAGGTATTTGAGACGAGTTGTAAAAAAAAATCTAACACTTCCCCTAACCTAAACTGCAAATCTGGCAGGCAGGTGGCGGGTCCCCTGAATATTCAAATGTTGTTTCTTTTTGGACCACAAAAAAGGTTTCTTGAGGCGAGCTGATTTTTATATGTTAAAATAGAATCTTGAATTAGACTAAATTATCATTCTGTGAAAATTTCCAATCCACATATAATAACAATTTATTATTGGCATAACACCATCAGTTTCTGAACGTACCTCTCATTCTGTATAGAAAAAAGTTGGGTCTCGCGATCGACCGTCACGTTCCAAATTCAAAAACTCTTTCCACGCTAGCGGATAAAATGGACTTTTGGGCGCAGATTTTGAGCGATAAAGCAAGCCTTTTCGAGCCGGTGAGGTGAAAAATAATAAATGTACCTCCTTGGCTTCTAAGGGCGGGTTGCATCGACTTACGATTACAGACCGATCAACGTTAAATATGGCGCTGACAGCTGTCAGTCCATAGAAACTTGTCAAACGTTCCATACATTCAGATTTTAACGAACACCGCTTACTATTACAGACGGTTTAGTGCAACTCACCCTAAGTATTTTAATTATTAAGTGTAACCATATTTTAAACTTGTCTTTTAATCTGTGTAACATTTTCAAGGCACTCATGGCCAGAAATTTTCCATTCTGCCAGTTTTTTTAGCTCCTTTTCGTACTTCCTATTGAAAGTGATTTCTTTCCGGGATTTGTTGTTGCCACTGTTTTTTTTTTTAATTTCATGTCTTGCTGGTTTCATTTCTTTCTCATTTTTTCAAGGAATAGTATAAAAGTGGGCCTGGGTGGTATGCGTGACTTGATTCGACGATGCTATGCTTCAACCGCATTAGTTGTGCGATGCATTTCATTTGCACAACTAATCATTGGTAATTTTACCCACTGTCTGTGTACTATCGGCTGCATAAATGCATGGACACCTTACGGTCTACTTTCGTTTGGATCATTTGACATACAGCTCTCGTGACATACATTAACTCAATTAACTCTGCGTTATGACGAACCAAAGATCGATTCCCAGCCAGGGTATGGCAAAGGTAGCTTTTTCAGTTTTTTTAATAAATTTCTGGAAATTGTAAATAACAGTGAATATATATGACTTAGTCTTTAAATAAAAATTTTATTCAGTTTCGAAGGATTAAAACAACGTTTTTAAATGTTTTAATTATCTTTATTCAGTTAACTACTGTAGATATCTAATTATTAACGCAGTTTTATAGTTAGCAACTCCCTACCATTTTATTGAGCTTTAAGGCTTAAGTTTCATTTCCGAAAATTGGAAAAAGATTCAAGCCTTACCCTAATACATATTAAACTATTGTCAATTATTAACTAAAGGCCGGGTTATCATAACATTCATAATTCAAATCAGCCGAACGCTTGTAGTGTGGCGTGGCGTGTGATTGATATTTGCAATAACGACAATAATGTTATTCGGGCTGACATGGTTACTTACGTCACAAAACCATAATATAATTTCTATATAATTATGTTGTTTAATAAATAATAATTCACCATCACTTTTTTAATAGTTAAAAAAGAGTATAATCGGCAGTTTAATAATTATAGCTAAGGTCTACTTACTTTGGTTATTGGTTTATTTTGTTAGCAAACATTTGTTTTGTTAACCCGGCCTTTCATTACCTAAATAAATAAATCTTAATATACAGCTTCAGCTAGTGTTAGAAAAGGCTAGTATTTAGTTTAACCTCCTCTTTGGTCGATAACACTTTGCAGGCGGGAACGCATGGATTAAAAGATATCACAGGTATTTCTTCGTCTGGATACACATTTCGGACGGTAGGTAACATAGTTTCCTCCAGGACATTCATGTAATCCACGCTGTTTGCGCGACTCGGCATCCTCACTAGTTCACCCGGACCGGCTGCACTCATCCAGCCCCACATATTGACACTTATACGACCAGATTCCATGTTCGGCACTACGTGACCACTATCATAGCGCGTATTATTGCGACGCCATAAACTTAAACTTCCGAGTTGACTCGATTTAAAACACTTTTCGTCACTAAATATAACATTACTCCAGTCATCATTTAAATGCCTGAGGGCAAATTCGAATCGTGCTGTTTTATGTGCTTCTATAAGCAACGGCTTGACGGCATGCCTGCGATAGTGCAAATCCTCGTCATGAAGCACACGACGAAGTGTCTACACTAGTATGGCATAAACCAGCGTAGTGACTTGTTGGTATAATAGTACATAACTGCGGGCGATTCCACGGAGCGCTCATTTTTTTGGTGACATGAGATAACTTTTTAATGACAACATTTTTCAATCGCATAAGTACGATTTCTTGTGCAAAACTAAATAACGCAAATGCTATCCTAGCCTTTTTATGTTATACCTACGATTTAAAATGTTATTGGCGAATATCACGCAAAAAGAGCTGTTTTTTACTTGGGTAAATACCATCTACTCGCCTGGTAATTTGGTTAAGGTGACGTGAGTTCGGCGCTTGGCCGCTTACGAGGGGGTGAGGTGCGGGGCTTGAGGGGAGCAGGCTCGGGGCTACCCCGCTTGCAACTGCAACCGCGCGTAATGTTTTGCCGTGATTTGCCGATGCCGAGATGCGACAGTATAGCGTCTATCAGTATTACAATACTAGTCAATACAACTGTATAAAAAAACTTTAATATAAGTGAATGGAAGTCGAGTATTGAAATAATAGTACATTACTGCAGAGGCCGTGAAGTAAGGGATTGCTGGACGAGTTTGGGGTATACGACCGAGTCGTAGACGAGGCCGGATACAACGAGTCCAGCAATCCCTGTTCCGGCCGAGGATTGTATACTGCTTTTCTCGGGTCTCTATTGTTTCCCATAAAATTTAAGATCCGATTTTTTCAGTCTATGACGTTTTCCACCATATTTTTTTCTAGTCATATTGTCGAAAGTCATAAAATTTAACAATATACATTGGAGTTCCGATTTTTGCAGGTCATCATTATTGTTAGTCATAAAATTGGTTAGCCATAATGTTCAATGTCCCGGTGGTATGCAATTACATAATGTTACAGGCAATAATCTAGTTTGTAATAATTATTGTAAGGTATTTTTTCGCAAGTCATAATGAGTGGCAGTCATCTGATTAGTTATTCATATCATTAAATTTCACGGTGGTGTCACTCTTCATAATGTTAAAGCCCATAAACACACTCCCAGAAAAATAATAAAATACATGTTTTTTTTACTACCGAACGTTACTGAACGCGTTCTTCCAGACTGCTTTATAACATACCCAAATCCCCATTAATTATAATTAATCTGGGTACTTTGGCAAAAATAAAGAGTGATGCGATTGAAAGATATTTATGCCGCTCACTGTTTTGTTTAGTGGTCAGAATACGTTATAATAAGAATGTTTTGATTTGAAACTTTTTTCTCTAAAATCAAAATAGGCCGAAATATTTGACCCGAAAGTTAGGAAAAATATGTAGGTACTTGTCAACATTTTGATGAATATTGTGTCATTATTGGTTCTGGCGCTTCGCCGGCTGCTGCCGCGGCACGCTCGCTTTGCTCGCTCGGCTCGCGCGCTTAGGGTCACGGTACAACTAACACTCCTCCTCGCTTCGCTCGTCGTCGTACCTACACCGACCTGCCTTAGAAGTCCGATATATTGGCCATTTTTAATTTCAGAGAAAAAGTTTCTAATAAAACATGCTTATTTAAACGTATTCTTTACGAAACAGTCATAAACCCTTCGCGCAGTAGTACCTAGTGCCCCTTTCAAATGTATGTCTAGAAATGTTTCTGAGTAATTATCTATATGACTTTGGATGTTATAGATTTGGCCTCTTAGACTTAATTCACTTTAGGCATTAAAACGATATGAATAGCAATCATTAGTACGTTGAAATATATGCCTTAGAATATTTACGAATAATTATCGATAGACCTTTGATCGTTATGGACATTAATTTCTGACTTTTGTGATTATAATACTTAATATTATGGGTCATTAATGTTAGAACTACAAAACGTTATACTTAACAAAGATTATGACTACTGATGTTTATGTCTATAAATTATATGGATATCAATTTCTGAGTATCGAAATTCGCAAAAATAAGTTTATGGGAAACAAAGGGACCCCGCTTTTCTCAAACGATGTGAGGAAATATTAAAATCAAAATAAATACAAGGTACTCAATTCAATAATAGTTTATTAGAAAAAAATAATGTAAATAACTAAACTAATTAATGTTGAAAGTAATATTGGACATATTGGGACAGTTTTTAAAAGTGAAATGTATTGTTTTTCTCGGCACATTAATGGTGTTTTGTTGAATTGATGATGATAGATTAGTGGACTGTGTATTTTCTTGGCTAGGCATAGGAGTCAGTGGTGGTAGTGAAGTTTCTTGAGAGGCTAGTGGCTGAGGGCTGTTTATTTGTTCTCTCTGGTGGGAGGTGGATGGCTGAGGGCTGTTTATTTGCTCTCTCTGGCGGGAAGTGGATGGCTGAGGGCTATTTATTTGTTGATGATTTCAATTGAATACTGTTGATTATTTGTTTAGATATGCAACTTTTGTTTTCAATCGAGTCTTCGATGTAACCCTCGGCCACTTGATCCGAACGCCATCCACCGTGCCTTTTAAGCGTCGATAGGTTCGCCCCAGAATCTGCAAGAAGAGTTGCAGAAGACCTCCGAAAACAATGGCCCGTATAGGAGTCAATGTTAGGCAAGTTTAAAAAAGTTACGATCGCCTTGGGCATCGATGCAATAGTGTGCCTTCCAATTGGTTGCCTGGTACACTTTCCATTTTTGTAATAGACGAAAAAGCGATCGGTGTTGGTGTCCACAGGGCGAAGAGCTTTACTTCTTGGCGTTAGGCCAAGAAGTAATGTAGGGAGCCTTAAACAAGAAACTTCTTGTCTTCATTTCGTGATATTAACGCATACATTTCCGAGCATGTTTGAGAAAAGTAATTTTATTTCCTTTTATCCTTATATTATTTTAGTATGAAATTAAGTTTCTATGTTTGTACGACTGCTTGCCAAAAAATGAAGTAAAATGTTCCGTACGAATTATAATTCAATATTTTTTCTTGCATATTTATTATAATTCTGCGAAAATAAAAGAAACACGCATAGCAAAAATAAAACCTTTTTATTAATAAGTATATAATGTACATTATCTACTAAGGTCTGAGATGATATTCGAGATCAAAAACGTAAACAGACGGGTTGCCACCATAAAAAAATAAACGCAAGCAGTGGATAGTCGAAAATAATTGAAATACTCATAAATATTATCATATTCAGACTTAAATAATATCGTATGAAAAGACAAAAATGTTTTACTAAATTAAAAAGCCAAAACATATTTTTTTATTACGTATAGCCATTGTTTAAATAAAATATGTGGAGTTTTGATTTATTTTACCTGATTGACCATGTCAACGATAGATTTAATTTAAATTTAAATTCTGATTCGGATTCCACTACATCGTCAAGTGCATAAAAAATATATAAAAGTGTTTTATTTCCTCCTTGTATTCCTGTCAAAATATATCAGATATCCGAAAGTCTTTCGGTCTATAACTGTTATCTGTCAATTAAAATCATGCATAATTTATATTTGGTGAATACATTGGTATAAAATAGTACATTATTGCCGAGGCGCGAAAAGAAAGGGGTTGCCTGCCAACCACCTCGTCAGGCAAACCCCGATTTTCGCCAAGGTAAATATAGTGCTTTTCTCAAACATGTGAGGAAATGATAAAAAGACATTCCATAAATTATATTGTGACATACCTAATAACGCGTTGATACTTGTACTATGATTTATACACGGTGTAACATAAATAGGGTGTGAAACCGATCAAGGGCACAACAAGTATTAAAAAAATCAAGGGAAAAAAAAGAATTAAAAAAATTTCACCATGGAAACCGCAGCTCGCAGGGCTCGCGGGTGATTTTCCTTGGCTGAATGTTATTTTTCCTTAGTCGTCTCGATTTAGTATGGCGCTATCAGGATTTGAAAAAGTTTAACGCAGCCGGAAATAATTGACTTTGTATGGGTTATTATACTTCTAGACAGAGAAGAGAGATTTTTTTTTAATATTGGCGGATAAAAACTAGGCACTTCGCGTGTTAATTTTTCAGACAAAATGCGCCGCTTTCCCAGCATGTTTGAGAAAAAGATTTTATACCCCTGGAATGTCACTTTGAAATGGACAGTTGTTTGTTTACATTTTTGATCTCGAATATCATTTCAGACTTTAGTACCTATCTTTATTCAATACGAGCCGCGTGGCGGGTCACTAGTCATAGTAAAATTTACAATACACTGAATTATTGCTCGCACGCCATTGATAGAGGCCTTTTCATCCATACTGTCCATAAAAGATGAACTATGGAGTCTGAAATTAATATTTACAATGCACTCGCTCAGAAAGTGTGCCCTAATATGGGTCAACATAGACACGGGAAGTCCTCTATGCCCGCACGTCGGGGCGGGGCGGAGCAGGGCCATGCGGGAATGAAATTCAGGCGAAAATTCCCACACACGTGCGGGAATGTTTTTTTTTAATAACCCAAATACTCAAACGTACTTATGTTGTCCAAACTAAGGTATTTATAACAATAACATCACAAAGTTGTATTTCTTTCACTTTAAAATGCAAAAATATAAAAAAACAAGTTAAATTAAAACGTGAAAAGTATGTGAATGAGAATAAATTACGCGAATGAGAAAAGAAAGAGAGTTTGACTACCAATTTAATATTAATTTGTCTAAAAACAAATAATTCACTAAGTCCAATTCGGACCCTATTGCAAGACTTGCGCGCGCACCCGGCGCTCATTGGTTGCTTTTTGCGGTGACTAAAGTTATAAAAAAGTTAACATACGCGCCATTTGTATTCGTTTTGTCTAAAGAGTTATTTATATTGCAAATATTTACAAAAGATGTCAAGTTCAAGTAGTGATGAATTAAATATCACCCCGCCTGATATACTGCAAGAGGCACAACATGCAACGGACAGCCTCTTACCTGCAAAATCAAGACACAAATATTTAAACACTTACGAAATTTTTCTTCAGTGGAAGCAACATAAAAATTCAACTTCGTTCTCAGAAAATGTGTTCATGGCATATTTTAATGAATTGGCTACAAATTATAAACCTTCCACTTTGTGGGCCAGATATTCTATGTTAAAAAGTACCATTAAAAGTAAATATAATGTGGACATAGCTAATTACTCAAAATTAACAGCATTTCTGAAGCGCCAAAGTTGCGGTTTCCAGTCGAAAAAGTCCAAAGTCTTGACCGCCAGTGACTTGAAAACATTTATTAAAGAAGCACCGGACAACGTATATTTGGCCACAAAGGTAAGCTCTAGAATGATTAATAAGGTAACTTGTGGTAATCAATGTTTGTGCTCATATTTATTAAGATGATACTAATTACAAGATTTTTTTTCAGATGGGGCTAATATTTGGAATTACGGGAGCATGTCGGCGAGAAGAGTTATCGAAATTACTGTGGACGATATCAAGGAACACGGAGACGTATTGGTGGTGAAAGTTCCCGACACCAAGACGCATATATCGAGAACATTCATTATTGAAGGGGAATTTTATACTATTGTAAAAAATATGCATCCCTTAGATCAAATAAATGTGATAGTAAAAGATTTTTCCAAAATTACCAGAATGGTAAGTGCATTAGTCAATGCATAGGCATCAATAAATTTGGGGCTATGCCGAAACAAATTGCAACCTTTTTAGGTTTATCAGAGCCAGAGTTGTATACAGGGCATAGTTTCCGGCGGACCTCTGCTACGCTGCTGGCAGACTCGGGACCCAGTCTAACTACAGTTAAACGCCACGGTGGGTGGAAGTCGAGTTCAGTAGCTCAAAGCTACATAGAAGATTCTCTTGAAAACAAAAGAAAAATAAGTGCTAAAATATCAAGATCAGTAAACCTGAAACTAGAAACTGAGTCACGCTCATCCACTTGTAAAGAGTTCAATATGACTAATACAGAGCCCCAGCCATCCACTTCAAATGACCCCAATACAACTGATATACCCCAACCATCTACTTCTAAGGATTACATCCACATCCATCCACCAAGTGCCATAGAAACAGAGTCACACTCATTTTTTTCCAGCACTAGACAATGAACCTGTCACAGAAGACAATACTACGAGTAACCTGAGCCAATCGATAAAATTCGGAGGCAAAACTATTACATTTAATATCCAGAATTGCTCTAACATTAATTTTAATAATTAAAATACTTTCTCATTATGTATTTTTTATTTCCTCGCATGCATTGCAAAATATTGTATGGCACACGTGCGTATAGGTAATTCCCAACTCGTGTCGGTATAAAACACTCGCTGACGCTCGTGTTTTTGATCACCGTCACTTGTTGGGAATTACCTACTTTCCGCACTTGTATCATAAATAACTATTCTACAATAGACCAATATAAAAAGTGAACATTTCAATACTATAGAAAGAAAGTCTCCCGCCGTGCCTATCTGTCCGTAAGCGATAAAACAAATACAACTGAACGAATGTTGATGCAGTTTACAGAAATATTATTATTCAAGGAATTATTATGTACGAGTAAACAAATAAGCCACGGGAGATAAATTTATCGCAAAAAAAAATCCCCGCGGACATAGCAGCAGGGCGGGCCACTAGTAAATACAAATTATCACATTGCATTATGGTCCTACTGGTATTGTTAAGCTAGCCCTATTGACCTACAACAATTAAATGAAGTAAGGTACCTATTAGTACCTAAAGGGTGTAATGAAATAAAACTGTAAATTTCAAATGAAAAAATAACGATATTTTTGGTAGATATCAATATATATTAGTATAAGTAAAATAAAAAGCTATCTTCAGCTAAGATAATTGTAATTCTTTTTTTAATTTGAGTACCTTTTGTACTCGTGGTACAGCTTCTTTCGAACGCCTTCCATATCAGCCTTTACGGAGCTTTTTTTAACTTTTCTGGCTGCAGCATTCCATTTCTTGCGGAAGTCGTCAATATTTTTGGCCACTTTACCCGTCTTTCTTAAAATTCCCTTGACTTGAGCCCAATAATGCTCGATTGGGCGGCATTGTGGGACGTTTGGTGAGTTCAGTTTCTTGGGTACAAAATGGATACGATTTTCCTTGAGGAAATTTATCGTGTCTTTAGCGTAGTGGGCTGGGGCTAGATCAGGCCAGAATAACGTAGGGACATTATGCTTCTTCACAAATGGCAGCAACCGTTTTTTAAAGCATTCTTTTATGTAAATTTCTCTGTTGACGGTACCTTTTGTGACAAAAATGGAGCTTTTGTCGCCACATTCACAGATAGCTTGCCATACGAGAAATTTTTCGTCGAATTTCCCAATCTTAACAGTTGTTTCAGACTCGGGAAAAGTTTCTCCTTTACCCGCCGTGTAGTATTGTGGACCAGGAAGCGTTGTAAAATCAGTTTTGCTATAAGTTTCATCGTCAATTATTAAATGTGATTTTGTTGTGCCAAGGAAATCGTATATTTTTCGGGCTCGGCTTTTAATGACAGAACGCTGCTTTTCGGTCACTTTTGCCGTCTTAACTTTCTTCCGGGTCTTCATACCGGCTCTTTTCTTTGCTCGTTGCACCATGGATGCATTTGTACCACATTTTTTGGCAATATCTCTGACGGACATACTTCGATTCCGGTTTATGCAATTGACTATCTTTTTGTCAAGCCTTGGGTCACTTGGCCCTTGAAGTCTACCACTTCCGGGCTTCTGTTCAAGAGACAATGTATAAAAGTAGTTCTTCAAAATAAAATCCACAGAACTTCGCGGTAAGTTTAGGTCTTTGGCGATAAGAGTCATAGGACGTTGCGAATTTTCACGCCATTTGGAAACGACCATTTCGCGGCGTTGTTTTCTATTCATTGTGGAAAGTAAGTTTTTCCAGATATCGGAGTAATTTATATAGCAATGGCTAAGGTAAGAATGACATTTATGACAGCGAGAAAATAGTATCTATCTTGTTTGGAATGAAAATGACAGTCGTTTGAAATTTACAGTTTTTTTCGGTACAGGCTTTACATAGTTACTTTACGTTTGCAAACGGGCGGCAGAGGTACCGATATGTCTGATATATACACAACTAGCTTTTGCCCGCGGCTCCGCTCGCGTTAAGAAGTATTATTATCAATTACAGTTTCTGCGGCTTTACTTTTGGCGTGTGTAAAAAATTAGGGCTTACAAAACTTCTTTGTACACAATATTCTTAACTAATCTGTCATTAGGCGCTAAAACTATCAAGCTACTGGGTGAACTTACTCGTGAGCATGCAACATAAAACTGCCCATGAGAGAAGCAATGTTCTCTCAAGTCAATTCCCGCAAATTTGAGAGTTTGCCCCTGAGACTTGTTTATTGTCATGGCAAAGCAAACTTTTAGGGGAAACTGTAATCGTTTAAATTCGAACGGGATGTCATTAGGTATAAATGGGATTCGTGGTATAAATACAGTTTCCCCGCACATCCAGTTAAAATAGTGGCTTCCACTATATTGCTATGTAACGCTTTCACTTGCAGTCTCGTACCGTTACAAAGTTTTGGTGGTTTTAAATTTCGTAACAACATAATTGGAGTGCCCACACGCAGAATAAGCTTATGATAAGGCAAACTGGCGGTTTCAGTGAATTTAGAAATTCTACAGGATAATTAGTAGCGTCATCTGTATTGACCACAGTATCAATTGAAGTATAGACCTTTTCTTCGCCGTCAAACGACATGAGCAAGATATCGTTGATAGCCGCTGCTTGGTCGTTCTTTGGAGTAAGTATGGCACGTTCACATAACCATTCAATAGGCTTGTCATGAATACGAATAATGTCTGGATAAACTTTTGATAATAATTCTTGAACCGTAGTTACAACTGTGCACAATTTTTCCGGGATGGTTATCATTCCATCAAATGATGGAAAATCAGCATTACCGATTTTAAGGAGATCTGAAAATCTACCAGCATACTCATCCCCGCCCAAATGTGCTCTCACCTGGGGCCACAAATTAGATTTCTTAATGCACGACTTTACTTCGTCAGCTCTGGTTCCTTTTGGCACCACTGCTAGAGTCTGCCTAAAGTCTCAAGCCAGTAAACTGTTACACCACCCATTAATTTTGTATTACCCCTTATATCCCTAAAAGATCTGTTTAAGGCTTCAATACCACCTTTATGAGCCATCGTTATTTCGTCCCACACGATTATTTTTGTACTTTTTAAAACTTCAGCAAAATTACTTTCGTTGGAGATGTTGCAAATGGGAGTCTCAGCAGTAATTAAATTGAGTGGTAACTTAAATGTAGCATGAGCAGTTCGACCACCTTCGAGCAATGTACCTGCTATGCCAGATGACGCCACAGCCAAGGCAATGCCGTGAGTTCTTTCTACAACTATGCAACGATCTTGTTAAAACCGTGTTTCTCTTTTTATTGAGTTTTTTTGATGCACTGCATTCAGTCCTATTGGCACAACGCCATAAAGATGAAGAATCCGTTGGGTTTATTTTGTTTAAATTGTATCTTTAACCGCCATGTAATAAACATGGGTGTTTCCTTTGTGATTCTATAAAAAACTAATTCAGAACGTTGGTGCTTCGCACTGTTGCTTGGCTCTCCGTTATCCATTGCAATCATCGATATTACATAATTTCCGCGAACATATTGGCTGTACGACATTAGCTGTCATGACGTACTTTTTATCAATGAGTGGCCTCTGTATAAGATACCAGATATTCATTTGGTTAGTTTTTACAAAACTCCAAATTTTATTAACACTTTCGCAACCGGACTAAAAGTGGAACAATTCACCAGAAACCGACAGAATTCGCTGGGCGTGTAAGTTCGTACTAGTGCCCGCCTAGCGGGCTCAGCCGGCACGATTGCCCGCTAGGCGGGTTCTTGGTTGCGAACGTGTTAAAATAAACCTAAGTGGCCTGAGCTACTGGTGGTCAGCGCGTCAAAGAAAGGGACCCTCCCGACTATCCCGCCCAGTATCCAGAAGTACCGACTTCTGTATCTGAACCTTGCCTCAGCCATCTCGCGTTCCTCTTTTAAGGTGTTGGTCAAGACTCTTCGATGTTAAACCGTTCGCCGAAGCTAAATCTTATTATTATTAAGGCAAACCCTTGTGATAAAATATACTAGACTTGTCCACTCAGAAGTCTAATCTTATACACTAGTGATTAATTTTGATATCAGATATCTTTTTCTGGAGATTGCCCCCACCTACACATAAACTTACAATGCTACAGTCTTATATACTTCCTATTTATTATATTAGTATACATAGACAAAGGAACTAGAAGTCGAGATATTGTATTACTACACAAGCTGGATATTCTCAAGACTCTCTATTCTCTCTTCTTGTCAGACTAGTCCTGTTGGACTCGTTGGATCTCCATCTTGGTTATGCCTCATGGCAAAAGTCGCATTATATAAGCGAACTTGTCGAACTGCAGGAGAACTGGAGGCCTAGACAAGGTTACAATCGACAAGTTTCGTCGGCATCTGTCATTCCCATACATTTTATTATTTTCTACTGGCGTTAGCGCTTGTCGGACTGCTGCTGCTTGCTGCTTTCACCGTCCATTAATAATTGTCAAGTAGATGTATACTAATCCACTAATGTAGAAGAAATTTTACTAGAAGTGTTTTTTTCTTATTTATTTCCTTTATTTCTCGACTCTTACGGGAAACACATTGTCTTATCACTTATCTGTCTTACTCAAATGCTGCGTTATATAGCAAATGTGTACATTATAAATTTGATGGTATAATAATTATACTAATCCGTCTTACTCAAATGCTACGTGATATAGCAAATGTGTATATTATAAATTAGTTAGGATAATAATGATGTCAGTTTATTTTGTAGGTGGCAGCTGCAATAGTCACGTATGAATTAGTATTACTACAATTCGGCAGAGGGCATGGGACACGGTCTTCAAAAATCGAAGATTCTACAAGCACCGTACAAGACAGTCAATAATTTGTCCACATATATGTACCTACGATGTATCCATAGCACTATTTCACCTGCTGCTGTGACTACCACTCAACCTACATAGTTAGCGCACGCACACATCTTGTTAGAATATCCGATACGTTACTACATATTTAAATAAAAGAACTTAGTAGGTAGGTACAAACAATTCTGAGGCTCTAGTATAAGTTTTACCGAAACAAAATGTTACGACCGCGTTCGCGTTTAGAGTCTGGCAAACGAAAGCGTGAGCTGAGAAAACGCGGCAAATTCAAAAAAATTACATGTGGTATTACTATTTTTTTGTTTTTTTACGGATTCCTTGAATATTTTCAAGATTATCTGTAAACATAAGAAACGTATCATCATTATCGTCAATATTATTATAACAAATAATCAACCGACAAGGATTTAGATTACAAAGTCATACTAACCTAAAAAATCCGACATCGCATCTAAACATTTTTGCTTGAACTTACTGATCATAGTATGTAGCAGCTTTCGCACATTACTTTTTATTGTTTTACCCATATTACGGCAATTATTAATGCAAAATAATCGTGTAAACAAAATACTGAAAACTCATGGAAAATTGTAACCAAAAAATATGACGTGCCTTTGACAGATTATAATGTTGCCACTTATAAAAAAGTCCAGGTCACGCTTTCGTTAGCCAGACTCTAGCTGTCAAATCCAATACAAATTGAGGGTCATACGCAAACGCGATCGTAAAGTTTTGTTTCGGTAAAAATTATACTAGAGCCTCTGTACATAGTACTACTGGCCATGTGTATTACGATTTAGAGCGATGTTGCTATAGACATGTTAATTTTACCATTGTAGCCAGAAATCTTTTAAATATATTATGTTGGTTAAACAGCATTATTTCATTGTTACGTAAATTGTAACTAGAACTATGCCTATGGCTTTATTATGGTCTTTAATGAATGTTAAATGAAGGAATAATACAATAAAATAGGGATTAATAGATTAATCGTCATCATCATTGGATATGAATCGAAATTATACTTACATCTGAATATAATATAATGGTGCATACTTATCAACGTTTTGTGCGTAACAAAACGTAATATTTTCATGTTTCTCAGTAAACTAGGTACGTGTTGTCGCTACGATGCTGGCGCAGACACTGCGTCATGAGTAGAGTTGATTCCAATAGGGAGTAAGCACGTACGCGCACGATTAAAACAAACCTTAACTTATTAATGATAAGGTATTATTTCGTTTACGTCAAGCGAATCGAGTAAATAAAGCGAATTATGCATTTCGAGCAGATCAAGTAAATCATACTTTACTTAGTGTATATAAAAGCGGCGCACCGAGTAGACGTATTCATTCATTCTCTAGCGAACTCTCGGATTGTCGTTGACTCTGGGTCGAGCCTAAATTTGTAACGTAAACATTCGTAGATACATTATTGTTGTGGCGGGAAGGTTCAATATTGTGCGATTGCTTTGCGTAGTATTGAACTATTCCACCACTTATTAGATTCTGAGTTTTCTAAGGTTCAGTGTTGTGCAATTATGTTGCATAGTAGTGAACTATTTCGCTTAGTTTTCTATTACATGTCGGGTTTATTTTAGATGATTTTATTATCATTTTGAACCAGATCAATGTCCTAGTTGCTCTCGTTGATGTCTCGTGTGTGCTTAAGGCTTGGTCTTTTATTTAATATATATTTATATGTTATAAAAATAGGGCGTGCATTTCACAGAACCCTTTAGTCTACGGACATGTTGTGAAATGTACATTACACAGGCTCTAGGTTGCATTCTCGGACTAGCCTTCCGAACGTTGTACAGCTTAGGTCCCTAGCTAGAACACACACTACACAACACATAACGTTAATAAAGTAATGATGGGAGTTTTGCCTACAGTAGTTTAGGGTTTAGTGGTAGGTAGGCTTAGGTATAGAGTCAAACACAGTAATAGGGTACTAGGAATACTATTTCTTAGGGATGGAAAGTTATAAGGTTTAACAATCAAATAGCGTTTATTTGAAGGTTTAATAGCAATTATGAGTAACTGAATAGGAATTAGTTACTGTGTGTGGATCAGTAGTATTGGGTTCCGTATATTATTACATATGAAATATTAAAGGTGTAACTGTTATATATTGATTATCGTCATAAAGGTTCCAGTTATGATTAGGATATCAGAATTGTTTCAAAAAGATGAAATGATTCTAGGCTAATGGCAAGCGGAGCAGTCCATTATGTCTAATTTTAAGGTATCAAATTTTCATGGATGGAATATACTCATTACTTAGGGTAAACTTCAGGTTCAATATTTCATATTTAATGGACGGTTTACCTCAGTATTATAAATATCTTCACTATAACAGGGTTTACAGGTATTTAATGGATACATTAGTATATATGTAAAGGGTGCAATAATGCCTTAATACATACTTTTCCCTGAATTAAATAATATTCATTTGTTAGGTCTGATGAGTTTGTTGAGTGCTTCTTCTCATCAGAAAATAGGTACGAAGCACAGGTAAATTCAATAAGTTAGGAATACCTATTAGAAACAAAATAAAATAAAATAGGTATTTAATTAGCTAGATGGCCAGACCCACATCCAGACGGAAATAGTAGCATAGTATGGATGAAAGAGAATCTTCCATACAAAAAATAATAATAAACAATTAGCTAGCTAGGTTGAATTGTTATCTAATGGTATATAAAGAAACCAAAGGTTTTGATTTAAGAAAATATTACATGTTAAGAAAATAATGATAAAGCTACCGTTACGTTAACCGGCCACGGTAGGATCTGGTTGGGGTTTAGTAACCAAAAACAATTTTTATTTATTACTTGATTATTATTTTGAACTAGGATGTAGTAGGAGAACGTAGGGTTAAGTAGGTAGGGATGAGTCAAAGTCTAACTTGCTACACATAAAAGAATTTGGGTTGCTAGGAACATAACGTAGACACTACCAATAGACGATCTTATTGGCCAAATCAAGTTAATTTTAAACATTTTATTTCTTTAGGTTTTTTAGATACATTTTAGTGTCCTTTGACGCTGGATTGTCTTATTTAGGTTATTTAGGTTTTATTTAGTTACAAAATTAATGTATTTAATGAAAATACTGGTCACTAAAAACAAATGTATAACCTATTGAATAAGTGCAATATAAACTAAATATGTTTTTCAACCTCAAAACAAACATTTATGATTGTTTATCTTAAAGATAAAAAGCGGACAAGCGCGAGTCGGACTAGTCCACCGAGGATTCCGTAAATACAAAAATACAAATGTAATGTTTTCAGATTTCTCCTGTACTCTTAATATAATACAATATCACTTGACTAATTTCATTGTTTAGACACACACAGACAGACAGACGGACGGTCAGCGAAGTGATCCTATAAGTTTTCCGTTTTTTTTTTTTTGAGGTAGGTACAGAACCCTATAACGTCTTTCTTATATATGAATTTCAAATACCAAACCATTTTTAGGGTTCCGTAGTCGACTGGGAACCCCTATAGTTTCGCCATGTCTGTCCGTCTGCGGATAATCTCAGTAACCGTTAGCACTAGAAAGCTGAAATTTGGTACTAATATATATCAATCACGCCAACAAAGTGGTAAAATAAAAAGTGGAAAAAAATGTTTTATGAGGGTACCTCCCCTATACGTAAAGTGGGGAGTGTTTTTTTTATTTCAACCCTAACGTCTGATATATTGTTGTTTAGGTATTTAAAAATGAATACGGGTTTAGTTAAATCATTTTTTGATAATGTTAATATTTTAGGAGATAATCACTCCAGAAGTTAAAAAAATGTATCCCCCCCTCTAACTGTTCAACAGTTTTAAAAATATGAAAAAATCTCAAAAGTAGAACTAACTTTCTAGGAAAATTGTTTTGAACTTGATAGATTGAATAGTTTTTGAAAAAAAAACAAAATAAATACTGAACTAAGTTTGTAATTTAACCGTATAAGCAGGTGTTTATTGTACCCACAGATAACCTCCTATAGATAGAGCCTATAAGCGATTTAGTTCTATGCAAAGGTCACCACAGTTGGCGTTAAGTGCGGGTTGCGGGGAGGTCGGTAGCGGCACTGCGATTGGCTGTTTCGAAAGTAGCGCGCTTTGTCACATCATGCATTCATCAGCCTGAAGCGTGGTGATGGGACGCGTTGGTCGTTAACGGTTTTTAACGGTGCCGCAATTAATTGTTAGTAGAATATTTTACACGGCGTAGGTTAGGTACCTGTTAAAATGGTTAAAATTTTTGAACGGATATCACTGCTATATTATTATCAATTTTCGTTCATCGATTATTTAGATCACCAAGTAACATAAAAAAGTATGTTAATCACGTCGAGTATAGTCATATTATTTAAAGTAGTTATTTCTAGGCATTTTGAAACAATATTTCACTATCGTGTTTATGTCGGACAAGAAGCCTTCGTCCCGTCCGTATTTATATACTTAATAGGAAAGGACGAATGCGATGTTTATTCGACATTAACGCGAATGTGCTGGCTAGGCTTAAATATGATATTTTAAGATTGGTATAGCTATAGGTAGGAGGAGGAAGACAAATAAAAACGATGTCATAAAAAAGAACATTATATTTATTCAAGGTGATAAAATTATGTGTTTGATGTGATGTGATAATCACCATTTAATAAAAGATCACTGATTTTTGAAGTGGATTAATTTGGTGTATATTCGCCTAACGGCATTATAGGGATCAGTTTTTTTTAATAAGTATAGCAATCTTATATCAATGTACTTTTCTATGACACTCTTAGTTAAGTCAATCACGTGATTGCTCTCCTCATAGTCAAATTGATGACTAGTCAATTCCGGGAATAGATATTCACTTACAAAACTTCTTAATACTATTGTGGCAAGACGAAGTTTATCCCTATATAATATTAATTTGTTTTGTGATTCATTAATCGAACTTCGTATTGCTTGCTCGCACCGTTTACATATATTTTTGTAACCATATCTGATGGATACGTCAGGCCACCTACATTTCTTGCATATATCAAGCTTGATTTCATTTCTTGACAAGACACCAAAGCCCTTACCGCAAGTATTGCATTTTTTTTTGTTAAACAATGCACTACTGCGCCTGAAATATATTGAATAATACTCTCAGAAAACTGCGAGAATTGAATTTTCTCGACTGAGTATAAAACATCGTCTTCTACATTATTCTCAGTTTCAGAGATGTCGCCTCTAGCAGTAGTCACGTTTATTCGTTTAATAGCGGATGAACAATTCAAAATACATGTATTGTCCAATGCGACACAATTCCCTGTGTTAAGGTCCTGTAGTTCCATATGGACCAACATTTTTCTGTAAATACCGTAGAATTTTTTAGACGTGAGGTTATTATTAGCCCCACCACGGGATCGCACGTTGCAAAAAAACAGTTCGATGTGGTCTTGGCTGATTCGGTGGAACGATAAATAAGGGCAACGATGAGATTCAACTAGATTTTTGAATAAAAATTTTGCGCCCTCAATACAAGCACAAAATCCAACAAATCAGGTATACCTCGTAGTCTGGACTAATCTTGTTTTTTTGTCATTAATGCTTGTTGTCAGATTTAGCAAATGACCTTTACAGGCTTCTAATCGCTGGAGGATATCAGGCGCATTTTCTAAATTTATCGCTCTTTTAAAGCCATAACCGTGCACTTTAGAGTCTAAAATGTCGAATAAGTCATTTAAGTTTAACTGCATTGTTGTTGTTCCTTCGACATCTTGGAACTCTTTTAACTTTAAATTATCCCTACAAAATCGCAGAGCTATTGCAACACTGCGACTAAAAAGCTGAGTTGCAAGCTTGACCTTCATTATGTTTTTTTTAAATACCAAATGTTTTGCGCGTAATTTATTCGCTGCGTGAAATTGTTCCTCTTTTCGTAATTTATTCAGCAGTACGAGATGATCTTATTTTATTTTGTTTCCTTCAGCATCTTCAAATTCTTTATAATGTTCAAAGCTATTCCTTATTAATTTGAACATATGTACAGGGTCAGGAAACACAGTTATTTCAGTGCCGTTCACATTAATCACTGTTTTTAAATCGTCTGGGTCAAAACTACACCCAAGTCTTTTAGCCATAGCCATGTTTACTGGACAGCCATCGAAGGTCGCTGCTTTTACAACGATGTTAACCTCAGTGCAGTACTCAATCGCTTTTGTCAGCAATAATACTTTTTGATCGCCTGATGTCTTATTAACCATGAAGTATCCAATGGGTACTTTCCATTTGTCATATAAAGGAACAACAAGAAAGACTAGGGCCTCAGTACATTGTTCTCTACAATCAGAATCAATTTCTTCTCCAAAATCCACGTATCCGTAAGATTTATCAATATCTACCCCTATTTTCATTTCATCGAAAACAATACAAACGTTAAGGGGAGTGGTTGATTGATCAGATTTAATTTTCAAGGCCTCAAATGCCTCCTTCGTGAAACCGGGTTTACCATCAACAGACCGATACCATTTCCCAATAGTTTTCACGGAGGGTAGGCAAGTATCGAAGGTGTTCCGCACATAGTTGTATGCTTTTGTTGAATAAAAATTCAGAGAAATGCTCATAACTGCGGTGAATATTTTTTTGTTATTTTTTTTCTTCTTTCTTTTGAAAACATTGACGCTGAACAATTTCACGGCATTTGACACCTAAAGAATCTAGCATTAAACTGGTTTCTGGTGTAATAAGTTCTTTATTTTTTCGATTTCATTTAGTAGAGATTTTAGATAAATGATTCGTCTTTTTAATTTTCTGTTTGCATCACGCAGTTTACGCAACCTAATATTTTTGTCTTTTATTAAATTATTCAGTTCCTTAATTCTTCGACAAAATCGTTTTTTGACCGGGCTATCATATGCCGATGGTGAGTCCGGTTCAAGTTTCTTTTTTCTCGTGGGTGTCTTCAATAGACACTGCTGATCTGAGGTTGATGGAATTGGATCTTGCATGATATTATTGCGAACCTGAAATTACAGGTGTAACTTGAAATATAAATAATACATTCTAAATTAAACTCAACTGGTAATAATGCTAATTAAACTGTTTTCGCACACGTGCTCATATTCAAGCTCTGCTGAACCTGATCTCCAGCTGTAGGTTTGATGCCTTGCAGATTTAAATCGTAAACCTAAAAAAAGACCTTATTATAATTGATACAATCTTAATTTCTACATAAACCGAAATATCGATATTAATAGTAAATTTGAATTGAATAATGAATACGATAATAATAGTAAATTTGAATAGAAAGCAATCGCGCTTAACCTGTTCTGCAAACGTGCTTGCATCAATATTTTGTAATGATACGGGGCTTGCTAGCAGTAACAATGACGTTTACTGTGAAAATGTTCTACAGAGGCATAGGAATCAAATTGATTGACTGTCCCTACAGTGCACAGTAAAATAACGGAGCTATTATTAGAGTTTTATTGATATTCAAATTATATGTATTAGAATTATTTTAATTGAAATTGTACATTTAAAGTATAACATTTTTACTCTATAACATTAGACATAATTTCTGACACCACACTCTGTACTATATCTAAGGAGAATCTCAGAAGATCGGCGATGTGCTTTGCATGGCGAGCGTCGAAATCGGTGTGATTGTTGGGTAAGAAAAATACTTCTGTCCAAGCTTGTTCTCCTACTCCACAATGCTTACTACAGACACGTGTCCCAGGAGATATTAAAAAGTTTAATTTGCACATGAAATTTATCTTTGTAATGTTCGGTACTGCCCTGAAATCCGTTCGGGAGCAGCCTGGAAAGATACATACGCCTTCGTTTTCTGCCGTTCGCAGCAATTGATTTGAATTGTCGATGTTAGCGTTATGCATAACTCCGTTTATTACGAATGACGACATTTTGATTACATTTCTATGTAGCAGTGACAGCCAAATAACAGCGATAAAGTAATTCTATTTTTTTTAATTAAATACGTGCTTACCATAGTACATGTAATTGGGATAAAGGTTAAAACATGATTTCTAAAAATTATAAAAAGAACATGGAAACTCCATGGAACCTCAAAAACTAAGCTGCGTTTATATCTCGGGATAACTCCTAAGTTTGTAAATACTTTCCAACTATGGTTACGTCGGCGGCCGGCGTAAACATGACAATTACTTGATCGAAACTAGTTACGTACAAGTGAAACAAAATGCTTGAACGAAACCAGTTACGTACAAGTACAATAAAAGCCTCTATCGAAAGGGGGTACTGTGTGTATGTAGTTATAGCGAAACTTTCGCTGTCATATATTTATTCCACGGTAGAAAAAAACCTTCCGCAGTAATGACATAAGTATTTTTTAACAACATTATGATTCCTAGTTATGAAACGAGAATGATAATTCCTATTAAGTAACTATACTTGAAAAATTCCTAGTTGGCAACTATAGTTATGTAACAAGAACAGTCATTCGTCTTTGGCAACTGGTTGTCTAACAAGAATATTCAATACTTTTTGGCAATTGGTTACCAAACTCGGTTGCCATCGCGGCCGGAGGGGAATAAAGAATGTTTGGTTTTTGTTCACAACCAGTTGAGAACCAAGAGAACTTTTTCTTTTATCGGAACTTGGTTGCGAATAAGAACTTTTTAGACTTATGAAGTTGTAATGGGAGAAAAGCGTCTTTTAATTTGCACCGATTTATTCGTAACCAATTGCGACAGAAGAAAGAATCTATCATAAAATCTTTATTAATCACATATTATAGAATAAAAAAAAGTATATAATAGTCTTTATCTATTCATGTAAAAAGAGTACAGACTTTAGAATGTATAGACAAAATAGCTTCTCGCATAATGCGAACAATGTCTTGAGTGTATGCTTGGTTGAAGTCCTGGCGATTATTTGGTGCTTCTAATATTCCATCCCAAGTACCTGCAGCTAAATGTTCAACGCATATGCGTGTCCGCTGTGGGATGTAAAAATGCACGTCACATAGTAACTTCACTCGAACTATGTCTGGAATTTACATCAAGGATGTGTTGGGGCAACCGTGAAAGATACATCCGGTTATATTCTCGCATGCGAACGATGTCTGGAATTGACATCAAGGATGTGTTGGGGCAACCGTGAAAGATACATCCGGTTATATTCTCGCATCCCCTCAAAAGAACGAATTCTTCGGCTGGAACACCCTCTGCCTCCTTATTCCACATTGGGAACATTATCTTTTTATTTCTATACCGGTATAGTGTAGCGTACCTATTTACGAATTCAATGAAAACTAGATATTGATAATAACATCGATGTTGTCACTTATTTTATCAATTGGTACTTCAGTGTAATGTGGCCAATAAGTATGTAATATGATAATAAACCAAGAAGTTTAAAATCTTTCTTATACCGCATTAGTTATCACGGAGACTAATTCTGCAACTTAACAGGCACAAGACTCAAGAATAGTTGTGTCGTTGGGAACTAAAATTAAACGACAATAAACCAGTTGTGTCGATGCTAAGGATTTAGAAAAAAAAATCCTTACGGCACAACCACTTGTGCAGTTGCAGTTGGTCCGTGAGGAAAGCCTGTTGTACGTCGTAGGATATAAAAATTTTTACGTTTTTATTAAAACAAATATATTTTACAACTGGTTTTATTTAAAAAAATGGGGCTTAACTCAAAAAACATTATTTAAACTTAACTTAACTTAATCTAATAAGCTGTAGGTGTTTTCAAAGAACCTCTTCTAACCTTTTGTGCTTATTAGATAACATATGGGCAGATAATTTCTATGCAATGCCCCACACAATTTCTCTTTGTCAATTTCTTCGTACTCTTTCTTCTTTTTGTAAGCGATTTTTCTTAAGTTAAAGCACCTTGACTCTGTACCTAAAACATCAAGTAAATGGGCTTGTTTACTTTGAATGCCAGCCTTCTATATTATTGTTTGTCCTAATGTTTTCTTTTTCACAGCAACAATGACTCCCTAATGTGTCCTTTTTAACCCATTGCTTATTAAAATACCGGTTAAATTTTTGCATTACTGCACCGACTGGGCTTTTAGCCATCACATATTTGTATCCAGCATTGATATAGTAGATTGTATGACAAGGGTCTAAAGTAACCCATATTACCACGAGATGGATATTTTCCCGAACGAAGTGAGGGGAAATAGTTCGACGGGTAATATGGTTTTTAATACAGTTGCTCAAAAAGTGGTACTTTTTGTGGCTGCGTAGCGTACGAGAAGCTCAATTTCTCGAACTAGTGCTTTTTACTTTTTAGTTCCAAACTATACTTTCGAAACGCAGTAATTTTATATTAGATTTTTTACTTGGAAATTATGAAATTAAAAACGCTTACGAATACTAGGAGTATTTATTTAAAGTATTCATTAATATATAAATGACGAAAAAATTTTAAGAATTTGCATTTTATAGCCTACTCTGTCTTAGGTATCTATGTATGAAATATTTACCGCCCTTTTGAAATAACTTCTAACATTATTTAAACACATTAACGCATATAAATATATAATTTGGTACGAGAAGTTATAAAAAAATATTGAAAATGAGTGATTCCAACATTGATATGACACCAGACACCAGACCACCAGACATTCGTGCTAGAGCAGCAATTGCCAATGACTGTGTTATTCCAGAAAAATCTAAAAACCAATATAATGCCGTCTATGTAAAATTTATCGAGTGGAAAACCTTACATAACGCAAAGTCTTTTTCAGAGACTGTTTTGATGGCCTATTTTCAAGAGCTGTCTGAAACCTATCGGCCATCAACATTATGGTCAAAATATTATATGTTGAAAGCTGTTATAAAGTTAAAACATGACGTAGATATAAAAACTTACACCAGATTGACTGCTTTCTTAAAAAGGCAAAGTGCAGGATTTCAGAGTTAAAAATCGAAGGTACTAACAGCTGAACAAATTGAGACGTTTATTAATGAAGCTCCAGATCAGCAAAATCTAGCTACAAAGGTATAAACTTAAATATAAATCTAATAAAATATGTACACAATTTAAGTAAATTAACTCTAAAAATAAAGTAGGAAGTTAAAAAAAATAGAATGAAATAAACAATTGTCTTACAATATATAATAAATATGTAACTTTGTTCATAGGTTGCTCTTATATTAGGAGTCTGTGGCGCATGCAGACGCGAAGAGCTCACAAATGTATCAGTAAAAGATATAGAAACACATGGGGACATACTTCTTGTCAAAATACCAAATACAAAAAATAAAATTCCCAGGTCCTTCACTATTGACGGACAATTTGCAGAAATAGTCAAGAAATATCAGAGTCTGCCGTCTTCTAAGGGCAAAAGTGACCGTTTCTTTCAGAATTTTCAAAGAGGAAGGTGCACTGCCCAGGTAATAGGCTTAAACAAGTTTGGGAATATGCCGAGAGATATCGCTCCGTACTTAAATTTGCCTGATGCAAATCTTTACACCGGACATGCATTTAGGAGAACCTCTGCTACATTACTTGCCGACTCAGGAGCAGACATAACAATTTTGAAGAGGCATGGAGGTTGGCGGTCAAGTAATGTAGCAGAAGGATACATAGAAAACTCCATTGTTAACAAATTAAAAATTGGAAAACAAATTGCAAAATCAATTAATGTAAAGTCGCAAGAGTCCACAGAATTTTCGTCATCCACATTCCAATCTGGTCTTAATGTACCTGTTAATACTGAACCTCAACCAGGACCGTCACATGCTAACAACACTTTGGTTACACCCAGCCCTGTTAACCAACCAGGACCGTCACGTGCCAACAACACTTGGATTACACATAGCCCCTCTAACTTTGACCCACAGGAATTATCACAACAGCAGGAACCTGAAAATACACCATGCCTGACTAGTCAGACACTTAATTTACATGGAAGAACTCACAACATAAGTATGAACTGCACTAATTGTACCATTAACTATAATTATTAATGAAAATAAAATATTTCTGATATCAACCTTGTTTTAATACAAATACATATTTTTTTAATTCTCATTTAATCACAAAAGCAAGTCATTCTTCTTAGACCTCATTTGATATAGTTCTCTTTTCGTAATGTTAAACATAATCATCATTTCTTCTAAACATGGTCATCAACGTGGCACTTGAGCAGCAGTTGTAGGTACATAGTAATTGACTGATTGACTTCCTAGGAGCCGCTTTGAGTGAATATTATCCTTCCGCCAATTTGTTAGGGACCTGCAAAATGTTAATAATTTAGTAACATTTATAGATTTCACCAGCTTCTTGTTCAAAAAATAACCTTAAACATAACTAATAATGTGATTTAATGTTTCTTTTACCTCTAATTATCCTTGATAGTCTTCAAATATTCAAACAATTCATGATATTTTAGTTGTAAAGGTGTCCTTGGTCACATGTCGCAGATCACAAATTTGGCACTAAATCTCTTGTTGCATGATCTGTTTCTGTTTGTTGATACTGTAATGTCTTGTACTTCTGTTTTGATAATGTTAAAGGTTCTAATTAATGTCGTTTCAGTATTATAATTATCTGCATTGCAGATACAAAATATTCACACCACAAATAAACGCCTCTGACAGTCTAATAGCGGCGTCTAAACGGCCGAGCGTGGCGGACAGCATCCGCGGGGCATACGATAACGCGAGATAGACTGCAGTCTATCCCGCTCAATCTTCATAGCTTATGTCATTTATGCAGTCAACGACGCTTGAACGTTTGAATGGAGCTATGGTCGGTCAGAGGCGTTTATTTTTTTAATTATTGTGAATTAGGGAATAAAAAACACCTTATGTTTGAATTGAATTCTGTTTCCTTATTGGTCGATTTTTCTGTCTAGCTGTATTCTGGTTAGTAGATAGGAAATACTAATGTTTTTTTTAAAGGTTTGTGATTGGTGGATGTAATATTGAACTGTTGTGATTGGTCAAATTAAAATGTCCTATAAATCATAAATATGTATACATATTTTCCCTAGGGGCTAAATGTACTACTTTAGCCCCGGTTGCTAAGTCTAATATGACGCACTTTTTGAGCATGAGAAGTTAAAAAATCTTTAGGCAGCCGAGCAAGCCCAACACATCTTGCAACGTGTCTTTTCTTTGGTCTAGTTTTTATGCCAAGAGCCTTAGCTTTTTTCCAGAGGCACCGGTTGAAAAGGTAATACACCCTCGAAATATAATTTCTGGATACAGTTTCTTGATGGCTTGTATTGCAGCTAATTCAAAGTCCATGGTTATTTTTTTCGGCGACCATGCAGGCAGATTAAACCGAATAACGTTTCATAAGTTCGCATTTTTTTTACTGCACAGAAGACAAAATATTAATGGTGTTATAATCTTCATCTTCATCAAATGCGTGAATTGTGTACAGTAGTTTAAACCCCTTAAGACAGCTCTTAAAGGTTCCATCAGCGAAGAAATGACTGTACTTGTTTATTTGCTCTCTACTTTTAGAAGAGCAGAATACAAGAATTCTGTCATCATAATCCACATTGTCCAGAAGTAAAAAAAATTGAAACTTTGTAGGGACTACTACATCACCAGGATTTTGGAAAAGTACCTTAGTAGCACCCAATACTTTATTTCAAACATTATATAGTCCTGTTTTGAGACTCGCAAATTTTGGTATCTCTTCGAGCTGTTGAAGTCCGGAATTATTGATTCGTTTGACTGTTGCGTCATATTGTTTTTGTATCGAGTCAAAATTGCAGCTACTTGTTTAAAAATACAACATTGCCACGTAACGGTTCAATCTCAGCGTTGCGGTGGTCTTCGGATAAACCGTCCGGTGATTCCACGGCGTAACACATATTTTACACTCGCACAAAATAATAATAGTAATATAGAACAGCTGGATGCTCCCGGCAACTAAATAAAACGTCAAACAAGACAGACATGTGACGCGGGCGCAATGCCAATTTGACATGACAGACCATATAATTAAGAAGAAACAAAACAAATATTCAAGCAAATTGGTACAAACAAAGCCAGGGTGAAAGTAATACAATAACAAAGCAAGCAGCTAAGCAGTAAAGTAATTAAAACTAAAGGAACATAACACGGAGGTAAGACAACATTATCATTTGAGTTCCTAAATGCAGCTCGTGTCTAGCCTGCAAGTTTCCTGGCTCTTTTGGTGGTTTAATATAAAAGTTTTGAGTTTAATTCTAAAGCTGTGCACATTTCCTAGGTCCCGTAAGGGCAGAGGGATGACATTCCAGCATTTAGTTGCTACGTACCGATCATCAATCTCTTTTAGTATCATATTTTTAGCGACATTAGCTTTGCAGTTCGTGTGGTGTGCTTTGATGTCATTGTCATTCCTTGTATTCAGCGTTATATTTCCTTTACACAGTTTCTCATTACAGAATTTCCAAAATGAATTACCGTTCGTGTATGTTTTCTTACAGTGGTACTGGTAGCCTTCATGCAACATTTTAGAGCCTCCTCGCTTATTGGATATAAATTCCATGTTGGATGTGGGAAACACGTTAGAAGTAGACATACTTTCAGCTATTTTATTTTAATACCAATAACAATGTTTTTTTTACTGCATAACGACTGATGAAATTACTTTTGACGTGAGCACGTCGCAATGACTGAGCTGAGAGTGGGGCGATTTGGAGTTGGAAGTCGGAACCACCGGGGCCAACTACTGGCTGGCTTCTTGGAGAAGGAGGGACTCTACATGATGAATTCCTTCTTCAAGAAACGCGAGCACAGAAAGTGGACCTGGATGAGTCCCGATGGTGCAACTAAAAACGAGATTGACTTCATCATGTCGACGAGGAAGCATATATTCAACGATGTATCTGTGATCAAAACGGTCAAAACCGGGAGCGATCACCGTCTGGTAAGAGGCACATTGAATATATGCGTCAAGCAAGAGCGCTCTCGATTGATGAAGTCTACGCTCCGTCCAGCATCAATCCAAATTCAAAACCCCGAGAGCTTCCAGCTGGAACTCCGTTTGTGGAAGCTGTCCGTTTCACTGGGTCTAAGTACTTCAAGGCCCAAGGCACTAACGGAACTAAAAGGCTATCTAGCTCCACTCAGAAGCTCATGAAGGAAAGGAGTGAAATGATTCTACAGTCTTCAGCCGACGCGACCTTATACCGGCAGCTCAATAAACAGATCTCCAAGTCCCTTACCCGCGATCTGCGCCAATTCAATACAAATCGTATTGAAGAGGCCATACAGCGTAATAAGGGCTCTAAAGTATTCTCGAGAGATCTGTCTATAGGGCAGAGCCAGCTCGCGAAGTTAAAAACTGAAGATGGTAGAATCGTTTTCTCTACACCTGAGATTCTGAGTGAGATAGAGCGCTTTTACGGACAGCTATACACATCAACGCGCAGACCCGAAGTTAGTCAGGCGGAAGACTAACCCGACACTATACCGACGACATCCCGGACATCAGCCTGTACGAGATTGTAATGGCTCTTAAACAGCTCAAGAACAACAAAGCACCCGGTGAAGACGGAATAACAGCCGAACTTCTGAAGGCGGGTGGAAAACCGGTCCTTACGGCCCTTCAGAAGTTGTTCGATTCCGTCTTACTGGAAGGGAGAACTCCAAAGGCATGGAACAGAGGTGTGGTGGTGCTGTTCTTCAAAAAGGGTGACAACACCCTGCTGAAGAACTACAGACCCATCTCACATCTGAGCCATGTCTATAAGCTGTTTTCGAGGGTCATTACAAACCGTCTCGTACGCAGGCTAGATGACTTCCAGCCTCCCGAACAAGCCGGTTTCCGAAGAGGCTAAGGTACCGTAGACCACATCCACACGCTTCGTCAGGTTATACAGAAGACCGAGGAGTATAACCTGCCTCTCTGCTTAGCGTTCGTGGACTACGAAAAAGCCTTCGATTCGATTGAAACCTGGGCTGTACTACAGTCTCTCCAGCGGTTCCAAGTTGACTATCGCTATATCGAAGTGCTGAAATGTTTGTTCGAGAGCGCCACTATGTCAGCCCGACTCCAGGACCAGAACTCGAAACCTATTCCGCTGCAGCGGGGAGTCAGGCAAGGAGATGTTATTTCTCCAAAACTGTTCACCGCTGCACTGGAGGACGTTTTCAAGACTCTGGACTGGAGAAGGCTAGGCATCAGCATCAACGGCGAGTACATCACTCACCTTCGGTTTGCTGACGATATATCAGTCTTTGCTGAGACCATGGAGGACTTAAGTACGATGCTCGATGACCTCAGTAAAGCATCCGAGCGAGTTGGTCTAAGAATGAACATGGATAAGACGAAGATCATGTCAAATGCCCATGTAGTACCAACTCCCATTACAATCGGACACTTTACGCTCGAAGTTGTAGACGATTATGTATACCTAGGACAGACGATCCAGTTAGGTAGGTCCAACTTCGAGAAAGAGGTCAATCGTCGAATCCGACTCGGCTGGGCAGCGTTCGGGAAGCTACGGCAAATCTTTTCGTCCAATATTCCGCAGTGTCTCAAGACGAAAGTCTTTGACCAGTGTGTGTTGCCAGTGATGACATATGGCACTGAAACGTGGTCGCTTACTATGGGCCTCATATGAAGGCTCAAAGTCACCCAAAGGGCATTGGAGAGGGCCATGTTGGGAGTTTCGCTGCGTGACCGCATCAGAAATGAGGCTATCCGCAGCAGAACCAAGGTAACCGATATAGCCCTCCGGAACTTAAGTGGCAGTGGGCGGGGCACATAGCACGTAGAACCCCCGACAAGGTGGACTGATGACCTGGTAAAGGTTGCGGGAGTCCGCTGGATGCGGGTGTCCGCTGGATGCGGGTGGCGCGGGATCGGTCACTTTGGCACTCTTTGGGGGAGGCCTATGTCCAGCAGTGGACGTCTATCGGCTGATATGCTAATGATGATGATGACGTCGCAATGAGTGAGCATTATATGAATATCAATACAATTGTCTATGGATATTATTGTAGTGGCCAATATTCCCTTGAAAAGTATGTATTGCACTTCGACTAAACAGACTGTCAGCAAGTAGATAATGAAGATTGCGAACAAAGAAGAGTTATTACTTTACCGCACCTGGTTGCGTTATGAAAACGGTCTGAAGGATGCCTTGTTCGCAACCAAGTTCCGATAAATGAAAAAGTTCTCTTGGTTCTCAACGGGTTGTGAACAAAAAATAAACATTCTTTATTCACACCTGGTTGCGAATCGCAGTTGTGAAAACGGCCGGAAGGGAACGCCCATATCTAGTGATGTGCCGGGGAATATTCCCGGGGACGGGAATATTCCCGTATGGGAATTTCCCGCGAATATTCCCCGAACAGGGGAATATTGAAATAGAAATTAGGAAAATTTAAGTTGTAATAAAAGTAATTTAAATGAATAGTGCCCCGACAAATGAAGTGCCATTCGCCAAAAACTTCATTATGGTACTAATTCTGCCTTTTTATCTCAATTACAAAACAACCAACAACAACAACAACATCACATTGTGGCGGTATGTTATTCAGTAGTTGCTGCAACTCGCTTGTGAAGGTATACCTATTTGTGTCTGGTGGCCTATATACGGCCACAATATGAATGTCCGCGCGTCCTTGACCCTGCGTCAGCTGTCCGTGCATTATCTCGCACGCCGTATAAGTAATATTAATCGCCGTAATGTTGTGCATTTTTTCACAAAGATAAGTAACCCGCCACCTCTCCTCTCTTCCCTCGTGTGAAGGCGTAGGAGTTATATCCATCTAGTTGGAACAATGGGAGTTCAATTGATTTAATGTTTGTTTCCGATAGTCTAATCATGTCGCAGTTATCTTGACAATCTTCCAGGAGTGTTATTAATTCATTATAATGTTTTCGTAATGAGCGTATGTTTAAATGGATTACTATGAAATCTGAACTATTTTCATTTATATTATTGCACCATGAGTCATGCCCTCCTCCTTCAGAGAAATGGTGTAGTCCGGCAGTTCTTCTAAAAACATACCCACACACATGAAATGTGGGAGTCTTAGGCGGTGTATGGTGTATCGCATTTTTTCAATCTAAATAAAAAACAATTATTAATAGGATCTACTGCCAATTAAGTAAGTACTTATTAAACTACTTTATGACTACTCAATATGCCCTTTAAACTCGTACCCGTTCAAAATATGTAAGCGTATTATTAAAAAACTGGTACTTCTCGTCTAAACGTTGAAAAATTGTCTTCACGCTGAGACAATACAGCGATTTAACGAAAAACGCATGCTATTGCAGACCTTTTTTTTTGTGATTAAACTCATAATATTGGTACTTTTCGTAACGTAATATAATCCAAAAGAGTTAAATTAAATATGCCGCTGCGAAAAGAAACACTTTGAGCTTTGTTTTAAATTAGATTTTTTACTTTTAAACTTTTTTTTTAATTTAACGCAGCGACATTTAAGTGGCCAGTATTAAGTAGGTATGCAATCGCACATTCCTCATAAGAGGTTTCACACATTTCGTATTATGTTATATTAAGGCGAGTCTAGGAAATGTATGTAAAGATTTCTCTATGTTCTCCCTCAAATAAAATGTTGAAAAAAATACATGTTGTAGCTTATTAGTGGGTGTACTATTGGTGCAAAAACTAGAGCGGTCTCTAACCTGTAAGTAAATAAAATAAAAAAAAGTTTAGTCAGCTTTTTTTTTTTGCTATGACATAATGAAAATATTGTTATGTCATATAATTATCTTGACATAATGTAAAACATATGTGAATTATACTAAAATCGGTTAACTAGAAAAAAAGTTATCAAAGAACAATGATTTTTCGTTTTTTTTTCTTTTTTACAAAAACTATAATGTTTAGGGTGCTCAAATTTTGCACAATAATTACTGGTGTAGAGCCACACCAACCATAAAAATTACAAACCCATATTCGTCGGGGGCAAAATCTCTTAGCTTATCCTGGCACGCCCTTTTATTAGGTTTTAATATTGGAAGAACCTCTTGAGATTTTCACGAGGTAGGAATAATGCCTGAAAAAAAAATTGATTAGGCCCATGAAATATGAGAGAGTGTTAGGCCCAAGATTAGAAACGAAAGAATACGGAGGATATTTAAGTTCAGAAATAGAAAATGGATCATAAAGTCCATCAGGATCATTTGCAATAAAAGATGGAATAGAGTAGGTTGAAAGTACATCCTCAGGAGCTGATGAAGGAGCTAGTCTATTCAAAAAGCTCTCACTTTAGTATCCAAGCATGCAAACATTGCAAAAAGAGACGTAGACAACGACTTTTTGTTGTCTCCGTCTCTTGTTGCAATGTTTGCATATACGTCTGGCTACGTTCTGTTTTCATTCTCTTACCCTGGGATAAAATAGACGCATCAGTGTCCATTGACTCGTCATTATTCAGAGAAATGATTATTTCCTGAGCAACGTCAGGAGGATCCTTTCCAGAACCCCCCGGATCGGGGGCTGGTCAGCCATTATAGGCGACAAGAAACAAAAATTGACTTACCCGGAAAAATTAACTATGTACACTATTTAAAAAAACCAATTAATAAAGACTATGTATCGTCTGATATAAATACAAAAAGAAAATGCAATATTTTTTGTTTTTAGGGTTCCGTACCAAAAACGGTAAAAAAGGAACCCTTATGATACGACTCCGTCCGTCCATCTGTCTGTCACAAAGTGAAATACCTCACTATCAATTTGAAATTTGGAATGGTTCTAAATGAGAGTTATCCACATATGAAGAGAGGGCAAAAAAAATATTCAACCGCTAGGTTGCACTTTTGAAACAGATTTTTTTTCTACATAGATAAAATTTCGATCTACGAAGGAAAATGTAAAAAAAACCTCCCAACCCCCCGTCATCATAGAAGTTATCACTTGTGATTAAGATAAACGTAAATATTACTGTATTATACAACAAATAGCAACTTATCAGTTAAATTATTAAGATTGTTTTCTTTTTAATGTCCGTCTACGTTAAAAAAATGTTTCATGTTTATGTTCTTCTTATTGATCCTAAACAATAATCCTACCGATTCATATGACAAACAAGCGAGTGTTTATTTTTAATATTTAGTTGGTTCGATTCCCGGTTGAGACTAGCAAAATTTAAAAAAACCTGTTAATAATGCAGTTTTGCTTCTTTTTAAAAATAAAGTAATGTTTCCTTTCAGTAAAATGAGCTAACTAAAGCATTTAAGGTAGTTCCCCTCCAGGGCCCTTAATTTTTTTCCACCCTGTATAATCTACTTTATAACATATATTAAAACATATTCTTTCCATAAAAACCTACTGAAAAATTTGGTCGAATTTCGATTTACTGACATTGATCTGTCGATATAAAACAATCTATCTATGTACCTAGCGTAACAGGCACTTCTCTGTGATCTCGTGGTGATCCCGGCAAATCATAGTTCCATATACGCCAACAACCACTTTAGGTGCCTTTGACGTCATTGGCGCTAAAAAGACTGCACTACACTAGTGATGGTGTAGTGGTCTGATCCGTTTAATTACGTATGAGTTTCACTACATTTCCGTCAAACAGTATAGGAAGATAATTACTTTACAATAGAGACGTAAAAACTTCTTACGATTGGTACTTACAATAAAACCTTATCAACTCAATTGTCTAATAATGTGAGAATTAAGTATTATGTCGAGAACCAGATTGAACATTTTCTTGGCGACTTTGTGGCGAAACTAATGGAACTTCTGGCTCCTGATCTGTTGATGTTCCAGGTTGTGGAGAACGACGGCGTTCAATATTTATATATTCAGTTATTTTTCATGTTATTTTGGTTTTATTTTCAACTGAGTCTTCGACGCATCCTTCGGCAACAGTATTGGACTTCCAACCATGTCGTTTCAGGGTTGATATGCTAGCCCCCGAATCAGCTAACAGGGTGGCGGAAGTCCGGACACAGTGTCCTGTGTACAAGTCTATGTTCGGCAAATTTAGGTAGGTTGCAATTTGTCTTGGCATGTTTGCAAACTTATTTTATCCAATTACTTGTCGTAGACATTTGCCACATTGAAAAATTAAAAAAAATCTATTTGCCTGTATGTTTTCTGGCCGAAGACTTTGGTATTTTTTCGACTAAATTTGCAAATTCTTCACGTATGACAAATTGCCGGTCGATTTTAGTTTTCGTATTGCGTAGTTTAACTAGTATGATTTGATTGTGTTTTTCGACATCGTTTACTGTAATTTTTGAAAATTCGATGCTCCTACATGCTCCGCATATGCCAAAGATAAGAACAACCTGCCACAACATAAGAAGGTAATTAGAATCAAAATCATTTTTACTTTATTTAGGTACGTACATTTACATTTAGAATTTTATTTAAGTACAAAATTTATACGCACATTAGTTGCCAAAAACAGTTCATCGGGAGCTTCGTTCAAAAACCTCTCTACTTCCTGAGCAGTGATAATCTTGGACTTCTTGCTTTTGAAGTTTTCGGACTGTCTTTTTAAATATACAGTCACATTATGCTTCGTATTTATCGTAGATTTCAGCATCGAGTAATTGCTCCAAAGCGTGGAAGGCTGTAATGTTTTTGATAATTCGTTAAAATATGCTAAAAACACATTTTCTGAAAGGGACTTGACATTTTTAGCGGATCTCCAGTTCATGAAATGGTTGTATGCTTTAAGATATCTCTCCTTAGAGCACTGCGGTAAAAGATTGTTAACAACCGTTTTTGCTTGCTCTTTTATCTCATCGGGAGTTAAATCAATGTCCATGTCACTGGAATCACTTTCTGAAACCATTTTCACCAAAAAAAGGACACGGTATTTATATTTTAATCTCGTGTTCCCGCTTTTTCTACTGCCAATTTTAATAGTTTTTTAAAATATTAAATTACACATACTGCCAACTTAAGAAAAGTTTATAAAACGTATCTAATGGTTTCAATTTAAGTTTTTGGTTATACATGTATAATTCTTTAAATAAATGTACAGAATTATACATGTATTAGGTACTTATGTTATGAATATGAAATGAATAAGATATAAATTCAATAAAATAATTAAAATGATTGTACTATCCAATATACAATTTTTTCGCACTGGCTACATTATGCCACGGCCTACTAGACTACACGACCTAAATTGTAATCGAGTAGGCCGCGACGCCACTAATCTAGAGGGCCATGCCGAAACGTAAAAAAAGGGAAATGGCATTATGGCGGGCAGTCGAATAGAGGAAGGATTTTGAATATTGATTTTCTGTAATTGCGAATAAAAATGAACCAACTGTAAAACGATTTTAATATATCAACCTATAGGTCGTAATAAACAAAGTCGTTTAATGTAGAGTAGGTACCTATAGCTGATTGTCGATTTGTGAGAAGCTTTTATTTTAATACTCTATTATCTTCGAGACGATGGCTGATCTTACCAATTAAAAAAAATTACTTTCCACCCTGGGGGAGAACACGCAATTTTCCACCCGGCTATATACCCATGAAAACTCAACTTTCAGAACAGGAGAGATGAAATAATAATAAACCACTCGGATCAAAACAGATTACTAATTCGGTAACACGGAACGTGGTCAAGTCGGCACGAGGTTGGGAGCACAACCGCACTACAGCTCATCTCATTTTGCTTGTCGTCGTGTTTGCCACTCCACCTCCATGTGACAGCTGTCAACTGACAGTTGACAGCTGACAGTGTTGCTTACTCAACCAGTGCTGCCAACCTCGTTCCGAACACACCCAAACCGTATATTGGATTTAACGTTCCGTTGCACTCTCCACGAAATATAAATATCGAACTCTCTCACAAAATTAAACAAGAATCTGTTCAGAGACGCGACCTATAGAGGGGACACCCATATAGTAAATGCTTTATAGCATTAAGTCCGCCTTTTGTACCATAAGATGTGTTTTTGTGCAATAAAGATTAAATAAATAAATAGTGTAATTAGATATAATTGCAAATTACTAAGTTATTTAATTATGTTCATCAAATAACATAAGAATAATTTTCTTTTGAACCACTGTGCACTCATTTTGTGTAAGTACACGGTTCGATCGCGATCTGTCAATGCGGGGCCAAGCGACGTGGTCTTGCTCCGGAGGCTCGCGGCCAACTGAACGCCGCCGCCGCGAACGGTCGCACTCGCATAGCAGTGCACCGGCCGCTCCATACTTATTTGTATAAAGATTTTGAGTGTAAAAATTGGGCATCTTTGTCATTTTTTTACACGAAATAAGTACGTATTTGTTAAGAAATGAAGATTGCAAGAACTTTTCTATAGTTTTTACTTTATTATTTGATAAAATTCATTTAATAATTTTTGACACTTACGACTCAGTTGTTACAATACGGGAGTGCGATTTACACGTTTTTAGTGATTTTCTGTTTTTTTTTATACTTACCCACAAGCATTATCTTAAATTCGAATGTTTCAAGAAGAAGTAACTTTCATTGGCTAGCTGTGTAATTTTTTTCAAGGTTGTGGAACATTGTTTACTATATAATTATCTTACATTCCCGACCCTCGATTGCCGTTGCCGACCTAATAGACCGAAAATCAAGGGGTCATTATCATCATTTAAAGAAAATAATAACGTGATATGTACTAGGTTTACTTATAAATAATTAGCTTCTGCCCGCGACTCCGTCTTCGTGGAACTCGTTTATATCGCAGCTCCATACAAACTTTTACCCCCCGTTTCACCCCCTTAGGGGATGATTTCGGGGATAAAAACTATCCTATGTCACTCTCCATCCCTTCAACTATCTGCACTTAAAAAAACACGTCAATTCGTCGCTCCGTTTTGCCGTGAAAGACGGACAAACAAACAAACACATACACTTTCCCATTTATAATATTAGTATGGATAGAATAGCTTCCGCCCGCGATTTCGTCTGCGAGGAGAGGACCCGTGATAAAAACAACCTATAATTTAATTCAGGCTATAAACTATCTTCGTGTAAAATTTCATCTTAATCGGTTAAGCCAGTAAGCTTGATTGAGTAACTAACATACAAATACATAGCATTTATAATACCTATTAGATAAGAAAAGATAAGATAATTATTTATAACGCCACAATACACGATTACACAAAACATATCGAAATAACAACAAACGACGCTAAAAGGAGCCCACTCAGCATATTACTAAGCCTTGGCGCTGATTTTCAATGGGGCCCTGACTAAAAACTACTATAATATAATTAAAACTGAAACTAAACGAATGACGAAACAAACGCCAACACACCCGCAGTTTAATATAAAAAAGAAACAATAATAAAGATAATAAACGCACTACAAAAAGTAAAAGAAATATTACTTAACTAACACACGGTATTTGTACAAAGAATAAAATGGCGAGTTTACACTGTTTAGTTCTTGTTGCCGTATAGCAACATAACGATCGAGGCCATAAACCTCGCGTTGCATGCGCAGTCATTATGTGTCCAACTCTGAAGTGATATACTATCCAATTTCAGGCTATTAAGCCATTGGAACTCCCTGTACAGTCGAGTTCATAAATATATGAGCATGCCCAAGGCTTCAAAAATAAATGTACATAGAAAGCTACATATACACCTGAACAGATATTTCAATCAAAAATATGTAAGTAACTGAAAACTAATAAATATCTGTACTAACGTATTTAAATTTTATGTGAACAAGTAGAAGTTCATAAATATCTGAACAAACAACACTTCGGAGCATTCCACGTTATCGCACCGTGCGAAAATACGTTGCCTCGTCGTGCAGACACACGTTGCCGCGTCGTGCAAACACACGTTGACGGTGCGACGTGCACGGCGAGACAACGTTGCAATCCTTTTAAGGAACCCGCAAACGGCACCGTGTTCGATGTTTCATTATCATTTAGTAATTAGCCATTGTTCAAGATGGTTGAGGATATAGATGCTGATTTGTTGATACATTGAAGTGATAATTTTTATACCCTGTATTAAAATGTATAAAATATCGGAGCATGTAAAACACAAAATAGTTACGATGTATGAGAATGGTATTAGAGTATCAGATATTGCTGAAGAATTGGGTGTAATAGTAAGTTCAAAATTTTATTTGGTAGTTAGGTACCCGACTACGAAGCTGACGTCCTGGGTTCTAATCCGGGTAAAGCTTCTTGAATGTCTTTAAATGTTTTATATCTCTTTACGTATGGGTTTCGTTGTCAATTATGGTAACACAAGCATTATTATATTACATAGGTACATTCCTTTTGTTGCAGAGGAACACAGTTTATTTGTGGGTAAAACTGTGGGTTGAAGAAGGTGATGTAAAACATCACGCGTCTAAAGGGCGGCCGAGAAAAACAACACGCGCCCAGGATCGGGAGTTGGTTGAAGGCGTGAAACAACAACGATTCATTACTCGTAATACCACAGTTTTAGCGACTGCCCTAGAAGTGTCGAACTTAACTGTACGTCGCAGGCTCCGTGAGACTGGTCTCAAGTACTGTATACCTGCTCGGAAACCTCTTGTAACAGATAGGCACAAAGCGTTACGTTTGCAATTTGCAAATCGCTATCTGGAATATAATTTTGAAGGGGTTGCCTTTATGGACGAGAAGGTTTTCGTATCTTCTGCGGATGGGCGTTTGTCTCTCTGGCGGACGCCTAAAACAACATAAGACGAAGAAAACGTGCGTCCTGATCGCCGTAGCGGGCGAATTAGGTAGGATTCTGGGCCTGGATGAATTCAAGTGGGCCAATAGAATTGTGCGAAATAAGTGGCCGTCTCAATGGTCAAGGTTATCTGGAAATATTAAGAGATTCGTTTTTACCAACTGCAAAAATTGTATAATATCCCGACAACCATAAGGTCGAATTCATGCAAGATAATTCCAGTATCCACAATTCCAGGCTTGTTTAGGCATGGATTACAGAAAAAGAAGACCAGGAAGAATTGAAATTAATTAAAATGCCACCGAAAAGCCCAGATTTGAACCCCATCGAGAATGTATGGGGTTTGATGGTGCATGATTGGGATTCTACAAAGGCTAGAACTCTCAATAGTTTACGAGCACACGTCAAAGAAATTTGGGAGACATACAGAGCGACCGAAGCCTGTCAAAATATGATACGTTCGATGAAAGACCGATTGCAGGCGGTTATAAACGCGGATGGTGGTCATACTAAGTACTGAGTTCAATACAAACAATAATACAATAAAAATATAATACCTACATAATATTAAGTGTAATCCACAAATATATAGGTATTTTTTGTTAGTTTAGTTAGAAGATGTATGTAAACGCTAAGAAGACATTTGTTTTTATTTTAATGCCTAAATTTATATTAAATCTAAAAATACATTTTTGGTTTTAGTAACGAAGGTCCTCCTCGAGGAACCTCTTCCAAGCATTCTGACGTTTTCGACTCATTAAATTCCATGATTCACTGATAAACATTTCAAAAAGATGGTACTACACCAAATTGTCTACCTACACGGATTCAGAGCTAGACATTATTTGCACTTTATCCGTATATTTTGATAAGTAGGCTGTGAGAACCAGATGATTTATTTACTTATTCGGTTTTATTCAGACATTTTTGAACTTCTACTCGTTCACATAAAATTGGAATACGTTAGTATAGATATTTTTGTGCCACTACATGTTTATTAATATTTGAAAAAACCCTTATTTAGATATTTATATACTTTCAGTTGGTTAAATAATTTTGAAAAATATTAGTATAGATATTTATTAGTTTTCAGTTACATACTATTGAGAGGCTTGCTCAGATTAATATGACAGGTAACATGTGTACATATTTTTGATTGAAATATCTGTTCAGATGTATATGTAGCTTTCTATGTACATTTATTTTTGAAGCCTTGGGAATGCACATATATTTATGAACTCGACTGTACACTAATGTTAAACTTGTTTTCCTGTCAGTGGGTCTTTATTTTGTTATCTTCTGTCGCTCTTTTTGACATGACACAGTAATTGGTTGTTCATATTTAATGGAATCAGTTTTTGATGTAAATAAAGTCCTCAAATAAAGTCTACCGTTGCTTAATATTTCATCGTGCGTTTTTTACTCCGTACTATTTGAAGAAGTGAATTTAAATAGTGAGGACTAGAAGAAAGTGGAAACATTAACTTATTAAATAACTATGGAAAATGTAGTCAGCGTGAAGCCCGTCATTGGTAAAAAACGTTTTGTTTCTAAAGTTCACTGTATTCAATAACGTTTCAAAACTACTGTAGTTATTACTACTTGTGTTTTTATTGTAATAGGGACTTCAATTTTGAAATTATACAAGGAATTAGAGGTCGGGCTTTCAAACGACAAGTATCCAAGGTAAGGTTGAGTTATATTTTTTTATTCGATATAACGAAATATAAATTATTTGATGTCATATTTATTAAAAAAAAATATCTCAATTTTTTAAATTAATTGCCCTGTTTGTAATGACTGACAATATTTTCAGAGACAGAGAAGCCAAATCTAATATTGCCGGAAATAACGAAATTGGGAGCCTTGGTGGTATCTTCATTTTATTATAAGGGTCGCTGACATTATTTAATTACCTAGACGTTTTTGTGTTGAAAATTGACGTCACTGGACCCAGTTCCTAATGTACATTTTAACTACAAAAATGCGTAATTAAATACGTTGTTGACAAATTGAGTTTACAAAAGGTTCGATGAACTCTGCTACAAATCAATATTTGAACATGATTGTTGACACGCGAGGCAGGATCATTTGCATGATTTACCTAAATAATGTCAGTAATCTTGGCTTACTTTTTTGTACAGTAAAGGAAACTGATACATATACCTCCCTTTTTTACTGTCACAACGACAAAAGCGAAAAAAGTAAGTGTTTCAATATCCTGGCCTCTACGTGACATATACTAATAATAGAATTATATTTGAATTAAAAAAAATACAATCGCATATAACAGAAGGTATATATCGCATATAACATCTTGCCTACAAAATGCCTATAGAATGACTTATTGCAGTACTATAGTTAGTTATCCCAATAGCATCACCAATATAAATGTAAATACTTCAAGGGTGTTTTGGCTGGTCAACTGTGAACTTGTCCGATCGCATATCCCACCGCATCTATGAAAATGTAAAATGTACGTATCTATTTATCTTGGTCGTTTGCTAACTACTAAAGTAAATTGATATTTCTTTCATTTACAAAATTACTTCCAATCTGAGGGCACGGAAGTGCCCCCGACAAGTCGAGCAACGGAGTAAAAAGGCACGTCCGTACTCCGTACCGTCCTATTCTCGAAGCCATTCGGGCCATTTTCGACCCTGTAAACTAATTGTGGAAAAAACTTGAAGGCTTAATTCTCAGAGACAAAGAAATTGATTACAAGGCTATAATAACGTTATTTCCGGTTTGTAAAATAACGTTTCCTTACAAAATCCATGCCAACATAATTATTTTCAGTTCCATTCATTTGTATGTAGGTATTCATAACACATTAACTTACAAAAAAGGGGAGAGATCTCCTATAAAAGTCAAGTCTCGAAACTCTTTCACCGTAAAACTTTGTGAGATATTATGCAGACCAAGTCAGACATTCGTATTAATATTTATTTGCTACTAAAGTATACTGATATTTTTTCCCAAAAAAAAAGTATTTCACGACATACACACAAGTTCTTATTTAGGTATAACCCGTAAAAAGTGTTTCGTAAGAAGTGTAGTTTGATATTATTTAAGAAGCTTTGTATGTAGACTCTTCAAAGATTCCATATTAAGTGCTGGTAAGTACATAATCAGTTCCAATTTACTGTGAGAACGGAAGAATTTACTAATATTTATTAGTACACACGGAACTGATCAAGTGATCAGTTAGTAAACACTCAAGTCTCTTATCTTATCTCTATCTCTCTCATCTTATTGCTATAATTTCATCGGATATTTTTGTTCAACAGATAAGATTGGCAAACAATTAAATTTGCAACTAGCGTCATTCCAACGGGCTACAACGTGCTTAATTATTTTGGGTCAAACAGTGGGTCTCATGCCACTACTTGGCGTGCTCCGTAAGCCGCCTTCACCTCTGAGGCAAGTGCTAAAACATTGTCGCACAAACCTGTCGCACGTCTTTATGAGTCTAGTTGGTAATAAATAAACTACATTTCTGCAACAGCAGGCCAGGAGGGCCGGGTTGCAGGGCGCCTAAAGTTAGCAGCAAGCTACTTATGGATATTCGGATGTTTACCGGCAGGCCACACGCCAGGCCGGCGGTCCAGGCGTCATTAAGATATACTTTAGTAGCAGCTAGCAGGTCAAGTAGCCGACCCAATCTAATTTCGCGATAAGTTTAGCAGATCTTGATAAATCGAAGTGATATAAACGTTTACGCGGACCTTTTTTTCACATATACGCGCAATCAGCGGGTTGATTACTTGCGTCACTCGCTTGCGTTAGTTTAGAAGTTAGTATAAGGGAAAATTACAGCTGATTTATCCTAGTGCTCGTTCGAAAAGTACGGAGTCCGGCCTGTCGCTCCCACGTACAGCGCTCCCACGGAATAAAAAACCAATGGTTCAAATTCCGTGAGCGCTCCGTTGCCTGGTCGAGTGTTGGGTCAGCTTCAAATATTATTTTTAATAATGTCTTTATTGTCAATGTACCTATACAAAAAAGTACTTTTTCTAAAACATCCAAGGAATTGCTTTTCTTATCTTACTGATAATTAATATTCGGGCGCCAAGTACTTCATTGTATGTTCTTGTCTCTTCTGCTTATTTAAGAGCTAAGCTCTTGTCGGTTTTGCTCAAAGAAAGCCCTGCATCTACTCCGATCCCAGGCAACCTCTGACAGCTCGATACGACCTAACATTAACTTTGTTTTGAGCCCTATTCCTCCCTGCCCCTCTATATTTTCTTCAATTATATTAAGTATAAACTTGTCATGTCGTATTAGGTGCCATATTGTCTTACCTCTTCTATTTTCTAAGTTTCTCATTAACTGCCTGGTTTGCCTCACTCTATTCAGCACTTCTTCATTGGTTACTTTCGCCTCCAACATACATCTCGAACGCTTCTAATATCTCCGCATCTTGCTGGGTCAGGGTCCATGTTTCACTTCCGTACAATGCTATGCTCCATATGTATGATTTAATAAATTTTATCTTCGTTTCTTTTGATATGTTGAAGTTGAATATATATTTTTTGCTTTGGAAAGCTGATTTTGCCATAGCTATTCTGGAGTTTATGTGTGCATATAGAGTCTGCGGTGATAAGGCGATTTTACTTTTTCGACTGTCCCATGTTTTATATAGATATCCGATGTTTTATAGAGATTGGTGTGTGGCATTTCTGTTCTAGATGCTATTACAATTTTGGTTTTGCTGACATTAATTTTAAGCGATTTTTAAAAATACTGTATCCATTGTTTCTAGTATTAGTTTAAAACTTTGCCTGATTCTGCTATTGCGGGTATATTACCATCTACAAATCCTATGGATTTAATACTGTGTCCATTAAATTTCACACCTTTCCTCATGTTTCAATTTCTTATGGCAGATTCAAAGAAAACGCAAAAAAATTGCGGGGAAAGTGGGCATCCCTGTCTTACCCCCTTCTTAATACTTGCTAAGCCTTTCTCCTTTCCCACTTTTGTTATAGTTTCCTGGTCCTTATACAAATCGAATATGATCCTTCTATACCTATAATCTAACCCTATTTCTTAAAAGCCTTTTTAGCATTTTCTTCCAACCTACACTATTAAAAGCTTTTTCCAGATCTACAAAAGCTATATAATTATGTGTTTAGTGTGTTCTAAATTCGTAATAACAATGATGAGGATAACAATGATTTTTTTTACAAAATCGTGATAGCCTAGGCCAGCAAAGTAATGATGATGAAGTGATGAAGTGATTTTAGTGGTTTTTATTTTTCACAAAGAGTATTCATCAATATCGTACTGTACACTAAATGAAAACACAGTTTGTGAATATTTCATTCGCTTTAAATTTCTTATTTAACTTCATTAAATCAGGTAGGTATGTAATAAAATTAACAAGGCATTAACGATGTACAAGGTCCGGTCCAAAACTTTCTGGCTGGAGAAATTTGGCGGCTTAAAAACAAAATGTCATCGCGATTGTGATTTTTTCTGCTTTTTCGTATATGGTTCTGGGGTTTCTGTTGGTTGTTGTTCTGGTTTCACGGCGTTTTAACGATAGTAAGTCGGAAAAATTTCGAAATGTTCAAATTTTATTATCGCTCCGTGTTCAAATTCCTGACAAAGGAAGGGGTCAGCCTGACCGATATATAAAAAAGGTTAGATGACGTGTACGGGGATACTTCTCCGTCAATTTCCACGGTAAAAGAATGGAGTAAGCAGTTTCGTTTAGGGCGGGAGTCTATTGACAACGAACCTCGCTCCGGCCGGCCTGTGGAAGTACTCACCAAGGACTGTGTCAAATTAGTGGAAGAGGAAGTTCTGAATGATCGAAGACTTAAGACTAAAGAAATAGCAGCAAGAACTGGGCTTTAGAAAACTTCAGTACTTAAGATTCTTCATGAACATCTTCACATGAATAAAGTTAGTGCTAGGTGGGTACCCAAACTTCTTTCGAGCTTGCAGCGAACTGAGCAAAAAGCGTGTTCTCAAGAAGTTTTAAATGCGTATAGGCGTTACGGAAAAAGTTATTTGGAGTCGATTGTTACGGGAGACGAAATCATGGTTTTGTACTATGATCCTTTGTTGAAAAGGGAATCGATGGAGTGGCGTCGTCTTGGTGAAAAGCCACCAAAAGATAATGGCAACGGTATTCTGGGATTGTCACGGAATACTAATGATTGACATGAAAGAAAGGAATACCACTGTAAATGGCACCTACTATGCCACCCTTATTGAGCAATTACGAGAGGCGATCAAGCAGGAGCGACGTGAAAAACTCAGTAGAGGTGTTCGGCTTCTCCACGATAATGCTCCCGTTCACACCGCTGCAATTGCCAAAGCTGCTGTAGCAAAATGTGGCTTGGAGGAAATTCGCCACTTGCCTTATAGCCCCGACCGGGCCCGAAGCGACTACTATTTGTTCTCGAGACTTAAGGCAGACTTAAGGGGAAGAAGATTTTCTTCGGGTGATGAAGTGGCTCAAGCTGTTTACGCCCATTTTGAGGACAAACCTCCAGAGTATTTTTTTAAGGGGATAGAAATGCTTATCACTATATCTCCAAAGTGCGTTGAAATAGAGGGGGACTATATCGAAATATAAAAAAGGTTTTGTAAATATATCTACTTGTTTTCTTTGTTAGGCCGGATACTTTTGGACCGCACCTCGTAAAACTAATATTTTATTACAAAAACCAATAGATACGGTATCATTCATTTATAGTAAATAAAATACCTTGTACAGAAGTGTCGGCAAAAACATTAGCACTAACAACTTACGAAAAATTATCGGGAAAAATCGGCGTGTCGGGCCACGCGCAGTGTAGGGTTCCGTAGTTGCCTGTCTGTCCTAGAGTACAATCGACACGCGCGTCTAAATGGTGCGATTGCGTCGGCCGTTTTTGTACGAAAGTTAGCCTTACTAAGTACATTTTATAGGGTCCCGTTTTTACCCATTGGGTACGAACCTAAGAAGACCATTTTACAGGCCTTCACTTTTGTATGATATGCAATAACGGATCTCTCGTCTCGCTGCGCCCGAAACGTGACACTTCGAAGCCCATTATGAAGAACACAAGCGTCAATATTTCATTGCTTGTTTGAGAAAAATATATTATTAAAACGTTTCATCGTCATTTCAGATTTAAACTTCTGTCTTTTAAAACCGTATACGGCTTGCTGATGTTGGTTTCACAAACATTGATCGCAATGGTAAACGTCTGGAAAATCTTTGAGACAAAGGTGTCCGTAACGTCTATTGGTAAGTTACCTATTTTACGTTAATATAACTAATTTGGTATTTTTTGAATTCTGACAACCTCGTTTCACAACTTGTTTCATATAACCACGGTATTTTGTATGTTTCACAAAACTTTATCAAATGAATACTGTTTATTTACGGGTGACGAAATACTTATGTACGTTTAGTACTTGGAAAAATATCGTCAAACAGGAAAAAGTAATATTATCAAAGCACGGAAAATGTGCCTCAATAAACGTCTCCAATAAAAAGGTTCAGTTCGGCGGTCTTAAAAATAATAATGCGTGATCCCATATATAGGTCCCTTAACGTAGAAAGTAAAAAAAAACTAAAATACAGGCGTGTGTCTCCTGAAGTAACTACTCCAAGTTCTTCGGTTGGATTTGAAAAATTTCTTATTTTTAGGTGAAGTAAATAGTATCGATACAAGCGAATGACACTTTGGTATATTTTTTTTTGCCCTAGATGCATACATAGATTCACGCCTTTATTCCCAACAGTTTTGCCTTGAAGCTTCTTAATTGGGAACAACGTAATGGAATTACGAATTCTTTGTATTTGTAGGTAACGCCTTTCTATTCAATTGTATTCCTTATTTCAGGACATTTATCTTTTTACGTGTCTGCTGCTGTAACAACCATAATTTTCTTTCAAGTGGCAAAGAAATGGCCGCAGTTATTGAGGAAAATACCCCATTATGAATTGGATGAATATATAGATTCAAGACTTAAGTCGAAGTGTAACATTTTCATTACAATTTTTTTGACTTTTGCTATCGGTAAGTAAATAAATATAGGTTAGATTAGGTTAGATTATTTATTTCATGATAAAAGTTACATTACAGATTTTCAAACATGTCAAAAAATCATATATTTTATCACGATCGTCAAAAACAAAGAAAAATAAAATTAGAATATTAAAACAGTAAACAAACAAATGTAAAAACACAATAACGAGGAAATACGCAGATAATAAAGAACCCGAATTAAATAATAGGAATTTTGAATAAAATGTTATAAAAAATTAAGTTACACAGAAATCATCACAACATTAAAAACGTTAAATGTTACAAAAAAATACATAATGACATGTTTTGTAGGTATAATAATAAAAAACCAAGTGGTCTACAGTAGTGAATGACTCAAAGTCACAAATGAAGTTATAAAATATATTGAACTTGATAATTGTAATATTTTGACCACAATTTATAGGGAATATAGTACCTGAAAATATATATATGATTCAAAGGATTTTTGCCTCCTCTACGTTGCAATATATTTATAAACTTAATATCGCTTCTAATAAAAAAGGGTTGTTCTCAATTTTACAGACTTGCAATTCTACAGATTCCCAATTCTACAGATTCCCAATTCTATGGATTCCCAATTCTACAGATTTCCAATTCTACAGATTCCCAACTCTACAGATTCCCAATTCTGCAGATTCCCAATTCTATAGATTTCCAGTTCTACAGATTCTCAAGAGTCATTTAAATGTGTACTAATACGTTCATTAATATCGGTACAGTGACAGACAAATATATGTTGGCAAACACGCAGCCACAAATACCTAAACACATGTTTCTCATATACATGCGAACAAAGTAGGGGGTCGAAAATATCTGCCCACGTATGTCATAAACAGGGGTAAAATATATGTAAACATTCAAGGTCAAAAATATCTATGCACATGTTTCTCACATACATGCGAACAAAACAGAGACAATAACAAAATAAATGAGAAAAAATTACTCAATAAAAAAATTAAATAGACATTGTGATGTAGTAGCTACGAGGGCTCCGATTGTATCAGAATTGGTTGATTTCGTCTGTTTGTTTGACTAGAACCTTTCCTTGCCAGGTCCAGCAGTGTTTGTAGTTATGGCTTTTATGCAGCTCACGTGCGAAGTAGTGTAGCTTTCGGGCTCGTGGAGTGAGAGAGTCAGAGATTCCGATACATATACTGGCTGCTTTCCCCCTTCTAGGTTTAGATTCAACACGTTATTGTTATTTGTCATCCACTTGCAATTTATTGTATTCTGTGACTTGAATCAAGGCCTACACTTGGTGCATGGTCTGGCACGCAACTATTACTTGCTTTTGGTGAGCAATCTTTAATCGTGTGACATTTTTAAGGTTGTTTGCAGAAAATGAAACTCCCAATGAGCTATCACCGCTATCAAATCGCTTAGGTTTTCATTTTCTATATCGGGAATATTCCTTGTTTCAACCATAGGAACTCTTTGAGCTCTCTGCAAGTCTTCTACTTGCTCAAGATCATTTATTTTAATCAAGGCTCTGCTATTGTGTTCAATTGATTTTTTTTCGTACTTGTCTTTTAAATTGTTGTATCGACGTGGTATTTTCCAGGATTTTTTCAATGTTGTTGTTAGTCTTCATGATTTCTTTGTTTTGGGTCTTTGAATTGCTTCATATATAAAAATAACTTTATTGGGTAAATTAATGTTACAACGCTGCTTACATGTTCTAATTACCAATATTAAAGTGTCTTAAGGAGTTATTTTCTTACATTTTTTAAACAAAATGAAAAAGATCACCTGTCCGACCAACAGTAGACCCTATGTCCTTGCCATATGGTTCGCATACGGTCAGCGCAGGTGCCTCGTTGTCGACAGAATAGTAACAAATTAAGCGAGTAAGCGTCTTCTGTTCCCCGTACTAGTATAAAATTGTATCACGGTGGAAACAGGATTCACCACCCTAACTATTTTACATCATTACTGATCTTAGAAGATATACATTTAATAGGAATGTGGTTAAAAGTAAAGTGTCACTAATCGAGTGGGTAGGTTGAGAAAGATAACATTCCGTTGTTAGCCGCAGTTTAAGCGTAAACATGTAGTATATGCAAAGTTGATAGATGAATATTAACTTATTTCAATCTAAAGGTTAATTATTTACTTATCACATATGTAACTAAAACTAGTTAGGTAGGTTATTTTATTTTTTTATTAGGTGTAGCATTACTTATATACCTATATTCGTATGCATCTATTAATGTTTAGGGTTTTTAGATTTATTACAAATGAAGTATTGTATGTATGTATATTTCTGTGTATATAGTATAGATGTATAATTGTGTTATCTATATAATTATATGTATGTATGTGTATGCCATTTACTTATATTACTAGGTGTTCAGTATTTTCATAGTTTAGCAGTTTAAGATATTCATCAAGTTTCGATTTACATGAATATGAGGTAAGAGTCCTTAGATTTATAGATTTGCTAAGTTTATTATATATAACTGGTCCAAGTACCCCTACAAACCGTTTTGCAAACTTTGTTTTATGAGCTGGGGTGAAATAAACGATATCGTTTCTTCTTCGAGATGGTGAAAAGTCAGGGGAATTTTTGTGTTGATCAAGTACCAATTCTTTCACAAAAAGCTGCCTTACAGTTAGCACGGAGGTTTCATTATACAAATCTGATGTTGGATGCCGATAGCTTTTAAATGTCATTACTTTGAGTACTGCCATTTGCGCTCTCTCGAGTTTGAGCATAGTCGTTTTTGATTTACCGCCCCAAACAGCAATGCAATATGTAGTTATTGACTGGCACAACGAGTAGTAAATAGATATCAGTAGCTTTTTGTCGCAAACATGTCGCAGTGTTTTAAATATGTAAATCAATTTTCTGACTCTTCCTGTAAGAGTACTAATATTTTCTTTCCAATTAAGGTTCTTATCGACATGTGAATCCTAAAACTATGTAAGACCTATCTATAATGTACCATGGATGCAATAAATGATGATTATGATTATGATTACGACTATAATCCCTAAGTACCTTATAGATGGAACTTCAGCAATTATATGACAGTCACAATCTTTTCGCCTTTGACAGGTGTGAGCTTTGATTGTAATAGATCCGGCTAATGGTTGAGTTTTATTTCGTATGCTAAATGTTATTAACTTAGTTTTACTTAAGTTAAGTGTCAATAAGTTTTTGCTTAGCCATTCGGTAACGGAATGCCATTCAGTATTAATCTACAGAGATCATCTATATAAACGAGAAAAAGCGTCGGCCCGAGCACACTGCCCTGGGGCACGCCATAATTAATATTCTCTTCGGCACTGAGATGATCTCCCACCCTAACGGCTTGTTTTCTATTGTTGAGATAATCATGAAGCAGTTGCAAGGGTAAACCTAATTAAGGCTAACTAACTAACTAAGGCTAATTTCTTTATCAAGATCGGGACTGAAACCGTATCAAATGCTTTTTTTAGGTTTAAAAATATACCGAGTGCTTTTTTATTTGTGTCCATTTTGTCAACAAGGTAGGAAGTAAATTGGTGAACAGCATCAGATGTCGATTTGTGTTCCCTGAATCCATGTTGGTTATTGCTTAGGAAGCAGTTTTTTTCCAGATTACATTTTAATATTTTATTGATAAGTTTTTCAAGTACCTTGGCTAGAGTAGGTAATAGTGAAATTGGTCGGTAGTTAGCAATGCAGTCTCTATCCCCGGATTTGTAGATAGGTATTACTATTGACTTTTTTAGAGCATCTGGAAATCGACCACGACGAAAGCAAAGTTTACAAATTATAGTGATTGGGAGAGTTAATGTATGAATTGCAAGTTTTAAAAAGTGAGGAGAGATATTAACCCAACCCGATGAATTACTTGTTTTTAGTGATAGAATTGTAGCCTAAAACTAAATTAAATAATTTCTTGACCTGTTTTCAATTGACACAATTAGTTACAGAACCCACGCATTTTACAAACACTAGCCAGACGCTGCTTGATATAGTTTGTACGGATTTGCGTGCGAAAAATCTAAGCATACACCATATGGGTACGCTCTATGGGCACTGCCTTGTTGTTTGCGAATTCAACATTAAGCTTGAAAAACCTAAGCCATTTCAAATAACCTACAGGCCTATCAAGAACATTCTACGCGACTATCTAGATGCGGACTTGCGGTCTGTGAGGTGGGACCTGATGTCAAACCTGGGAAATGTAAATGATATGGTCGAAGCCTTCAACCAACACATATTATACATATTTGACTTACATGCTCCTCTTAAAACTACACTAGTTAAGGGTTGTTCGTACCCCTGGATCACGGACACAGTCAAGCTCATGATGCGTTTGCGTGACAAAGCCGCAGCAGAGTTTCATAGAAGCCAGTCTGACAGTAAAAAACAATACTACAAAGACTTGAAATCTACTGTCAATAAAGCAATGTTCTATGAAAAATCTGCATACTTTGAATTGAACATAAACAGTAAGATTCATGATCCTAAGACACTATGGAATAACCTGAAGTCAACTATACTGCCTAAAAAAAACAGTGAACTAACTGCATCATTTGACAACCCAACTGTAATTAATAATCATTTTCTAAGTCTGCCCGGAACTTCAGAAGTTTCTATATCACAACTGACATACCTTGAGTACCACAGACACAGCGACTCCATATTTACATTACTTCCAATTAGTTCAGTCCAAATCAACAAAATAATTAAAAATCTGAAATCAAATGCTGAAGGTAGCGATGGTATTAATTTGAATATGCTTATGTTGACATTGCCCCACACTATTGATATTATAACTGACATAATAAATACTTCCATTTTGACATCAACTTTCCCCGACATCTGGAAGTTAGCGATTGTGCACCCATTGCCTAAAACTGCTAACCCATCTGAACTCAAAGACCTACGACCTATTAGTATTCTGCCTTGTATTTCTAAAATACTAGAAAAGGCTGTGGGCTCACAGCTTACTCATTACCTTGAGTCGAACAACATTCTGCCTGGTGTTCAATCAGGTTTCAGAAAAGGGAGGAGTACAATGACGGCTTTACTTGATGTCACTGACAATATTTTGTGTGCACAGGACAAGGGAATGTGTACACTGTTAGTACTCCTTGACTTTTCCCGCGCCTTTGACTGCCTTAACATTAATCTACTTTTATCAAAGTTGAGTTATTATGGCTTCGACATCAATGCTTTGAGATGGTTTGACAGTTATCTAAATAACCATTGTCAATTTGTAAAAATTAATCTTAGTGATGGCTCCACGCGGTCTTCTGAACTAGCTTGCCTCGAGAGAGGAGTCCCTCAAGGGTCGGTGATTGGTCCGATCCTGTTCATTTTATACTCTGCTGATATAGGGTCACACATAACACACAGCAAGTACCACATCTATGCGGATGATGTACAAGTGTACATCTCATGCAAACCTTCCGAACTAGAGAGCACCATAGAAAATCTTAATGCAGACCTTTCAAGTATTTCTAACTGGGCTACAGAAAATGGGTTAATTCTTAACCCAAGTAAGACTAAGTATATGGTTTTTGGCAGCAAACAACAGCTAGCTAGCACCAGTCCTTCAAATCACGTTATGGTTATGAATAAGCCTATTGAGCGGACGCATGAAGCACGCAACCTAGGTCTTTTGATGGATGGCAGCCTTAGTTATGAAAAACACATTGCCAATACAGTCAGAAGCTGTTTTTATAAACTCAAAAGTACTGTACAAAATAAGACCATTTTTAAATGAGAGCCTACGAATACAGTTAGTGGAATCACTAGTTTTATCTAGACTTAATTATGTGGACACTGTTGTTGGTCCACGACTTCTTTCTAAAACAAAGAAACTCATCCAGCGTGTTCAGAATGCCTGCGCTCGCTTTTGTTTCAACATTCCGTTGAGGCGGTTGAGGGCCCATGTCACCCCATTTCTAAACAAGAATAATATCTTGAAAATGCAACACCGCCGTAAGCTCCATTTGGCTTGTTTGCTTTTTGGGGTATTGAAGCACGAGGCGCCGGCGTATCTCTTCGAGAAACTCTCCTTTAATAACTCGTCTCGGGGTGGAAGACGTCAGCGCATAATATGTCTGGTGACTCCCCGACATGCTTCTGCTGCTTTCCGAGGAAGTTTCCGCTATGCAGCCACGAAGTGCTGGAACAATGTCCCGCCGCCGCTTAGAGGCTTGCCGGACGTTAACAGATTTAGAATTAATCTCAAAAAATTCATGCAAGAACATCAGCATAAACAGGAGAATCTGTGTCATGAAACTAGCTGTATTTAACACTCCCTCACCTGTTGGTTATGCCCCATCTGCAATTCATCCATTGCCATACGGTTGCCAAACGTAATTTAATGTGTACTTCAGTTTGTCAACGTAGTTTAACTTAATAATATTGTTTTTAAGCACAATATCATGCTGCTTTGATTGTTTGACGTTTAGTGTTTAGTTTAGATATAGATAATAATTTCTACTATGGTGTTTAGTCTGTTTTCTGTTTGTTGGCGCTAGTAGTACTGTTCGCGTATGGGCTGCGTTCACTTTTACCATTAAGGCCCATACGCACGTAGCGGTTTGTTGGGATGCAACTTTTTGCAGGCCAACAAACCATTACTACTACAACTATTTATTTTTTAATTTAATTATTTATAAGTTTTAAGTTTTAATTTTAGTTGAGACGGTATTTTTCCTTTTATTAATTTTTGTTTGTTACTTTCCGTGTCCTCACCAAATGGACCCTGCGGAAGACCTGCGCTGGCTGCAAAGCTAGTACATGCTGAGCTGGGTCCATATCGTGGCAAAAATGTGTTTTATTTTTTATTATTATTTCTTTTAATCGATGTTGTGTTGTTTGTCACGAATAAATGTTTTGATTTGATTTTTGATTTGATTTGATATAACTTCGTGTTTAGAACATGCTGGTCGGCTTTAAAGCTTTTAAGCAATTCTCGTATTTCTATTTGAAGTGACATTATATCATCGAAGTCCATACGGCATTTTTGTTTTGTTACATATTAACATTAGATGTATCAGCATTATCTGACAAGACTCCAATCGGTCATGTTTTTTGGATATACTGCAAATGGATCGTTCGCAGGAAACTAGGAGTAAGCTAATTAGGGTTGAATTTACTTTGCGCGGTATTTATCTTTAATAATATATGGAGCACTGTATTGTCTTATCGATGTAAGCGGTAGAGAAGGAATCACTTTTTTCTTCCATCGAGATAAAATTAAAGTTAGGGATCTATACTGTCTTAGAGCTGGGCTGGAGTATTGGATAATTACATTTGAAGAAATTAAATTCCACCCCTAGTGAAAAAACTAATAGCATATTCCTCTTTTCTAACAAAATAACAGGCAATAAAATGTTGTCAATTATGAAGTACGAAAATAACCTGCGCGCCATTTTCCACAAATATTTGTGAACATTTCTGTTGATTGCTTCATTTTTACATGTAAATACGCAAGAAACGATTATAGGTTTAATGCCGTAGAAATTACTTGTAATAATATTGCGCATAATATCGCATATGCGGCATCATTTTATTTAAGTATTCACGTCGATAGTCGTGCTGGTTGCGTCTTGTACGGTGCGCCGGCCGGCGGTGGACTCGCACAAATGCGCGGCGCGCACGCTATTTTAAAAACATAACTTACCTTTGTTTATCAATCTTCATTTACTAGTTACCATGAATGTACAACCTGTTACAATTACTGTACCTACTGCTTTTATTTTTTAACTTTGATTAGTACAAGTTTTTGTATACTTGACATTCGCATTCGCATTCACACATTCGCATCCTAAATGCGCGTTCGCGGCGGCGCCAACATAATCCTAACTGTTTTTAGTTCTAGGTTGGACTGCCCTTTTCAGCATCATTGGATGCAACTTCACGTACAAAGAGCAGTCTGAAATACTACGAGTATAGACATTGTTTTTAACCCCCTACACAAAAAGAGGGGTGTTATAAGTTTACCGTGTCTGTCTGTGTATCTGTGTGTCTGTGTATTTGTGTATCTGTCTGTGGTAGCGTAGCTCCCTAACGGATGGACCGATTCGAATGCGGTTTTTTTGTGTCATAAATAAACGAATGTAACTTACTAACAATAGGTATTAAGTATGGATCACGGCCCGAAATAAATATTTTCAATTTCAATTCACATTTACGAATGTGATAAATCTGACATTCGTGACATCCCCGGTATGTAGCCACCAACATCTATTTAGTAGCCTACAAAAGTTTTAGCCACTGGAATTGTTTTCCCTCGCAAGTAACATAAAAACAACGCATTAAACTCGTGTGCCTTAATCATCCCAACCAGCAAAACAGTCGAATAATAAACGATTTACTCAGCCTATAGTCCGATAACAGCTGAAATTACGTTGCCAAAATACCAATCTGTCGTATAAAAGCGCTTGTCTCGACTATTTAGCAATTTTCACTAAATTGTGCTATAATTAAGTCGAATAAACGTTTACAGCACTATGCTAAAACGCTTTTACCCTGCTTTTTTTAACATGCTGAGTACGAGTGACCAAATCACTTTTATTCAGTTTTCTTATCCTATAATAGGTCTGTAACAGCTACAAAATAGCTGATCCGCTAAGTTAGGCGCTTCTATACGATCACTATTTGACATTCTAATCTTGTTTCATAAAAGTTGAGTAAAAGCTATCTTTTTACTATTTAGCAACATCGTTGCTCTTAGTACAACTCGAAAATATGTTGTATAATAGCAACCGACTTGCTTTTACACAGCTCTTTAGTTGAGTAACAGAGAATTAATTGCTCTGATTCGGCTAATATGTTAATTCGATTATGTTTTCTATAAAAGATATCAGTTTGCTATTACTCGATAATTTGGTTCTGTAGGAGTAGCCGGATTGCTTTTATTCAGAAAATAGCAATCAAATTCCTTTTACTCAGTTCTTCAGTTGGGTAACAGCGAATTAATTGCTTTAATTCGGCTAGTATGTGCTGTAAAAGCTCTCGTGCAAGCGTTTTGGTATGTTGAGTACGTATTTTGTTGCATTTGATACAATGAACGAAAGTTATTGGAAAAAAACTTAAAAGAAGTGGTGCATTTCGTAGAAAAGTTTGTAAAACAGTAAATGATGTGAAACATTCTGCAAAGTTAATGAAGGCCAATTTATTACCGTTGTGTAAGCCAAGCGCAACACATGACAACAATTTGAGTGGTTCCGTAGGTTTGAGTTTTCATTCCTTAGTAAAAGAGCTTTCCCACTTATCAAGGTCCCAATTAAGGAAACTTTTAATGTATGAAAACATTACTCTAGTTTCAACAAACTACATCTTACAAAACCTGATTTGTATTCCTACCTATAAACCTGTTTAGGTGGGTAAACTGCAGTTTCAGTAGAGAAACATCCAACTAAGTATTTAAAAAAGTTACATTCGGGCCATAAAAATTAGTTACAATAACTGCATTCATCATCTGGATAATGATCATATACAGCATGATAAGTACAATTTTGCCACCAAAAATATACTGAAAGAGTAGTTACTTTATTTCGTTTTCTGATTAAAAAAAGTGAGATCTTCGTTGTGAATTATCACTTATACGAGCGCCACATCCGTAACATCTTTCCATTAATACAAAATGAACATGTCTAGTCACTTTGACAGCGTTTAGAGATATTGCGGTTTTTAAGTTTAGAATGATTCATTTAACCATACTGTCTTCGCGATTAGATGCTTTTCAAGTGCAAAAAAGTGGTTTTATATTAATGTTTTCAATTATAGCAGAAGGCGTAGGTAATAGTTAGTTGAGAGCTCCACATTTTGAGATTAAAATCTCATTTTTCGAAAGAATTGACTGGATATTTTTTTCCGTGGACCCTTCAAATGTGTTCTCTTCCAAGGCCATCTCAATTGTCTTAGTAAATTTAAATTATCTTTATCAAGAAATTTATCAGCATCCATGTAGGACATTGGGGACAAGTTATCTATAAAGAAAAAAAAAACAACGTTATTGCCATAACTTCATAAATTAACTGTACGCAACGAGTAAAAACCATGATCAATTAAAAACAAATCATTAGCTTTTGTAAAGTAATCCGGTAACAATCGTGTTTAGACTTTATTAAATAAGATTAAAACGAAAAGTGAAAAAAAAATCGTTGGTGGTTTTTTACTAAAATTAAAAAAAATGAGTTTTATTGGTATGACATCAGGTACGTTAAATAATCCAGGTATCGAAAGTCCAAAAAAGGAACCTTAGGTATTTATAAAATAGCTCCTCTTACAAATTTTCATCCAATTAAATTCTCCCGTTGAGGCTCTAGAGCTGACGACAGAAAACACGCACAGGTCACACAAGGGTACCTACAGACGCATTTGATTTTTCTAACTATTATTATCGCTATCAAAATCTCAATCTGGATTTTTTACGATTAAAATATTTTCATATTCACTTCGTGCACTCGAAAGTAAAATGCAATGAGAGGGTTTTTTTTATAAAACTACAAGGATCCCTAAAATATATTAGACATGGCTGCACATTATGTGCTGTAAAAGTAATGCAATCACCTTTACTCGAGTTATAATCGTATACATGAGATATAATGGAAACTAGATTACAAAAGTATTTTTTATTATACGCAATATTTTATTTCTAAATATTTATTTTTCCAAAGACTAAAACTATGACAAATATTAAAAATCAAATTAAAAACTAAAATTGGGCCCTCTTGGCATTGTCCCCAAGATGCTGGCAGCGTTTCCTCGCTGGATAGCAATACTAATGCGCTGGGCGAGGAAGCTGCCAGATTTTCGGTCCCCTGTGGACTCAATTAATTTTTTAGAGATGTCCTTAAAAAGTTGGCGCGCACTGGGACTCCACGGGCCAAGAGTCTCGACACCGAATGGAGTAAAAGTATATTGGGTGCCGAGACCCCTATATTTATATTTTTTCAGCTTTTCGGCCGCCTCGGCCGCCGCACTGGGATGATTACTGGTCCCGTGGAGGTGGGAAGGAGCCAAAGAGTCTACACAAGTAGCGTCCCACACAAGTGCCTTACCCAAACTCCACGGGATCAGGGTCATCCCGTCCGGTCTTTTGCCATCGTCCCTGGCTATGCCGGAAGGCTCCAGGACAGACGGCACATTGGCTGTTGCAAGCGACCGGCGGATGATGTCGTTCAGGGCGGCGTGCCTGGAAAAGCGGCCAGCGCTTTTCTGGCAAGAAAGCCCGTGATGTCCCAGTGAGTCAACAGTACTGCCGCAGGGACATTTGTGTGGAGTGCATATATCAATCCCGAGCCTTAGACATGTTGAGATCCGAAGCGTTTCAGGCTCCAAGAAAGTGCCAGTGTTTGGCGACGGGTAAGCGTGGAGCCATTCACCGGATTCTCTGGTACCCGACGCCAAAAGTCTAGCCCGCTCCGCACCTGTACTGAGGCTCAGAAGAGAATCATACAAAATTTTACAGCATACGTGGTCCCAGCTCCTTTGGCAACGAGGATGGTCCGGGAAATCCTTTCCCGGGCAAGCGGATGACCAGGCGTTTTTGGCCTCCACCAAGCCAGCAGTCTCATAGTGTGAAGGGGGACACCCTAGGATTTTGCCTATGAGACTAGCTGAACTGTGGATGGAAGATAGGAACGCTGGCAGAGAAACACTTGAAATTTTTCTTATCCCTTGCCCACCATGTCTAATGGGGAGGGATTCAATGAATTATGAGGGCGCATAAATATACACGCCCTAGGGCCTCTGGTTTAAACAGTAAATTAACTATCGCATGTTTAATATATGTACTTAAGAACAGGTTCTGTGTATTACATGTTAAGGACTGTGTGAAAAAACGTAACTTTAAAGTATAAATGATAAATATGTTATATTCAAACAATTTAAACTGTCACCACACAACACGTATCAAAAAACTATAATCCGAAAACACGCACAACTGCCACCAGAGATCTTTTACAGCACAAATTAGCCGAATAGAAGTAATAAATTCACTATTATTCAACTAAACAGCTGAGTAATAGGAACTCGGTTGCTATTATACAACACATTTGTTGAATAAAAGCAATCTGGCTACTCCTACAGAACCAACTTCGAGTAATAGCAAACTGATATCTTTTATAGAACATATAATCGAATAAGCGCATATATGTTGCCATTATAGTGCTAGAAGTAACTTTTTCGCTTTTACTCGATATTTATAGCACTTTTACAGCACGTATTTCTTGTTATTCAGCGCTTATTTTACCTTTACAGGATTTTAGTCTGAATAATCTGCGCCCAATTCGCGTCGAGTAAACGTTTACAGCACTTTTACTCGAGTATTCTTAGCGCTTTTATATCATTAAATAGCAAAGCGGAAACGTGCTCGCCACTTTTATAGCACGTAAATTTGCTGGTTGGGATTGTACTCTCGGCTCTTTCACTGCGGTGCGGCTATCTAATTCCGCCTCTGCAAATGTCAACAAAGCCCATTTGTAGGAACCGCAATGTATACGTATATTTACACTGAGCCCAATGCGCGTGATTTTTTTGTTATTTGTCTGCCGTTTATGTTTTGTTTTGTTTTCTATCTCATTATTATTCTTCTCTTAACAGTGGAACACGTGTTAGCAGAATTTTCTGGAGTAGCAGCAGTATTAAACTGCGCTGTAGACTATAGTCGGTTTTACAGAGACTACATTGAGATGAGTTTCCCTTGGGTTGCTGAATTTGGTCTACCAGACCATTTTCTTGTAGGAATTTGTATACAGGTAAAATCAGATAATTCACGGTATCTTTGATGTACTTAATTTATTAAAAAACCACGGCCCCTTAGATATAAGGAAGGTATAGACCTTTGTACGAGAATTCGATATTGACAGACATCACGGCCACACGGCCGTTGCACGAATTTTAGCCAGTCAGGTACTTGTGAAGATGGACATGATACAAAAATATAAACTATATGTTATATATCAACATGAGTTATCTTCTGTTTCAGCTTATAAATGTAGCTGCAACGTTAAGCTGGAATTACTCGGATATCTTCATAGTTTGCATTAGTTACTATTTGACTTCAGTATTAGAAGGAATCTACCGAAAACTAGTTGATAATAAAACTAAGGTATGTATACTTGTATACAAGAACATTGTCTAAGTAAATGTCCGGTAGGGTAAAAACCCACTGAAGCCGTGCCGGGCCCTCCACGCAACTTTCTCCTTGGTCTGACGGTCGTGAGTTTGACCCCTGGCCTGTACATTTGATTGTAGCTTTCCCGTGAAGGAAAACATCATAAGGACACCGGTCGAAACCCAACAGGGCATATTTCCCTCTGGGTTTTCAGAGGTCAGATTCAGTCACCAAAGAAATTGTTTTTAGAAGACTTTTATTTCCGGTATAATGTAATCGAATTCTAAAAGGCTATTTAAGAATGAAAAAGAATAATATAGTTATTTACGATACAAGTGCCGAAAATAGGAAATTCGCAACGAGTGGTGATAAATTAAAACACGACCGAAGGGAGTAGACATACAAATACAAATTATGTATTGTGCAAATAGGCCACGAGGGCACTTTTACATGTCAAACGGTAATTTACAATAAAAATAATAATAATCTAACACTATAATAATTTAAAATTTGCACGTTAAGGACTGATATAACAACACACTAAATGTCACAAAGTTAATGAAAACAAAACAAAATATGACCATTACATTCGATAAGCATAAGGTCTGTGCATTAACAGAAAGTTAATGATATTAATTCAGTATTCCAGAGATGTATAAGGTCTCTGAGTGTCCAAATACAATTAATAATTATTCAAATGTTTGTAGAGATGTATACGGTCTCTAAGCGTCAAAACAAAATAATAATAAAAAGAAATATTAATGTAATATTGTCCGTGATGTACAGGGTCAATAACAATAAAACGTGTCAAATCGGAATGATGTCTCGATCATACGATAATAATAAAATAACACTAGTATTTAAGTAGTTAGGTACTATGCTCTTGCAAGCATGAACAGTCCGGACTCCACAAAGAGTCCGAGATTGAGATTTGTACTCTCGGGAGAGAGTAGAGTAGTTGAATATACAAAGAAAAACAATAATCATAATGCGCTGTTCTACAAGAAAACATGTCCGAAACTGTGTTACATAAAACAAGGCAGATTTAAAAAAAATATCTTATAATAGGTAGGCGACCGAAACTCCTGGAGAAGAATACTGGCTATGCTACGTTATCAGGGGCACGATCCGCAGAAATGATGGACCGATTAACGAGGAGTATTAAGTGTAACATAAATGAGAGTTACGACCAAACTAAAAACGGATAACATACAAAGTTTGCATTAGAGATTATTTTTTATTGTTTAGTATTGCTGAACGTAAATATGTAGAAGCGGACATTTTCAATAACGACACAGAGTAAAGCCGCATTCGAAATGAAAGGGAGCTAAGACGGATAAGTAGGATATTTCAATATAGAATATATTCGCCAACATTGCAAAATAAGTGTCGATCGTAGGATTTACCACGCGTGAAATAAGTTTCGTTCGCGAACACGGGCATGAACCCTTTTCCCAAACGACAGCGTTCGCGCACGTCGATTTTTAAGTTTGATAACAATGTCTAGAATTTTGAGTCATAGGAACAAAACACTTAAAGACACCCGTTGCATCCGTAGGTGACTTAAGCCAGACAAAAGCAACTGCCCAAAAAAAAGGTTCAACGACAGGGACAATGGCGGCAATGCGTCGTATGCTACCTGTTGCCATGTATAACTGATGCCCAATAAATAAATAAAACTAAATAAATATTTGGGGACAATCTTACACAAATCGATCTAGTCACAAACTAAGCATTGCTTGTACTATCGGTACTAGACGACGATATTCATACTTAAATAGATAAATAAATACTTAAATACATAGAAAACATCCATGACTCTGGAACAAATATTCATGCTCACACAAATAAATGCCACAATGGCAGGGCCACTACCAACTAGGCTACAGAGGTCGTCCAATAAAACAAAAATAACTCGCGCGCCGAGGGTTCCGTACACACTTTCATGTAACATGTCTGGGAGCACGGAAGCGCCCCCGCCAAGTCGAGCAAGAGGGCAAAAATAGTTATACAAGGGTGCAAAGTTGTATTTTACCCGCGAGTGTTTCGACACACGAGAAGTAAAATACATTTGCACCCGTGTGTAACACAAAACTTTTCACCTCACTGTAGCGAAGAAAGTGCTACGTACAAAACAACTCTAGTTAATTTAAATAATTATATTTTTTTAACTGTAATAATAACTTATGTAATATCAAGTAGACTTTCAGTTAAGTGCGAGTCAGGTATTTCAATACAGTTTAGACCGTCACAAGTTCCAGTACATTGCTTAACTTAATGGTACCATAATATTTATATCAGCCAGTAATACACATTACGAGTATTACTGGCTGATTGCCTTATTATTTGTAGTTTCTATCGACAAATTTTTGGAGGTCGGCCCGTGAGGACTACAACAACGCCGCGAAGCTGGTACGCGCGTTCGATGAGGTCGTCAGCGGCGCCGTGTTCGTATCTTTCACAATTAATTTGTTCTTCATTTGCTTTCAACTGTACAATCTGCTGTCGTAAGTACCTCAGTGATTAGTCGCCTTCTTAATCATCTGTTTTGCATAGCATTGTAATTCATTAACCCCCAATGCAAAAAGACGTTATAAGTTTAAGGTGTCTGTCTGTGTATCTGTCTGTAGTAGGTATCGTAGCTCCCTAAAGGATGGATCGATTTGAATGCGGTTTTTTGTATCATAGATAATTTTTATCCTGAGTGTTCTTAGCCATGTTTCACAAAAATCTGTTCTGTCGTTTTTGAGAAAGACTTTGAAAAGAAAATTTCGGGGGTTATTCAACTTTTCTAAGTTGCAGTTATTTTAAGTTTGTAAATGAGACTACGAGGCCAAGGCTTGACTGGCATACACATATGATACCACATTGGTCGGTTTCAAAAACTTTATTACCAAACACTATTAATAAAATCTATAGAAATTATAGGTTTTTAACATTAAGTATCAAATTGGCATATTATGTTCTTTCTGTCGGTCTGTCAGCGCATGGGTATAATATTTAATTCAAACAGACCTTTAAATATAATTCAGGCGATAGTTTTCATTTACGTGACGTTAGCTGGCTAATTCAGACATGGAATTAAAGCTATCTTTTTATATGCACCTACATTGCATAATGCACATTATTCATAGGTATTTAAAAATAGGTCCTTGCAAAGTTTATGAATATTTTTTCAATATTCCGATAAAAAAATACTAAAAAAGCTACGATAGCCTAGTGGTTCAGGCATGCGGCTGTCAAGCGCCGGTCGTGGGTTCGAATCCCGGCTCGCACCAATAAGTTTCTCGGAACTTATGTACGGAATATTTACCGTTAGCTTTCCGGTGAAGGAAAACTTTACGATAAAAAATGAGATATACGATGCTAAAATAAACAGATCGAAAACACATGAAAATAATACCTAATGAATTGTCAATAGAAGTTGTGGCAAACAACCTAACCGAAAAAGTTTTTGAGAATAAGAGATAAAATAAGAGTTAGAAAATCCGGTATTTCAGCCGTAAATGAACCGAGTAATTTTCGTAAAAGAGTTATGATAAATTAGCCAGCAATGGCAACCAGCGTGGTACTGTACTGTACCTAACCCAAACATAGCACAGCAAGTTAAACTTTATGGACTTTCCATGCAAAGTGAGAGCCAATTTAATTACTGCTGATTCACGTTATGTCAGTAATTTCAATGCTATGAGATTTTGAGGTACCTACAAATAATAAGTGACGAGTGAGTGTACCTGAATTCTAAACACTTACGGTCTTATTCATAAAAAGTTAAATCAGTGCTATAGCGAGCCTATAGCACTGTTTCGCAAAAACGTGATTCATAAACGTCAGTTAACGCAGATCGGTCCGTCAAGCCCATTTTAACGACTCGCTAACTTAGCGAACGGTGGACCCTTATTTAAACCTGTTTTATCTGCATTTTAAGGAAAAAATGGCCGCCAAATTGAAAACAGCTGATGTTGACGGCAGGTATTCGAGCAAGCTCGCAATACGATTTTGAATGTTTTTATGTTATCGAAGCTGATTTTGTCAATTTATAATGATGTAACCAGATAAATAAATGAGATTTTACATTTAAAAAGTTATAGATTCGATTAAAATTGTAATTCCTGCACGAAGAATAGCGGGAACACCGTGCACGCGCATTTCAAGTTCTAAAGTTATCAGTGACATTGGGTGTATGTGAATAAACTTATCGTGTGTGGTCGTCATGTATAATGTAATTAATTGTGCGCCTACTGAGAGCGGACCTACAGAAGACGAGAGACGTGGTGGCCTGCCACCAAAAGAATGGCAGCCATGCAGCGCAATATTTCATCAACCGAAAGGGATTTTATTCCTTGGAATGCCCAGGACGTAGGTTAATAAATAAAACTGCTACTTAACCCGCAAGCAGAGGTTACGCGGGGCGGTGCAGCGCAGGTCGGTGGCGTTACCTATCCCTCGTAAGGTTCGAACTTGTATGAAAGAGTACCTACCATGCCGTCCGTCCTCCGCTCTGCCACTGCCGCTGTTCATAGTAGGTTACGTATCATCCACAAGGACGCACCCCAGCATCACATTGCAAACTAGTTTGTCCTTAGCGACCTTAGCGTAGTAATAGTTAGAAGTGGGGCGTGTACTCGTGGATTCAACGATTTATAGATACATACATTGGTACCTACTCGGTTTTACACTGTGGGTTCTGTTCTTACCATCAGGTGGGTCATATGCTTGCTTGTGTGGCACTGTCGTTGTACCTTTTTTAGGGGGAGTATCCTCCAGAGCATAGCGCACAGCTCTGGTGGATACTTACCTTCTGTCCGTAGTGGCTGGATAGGGTGGATACCCTAACCTATAGGTATGACAGTGGCAAGCTCACCCGTTAAGCGAGTTCCTGGCAGTGAAAGTTTTAATAATATAACCATACCTTATTCCAGATAGGATTTAGTACAGTCAGGGGTATTAATATACTTACTCACATAAATATCTGTACTCACCTTTGTCATTATCAATAAAGCCTGTACAGATATTTACGAGTATGTATGTATATTAATACCCCTAACTTTACAAGGAAAATAGGTTGACTGAATTATGTTGTTGTACAGTACAATTGTCAAAAGATTAATTATTACAAATTAAACACAATTTGCTTACTGCATATTTTATTTAATACAAAATAATATATAAAGCAGTACTCTTCAAACTGCTGGATGCAGATTGAAGAAGAAATGACTCTCTTCTTTCATTCTCCACTTTGATCTTGTGTAGTTCTAATCGGCACTAATTTCAGCACATTGCGCACCCACAGAACTGAAATTAAAAACAAAACAATATTAAATATAAATACCATACGAAGGCTGTTTATTATTTTAAACTTATATTATATTGTAATAAATAAATACCTCTCTTTCTTCTAGATGGCACTCGGCGGGCTCTCCGGGCTTGTGGCTCGGGCACTTCAGCCTCAAAAGCAGGAATTCTTTCAATCTGAAAAAATAAAACATTATGTTCAACTATATTTTAATGTTCATACATTTTAGTTTTATTTTTAGCTAGTATATGTATATAACCAATCCCTGTGAACCACCTGCATGTTTAATAAAGAAACTGAGCAGAGTTCTAGTTTATAAGATGGCCAGCTCATGAAAAAATTGTGTACCTCTTATAGTTTACATAAAACATTACCTCATATTATAGCGTTTTGTATATTGTAGCACAGGTTCAACTTTTCAGTTAATAGGTAATAATAACAGCACTAACCAGCAAACATCACATCGTAGTGAAAGTTTCTTAACAACAATCAATTCACATTTTAGTTGTTGGAGTCAGTTTTCGTTTGTTTGACATTAATGAAACGTTTGAAAAAAACACAGATACCGCAGAGCGGGTGATTTCTTGATACGTTCGAATACAGCAACATTCGCACGTTATCCATACAATTCATATAGGTATAACAAAAAGTTATATCAGATAATTACCTGGATAACCGTGTCCTAATCGACTTCGATGACGTCGACGACCAACTTCTCCGGCAATCAGGCACTCATGTCGTTGGATTCAGTGGTGTCCTGTCGAGGTGTCGGGCCATCGTTTTACGGCCAGCTTCAAGGAGCCACTGACTGTTTAACGGAGCAATAGTCCGGGGTGCGGCAGTCCGCATAATATTATTATTCTTTAACTAACATCCGTATCAAAATCTGAGGAAAAATACATAAATTGTAAAATAAGCAGTAGGTAATTTACTTCATATTTAATGCCAAATTTGAGTAAATACGTTTTCTTTCTTACCTTGTCTTCCAGCGTCACGTATTCACATGGTTTTTAGTAGTTTTCATGTTATTTACGTGCTTCGTGGAGTATAATAACCTACAATTTTGCCGGTATTAAAGCTGTCAAACTTTTTTTTAAATCGAAAATCACATATTTTGGTCTATGATTTCCCAGAACGGCAACATAACATTTCTAATCTGTCAAATAACGGCCCACTAGTTAGCGAAGGCTTAATGGAGGTTTATAAATCATACTTTTTAACAAACGTCAATTAGGCTTAGCGAACGTTTTAACTAAAACGTTGATCAACGGTGTTTTAAGGTTTTTTTATGAATAAGACCGTTAGAGTCGTATCCGTTTATGATGCAAAAATTAGAGAATCCAACTTATTTTAAAAATAAAAACCGGCCAAGAGCGTGTCGGGGGCCACGCTCAGTGTAGGGTTCCGTAGTTTTCCGTCCGTCACAGTAAGTGTCCCCATTTAAGCGTTAAAAAATGGGCTATTTGTTACATTGAGTTGACATACAGATAAGTACAAAACCCTAAAACCCTACCAAGCAATACTTAGCGAAGAATTTTATTATTAGACAACGAACGACCAAAGACAACTAAGACAATTCGAGCACGACAAATTTTCGACCTAATGTATGGGCGCGCACCTGCTCCGACCCCATTAAATCAGGAAAAATCTTAACAGCGCCATGTACAATGTGAGCGTTTCGCGTACAGTGACATCGGCAAATTAAGTAAACTATTGCGCGCGAGCTTCAAGTATGGAAGATGATTTTTATGGGATAATTCTTTATTGCGTGAACCGATTTACACCGTTTTTACTTTATTTGAAAGCACGTCATTTCATTGTGATTTTGTAGAAATTACAGGTACAATTAGCACCTGATTATACGGTTAAATTACAAACTTAGTTCAGAAATTATTTTGTAATTTTTTTAAAAAACTATTCAACCTATCAAGTTCAAAAAAAAATTTCTAGAAAGTTTTTATAAAGTTCTAATTTTAAGAGTTTTTTCATATTTTTAAAACTTATGGTTGAAAAGTTAGAGGGGGGGGGACACATTTTTTTTACTTCTGGAGCGATTATCTCGGAAAATATACATATGTAATATATATAACGTAATCAAAAAATAATTTTAGCAAACCTCTACTCATTTTTAAATATCTTTCCAACAATATATCACACATTAGGATTGAAATGAAAAAATAAACACTCCCACGATACGTATATAAGAGGAACCCTAATAAAAAAAAACACTTTATTTTACCACTTTGTCGGAGTGATTGAGATACATATTAGTACCAAATTTCAGCTTTCTAGTGCTAACGGTTACTGAGATTATCCGCGGACGGACGGACAGACAAAGCGAAACTATAAGGGTTCCTAGTCGACTACGGAGCCCTAAAAACCCCATATTTTCATCAAACATGCCTTAAAACACAGTCAATCCTTCCAATCGTTTGGGAGCTACGATACCACAGACAGATACACAGATGAGTCAAACTTATAACACCCCTCTCTTGCGTCGTGAAATTTTCATCAAACATGCCTTAAAACACTCAGTTAATCCTTCCAACCGTTCGGGAGCTACGATGATTCATTGGTCAACTCGGCCCGCATCTGACTCGGCCCGCGGGCCGAGGTGCCCACTATGATATTTATTTATATTTTTGCATGGTCGGCTTGGCCCGCGGGCTATAATGACACTTTTAAAATGTTTTTGTCCGTCTTTAGTCAACTCAGCCCAGACCTCTTTCAGCCCGCGGGCCGAAATGTCAACTATGAAATATGTTTCTATTTTCATAGTTAACTCAGCCCACGGCCCTAAATCAGAAATAGAGGGAAAGAACAGAGTCGATAATAATAAAAATGCTGCTTTTCAGTTAAGGGTTTTCTGTAATTATTTTAATAAGCTATAGAATAATACTATCTACATTAGCCTTCTAAAACCTAAGTTTTTCTAAACATAACTCTAAACTTATCAAATTATTTTCATATTTGGTCACTAAGTTGGAAATTTTGTAGTTTTTTTCAATTACATCGTTATTTCGTTTCACACGCCGTTCTGTAACCTTTTAAGGTCGTTTTTCATGATTTTTTAATTACTACTAAGAATTGTACTACGTTAGGTTTTGGTTTCGTAATCTTGTTTAATTTTGAATTAAAACCTTCCACAACATTGTTTGTACGATTAACTTGTCGATAACAAGTCCAAGTATCAAAAAACATAGAAGTAGGGCTCATCCATGTGTCAAAAAAATATGTAAAAATTATGTAAGGCGTACTGCCAAGCTTCTGGTAACACTTGAAATGGTAAATGTGCCATAGCACACAAACGCTTTACATGGTCTTTACCCAATGCTGATTTATCTAAACCATGTTCCTTCGCTTTTTTCCACAAACATTTTGTGAAATGATAGAAACAAGCGTCTATTTCCACATCTGGACACACATTTATTACAGCTAACATCATAGCCTTTTCAAAGTCCATTTTAATGTTAGTGGGGTTCCAAGCTGGTACTCTTCTTTTTATTATGCGAAACAGAATTTCATAGGTTATCTGTTTTTTGTTAGGGAGCAACGCGTATAAGATCGGCAGAACTCTGACATGTTCTCTGTCACTCCCACAATCGGCATGCATCATAAAAAGTTGGTAAAAATTCTTCTGGCAACTTTTAAAAGTCCCATCAATGTAAAACGTGTTAAATTGTGATAGTAGACTCGATAATTCGTCGTTAGCAAATATTAATATTCGATTGCCTTTCACATCGTAATCAGCAAATAACATATGTTGAAATTTCTTGGGAACTATTATATCATCCGAAGATGCAAATGTAATACGTTTTAAGCCTAACGACTTATTGCGTTTCCTGTATAACTTTTTCTTGATATTTTCAAATTTTGGCATTGCGGTCACTATTGGCAAACCTGTATCTTCTAAATTATTTATACAGTCGTTATATATGTGTGAAACTGGAGTGCTAAAGTCCTCGGTAAAAAAAATTCCATACTGTCAAAACATTTCTTAAGATCATTACAAGCAATGTCAGAAGTATGATTATGTTCAGTTTCGTGAATGACAACAGCAGTTTCAGTGTTAGTTTTCACAGTAGCATAGCAAGAATCACTCTTTACACATCTCCACAATATTGACCCATCTCGGTTATTTCTTTTAAAGCGATAATGATACCCTGACCTTTGGAGAATGCGGCCGCCTCGTTGCGATGTTACTAATTCAAAATCTGTAGGAAATGTTAAAATTCTATTTTCATTCATTTTTAACAAGCACAGCCTTGTTATTACTTAATAATATTATATTTAATTATATAATTTCTAATACTTTTCTTTTACCGATATTAAAATGATTTGCAGTAATAATGTGACAGTTCTATGTCATCATTAATCATAAACAAGAAGTAGGATAGCAAGGTATACAATCTATTTCTAGCCATGACTGAATTGAAGTAAACAACGTCAACTAGATTGTTTCATTTGCTTGGGCTAAGTTGACTATAAAAATACAAATCAATTTCATAGGGGGCACTTCGGCCCGCGGGCTGAATGTAGTCCGGACCGAGTTTAGATTTTTTAAGGGGTCGTTTTGGCCCGCGGGCCAAGTTGACCATGCAAACATGTAAATAAATTTCATAGTGGGCATATCGGCCCGCGGGCTGAATCAGATGCGGGCCGAGTTGACCAATGAATGGCTACGATACCACAGACAGATACACAGATACACAGACGAGTCAAACTTATAACACCCCTCTCTTGCGTCGTGGGTTAAAAACGCGGTCGTCTCAAAATATTTTACCCACCAAAGTTTTGTCGGAAAAGTGCTGCGCAATTATCAATTTGTAGGTAACGACTTTAATGCGGATACAAGGCTCTACACATCTGAAATCAAACTAAAGACGGTATATATGTACCACATAGTAACTGTCTATATGTACAGTCGCCATTTAGATATATCGGAGCGGCGTAAGTGCTCACAATAATCTGAACACGGATCTAATGCCTCGACAATAGGGACCTGTTCAGATATTTGTGAGCACTTTGGCCATTCCGATATATCTGATGGCGAGTGTACGAGATAGAAGCTAACCGATTGTTTAGAGTAGAGCTGAGCTCTCCGCGCAACGCAACGCGCTGCTCAGCTTGAAATTTTGACAGTACGTGAATTTTGTGTTACAGAGGTGGAATGCGACATACATCTGCGGCGGTAAAATGCCCAAAGTCTAGAAGCGGGTAAGTATGAATATTATTATTATTTGTTGCGTGGCACCATCGAATTGTGGCACAAGCGCAATTTGCTGCCAAGTCTCGTGGGGTGCAACGCATCCTCAGTCATAGAAAATCAAGAGTCTTTTCTTTGTCTGAGGACTCAGCGACTCTTGTGACCTTGTGATAATTAGTAAACATATTTCAGGCCTTTTGGAGGTTACGAGAATGTGATATATCTGACGTACTCGATGATGTTTGTATTATTTCGATATTTGTGCGTTTCTCTCATCACTGCTCGAGTGCACACGACCGCAAAATCCTTGGCTCCTGTTCTGTACGACGTACCATCTACTGTGTATAATATTGAGGTATGGTTTTGTTTTAAGTATCATTAAACTGTGGCATTATCAATTACTTTTTTAGGAGGCAAAATTTGTATTGATAGCTCGGTCAGGTACGAAAGCGGCGATAGCAGTTAATAAACTGCGCTATAACAAACATGATTCTCATCGATGGTTCATCGACCGATGCCAGTAACAGCCGCCATACCAGTATTTTTTTACGTTTCAACGTTATGAATTGTAGCAAGAAAATGTTTTGTATACTAGGTACAGTCAGCGTCGTCTAGTTAGTAGCAGCCAAGGTAGCTAAACATTTCGTTACTACTACTACTCTGGCTGCTACTAACTATATGACGCTAACTGTACCTACATTCATTGTAATACGAGGGCCAGAAGGGAGAAGTTTTTAGAACTGGCCACTTAAACGTTCATATAAGACATACCAAAACAATATTTTTTAAATATAAGTCTTTATTTGAGATATATGTATTTTATCCATGCTAGAGACTGATAAGATAATTACGAATCGGCAGATTCGGACGACCTTGGTCTGAGCCAAGTACAAAAAAATATTGCATATTATTTGTATACGTGAAAAACCTTTGTTAGATTTCCCCCTCTCATTTTGACCGAGGATAAAAAAAACACCTTCGAGTAAATTGGGCCAAAAATGTAACAGTGATTCGACCACAGGCACTCGAATGCTATTTTCGACATTGTCACTGGTGACGAACGCTGGATTTATATTTATGATCCCGAAACCAAGAAGCATTCTGCTCAGTGGTGTTCCCGTTTGAAGAGTCGCTAGGAAAATAAAGAGGAAACGAAGATGGTTGTCTCGTTTTTCGGTCGGATAGGACATATGTGCTACAATTGTCCCGGATAATAATAAAAGAGTTAAGTTAGCTATGCAGTGGTACAGCCCAAATGCTTGCCAGTTGTCTTGGGAAAAGTACGAGAATAACGTCTTCGCAGTAGAATCTTCTTCACAGTGACATCGCTTTATCGCACACTGCTAAGCAGACAGTGGCTTATTGTAGGCTTTAGGTATAGAAATATTGGATCATTCACCATACAGTCATAATCTGGCACCGCGATTTTCATTTATTCCTTAAAATAAAATAAAACCTACGAGGCTTTCATTCCCGAACGCTAACGAAGCCGTCACCGATTCGTTAGCATTCGGAAATTGAATGCGAACAAAAACGCCATAGAAGGGGTGCCTAACAAACAATGGGCCATTGTGCTTTTGTATTTGGTTCGGTTGCATGGGAAAAATGTATACAGCCTGACAGAAACTATTTTGAAAAACCATAAACCTAACATAACCATTTGCCTAACTAGCTCTATTATTGATATTCTAAAAACTTTCAGTGTGACCCTCGTATGTAGTGTAATCGCAATCAAATTTGTTATTACCATATTATTGAAGACCGTTGCTGTCAGCCGGAATAATATACCTAGACAGTTTTATCAGACAGTCGGCTGTTGTCTTATCTAATAGCCCTGTCATTTGCCCAGCAATTCCACCCGATAACCTAATTAATTTTAGATCCCATCCCATCCGGCAGGCTGGCAGGTGCTGTCTCTGTGTGCGATACACCCAAGGCGCTTAGAAAATTAGATTTTATTGGAACTGGGAACGGTATATCATGGGCTACGAGGGACAAGACACGGGACAAAGAAGTTTGTATTCGTTTATGGGGAAAATGACAAAAAAAACCTTACAATATTTTTATTTCTGTATAGCGTTAACTCCATTGAACACCGCACAATCGTTTGAACTAAAATATGTAATGTTTACGCTTATTTTCAACGAAATAACTGTCACTGAAATCATATGTCAGGATTTCGTTTTACTAACATACACTCTTACTTTCTACGGACTTGATAATTGCCTTGGCCTACCATACTAGTAATTGAATGCTACAATTCACTTGAGGTATCGTTTTTGACTACAACAACTAAGTACCATTTTCTTTCTAGGTTCAGAGGTTTTTGGACCAAGTACATCACGACACTCTAGCGCTAAGCGGTCTTCAATTCTTTTACGTCACCAAAAGTCTAGTACTTACTGTAAGTATTCCACATCATACTGACGATATAATCGCATCACGCACAGTTTGTAGTTAGAACCGACCGTTTTAATACCGTTACAGGCGGTCGACGCCCTGAAATCTAAATCTACACTAATATTATAAAAAGCAAAGATTTGATTGTTTGTGTGTTCCGCAACTACTGGACCGATTTGAAAAAATCTTTTACCATTAGAAGCTGACATTATCCCTTATGAACATAAGCTAACAGCTAGCTAGGGGAACATAGGCTACTTTTTACCGCGTTTTTATGTAAAAGAAAAAACTGACTGACTGACATATCATCGCACAGCCCAGATCGCTGGATTTAGAAATTCCAAATTTGACACGTAGTTTCCTTATAAGGTCTAGGGGTGCACTAAGTAAGAATTTTTCAAAGTTTACCCCCTAAGGGAGTGAAATGGAGGTCCGAAGTATGTAAGAGGGATTCTTTTTTTGTGGGAAATGAGTAATTAGAATACAAATCAATCTTCAAATCTTCAGCGTTTTTAACGTGAGCGGCGTGAAAAGGGATGCAAAGTTGACATATCAACGCATAACCCAAACCGCTATAGCTGGTTCTAGAGATTTCAAATTTGACACGTAGGTTCCTTGTAAGATTCACTAAGGATTTTTCAAAATTCACCCCGTAAGGGGCTAAGGGGTGAAATGGGGTCCCAAGTCAGTAAGAGGGAACAACTGTTTTTTGAGCTTATAGACTTATCTCTAGATGAGGGCCCTTTCGGATACACTTCGACCCGGTGGGACCTTTTGTGCATTTGGAGCTAGAGACTTAAAACTTTGTGGAAAGATTACTTATTAGAATACAAATAAAGAACTTTCAGCGTTTTGGAAAAATCACCCCTAAGAGGGTTAAAAAGGGCATTTTAAAATAAAGAGATTTGTAACTTAGATAGATCTTAGTCTATTTATTAAAAGTCTATAGAACTGATCTCAGCGTGTTTAAATTCACCCCCTAAAGGTTTTATTTATTTATTTATTATAGACACACGTATATGCTCACAGTATTACACCTAAACGCTTACACGGTAAGATATTATGTAACAAATTACAATATACAAATTAAAGATATATATAAAAACATTCACATATCAACATATCATGAACCAATATTTCAATTAATGACAATATCGATGAGTAACACAGTAGGTAAATAAATTATTTAGTTGCAATGGAGTTTAAGGCGGACAAAGTAGTATGTAAAAACTTGCTCAATCTGTCGGCAAAAATATCGGCATCCGGGACCCGGATCAGCACATCATTCATGAGTGAGATGGCCCGGGAGGTGGGCGCGTTCGCGGCGTGTACCGTACGCGTCACGGGACTCGCCAGCTGGCGGCGGCCTCGCCGCGCAGGCCTCGCACCGCCCAAGCTTGCACCCGGCAGACCGTAGATTGGTGGCGGAACCGATAGCCCCACTCGGCTAAGAACACCAGGGTTATCTATGCCGCCGTTGAGTAGGGAGTGGTAGTGGGCTATAAGAAGTAGCTTTCGCCTAAGCTCCAAGGTGTCGAGGCCTACCATTCCTAAAACAGAGCTAGAAGGGTAGAGGTAAGGATAATATCCGTACGTCCTTTTATACACGAATCTGGCAAATTTGCGTTGCACCCTCTCGAGCATTAGCTTGTATTTCTCTTCGTGTGGATCCCACACGATAGCTCCATATTCCAAGCGACTTCGAACATACGCAAAGTAGAGCGTCAACGCTACTCTGGGACTTGGGAATTGTGATGCCATCCTCATAATGAAGCCCAGAGTTTTGCACGCATTTTTACACGTTACGGTCATGTGTTTTCGGAAGTCGAGTTGTGAGTCTACCGTCAGCACAAGGTCCCGTATTTCATTAACCCTCTCGAGCTCGGTGCTATTGCAGTAGTAAGTGGCCATGATGGGATTCTTTGCCCTTGTGAGTGATATTACCTTACATTTTGAGATGTTAAAGGGCAATCGATTCATTTCACTCCAGTCTGCTACAGCATTTATATCACGCTGCAATAGTTTGCAGTCGGAATCGGCGTTGATGTCCAGACAGAGTTTTAAATCATCTGCGAACATAGACATTTTGCAGTACTGACAATCCTCGGCAAGTCATTTATCATGATTAAAAATTGAGTCGGACCTAACGTACTTCCCTGACTGACTCCTGAGCGGGTATAATAACACTGTGAGTCATAGCCAGCCAGGCGAACAAACTGACTACGATTACGCAGGTAGCTTGCAAAGAAACAAATTAAGTTGGTTGAAAATCCTACCGCTGCAAATTTTTGTAGTAAAATATCATTGTCGACTATGTCAAAGGCCTTTTTGAAATCAAAATACGCCGCGTAGACCTGGCGTCTTCCGTCCATTGATGTTGAGGCATAATCTATAAAGGCAGTAAGGTTAGTAGAGGTCGAGCGGCCCTTTCGAAATCCGTGCTGAATGTCTTCAAGGTGGGTTGAAATTTGCTGACTTATTTGGTGATCAATGATTGTTTCGAATAACTTGCCGAAGACTGACAACACCGCAATTGGTCTAAACCCCGTTACATCCGAACCACATCCACTTTAAGGCACTGGACTGACCCTTGATATTTTCCAACATGCAGGGTACGTCACAGATTTCAATGAGAGGTTATATATGTACAAAAGTGGGACCTCTAATATAGACATACAATCTTTAACCAAGAATGGAGGAACCGCGTCAGGGCCAGCGGAGGAGCGGGGCTTCAGTCTGCGCGCTGCTCGGCGAAGCTCTGAAATATCTACGCTTTCGACCGTGACGCGCGTCGCATCTCCCGCACTCATTCGTGAAGCCTCGTTAGGATCCAGTTGCGGCTCCTCGGCCTGGAATACACTGCTGAAATACTTTGCAAAAGCATCAGCAGCATCCTGTTCCGTCACAGTATTACCTAGGTACGTGTAGTCGTTACGTCGGTGTCGGTCAGTCCGTTTACTTTTGATGTGTTCCCAGAATTGTTTTGGATCGTTAAGAATGTTACGTTCGATATTATTTTTGTATTGTTGGTATGTCTGGTCTATTAAGAATTTAGCACGTCCTCTATAGTACTTAAAGAGCTCACGATTGAAATCAGCGCCGGTTTCTTTGTACTTTTTAAAGTTAACATATTTATTTTGAATTGTTTGTATAATCTCTTTAGTATACCACTTCGGGAAATGGTATTTACTATTTTTGAAGGTATGACTTGTTTTTTATTAGGAACGAAATTAGAAATGCACTCTTTTAGTTTGATGTAAAAAATATTACAGGCTAAATCGACGTTTTTCTCGATCAAAACTTTCAAAGTTGGTATGGGGAGCATGTAATTTTTGAAGTCAGATATTTATTACTTCGGTTTAGACTTAATAAAAAATTAGAAGATAAATTTCAACGTTTTTTGAAATTCATCCCTCAAGGTTCTAAAGTGAGAGATATTAACTTCGGTCGTAGACGGTTTGATAAAATACTAGAAAATACTACCCGAGGTTTTCATCGATTTTTGATCAGTTTTGAATCGCTTCTCCTACTTTTGCACTACGGATATAATCATAAGTCAAACGGCTATCGGTTGATCAACTTTTTATCTCCATTTTCGTGTACCGGATGTTGAAAGAAATGAATACTTAATTTAGTATGATTTTTTAAAACATTGTTGACATTGTCTAAAAAAATACTTATTTTGGATTTCTATTGACGTGAAAGATCTAACATATACCAAATCTTCATATTTGGGTTCGTCTATGGCGTCTCTAAAAACGTGTCTAGGGTTTTCATTTTAAACTACTTACAAAAGTTATGGCCAGAAAACCAGTTTTTTGGCCTAAAATTGTTCAACTTTGATGCCAAATATCTCGAAAACAATGAACTTTGAAGTAAATATGGGATGCTATATTGCTTAATGCTGTTGTTGTTTATTCATATAATAGCTACAAAACACTTTAGAAAACTAAGGGTTTCAGATCGAAGGTCATTGGCTTTAAAAGGACGTCCGGTCCACTACATGAACAGAAAATGATTGTACTATATCGATAAAAATGTATTAAAAATAACTAAATTATAAAAGAAGAATAAATATTTAATATCAGTTTATTTCACACCCGAATAAATATTTAATGTCAGTTTATTCCACCCACCAAATCTTCACCAATTTGTCCGTACCTTTTTCGTTCGCAAGGGTACTAAGATCGAAGTTTTGTACTAAGACCGAGTAAGTAAATCAATGTTTTCGCTTGATATTTCGGTATGGGTATCTACTTACATATTTTAATTTAATTTCGTTATGAGATTATAGGTTATAACCTCGTTTATACATTAAGTTCTAGGTATATATTATGCTGTCCTTAAACTGGTTGATGACGAGAATATTGTGCACATACATGTTTATAAACTGGAAATTAGTTACGTGATTTATTTTAATTTAGATAAAATTATAATGCATTCGTCTAAAGCATAACACATTATCAGTGATAGGTTTAGGTAATGCCATGGTGCGTAAGCTCACTATGGATATAGATTTTAACTCCGAGATTTCATATTAAAAGTTTAAAGTTCATACTACATCATTTTCATATTACATTTGGTTTGCCAGACTACACGTAACTCGCTACTTTATTTTTTGTTACAATTTATTGATAGTAAGCAAGTTACTCTAACGTTTAAATTGTAAAATATCTGTGCAAAGAATATTTAATACAGTAACGAAGCTATAATATATAGCGACGAACCTTTTTGAGACTTAATTGACGTTGTCATTGGCAAAATATCTCATATCGAGTTATATAATAATTAGCTACCTGTTTTAGGATTACTTATGTTCTTCGATTAGTAAAGTTTGCACGCATTATTAAGTGACTGGTTTAATCAACGACTTTGGGTTGTTTACCGGACTTGGTGATCAACTTATTGCGACAATTTGGCTGATCCTAACTGGACTCCGATTTGCTTCTGATTTAAATAAGTGAAGAGTTGTTGTTGGTTTAAATAAAAACAGTATTTGTAATAAACTGTTCTAAGATGGATTGAATCCAATCCCGATTTAATTTACGAATTGACAAGACATTTAATATAAATAAATAGGAGTCCCGGAATCCCGAGTCTTATCTTAGTTAGTCTTATCAATGTTATGTACAATATGCTCAATGCTCATTCACCCGAAATGGCATTACCTTATCCGATCACAGAACATTATGAATCAAAGATATGAATATGACACACATGTTTTCTCCTGACCCCGTATCATGGTCGGCCTTATCACACGATAAGCGGCAGGATATAGAGCGTCCGTCACTGGCTGAGACCGTTTGATTTAACGAGACGACGCTCCTATCTTGTCACTGGGGTCTGAAGTTAAGTAAGTAACCATTCAAATGCCGCCATGACAGGGGTGACAGAAAGAGAAAGCAGGAAGTAAGAGATAGCTTGTGTTCTGTCCGCCACGGCAGAAGTACAGATAGAATACTTGTCACTGTATTTGAGCTAATGGATGTCTTTCTTCTTTTTTCCTAGTTGCGCGACACTGATTATAACAATCATCTAATACATGTGGAACACGGCTAATGGCGCTGCCTGCGTGAGCGCAAAAACTTACGTTACTTAGTACTTCACAATGATTTTGAAATCTTATTTTTTCAGGTAGCAGGTACAATATTCACATACGAGCTGGTTTTGTTGCAATACGGAGGCTAATTACCGCAAGCAACTACTGTTTAACGGCCATACACTATTTAATCGCTATGAGCGAATGAAATTTATAAAATGTCAGTTTCTTGTAAATGGATTATACTAGTAGTCTGTTATTATTCCGTGTTTTCTTTTTACAAATAATCATTTGCAATTAAATGTTAAAACAAAATTCTGCCACAAAAACGATGTAACAGAAACAAACTACTTTTAGTAAAGTATAGATGTTTAAAACAAAGATGGAAGAATATAAAATAATTCTTTCATCTAAACACAAATTAAGTAGTTGGGCAGGTTGCGTGTAAATTCAAGTAAGGGCCGATTTTTCAATTCCCAGATAAAACTATCTGTCAGATAAATGTTGGCTCTGTTCTTTTCTTTCATATGACTAACAAAACGATGGTGATCATTTTAACTGACGGATAACCTTATCTAGGGATTGAAAATATCATCTATAAATCCTGAATCAACAGATGGTTTGCACACGATGCTTATTCACAAACGCACCTACATGTGTAAGACCACATTTTGCAGCTACTGTAAAGAGGGCGTGATTTATAATCATGATTTTAAGATGTTCAGATACCAGATATTAAAGAATATTCAAAAACAGGGATAATTGGAATGTACAATTCTACAATCGTGTTGCTTTTTAACAGGCTTTTATTAGGTTGACCTGTGTGTAACTATGTAATGGAATCTAAAGTAACTAATTTAACCATCTTTCAAGGATCGTAGCGTCATGAAAATTGGCAGCTGTATGTAGTTCTGATGACAATACAATAATATGGTACTGTCGAACTGATCTGATGATGGAGCCGGGAGTTTTGAACTGGAACTTCATGATGGAACATCGCATTATAGCTGTGTTTGGATTTGTTAGAAAAGTTTGTAATGAACTTTAACCACTTTAGCCGGAACTTTCTTGTCAACAAATACTAATACTAACTTCCTGGCGGAAGCTGAGGTCGCACAAAAAGTATTTCCTGTTCCAGCGCCCCACGCTTTTACAATCAAATATTATAATTCAAAGCACATAGTTTACATTCAGCCCAGAAATAGAGATAACTTGAACGATCCATAATTTATTTATGGTTATTACGTGTATTTATAAAAGCGTGTTTTTCTAGTGTTTTTTAGGGTTCCGTAGTCAACAAGTAACCCTTATAGTTTCGCCATGTCCGTCCGTCTGTCTGTCTATCTGTCCGTCTTCGGCTTAGAGCAGTAACCCTTCCAACTAGAAAACAGCAATTCGGCGTGGGTATATAAACCAATCACGCCGACAAAACAGTAGAATAATATCCTGAAAAAAAAAACTTTTTATGATACCTCCCCTACATGTAAATTAAACATGTAGTTAAATCTATAGTGAATGGTATCGTTAGATAGCTTGTTCAAAAATTTTATGGGTTTTATAAAACTATTTCTCAACACAGTTATGCGTTTGCGAGACAATGGGATTTAAAGCCCTAATTTTTGTTCGAGTCATGTGTCTTCCCCCTGCCGGCTAAATGGCTACTACTGGGGACGTGAAAAAATTCGTGGCAGTAGTACATATAATGAATTTAAAAGGAAAACTATAACAGTTAAGTAGACGTAACTAGTTAACTGGTAAGAAATGCACTTAATTTCGAGTGCATATGCATGTCCGTGAAGTTAGCGTAACAAGTTCCAGCAGATCAAGTTTTTGTTGGAGTTCTATTCGCATCCAACATAGTTCTATAGTTCCTGATACTTTTTAGGAATAGTTCTGGCCGCACACCAAAAAAAATTGGTACTATGGTTTTCAACCAAATGATATGCTAACTTCGCGTAGCATATCACTTTCTTCTGAATGGGCTAATAATTAGTATTCTGTATTTATACAAGGTTCACAATAGTTCCTGATACTTCTTATACATAGTTCTAGCAAAAAAAAAATTTTTTTTCTTTAATTAATTTACCCAATGATATGCTAACTTCGCATGTGATATGCTGATAGTTTTTGAAGAGTTCTAGGCGTATTTAAGGTCTCGATTAAAAGCTCTAGCCCTGTAGAGTACAGAACTCCGGAGTTACAACCTAAAGTGTCACAGCTAACCTTTTTTTTTTGATTTTGTCATTGTACTATAAGATCATGAACTATTTTCAAATGACCGTAGCTCGTTTGCAGACAAAAAATATAGCTATACCATTACAGAATAACGAATTCAACATCCTCTAGCCTGTTAAAATCGTTATTTAGCTAAGAAAATAAATTGTATCTTTGTAGAGTTCAAACAGATGATATGCTAACTTCACATGTGATATGCTGATAGTTTTGGATGAGTTCTAGGCTTGTTTTTGACTTTAAATGACATGTCTAGCTGTGTTGAAAATAGAACTCTAGAGTTCCAGGCTCTACTGTCATCCTAAAATTATTAAAAAAAAATGCCGATTTTGACTATTTAGGGCTCCTTGCTTGCCCGCGGGATTAAAATGGTAAAGCTTTATTGATGTACGATAGAGAACACTACATCGCTAGACTGTTACTATTTTTATTCAAGCAGAAAATAATTATCATTTTGTTAAACTCATACAGATGATACGTTAACTTCACATGTGACATGCAGATAGTTTTTGAGGAGTTCGAGGTCTATATTGATATTGTGTTGACAGCTCTATTACTACCTAATAGAAAATATAGGAGTTCTGGCCTCTACAATGACTGTAAAGGCAGAAAAAAATATGGTTACAAAGAAGAGTTCGTCATTTTGAGTTTTCTTAACAAACAGGTGTGATATGCTGATATTTTGGGAAGAGTTCTAGTTCTATGTCGGCATTATTTTGATAGCTAAATTAACGATCTTTCAAAATCCTCTACGAGTTCCGGGCTCTACGACATCAGTGCAGGTAGAAAAAGGGTACCTAGTAAGCTTCCACCCGAAATTGAAGTAAGTCTCCAATCAGGTGTGCTATGCTGATATTTTTCGAGCAGTTCCAGGTCTCAATCAAGACTTATCTTATAGCTCTGATAATGGTCTGTACAGAACTCAGGAGTTGTCGGCTATATGGAGTATAATAGCGTACAAGTAATTTTTTTACTAAGTATAGGTCGAAAATTTGAAATTTATAACAATCAGGTGTGATATGCTGATATTTTTAGAAGAGTTCTAGGTCTGTTAGTATTATTTTGATAGCTCTATTATTGCCCCTTTTAAAACAAAAGAGTTCCGGGCTCTACGAAATCAGTGCAGGAAGAAAAAGGGTACCTAGTAAGCTTCCATTCGAAATTGAAGTAAGTCTCCAATCAGGTGTGCTATGCTGATATTTTTCGAGCAGTTCCAGGTCTCAATCAAGACTTATCTTATAGCTCTATGCATATGCATTGTCATTGGAATTTGAACCTTTTACCGTGGACGGTAAAGTTGCTTTATCACGGCATCATTGCTTTATCATATCTTCAATAGAAAAAACCTTGTCCTTCAGGTGGTCGCTAACCGAAGGTAGTCGCGGAACCGGCGAAACGACCCTATACATTGGTGTGTTATAAAATAGTTATTTACGATACAAGTGCCGAAAACAGGAAATTCGCAACGACAGGTGATAATTTAAAACATGACCGAAGGGAGTGTTTTAAATCGACAAGAGTTGCGAATTACCTATTCGCACCTGTTTCTTACAGCGTTTTAATGTACATTATGGCTCTTTAAAGTTTCGACATATGCACGGAAAGTGCTCTTTTCCGCACTAGTGCGGGAAAGTATCACCATAAGTACTGTAAATAATCAAATTTACAATTATCTACGAGGGTAAGCTATAATAAAAACCCCAAAAGCCCCTTTTAAGTCAACTACGGAACCCTACCCTGCGCGTGGCCCGACACGCACTTGGCCGCAACTATTAATTTATTGTTCAGGATTTCTCAGCAATATCGACATGAGACTTGTAGCTATTAAGTTATTGAAATAATATTTATAATAAAAGGCAAACATCAAAACAGAACCACCTAATTTACATGTCGGAGGTACGTTGGGATGTTAAATGTTTAAATGTCAACATTCAGGAAGTTGAGCCACGCGATTACGCCGGGTGTCAGTTGCAGAAGGTCCTCCTCCGGTCCCACATATGAGTGTAGAGGACAGCGTCGGTAGATGTGCTCTATGGTTTGAACCTCTTCGCCGCACTCACACATGGCCGAATCTACCCAACCGCATTTGTGCAAGTGGTAGTTGCAGCAGCCGTGACCCGTTCTTAGCCTATTTAGGCGGCACTACAGATTTCGAGGGATTTCGTACCCATGCAACTTACGTGTGGGGTCGAGGCGTTCTACCCGGGTACCCGCGGTTCGTTTTGTGACAAAATGCAGACCGCCTCTAGATTACTTGGTGCGGTGATTCAGAGGACACACATTTAAAACACCCATCGTCCTTACTAAGACATTTGACCGACTGATAGGACAGCCGATATAACTAAAATGAAAGCCAGCTAAATTCACCCAATGACCCGACCACTGGTTAGGTCTACTTAATGTCTAACTTAGCTACTGCACTGTTGATGTTGTTAGACCAATGTTTCCGTCGTCGTTACTTGAACACTGCATACATGTAAGAGTACACACCACATTTAACACACAAAATTGAACTGGATTTCGTTGACTTTTTGAGCAGATAATTAAAACAAACTTAATTACGCAGGCACACTGATTAGAGGAAACGTAATTAGTAAAGTTTCCCAGATAGCGCGCGCATAAATTTCTGTGCACTGATGAAAGACCTTAAAATGAGGTCACGACGTTCATCTACATTTTTCGCAGAAATTACCTGGGAAATGTTTTTTGACGATTTTATCTCCTCTTTTTTAATTATGCATGTCAGTATCCTTGCCCTAGCGAGCGTTTTCTTTGTTTTCCTATCCTATCATAAATTACTGCAGGTATGCGTTCTTTCAAAGATTTCTTATTTTATTATTATAAATGATACTTCAGGACAGGAAAAAAAATGTTTGCTTCACGTTTACTTAAAGGTCTTTCCCCACCGCAACGTATGATACGTTGCCATTACCGTAACATGACCGTCATGAACACGGCTCTGCCCACTGAATAGACATTCACACCTTTTACAAGTAGAAGAATAAAGTAAGTACTAAATACTTTCGTAATCGTAACGGCTGTCGAGCGGTGGTCGTGGGTTCGAATCCTATACCAATTAGTTTTTCGGTACGGAATAAGTAATTACCGTTAGCTTTTCGATGAAGGATCATGTGATGATCACGATCACATGAGGAAACCGGTCTTATCCCAATAAGGTCTAGTTATCCCTCTGAGCTGGAAGGTCAGATGGCAGTCGCCTTGTAAAAACTAGTGCCTATGCCAAATCGTGGGATAAGGTGTTAATGACAGGTCTAAAAAACATGGGTCTCCATTACTCTTCAGCCTCGCTCTGGAACTTTTAGGTAGGTAAAAAGGGAACCCTGCTTATGGTGCGACTCTGTCCGTTTGTCTGCCTGTTACAACGGTAAATACCTCAGGAACTACTTTTGCCGTCAATTCGGAATAATTGTAAAAAGGCTAATCCGCGTATAGGGAAAAATTAAAAATTACATATCCATTTTTATTTTCAATGCGATATAAAGTTTGTACGGAATCCTCGGTGCGCGAGTCTGGCTCACACTTGATCGCCATTATCTCCCTATAGCTAGGTGTGTTACTGAGCAAAATGGCGTAATAGATATGTTTCCTCTCCGCATGGATTTATTGCCGTCCTTGGAAAAACCCCTTGTTATTCTCATAGCGGTTACTTTACTTGTGTACTTCGAATGTGGATATAGGTATGTATTAAAATAGGATCCAGACATTTTTATCCTTTGTTAGCATAACACTACTTTCGCAAAATATAATTCTCAAAATATTGTATTCGCAATATCCTGTAGGTCATATGTTTGTGTGATGAGCAGTAATCAACACTACGCTGCACCAAAATGCTACAAAAGTTACGATCACTGGTGATGAGCACTAATATTTGTTCCTGAGTCATGGATGTTTTCTATGTATTTAAGTACTGATTTATGTACATATATCATCGCTTAGTACCCAAAGCACAAGCTTTGCTTAGTTTGGGACTAGTTCAAATTGCAATTGTCCCCACCTATTTTATTTAAATTTTTACTATAAAAATCATATATTTACAAAATGGTTCCCAGAGAAAAAATACGTAAGTTTTTGTTTTTAGGGAAAGAACATGCGCTTTGTGTCTCACAACGCCACTAAATCATGTCGGTTACCTTGGTTATGCTGCGGATACTATCATGTCTGATGCGATCACGCTAAGAAACTCTGAGCATAGCCCTCTCCATTGCTCCATGAGTGACTTTGAGCCTTTTTATGCGGCCTAGAATTAATGGACGGGGAAAAACCGGTGTGTTGTATAAGTTTTCTCTTGGTGCGCGAGTCAGACTCGCACTTGACCGGTTTTATTTTTTCTTTGAATGAGGCCAACTTCAAAGGCATACTACCATTTAACGCAGCTCGACTGCTTTTTAACCACTCCTGCATATTAAATGAGTATCTAAAACTAACCATTGCCCATATCACGAATACATGAGTCTTCGCAATGAAAGGAAACATTTATTGAAACGTTAGTTCGACTCGATATTTCCATTTTGTCTCCCTAACTTCATGTATTATATAGTACAGGAGAATAAAGGATTAGTGCGGTAAATTTACTTCAAAGTGCCTGGCGAGACGTGAACTCCACTTGTTCACCGTCGCTAAATAGCTAGTTTCATCATTTGCGTAGATCTACCTATGCGTATTTGGCAAGTATTTGAAGCGGAAAATCGCGTTTAGTCACAGTTATTCAAAGGTAGCGAGAAAGCTTAACCTGATTAGACGTATATATTTCAGTTGTAGTTTTTGAATAAAAAACTTAATGATTAAACATGTAATTCAGACAAGATGTGAATGAGGAATCTAATGAACTCTTAGATTATACGCAAATATTACATTTAATAGTACATTATTGCAGCGGCCGGGAAGTAGCAATTCGTGGATAAGTTGATTTTGTCGCGAAGCTAAATCCGACAATAGAGACGAATACACGATTTGCCGTTCCCGCCAAGGCAGACATAGTGCTTTTCTCCTAAAATGTGAGGAAATCAAATAATATTTTCAATAATCTTAAAATAGCGAGTATGTCAGTAACCTATCAAGTTCCCGCCTAACTTATTTTTTTAAGTATGTATACGGCACGACTCATAGTGTCAGTTTCAATTGGCATACATACAAAGTTTTAAACCATTAGAGAATCGGTCACAATTTTAAATGTTTTTTCTACTCCTGTACCGTTATCTGTCATTTATATAGGCTTTAGCTCAAATACAATGACACCGATAATAAGTCGTCGAAAAACTCTATGCTCTATGGCCCATAAACGCACACTTTAGTGTACTTTTTTGGTTCATACATTTTCCATAAAAGCACTGTTTACCACGATGTCAAATCATCTAACTTTTTTTTAATCAGCCACTATATTGCAGTGGTGCCAACTTCATAAGCAAAATTTTCGAAATAAAGAAGTTTTAATTACCATCAAATATTTGTAAAACATAAATTATTTACTAAAACAAAAATAAATTATCATGTATTGTGTGTTAATATACATATTTTACCAATTATTGGTATTATTTATAAATATAAACCGATCCGATTCGGTTCGGATCCGGATTCAGTTTGGTTCGGATGGCAAGTGCAAGGAAATTAAAAACAAAACAGACCATAAACAAGAGGTGTCAATGTGTCATATTTCTAATTTCCCACCAAAGTTCCAGTTTAAAATTAAAAGACGAAATGTGAAAACTATTCGTTATTAATAACATAATAACTTACTTAAGATTTGATTCGTGTTTGTGAAGTGAAGAAAAATGTGTACGTTCCTTTTAAAATGGACGAAGAAGAAAATAACTGCACCGCTGAGGAAATTGCGTGAGTAGTAATAGAACTAACGGAAAACTTACTGCCTGAAAAGTCAAATGCTATTTATTTAAAATTAGTCGTAGAAAAGTATTGTATGCAACGGTGTATAACTTGGTCTTAAAACGCTCGTGGCGTCTTTAATTGCGATGCTCGCCAAGGCTCGCATCGCAACTCACGACACTCGCGTTTTAAGACCCTACTTATACAACAGTTGCATAAAATACTATTATACAATTACAATTATTAAAGATCAAACGGGATTGCAATCTAAATGCATTTCAGTTCGTTGTGAGTTTTATTTCGATAAATATTTTTATTTCTTCATTTAAAACTATTTGAAACATATTTATTTATTGGGTTATTTTATATAGTTATTGGAGAAAAGTATTTTACTCATAGAGCGAACGCATGGTGCGTCTAACATAATCATAGCTACCCAAATTAAAGGACTAAAGATCTGTTTATCTATTAGTTATATCAAATTAATAATCATTGTATTCAAGTTTTCAATTGCATACAAAGTGTCTGTGCTAAGTAAGCCGTACGTTAATATATATTATAACGTTATAGCTATTCCTAGGCATTTTTGTATATCTTTAAGCATTCGTTTTTGATGTAGATATGTCTGTTTCTTGCAAGTTTACAAGAACAATTTGGAATGATATAATATTATTTAGTGAATTTCTACATCAAACATACTGGTGAACCACTAAGTCCGCGGTTAAATTGCTAAATTAGTATAAGCGGGGTCATCTACACCTCCCCGCGTAGGCTGAGTAAACACGCCTCTGCAATCATAGCTTCTGGAATAATATCCTCAGGCCCTGTCGTCTCACTACGGACGGCAAATATGAACCTGCTATAAGGGTATGCTATTTTAATACCTTTGCGGATTTTTATTTGTAACTCAGAGTTTAATATTATAGCGGCAACATGTTAAGTGGGCCCCTTTTAAAGTCGTTGTTTTGTTATATTTTTGTATTTTAATTTAAACTCATTTTAAGCAATACATTATATATTGTTTATTTGTATTGTGTCCTTATGAGTCAGATTAATTATTAATATTCTATATGTAATTAAGAAAGAATACTTAAATACAATTAATTTAAATTTTATCAAAATAATAACAACCAATTATTAACATAACAACTATAGTTGTACCACCATAGTAACCACCATAATAAGTTTCTGCCCTTCGGCCGCGATGGCAACTGAGTTTGGTAACCAGTTGCTGAAAAGTAATAACTAATCGTGTTACACAACCTGTTGCCAAAGACGAATGCCTATTCTTGTTACACATCTATAGTTTCTAACTAAGACTTTTTTCAAGTATGGTTACTTAACAGGAATTAACATTCTCATTTCATAACTAGGAACCATGAGGTTGTAAAAAAATTACGTCATTTATGCGGAAGTTATTACAATACCGTTGAATAAATCTATGACATACCGAAACTTTCGCTATAACTACACACGGTACCCATATAAAATTCTGGATCAAAGCGCATGCTGGAGTACCAGGAAACGAGGAGGCGGACAAAGAAGCCAAAATTGCAGCCACCCTTCATGAAGCAACCGACTTCAAACTATACCCCATATCCTATATAAAAAGACTTTATAAAACTCTCACCATGTAATATCTCATTCCATCTTACCCAAATTCTCACAGGACACGGCTACCACAAATTCTACCTATACCGCTTCAAGACAACCACCGATGACCTTTGCCCGTGCGATGGAAGCACCTCACAATCCGTCGATCGCCTTTTTAAAAGACTGCCCGAAATTCACAAACCCGAGAACTAACCACGAAATCACCTGTCATAATCGCCATATAGAACTGAAATAGACAGGAAATCATAGGTGAAGAAAGTACAATAGCCTCTTTTTGCAAACTCGCCACCTCCATAGTCAATAACCTGAAAAAGTTCAATGACACATACTTAGGTCTACATTTCACCCACCATCCATTACAACCTTACTCATAATTCATACACAGTCAATTCATAAAGATATTTGTATTTGTACAGAATCATTTATTTACTTAGAAATCATTTACGATACAGTATTCGCGGATTCAGTCACCCGTATCCATCGCGGGGACTGCTTTCTGGTAAGATCAAAGATATAAAAAAAACTCGAATAACTGACTGTCTGCTAAAATAACCAGAAAAACGTATGGTACCAATGTCGCCCATAATTGATTGAAACGGAACCCCGAAAAGAACACGAGTAGCCGAACAACGACAGTAGCGAGAATGACCCATTCCTCTATATTAAATTATTAAATTGTTAGCTGAAGGTTGAGTAAACCTCGGCCGTCAATTGTAATTTTTATGACCTGTAAGTATATCTCGAGATTTATACCTTGCTCGTAACTATCCCTGACCTCGAGATCGAAATAAGAAATAAATTACTAAGAGGAAATTATAAGTGCAACGACTAAAGTTTTCTTATCACCTGCAATATAACGTTTTTTTTGTATGTAAGCAACGGGTTAAATAGAACAGCTTCTATTAAACTAATACGCCATCTTTACTATCATAACAGAATACAAAAAATCCAGCTTCAATTTAAAAACAACAATTCTCCTAACTCGGAGCTACGGTAGCCTTGCGGTTCAGGCATGCGGCTGTCAAGCAGCGGTCGTGGGTTCGAATCCCGACTCGAACCAATGAGTTTTTCGGAACTTATGTACGGAATATTTACCGTTAGCGTTTCGGTGAAGGAAAACATCGTAAGGAAACCGGTCTAATCCCAAAAAGGTCTCGTTTTCCCCCTTGATTGGAAGGTCAGATAGCAGTCACTTTCGTAAAACTAGTGCCTATGCCAAATCTTGGGTTTAGGTGTCTAAGCGGGCCCCGGACTCCTTTAAGGGCATTACCGGGAATAACGCTAGGAGGATGATGATGAATTCTCCTAACGCGGCTACTGATCAAATATATTATTTCCTAAATTGATAATATGGCGACTAATGTTGTCCATCAGCTACTTTATTTATTTTAGAGATTCAACATCCTTTTACTAATGAAATCAAAATCTAGCTTCTATCAAAAGCAATGCACATACTTACTCGTATTTAACAACTAAATTAATAAACCGTATATTTTTTTAATTTAAATTTGCATAGCAACTGGAAGTTTCATAGCAACACACCTCACCAGATGATTGTTTGATTCACAAAAACTCACTCACTTTCTATAAAATACGTATTTAGGGGCAGGCAAATTAAATATGAAGATGCAATTTGTTGTTTTTATTGATTGTTTGAAATGAAATTAAGATATAGCCTCAAGAATGAAGTTTAGGACTTATCCTATTTCCACACGCACGCCGCCGTTTTTACCAAGTCGCAGCAAACGAATGTCCTCTTCTATTGCATAACTAGGCTTATCTGCATTCTCTGCAACTCTTGCATCGGGCCAGTATGTACCATCAAATTGAATCTAGAAAGAAACAAGCTCCTTGAAATATTTCAATGTGTGATTTGCTTATACTATAAAAAAGGGTTATAAAAAATCATCAACATAAAATATGTTTAATAATTGGTGTTTATGTAAATTTTGAATGAACTCATTTATTTATTTCATATCCGTCGATAGCAAAGGGGTCATTATAAATATTTGCTCATATGCGGTCATTCCAATTTAAAGAACACCTTAGTAATTATCAACTCTAGGAACATAAACACAAAATTGTTTTCCGAAATGCACGGAAAATTATCGGTAAGCGGAAAGATAGAAGTGCATCTTGAGCAAGTTAAGTAATTATTGCCGGAAAGAATCTTCAAAGCGTTATTAACAACGCGAACAACGATATTACAGCTCGATCAACTGTGGATTTATTTAGCCGATAGCTTGCATGAACAGAAAAAAATTGGTATCCTGTACCAAACCAAAGGATTGTAGTACCTTACACGGTTACTGACTCGGATGAATGGCACCTCACTTGACAATCTTCTTTCAGACACTGGTTAGTTGAATCCAATTTTTTTCGTGGGGAAATGCCTTTACGCATCCCACCCGGCCGGGAAGCCAGGGCAGGTATGTCGGACTCCCGGGAACCGCCCGGACTACCGACTATAAGTCTAACGTCTATATACCGTCCCTCAAGGAGGCATTCTTTCTCCACTCTTATTTTCCATCTTCATTAACTTCATAACCCCTGAGCTTCGCTGTTCTTACCATCTGTACGCCGATGACCTACAACTTTATGATCACTGTAACGTGAGTGACCTAAGCGTTACCATTAACAAGCTGAATCTGGATCTCTTACACATCCAGCGGTGGTCAGAGAAGTTTGGCTTATTTGTTAATCCGTCCAAATGTCAAGCTATCGTCATTGGTAGCTCTCAGCAGCTTGCGAAACTTAATTTTAATTCTGTTGCTGCAGTTGAGTTTAATGGTACTCCTATCCCGTATAGCAAAAGTGTCAAAGACCTAGGTGTTTATCTCGACAACACTTTGAGTTGGAGGCCACAGATCTCTGAGGTTAGTCGGAAAGTTGTAGGTTCACTTCATGCACTTAATAGGCTAAAGCTTTTTTGCCCGTCAAAACCAAGATTTTATTAGTGCAGACATTGATATTGCCCATAATCGACTATGGTGATGTGTGTTATCCTGACTTGAATGGAGAGCTTCTTGACAAGTTAGATCGTCTTCTAAATAATTGTATTCGGTTCATTTTCTGTCTTCGAAAATACGATCATGTCTCTTCCTTCCGCTCCCAATTGGGCTGGCTGCCCATCCGCCTACGTCGCAAAATACGTTTGCTCTGCACCCTCTTCTCTATTCTAAACGATCCTAAATCTCCCGAATACCTCAAAACTCTCTTTCAGTATTACTGTGTCTCTCGAGTCCGTCAACTTCGCTCCTCTGGCAACCTTTCCTTATCTATTCCGCCTCATCGTACTGGTTTTATGTCCAATTCCTTCTCCGTCCAAGTAGCTCGCCTATGGAACAGTCTCCCTGTCAAAATTCGGCAATCTCCAAACAGGCTTGTCTTCAAAAAGTCCTTACAAAATTTCTTTGCTGGCAGAACTAAAAATAATCTATCTGATTTGTAAGTTTCATCTATATGTATGTGTATGTATGTATTAATAGGTATATATTGTTTTATCATATCATATTATTATATTATATTGTATCGTATTCTACTATATTATTTATCACATCTTTAAACATGTTAAAGAGTTTTTGTTTTAAATTAAGTTGCACTGCCCACATTTTATCTGCTTTGCCTTAAGGTTGACTGGTAGAGAATGCTTTATAGCATTAAGTCTGCCTTTTGTACCATAAGATATTCTTTTGTGCAATAAAGATTAAATAAATAAATAAATATAACACCACAGTGTTCCATCTCGTCACCACGGTGACGGGCTACGGGCACGCCGAAGCACCCTTCCGCGATCCGGTGGTGACTGGCCTGTAGGGGCCCCGAACTTTGTAGCAGGTGGATGTGGACCCGACCTGCACCGGCGCAATGAGTGGCGCGCGGGTACACGCGCTACGCCATCTCGGGCCAGTTGGTGATACTACCTGCAACTTCCCCAAGCCAGCCAGCCCTGACCCGCTGACGACCGGGATCTTCCGGGGCTGCTTCCCTCTGTCTCTCGGCCGCCTCCTTCTCGGTCTATAACGGTCTCGCAGAACATGAGAACCGCCCTCCATGTCCTGTCGCTGTCCACGATATTGCGTACTATTATTTTTGATTGATTTTCTTTTCTAACTTTTCTAAGTCAAACTGAAACTAAGTTTGTTTGTTTTACTAACACTGAACTAATACATATTTTTTAGTAGAGTGTAATTTGCCATTGCTTAAAAAATTGACATGTTTGTCAGCTGTGCTACAAATAATATCCGCTTTTAATTTTAAATGGCCAACACGTTTATTGTTCTTGTGAATAAAAAAAAAAAAACAAATAATCAGCGATATCACAGTACATATGCGAACAACTAAACATATTGAAAGAGGCGATGGAAAATAAACACAAATGAATTTTAACCTGGACCTGAATAAAATACGATAGTATTTAACACAAACATACCATATAGATCCAATTAGAAAATGAGAATATCCGCAACTTCTTTCAAAGGTGCATGGTTTCACGGACATGAAAGTTAAAACAACTATATCCCAATATACCACTACCTCCCTGACCAGTTTTAACCAGATAGAATACGCGGATTTGTTAGGAATCACTTCTAGATAACTGTGCTACCAGCAGCTCTATATCTCTAACTCCTTTATATCCTTGTTTACGTTGCTATGGTTTTGTTTGTTATTTTCCCTGTCCCTTGACTTGACAAATATAGTTTTACAAAGAAACATTTCGGTTTTCCCTAATAGGATTCAGGCACAGGCCTCTACACAGGCGTTCTCGATTTCTTCGAAGTCAGTCGTGTAGTAAATACAGACGACACGCCGACCAGAACCGGACCAGCCAACCGGAAAGACGCACCTTCAAGAGCGCGTGAAGACGGAGTTCCTCCAAAGGAGAAGCCCGTTCGCACCAATATGAATAAGGGAGGTTTCACATCGATTTCAAGAAAACGCAAGCCGCGTTAAGACCTTGTGGTACAGCAGAACCGGTTGCTTTGGGTCTGCGGGTTGCCACACCGAGTAAGGCGCTGTACGAGTCGCGCCTGCATTACTCCGCCACGGCTGATGATTTCGTGGAATATATTCACCAGAATACAGGCTATTCGCCGACTGTTTTCCACCTGCGTTCGCGCCATTACGTGCACTTCAGGTCGTTTTTGGTGAGCCTGTCGCGACTGCTGCAGGAGACCATCGCGTGTGCTGATTTTTGGCCCAAAGGCCGTGTTTTGGCGGTTCCGGGGCAACATACCGAATTCTACACTAGACTTGATGACGCAACGGAGCCATCATAGTATCAGAAAATATTATACATGTCCCTGCTCAGAGAGAAGAGAGCTAATTGCAACATTTTGCCGCGAACAACCAAACTAGCACAAGAGCACCTACAGCATGCAAAAAAATTAAACTCGCGTATTATTTACCAAACAGCTTACCACCCCATGAAGCGTTTTGTGACTGGCTACTCACACAGCTTCAATATAACCGCGAATTATTGTCTTAGATTATCTGGACTGATAAAAGTACGTTTACAAGGAACTGTGTATGGAATCAGCAGAATAACCACTATTGGGCCCAAGTAAACCCACACGTATTAAAGGAAACATTCCATCAGTACGCCTTGTCAGTAAAACCATGGCCGGCAATCCACGGAGATCGAATTATAGAAGCAGTTTATTGTCGAAAACCCTAAATCTGATAAATTTCTTCAGCTGATTAATAACACTTTGGCAGATTATGTAAACGCGTTGCCGGAGAGCAACTTATGTAGACATGGGTGCAATTGGATGGTGTTCCTGCACAGTGCCTCCTCAGTTTGCGTACGTAATGCTTTCAAGACCGATGGATAGGAAGATTGGCCTTCGTCGATGGCCAGCTCGTTCGCCAGACCTCACGCCGCTCGACTTTTACTTGTGACGAGCGGTGTATTTCAAACGTCTGTCGAATAACTCCGGCAAAAGAACAAGATAAGTGGTTTCTGAATCTCATGTAATTAGATATGGAGACAATCCCATTTACGCCGTTGTGTAGCCTGCTTCGAAGTTCAAGGGCGACATGTGAAAACCGATATCTCAGGCGTTTAAATCGTACTGAATGATTAATTTAATTATATTATCAATACAGACTTATAGCAAATTAAATGTTGGCTAGCTGATTAAAGTTATCATTGTGACAGTTGTGACGTCACGTAAGTAAGACAATGTAGTAATATACTGCGTGCTCAACTATTTTATAAGGAAGAGAGAAATTGGTACCTAAGAAAAAATTCTTGCATTACCGGTTCATAACCCTAACATGTAGATGTTACCATACGTAGGTCTGGTTACAATTTGAGGTAATAATGTCAAACATACTCGCTGTATTGAGGACCCAGCTTAACAAGTAGGTAATTGAATTCTTTCGAGTTTTATAATCTTATGGCAATATACCATAATTTACGTCTACTCACTTCTTGTGTTTCCGCTGCTCGCCTAGGTTTGATGCCTCCGTTTTCGAAATGCCTGCCGCTTATTTCACTAAGTGGTATCACGGGTCGCCTTCTTATTACATTGTAATCATTTACAAAATCAAAATCACTGAATACTAGAGAAAATTGAAGTACACATATAAATGTATATATTGATATGCAAGCCATGATTACGTTTGAAATTCACTTGTCGATTTCTTTACGGCTAGACTACGAGTATGTAATACATGTTTGAAGCCGAAATTGTCTTCGGACCAATTAATGCAATATTACTTTCATAACGAGCGTTATAAAAGTTATAACTTTTGTAACATGACCATCAATTGTTAATTTTGCAGGAAAAATTACAGTTAACAGATATTTCCTAACGCTTTTGATTGAAAATCACCCGAAAGGAAATGGGGGAGGGCTATATGCTCGCACGCATCAGCAATGAGGCTATCCTATCCTACGTCTTTCGGTTGAAATGATGATGATGGTGTATCATAAAACATTTTCTGATTGAATGCTGGAATAAACACCCCTATATGTAACGTATTATATATTTAGGTTTTAGGTTTAAGGACTGCACATGAATACAGACAGACCCACCACTCTTTATAAATTGGTACAAAGGCATGGTTTCAGTAAACAAATTCAATTTACTTTTATAGTGAATTTTATGCCTTAAAATGTGCAAGTATTGTAAGGCGCGGTTTGTTTGTTACTCAATTCCTGTGTTGCTTTTATGATCACATGCCGGTCAAAACTTAGAAGAGTAATACTTTATTATAAAAATGCACATAGTTAAGAAACAGTTCCTTCTTCGTGCTCACGCGAGAGCTTAGAAAGATAGCCTCTTAATAATAGGCATGGTGCCTCATGTTCGAATTGATAACGTAGTGATGCTAAATGGATAGTAAACCATCAAATAATCGCAATAAAGAATAAATTATAAAATATAATTAAAATCGTAAAATGAGATTATGACCCCTGAGAATTTAGAAAAAATATGCAATTTTTTTTAATTGTCCAAGTGTAAATTACAAGTTTCATATCAATAGAATCCTTACGCTTTTATAGAAACAAAACTGTATGACAACTATGTACTTAAACGCATTATTTCGCGACCGAAACAACAATTTACCTGATTTTCCATATAACGATACAACTAGGGGACATGTGTGCAAAACGATACCCTTAAGGGAAAATCTTTACTGTGTACAAATTTGAATTTATGAATAGTCATTTTTCTTACCTAAGTAACTGCATACTCATTTTTCATATTTTGTACGTAGTTTATTAATTAAGTACGTAACGTTTTCTAAAAGTTTGGTAAGGGATTATTTTATACTTATGTATGTATAAAATGATCCCTAGGGTTGGGTTAAAATAATCCCAGGGATCGTTTTGTACTTAAATCACATTTGTTGTAAAAAAGAAACAAAAATATGTAAGCATATTACACCACCATTAGGTATTAGTTAAGAAATCCCGGGAAATTTACTACGAAAATAGAGACAAGTCCGTCTCCATACCGTTCACGCCGCCAAATTTTAGGTAAATATCGATCCGAATATCCGATCCCTGGATTAAGTCTTTAGATACATCGGAGATCAACTTTTTAAACAGATACTAACTAAATCTACAAATTTTAATCCTTACCTACATAATTGCAACAATTATTGCAATGTTTGTATCAGTAATCTATACTTCTATTATAAAGAGGAAAGATTTGTATTTTTGTGTGTGTGTATGTTTGTAATGAATAAACTCAAAAACTAAAGTGCCGATTTCAAAAATTCTTTCACCATTGGAAAGTTACATTCACCCTTAGTGACATAGGCTACTTTTTAACGCGGGAAAATGCTTCATTCCTACGGGAAAACGGGTAATCCGTACTTAGCCGGGCCGGGCAGCTAGTCAATTATAAATAAACAAATAACGTCTTATTAAAGCCTAAACAAATAATTAAAAATTGCTGTGAATGAAATTCAACAATATAAAATAGTTTTCTTCTAGACTTAAACAATAATCAGGGATCATTTTACACGCACTAAAAGGGATCATTTCACCTCAAACAACAAATTTGAAAACATCGATCAATATATAACCTTCAAATTCAACGTGCGTCGGTCACAGACCAGTAAACCTAAAGACGTCGCTTAGTCGGGCGACCCCCGCTGCCACACATACAGTGAATTCACTCTATGTTTGAGACACGCCCCCTTTACTAACTTCAGTCTGCGGACGGCGCTTGCGCAGGTAACATCGTTACAAAATGCATTATTGTTGCGTGAAATTGTGTGGAAAAATCACTAAAACTTCTGGTGTGCAAAAAGACGCTATATCATTTCACAGGTAAGCCGATTTTAATAAAATTACACAATAAAATACGTGAGTTTTTAAATAAAGTTGTGAGTAGACCGTGCTCGGGCTCGTTGATGTCTTTCAACCGAAGTCTCTTTCTATCCCGCTGCGAATAGTCGCTCCTTCCTTGTCTAGCATTAGTTGGTAAGGTGGGTAGTGCTGTCCATAGTATGTATTCGTTTAATATCGATAAGATAATTAACGGAGGATGCAATACATCGTAAGTAATTTAAAAATAGCAAAATATTACACATCACATGCTAAACATTTGTGCACAGTGCAGTTATTAAAATACTTAATGTCGTAAATGATCTTCTCAAGCTGGTGTTATAAAGTATTCAAAGCATGTTAGCTATAACGTGTATCCTATGTTAAAGGTTTCCTAAATGTCCAAACATAAAGGAAATGTGGATTAACGCTACAAGACGACTACCTGATTGGTTTTTATTCTATGCGTAACCTTTGTACAACGTATCGTTTAATAAACGCAAAATTAGAAACTAGGTATTTCAGAATCGAGGGTGGAATTCATTGTATTTGCTTCTATTTTAACATAATTATTTCAGATAAAGATAATTTATGAGTACTTAAAAAGACTAAGGTCCTACTCGTACTTATACATAAAAAGAAACATTTATGTTTGCTTTACATTTGGGCTCGCAATATATTATTGTATTTTAACGCGTGGTAACACAACTGCAGAGCAATAATTATTACTAAGAATACTTTATAGAATTCTATAAAGTATCGCATGTGTCCCATCACTACAGGCAGGCACTTGTTACGCGCGGCCTTGAATGCACCAATCACAGCGCACTTGACGTCCCCCGCGCTCCGCAAGTTTGGCAGCTTTGTTTTTAAGTAAAAATTAGGCTAAGCGGGGTCTTTAGGATATATGGTCTGTGGCGTCGGTATAAACATCGTTAAAATATATCTAAACCTCATTGTAAACCGACATTGAAACACAGTATCACAAAGGGAGGGACACGAAAAGCGCACAGTAAGACGGAGATACATCGACGAACTGCAAAGTGGCATTTGACATTTGTCGTGTTTTCTTGTCAACGTCGAACGAACGAAGTTACGTAATGTAATGTGCTAATGGGGCTTCTACACGAGCAACTTTTTTACGGCAATGTGTGGCCGGCAAGTATGTGCATCTTGCTCTAGCGTACAAAGTCAGCGTAAGACAGCAATAGTTGCCGGCCAGAAATTGCAGGAAAATGTGGCCCGTTTAGAAGCCCCATAATAGGGTGATAAGCATTTCGCGGTGATATCATTTTGTTTTTATACATATGCCCATATTTTTGTTTTCCGGTGAGCTAGGTAGGTATTTGTGGTCATAGTAAGAAATTATGTAAAATTGCATACCTTTTCAATGATACTGGTTTCAAGACTGTTGGTGATACACCCAATTTCCATACAAAAGTACCCATGATCCTTTAAGACATGTATACGTATTTTTTAAATATATAAAGTTGGTATGAAAAATACACTGAAAATAAAAAAATACATGGTAAACTCATACTTCCAAGGGCGTTCGTGAGTCGTGTACACACACCTATCACATATATTAAACATGTGGCGTGTCACCGCCAGTAAATGTTGCCGGTGTTTTTATATTCGTTGAACTACATACATCATTGGTTAATGGTAGATAGTTATTATTCAAATGACACTCGTGTGGGGTCGCCATGCAATTTCCGTTCTTAGTTAAGGTAAACATCAAAACAAGGTCGTTATCTATTTTCTGTTCAACAATTTATTATCTATTCTTTCATTAAGTCAGCTAACGCTTGGCGTATAACACTTTACCAACACAAATTACCAATATTGCAAGATTTTAAACGTCCTATTAACGTCCTATAAGCACACGGTGCGCTTGAAAAAGTACCGACTACTTGAAGAAAACCAAATACGTTTATTAAATCAATTAATGTTTCGTATTAAATGAACATTATCATCTAATCATAGTTTTGTAATGACTTAAATCAAGTGTGAGGTTTTTCTTACCCGTAGGTCTATTTGAGCATCGAAAGACTATATATATTATTGAAAACCGTATTTTAGATAGTTCATAAATGTAAAACAATAAATCTCTATGTATTCTTGGATTAAGTAATTATTACGAATATTACGTTTGATTTACTTATGTAGTGTACACAGTGTAAAAAAAAATCGCATAAAAACTTTTATCTTGGTATTCTCTTATCAGAACACGTTGCCTGTTATACCTTTGCTTGATCGGTTCACACCCCATTTTCAGTACACCCTGTATAGCCAGAGATACGTTGAAGACGTATATGTCCTTATCTATTATTTGATAATGACTATATAATATTACATGTTAGATAATATATATATATACATATATATATATATATATAGATTGATAAATCGCACAAGGGTTGCCTCGCGAAATTCAGGACCGAAGATGTGACTTAAAATGAATACTAAGTAAGTAATTCTTTTGTGTCTACTAACCCGCATATGTTACTCATAAGAATCGTGCATTAACTGATAGAATATGACACAGGAATAGGATAAATCGCTTTGGAGCAAAATGCACAAAACGCAAAATGTACACTAAACGCAAAATGTAACCAATAGCAAAATGTACAATTCGCACAATGTACCCTACGCATATTGTGAAGCACGCGGAACGTACACGAAGCAAAAAGTACATTCGCAAAATGTACATATCGTAAAATGCACACTACTCGCAAAATTCACATTACGCGAAACGTGCAATACGCAAATAGCCGCACACGCAAAATGTACATTTTGCGTTTTGTGCATTTTGCTCCGAAGCGAGATAAATAGGGATGCCTTCTCTTAGCCTGGACTGCTATGAGGTTGCCTGATTTGAAGAGGTCACCGAGTGGAGTAGAAAGAAAGAAAGAAAGAAAAACATTTATTTATGACAAACACATAACAACAGAGAAATACAAAAATAAGACGAACACTGTTTGTCACAAAAGGGCCACAACTCAGCATGATGAAGCTGGCAAAGCCAGCGCTGTTCTTCCGTTGTGGCCCAGGTGCGTGCCCCAGCTCGCCGACGAAGCGGCTACACTAGCCGTTTATCAATGTAACATAATTTAATTTCAATTTTTTTTGAGTAAATATACCCTCATCTACTATTTAATAAGTAGTCATATGAAATGAAAGGTTTTTTATATCTTTGTCATAGGGTGTTAGGCGGCCTAGGCTATACCTGCATACAAAATAGGTTGCCTAAGTTAAAGGTCGGGGTTTTCAAAGGAGATCCCGACTAAAAAGAAGCATGTTTGGCTACCCACGCCATGACAATGAAAAGTCAATCGAGTCTCCTTAAACAAGGTCATACTTTATCGAAACATGAAATTCTATTTTCAATTTTTTTATAGTTGCCTAAACTGTTGTCTTATGAAAATATTAGTTGAGTCGGAAGTGCCATAGACTATCCAATATTGAAAGGTGCACGATTATACACTCGAGAGCAAAAGTTTCGGGTCACTAGCATTTACTTCAATATCTTGAAAACGAATAAAGCTATCGTATTGAAATAAATTGGACCTTATAGACAATTTAATGTTACTAAAATAAAATGCATTACATTTACTACTGACCATTTATTTTATTATGTTTAAAACGACAAATTGAAAATGGCGTCATTTTGCTTGCAAAACCAAAACTACAAAAATATTGAACTTTTTATATTTACAAGTAGTTTTAACACAGTTTAGTACTTGGTTCGAGTAGCCCACGTGCTGTCTGGACTGCTGCAATGCGATTCGGCATGCTGTACACCAAGTTTCTGAAACACTGTTGGGGAATGTTCTCCCATTCCTCTACCAATGCATGCATGTTTCAAGTCACGAAGCGTAATTAAAGGAGGATCTCGTTGTCTTACACGTCGTCCGAGCTCGTCCCAGGCGTGCTCGATCGGGTTGAGGTCGGGGCTACGTGCTGGCCACACCATGGGACGAATATTCACCTCATCAAGGTAGTCTTGCACTACACGAGCAGTGTGGGGACGGGCGTTATCGTGCATAAAGATGGCATTCTCACCAAGTCTTGCCATAAATGGACCGACGTGCTCGTTGAGGATTTCATCCACGTATCTTACGCCATTAAGAGTACCGTTTTCGATCAGTACAAGCTCTGTTCGGCTTTCCGCAGAAATTCCAGCCCACACGAGTACCAAACCACCAACGTATGCCACCTTTTCTTCAATACAGGCTTGCATAAATCTTTCTCCTGGTCTTCTGTACACACCTTTGCCCTTCCGTCGTGTGTATACAGTATAAATTTTGATTCGTCCGAGAACCCGACATTTGACCTATTTTCAATCGTCCAATGCGAGTGTTCGCGTGCATAAATTCGTCTTGCTACGATGGTGCTACTTTATACGATGGTGCCTCCTCGAGTTTCGGACCATTTGCGGGTCTAAATGTTTTCAAATTACCTTGAGCAAGTCGCCGTCTTACCGTCCAAGCAGAAGGGTTGCTTCTACCAAGCCCTAAAAAAATATGAGTCAGTGCTGTTCCCGTAAGAAACCGATTTCGCAGCATAGAGTTGACTAGATATCGATCTTCCCGTGCCGTCGTACACCTGGGTCTGCCTGTTGTTGGTCTGCGTAGGTTCGAACCAGTTTCTAGAAACCGCTGGCGAACACGCTGAACTGTAGACAACGATACACCGACTATTCTTGCTGTTTCTCGCTGACTGCTCCCATTTTCCAGGATCGTGAGGATTCTCGTACATTCCTCAGGTGTGAGTGACATAATTACTACTTTAATAATGACTATTGGATACCTGGAAGATTTCTTATAAATACATTTTATGACGGAACAAAAACAAAAGCAAAAACATTTGCGAAAATTAGAAGTTCTGATTTGAAAAAAAAGGGATCATTATGTTTATAACTTTTTTAATGCCATTACTTCACGCCAACCAATAAGTTTTTATACGTGTAGCGAAGGATTATTAAATTGTCTATAAGGTTCAATTTATTTCAATACGATAGCTTTATTCGTTTTCAAGATATTGAAGTAAATGCTAGTGACCCGAAACTTTTCCTCTCGAGTGTAGTTTGATCTATGAAGTCCTAATACGCAGATTAAAGTCGACGAGTAGAAAAACCTATCTTATCTATGCTTTTCCAATAGGGATGAAATAATTCATAATAGTTAGCAAAACCCATACCAACCATCTAATTGTATCTCTATCGATTAATAATAGTACATTGTGATACAAGTGAGGTATGTTGATAATTACATCAGAGGCGAAATTGTTCACGCGAACCGCAGGTGAGCGTGATAAGGAAGCCGAGGATGTAATTATCAAAGTTCACGCGTATCAAACGACGTTTTTCAACACATTTTGCGAGGAAAAAATTATTTTCATAAGATGAAAATGTTATAGGCCTGCCAAATTATTTACTTTATATTAAGCAAATCATTAAGATGACAACAGGTTTTTACTCACAATTGCACATCGCCAAGAATTTCCAGTGGCGTCCATTCTAATTATCACTTTTCTAGTCACCACGAGTCAACATTTTTGATAATAACCAAACACGCATAAACAAATTTTACAAATATTTGTGAAATAAATAACCTATAATGGCGCCTAACAGTATTTTTTTCGTGTAGTTTGCGCAGTGTGGGCACAGAAATCTCTAAACAGCCGATACAAAATAAAATTATATTTTCGTTTTAAAAGTTATCTGTATTTAATTCATGTAAAATGCTATGAAAAGTGAATAGTTTTACTAAATTAAACGTTTCCATATCATATACAAAAATAAATAGTCAATTAATTAACAAAAAGGATTTTATTTGTTTAGTCGAGTAAGAATCCATTTACCGAAAATTTAAAAAAAAACTGTACATTCTGCACAACCCGTTTAGTTTAAGAATGCACCGTGTTCGTTACAATCGTGAAAAAAGTTTTTCAACACAATTGCTCGTAACGTACCTCTTATTGTGTCGCTTTTCGGCTCATAATCCTGGATATTAAAAACGCGTGTTTTATAACATTGCAACACTTATGTTATGGTTATATCCCGATTAAGTCACGTTGGCACCTTGCAGCAAGATATATGCATGAGCACGGTGCATTCTTAAATTAACCGGGTTGTACAGAATGTACAGCTTTTTTTTTAATTTTCGGCAAATGGATTCTTACTCGACTAAACAAATTAAATCTTTTTTGTTAATTAATTGACTATTTCTTTTTGTATATGATATGGAAACGTTTAATTTAGTAAAACTATTCACTTTTCATAACATTTTACATGAATTAAATACAGATAACTTTTAAAACGAAAATATAATTTTATTTTGTTTTGGCTGTTTAGAGATTTCTGTGCCCACACTGCGCAAACTTCACGGAAAAAATACTGTTGGGCGCCATTATAGGTTATTAAACAACTGTACCGATATTCGAAACCTAAGTATAATTGAGAGTGGCAACACTGTTCCTTCTGATCGGTCGTTTATTTACTATACCTGTCCCTTTCTACCGCGCACTACATCCGTCTCCCTCGCGCATTTCCCCTTCCACCCAAGGTAGTCGCTCACAGGGTGTGAGTGAATTTCGTGTTGAGTTGCGTGTTCATTGGCATACTGTTTTTCCAACTGGAAGGTCGTGTTAGCTAAACTGCTGGTAAGTTTTTTTTAATTATATCCCGGTTTAGCTACCTATATAGAAAAACAGTTTCTAACGGCTTTTGCCGTTCGATATATAAAGTGAATATTTAACTTGTCCCTTTGTATTAACTAGCAAATGGAAGATTTAAATCCAGACCCGGGAGCCATACAATATTTAGTGCTGGAACCTTTGCCGGCTAATAGCGAATCAGCTCCCCAGGAGCATTTCGCTATGGGTTCTGATCGTATTATGTCTCAACCGTGTCGCAAGCGCAACGCCTCGCCAACAGCTGGGCCTAGCAGTAAAAAGGCGGCTATATCTCAAAATGAGGGTGTATTAAATAGTTTGGTACAACAAGTGAGTCAGATCCAAGATGTATTGCGACAATTAACATCTAATATTTCACACGAATCAATGGTTCAAGATGAGGGCCCTTATGACGCTTATGCAGACGCGAATGATGAGATTTGCTTAGACACAAGTGGCGAACTATTCAAAGAGGAAACCGTTCCTTCCGCGCAGGAAGATTTCTCATTGAACGTTCACACAGTTTTAAAAGAACCCACCATGTTAGAGTCAGATGTCTCCCGCTTAAATAAACTAAAATCAATCCAGCATTTTGAAACTCAGAACTGGTCTGACGTCCGTTATTCGGAAACTCAAAAAAGATTTTGCTCGACCCCCGGGTTTACTGACTTTGAATGTAATGATGAAATTAAGCCCTATGATAAATTCAATCACCTAGGTGTTACTGAAAAGGGTTTTGCCGCTATTACGCAAGGGTTAATAAAACAACAGGAATCGGTAGAAAAAGGTATCAGATCTCTTTTGGCCTGGTTAAAAACTACCGATGTTGTTGATTTGGCTACCATAGAAGACAAAATTAAAGAAACCTTTTCAGACGAATTTCAAACCATTTCCAATGACCTGTTACAAATGACATGTGGTCACCGGGCTGACTTAATACAGCAGCGACGAGATGCGATTTTACGCTCCGTCAGAGACAAATACATTAAAGCAAGCCTTCGGAAAATACCCCCGACTTGTGAGTTCTTATTCAACCCACAAATGTTTTCATCGATAATTGAAAAATCAGGAGGTATGACCAAAATCTTTTGGCCATTGAAACCGAGTACTAGTAAAACGACTGGTACCCCTAGTTCTAACTCGGGCAAACAGCCAAAAACGTCTGCGCATGGCTATAATGACGGTAGTTTGCCCAGTACATCACAATATAATGTGAGACAAATGGCTCCAGCGCATGGACTGCCTTATTACCCATATATGATGCCTCCTGCGCAAGGAGTGCCACTTTATAACCAGTCAACCATGCCCGTGCCTTTTCGGCCCGCGCAGGGTCAGTCATTTCGGGCTAAGACCCCCCGTAATAGCAATATCAGGCATAATAGAGGAGGCTCGTCCAACAGGGGACGCTCAAAAGGAAAGTTCTGACTCACACTTCCGAGCAGGATGCCTACAAGATCATCTGGCAGTATGGGAGTCCTTACAGGCCCCCTTTCATATATTAAGAATCATAAAAGAGGGATACCGCATCCCATTCTCTGCAAAACCCCCACTAATCATGTCACAGTTAGCCAAGCACAATTTGGTCACAGTGCCTTACTCCAAGGAAATGGAGACACAAATACGGTCTCTGAAAGCTATGGGAGTCCTGGAGAGTGCGCAACTTTCCCCAAGTTTCCTGTCAAGTTTATTTCTCAGGAAGAAGGACGATGGTACATTTCGGCCTGTGTTCAATCTAAAACGCCTCAACAAATTCATTCATATAAGCAAATTCAGATTAATAAATCAACAAAAGGTGCCATCATTTCTCCAACCCAACGATTGGTTGACAAAAATAGACCTGTCCAACGCATATTTTCATGTACCGGTCGCACCGGGACACCGGAGGTTTTTGAGGCTAGTTTTCCAAAACGAACTACTGCAAATGACGGGTTTACCGATGGGATTAGCGACGGCGCCGAAAGTGTTTGCAACATTCACCAATTGGGTAGCCCAGCTCATGCGGAGCAAAGGTATACGCACTCTGATATACCTAGACGATTTCCTTCTTGCAAACCAACGTCAGGACACTCTGAAAATGCAAACAGATTACGTAATACACCTACTGAAATACTTGGGATGGCAAGTAAACTACAAGAAGTCAGTGTTACAGCCTCAGTCCCAAATAGAGTACTTAGGCATAGTGTGGGATCCTTTAAACAATGCCAAGTATTTGCCAACTCAGAAAATTCTGACGATCCAGAAAAAAGTTCATTTAGCCCTCAGGGTGAAAGCACTATCTCTAAGAGAACTACAAAGCCTAACAGGAGTGCTAAATTTTGCAAGCATCGTTGTACAATACGGACGCCTACGCTTCCGAAAATTATTAGAATTCTCCAACAAAATCCTAAACGAGGACCCCTTAAAAGTACAAACTTTACCGGCGGATACATGGACGGATCTAATGTGGTGGAGCCGTCACTGTCAATTTCACTCCCCGTTACACTCCCAAAGTGTCAAACATTATCTGTCAACGGATGCGTCAGGCAAAGGTTGGGGCGCGCAAATAGACAACATTCAGTTGAGCGGCTTGTGGAGACCGCAGGAGCTAGGGTTACACTCGAACATGAAAGAGATGTTAGCGATACTGGAAGTGCTAAAAAGTCAGTACCAACTTCTGGCAGACACCACAGTCTCCATACAATCCGACAACAGAACGGTTCTTGCCTATCTGCGGAACGAAGGGGGGACGAAATCGGAGGCATTGATGGACCTAACATATCAAGTATTCCATATACCTACTTCAGACTTACAATATACAACTCAATGTACACCACATACCAGGCAAGTACAACACGGAAGCAGACCATCTGTCGCGAGGGTCGGCACACCCAGAGTGGCATCTCCTGCCAAGCATAACAAAGACTATTTTCGACAAGTGGGGAGTCCCACTAATAGACCTCTTTGCCTCGCAAAGAGCCCATGTTGTGAAACGATACGTAACACTGGATGCGACGGACGAGAACGCGGAATTTGTGGATGCGTTCTCCCAACAATGGACATACAAACTGGCGTGGATATTCCCACCGCCGTTCCTAATACCAAGAGTCCTGTCACACCTAAACAACGCAAAAGGCATATATCTGCTCATAGCTCCTCGCTGGGAGAAAGCCTTTTGGAGGCCCGACTTGAAAAGCCGAGCAATAGCAGCACCCTTCACAGTGTACAACATATCACAAGTGCTAATCGACACGAACACAAACAAACGTCCAGCGAGAGCAGAAGACCTGCACCTCGAGATATGGAAATGTGGGGGTGGAGCAAAACACTATCCACATGGACACCCGAACAGCTGGAGCTACTCGAGTCGAGCTGGAGGGACTCTACAAAAAGGTCCTACAATGCAGCCTGGCGGCGATGGTGCACATGGTGCTCACAAAACAAGGTGAGTTGTCATACTCCTTCGGGTTCAGACCTAGCTAAGTTCTTGTCAGACCTCTATCTGGAATCCCAACTAGCCTGTAACACTATATTGTTTCATAGATCTGTGGTTGCAACTCTATGTAACCCTGATAGTCGGGATACCCTTAGTACACACCCCCTCGTGATTTGGATCTTGAAATCAGTAGCTAATAAAAATCCCAAAACACCCAAGCCTCCCATCTGGGATGTGGACATTCTTTCAAATTGGCTCACGCAAAACTTTAACAGCGATACTACTCTGTTTGATTGCTCACGAAGAACGGCATGTATTCTTTTATTATGCTCAGGGCGGAGAGTACATGATTTGACCCTTCTGTCCATTGAACCAAAGCATTTCACAATGTCAGATAATGAAATAATATTCTGGCCTCTGTTTGGCTCTAAAACAGATAGCTACAACTATAGACAGTCAGGGTGGAAACTGAGTTCTAACCCTGAAGATCAGTCAATAGATCCAGTCATCTGGGTTAAATCTCTCATCAAAATGTCAAAGGACAGGAGGGATACTTGCAAATGTGACAACCTCTTTCTAACTATACGTGGGCCTCCTAAAAAAGCATCCAGAACTGTGATTGCTAACTGGGTTAAATCCTTACTACAGGATGCCGGCATCACAACCTCAGCGGGCAGTATCAGGTCAGCTGTAGCTTCTAAAAATTGGATCAATAATTTCACCCTGGAGGACATACTTGCACGAGGGAATTGGAGATCAGGACAAACTTTTTCAAGATTCTACAGGAAAGAAGTTACTAATCAACAGAATATTGATTCAGTTCAAAACTTATTTCTACCGGTTGATTAGGTAAATACATATGTAATATTATAAACAATAATTTCACAGTAATTATAATATATGATTACCTATTGTATGATAGGCAAGTGTCTTGTCATTCATCAGATAATCTAACATAATTGTTAAGCTTTGTATCAGTACTATTTATACATGTAACATGTGAATTCACTCACAGGCATGAAATGTATATAAGATTTCAGTAAGAATAGATAATTATAAATCATGAACTTGAAATAAAAAATATTCTTAGTAATGGTTAGTTTACATACTAATTAAATATGGAAATAGTGAAGTTTGTATAAGGGCACTATAATAAATGTGTCAATAAAAACAAATCCATCATTGAAAGATTTTTATTATTATAACCCAAACACTATGTTTATTAAATTGGTGACTGCTAACTTCTTCAATTGCAGCCTCCTACTTCATATACGTGGAATCCTTGCAGGTTATATAGAATTGGTCTAGGTTAAACTGGCCAGCTTATTTCACCTATCAAACTTTTAGCTCACTTTTGAAAGTTTCCTTGTAAATAAATTAACTTCTTTTAGTAGTCATCCATCACTATACTTTAATACATGAAAGAGATTAAGATTTTAAATAGAATCATATCTCTAGCTCCCTCAACACAATTGCAATTTGGCACTTGCATAATGGCATAGATATTACAAATAATCACATTGGCATCCTAACCTTCCACCAGGCGATAACAAACACGTCTCAATTATACTTAGGTTTCGAATATCGGTACAGTTGTTTAATGACGGCGTTTTACATAAAAATAAAACGCTAATTAAATAACTTACCATATTCGAAACCTAAAGTTTTAAAATCTGCCTGGTATTAATATAAATAAAATTGAGACAATGAACACGCAACGCAACACGAAATTCACTCACACCCTGTGAGCGACTACCTTGGGTGGAAGGGGAAATGCGCGAGGGAGACGGATGTAGTGCGCGGTAGAAAGGGACAGGTATAGTAAATAAACGACCGATCAGAAGGAACAGTGTTGCCACTCTCAATTATACTTAGGTTTCGAATATGGTAAGTTATTTAATTAGCGTTTTATTTTTATGTAAAACGCCGTCATTTATTTCACAAATATTTGTAAAATTTGTTTATGCGTGTTTGGTTATTATCAAAAATGTTGACTCGTGGTGACTAGAAAAGTGATAAATAGAATGGACGCCACTGGAAATTCTTGGCGATGTGCAATTGTGAGTAAAAAAACTGTTGTCATCTTAATGATTTGCTTAATGTAAAGTAAATAATTTGGCAGGCCTATAACATTTTCATCTTGTAAAAATGATTTTTTCCTCGCAAAATGTGTTGAAAAACGTCGTATGATACGCGTGAGCTTAGATAATTACATCCTCGGCTTCCTTATCACGCTCACCTGCTGTTCGCGTGAACAATTTCGCCTCTGACGTAATCAACATACCTGACTTGTATCAGAATGTACTATTACTTACCTTACATAACATCAGAAACCACGTTCAAGCGTCGATTGAGAAACTTTCTATTGGAAAAATCAATGTATTATAGAAGTGATTTTTTTGACATAACCGCATAATTTTTATTTATTGTTTTTGATATCATTGAATTATTATAATATTATGTACCTACTGACGATCCTTTTAGGTGAACTTTGAAAGCTATGATATGAATTTAAATTAAGTGGACATAGTTATATTTCAAGTGTTTGTCATTATTCTTGTAATTATTTTTATTGAATGTTATTGTATGTTATTGACGATCACAATAGGGATTCTTTTAAATTGTCATGTAATTTATAATGCAATCTTATATTGTGAGTAAATAAATGAATATGAATATACGAATACTACCTAGAAAATAGCAATATGTAATTCATGCTGACAGAGTATCGTAGTTTGATATAAGTAGCTAATCTTTTTACATTTCAGTACGTTTTCAGTCATTAAAAATAATTAGGACTATTTCATACGAGAAAGGAACTGCTGGACCTAAGGATCTCTAAACCATTGACACGAAATGAAAAGTACTGTTAATGGCCAGTGTCCATTAAACCCATCACGGTTCCGAAAACAAATGCTTATTTTGAATGGAGGGTTACATATATTACCTGGTTGTTTACTTTTGCTACCATTCGAAGAAATGACTAAAACCCATGGTGCAAAGAAAAATTTATCTCCGTGGATTTTAAAGAGTAAGAATTATACATAAGGCCTTAAGTGTTTTGTCACTGGGTGACAGTAACACACGATTTCTTTTTCAGAGAACAAGGTTCAAGCAGCTAAAGTAACTCCAGTAAGAAAACCAGTTACATTACAAGAATCATTAAGACCAATCCTAATAATCGGCCAAGCGTTTGGTTTAATTCCCGTGGTTGGGTTGTACAGGAAGAAAGAAACTAACTTGAGGTGAGTTTAAACCAATTTTACAGATGATATTTAAACGAACCAAGTAAATACGGGCATGTTACCATACACTAGTGTTTATAAAAAAATATGTATGTTGCTAATTATCTAGCCATCCGTGTATATATTGTTATATTACTCACCAACCTTTGTTCAAGGGCACGAAAACGTGCCATAGCCTATTGTACTATGACGATTAATAACTGTACATACCCATATGTACATATCTTATCATATTGCGAACATCTTTTCCACATGACTATTTCTCTTGACAGAGTTTCCGTGAGAGTAAAAAAGGCCAAGTCTTGATTGCCAAGTCACGTAATTTTATTTAGCTAGCAAATATAGTTTAATGAGCATACCTGAGACTTGGAACTACGAAATATATCACAACTTTTTACGGTGGAAGAGTTTCGAGACTTGGGGACCGATTTTTGACTTCCGTGTCCGTGCGCTTGTATTCAAAAGGGAGCGGTAGAAAATAATCGCATAGGTACGAAAATTTGTAACGATTCTTTTAGCACGCACCCAACAGGTATTTTTGAAAGTCATCACTCGAAAGCTACTGATTTGGTTACTAATATTTTTGCGTTTCGTTTTACGCAGAGAGTTGATAAGTACTGGTTATTAAAATTTGTATTCTATACATGGAGTAAGAGACATGGAATAAAAATAATACACCATTTATGTTTATTTTCATTTCATTCATCATTATAGCAAAAATATTAGTGTTTTTTTTATGTATTATGCGTTTCATACCGGAAAAAACTAAGAGCGTAGTAAATGCTAGTAAACGAAACGTTTAGTTATAAACGCAATACATATGATACAATTTGTCACACCAACGTTCTATAGTTAGCACAAGACAGCAATACATACCTATCATTCTAAGTATAGGAACTCGTTGTTAATTATTGCCAGGCCTTTATATATCACGCTATCACGTCTCTTTTTAAGCCCGTGCAAAGAGAGACGGACGGATATCTACCTTTAGAAAAATCCCGCCTAAACACTACGATCGTTGTTTTAGGCCATAAAATTCGGCAGAAAAATTAATTAAAATATATTTTAATCGTACACCAGCCAATCACATAGCAATGATAATTGTCAGTCGAAAATTAAATGCAAGGAAGTCTCCAAACTGTACGCACTTACTTTCTACGTCAATACCACTCGTTGATAGGGTTCCGTAGCCAAATGGCAAAAAACGGAGACCCTTATGGTTTCGTCATGTCTGTCTGTCTACCCGTCCGTATGTCACAGGCATTTTACTCGAAAACTATAAGGTGTATTTGGATAATTTTGAGGATAGATGTATTTTGTTAGCCGCTACATAGTTTTGAAACAGAATGACTACAAAAATATTTTTTAGGGGTGCATATATAAAACTGAAAGTCAAAAAAACATTTTTCATTGCAAGCCCACAGTGTGGCACATCAATCGATAGGCCTTTCAAAATAAATATAAGGCTTCAAAGCATTTTTTTTATTAAGTGAATAGAATCGGAGATAATCGCACCGAAAGTCATTAAAATTGTGTCCCCCCCCCCCCTCTAATTTTTAAAATTGTTTTGAACAAGATCGGTTCAAAGGTTTTCGAGATATTTTTTTAAAGAAAAGGGCGTAAGTGCCATAAGATTTCAGTAACGATACGACCATTTTAATAGGCACGGAACCCTCGTTGTGCGTGGTCCGATACGCACTTGGCCGCTTTTATTCAATTTTCCATCGCTGGTATTTCAAAAATAGCATTTCATCGTATTTGACGTTTTCGAGTGAAAGAGTCGAGCGCTCAAAAGTCAAAAATCGGTCCCTTGGCCCCTTTTTTACATAGAAGTTTTTTATGAGGTAGAATGTTTCCTTTTATTTATTAGCAGGAAATAGTGACATTATTTTCAGGCCTGGTTTTATAAACATGCGTCTAGACCAAATGTCAGATCTAATTTTAGTAACTCAGCACTTACATGTTTTTGCATAACTTGCCGACATAAGAGTCCGCAGTAAGCTCGATTCTCCATACAAACGTAGTTACGCTCTCATTTTAAAACTACGTGTTGGATTGTAACGAAACTTTGCATGTACAATGAAATGAGGTATATCTATGTCTGAAATTAGTTTCTGTAGCTTCAGAGACCATAATAAAAAAAATACAGCGAATTTAAGTTTTTCATACAAAACTAGTTTTTGCTGTTTTTAGTTTGTTTTATAAATTGGAACCATATAAACTAATTACAGACATAGATATACCTCATGTCATTTTATATGCAAAGTTTCGTCACAATCCAACACGTAGTTTTAAAATGAGAGCGTAACTACGTTTGTATGGGAAGGTGAAATTCGGCCGAGCTTACTGCGGCCTCTATTTACAATAATTAAATGTAAATACCGAGTACTTTTGGCACTTTTTGGGAGAGACGTATGTCCCAAAGTAGACAGATAGCTGATATGATGATAACATTTTTTTTTAGATTTCATTGGATTTCATGGCGGTGCTTCTATTCAACAATATTATTAGTCGGCCAAATATGTATGTGTATTATGTGTTTCAACAAAATGTTCTGCGTAGAGACTACTCTTCAGTCTGCATGTAGGTAATCAATGCCTGCTCTTTCATGTATTTTAATTACATTTACATATTAATGAATGTAAATTTATTTTCGCATCGTGTGCAAAACCTTTTTTGCATAATTGTTGACAAAAACTCAAGGAAATAAGAAGTAAAAATATAATGATTTTTGATTTTTGAATATAATATATATATATATATATTTACATATAATACATACACGTTATATTTACACACCTTGAAGAGTATAAACATTTATATGTATATATAAACTTTGGGAACTGTGCAGTGTGTTAACAGGTTACCAACATTTATTGTTCAAGAAATGTGGGGCTCTGGCATGTGAACAAAACTGGTCATACTCAAGGCAAAGACGGTTTAATAGCGATTTTTGTTAAGTTCATTATAAAATGTTTTTCTAAGTTACTTTATTCAAGAATCCTAGAAATTTTTCACCCGGAAGTAAGAATATAGATTTAAATGACGAATTTATAGTTTTTTTGTATTACATTTATTATTATAAAATTTATCAATGAAACAATGAAATAAATGAATTTTTAAGTAGGCCGGAATTTTCCATCAAATCTACTATACCCCCGAATCATTCAAGTCCACTAATTCTACTAAATGTGTTGCCGTAATGGCACTTTTACAAATCAATATTCTACCAGCGTTTCTGAAAAAGAAGACCCCTGTAAGGAAGAAACGCCGAAAAAAACTCAACAGTCAGTAATTTTTTGCCAAAAATAGTTCATTACAATGATAGTTCTTAACCTACTTAAAATAAGTCAAACTAAATATGAATACAAAGAAAAAAAATCATCATAATGCGTTGTTCTACAAGAACACATGTCCGAATAAGCTTTATGAATGATTAAGCTAGTTTTTTTCAAGTAATTTTTAAGAGCTGGATAGGGTAGAGCCAAAATTTCATCAGTTAATTTATTATAAAAATGGACACGTTGACCCAAAAATACTTGTATAATTTGCGAACACAAAACTTTTTTGTGGCTATTTTATTTTTATTAAGTGTATTAAAATTATGGGTATCAGATTTTTTACAGAATGAAGCTATGTTCTTAATGACACAAACAATATTTTCATTAATGTATTGGGACGATACTGTTAAAATGCTCATTTCTTTAAAGAGTTCTGTCACTGATTCTCTTGCTCTCCGGTTATTTATAGAACGAATGTCTCTTTTTGGCAATACAAAGATTGTCTGTATGTCAGCTGTTTTCCCCAAACCAGAACCCTACCCTATCATGTCATCAAGAACATTTTTTTAATGATTTGTGATATTTTAGTTTCATACATACATACATACATACATACATTCACGCCTTTATTCCCAAAAGGGGTAGGCAGAGCACATGAAACGGATGTTCCAGTGCCACTTTTAGCATAAAGGTGGGGATCGACTAAATGTGATATATATGTGTGTGTGTGTGTGTGATAGGTGTGTGTGTGTGTTTAGTTTCATTTTGTCTGAAAATCCGGAATTTTCCATCAATCTACTGTACCCGGGATCATATTTACATTCCATTAAATCTACTAAATGTGTTGCCATTAAAATAAAGCTCTTGGCCATAAAATGCCCGAAAGTCATTAATGTACCTATTAGTAACTATAAAGTTAAATGTAATGCATTGCTTAAATTAATACCCGGTATCGTGATTAAATTCCATTAAATCTACTAATTGTAATAAGTGTGTTGCCATTAACAGTAAGCATAAGCAGTGTAAGCATTACATCAAAAAAAAAATAATGTATTGGTAATTTGAAACATAAAATTTAATTGTCTAAATAAACAGAAAAAAAACAGCTTTTATTGTTCATTAAAAAAAAAGAATGTTTCCATTCTTACTAACGAAAATGTATGTAATAACTTAGAAAAGTTGAAAACCACTCGACATTTTCATTTCATAGTTTAATATCTTAAAACCGGATGAACTGATTTTATGGAAACATAGGTAGCTAAGAACCATCTCGCCCAGTCACTTTTGTTAAAAAAATCCGAAGAAAATCGGTCCATTCGTTTAGGAGCTACGATGCCAGAGACGCTCACACAGATACACAGACACGTCAAACTTATAAAACCCCTCGTTTTGTGTCGGGGGTTAAAAATTAATGAACTATCACTGCACAGTTTAAAATGTGTACTTAACTGTTTTTGTATAGATAGCATGTATATTTTACACATTTGCGATTGAGGAAAGTCGAACTATGTAAAATAAAGAGGAATAAGTAAGCATCTTACTAATGTCATCCTTTCAGCGCAAGTTATTTTCTACGGAACAACGTGCATTACAATATTGATGTTCCTACAAGTTTCTTCAAAATGGCCGAAGTTAGTAAAGCACGCAATTCAAACAGAGGACTTAGATCCCGACTACGACTCGAGACTAACATTGAAATGTTACACAACATGCGCCGCAGTACTTTTTTTAGCAATTCGTAAGTATTTCTAACATTATTAATAAAGTTATGTAACGCAATGACACCACTGACGGAAAAGGACCACTGATCGACATTGTTTTATGTGAACCAAGAAAATAAGAGTAGGAAACTGATTTCTGACTAAGACAATTCTGTGTCAAAGACCATACCTTATTATCCAATGACACTTGACATAGACATAGATTTGCCATTTTGTTCGATAATGGTGGCGAAATTGAGTGTGGATAGTGTTCTTGTCAAAACAACGCCTTTTTTAGAGGAATCTTTAAGGAAGTGAGTACATTTCTTTCTTGTCCATTACAGTACGGACAAGTTACATAAATGTAAGGAAACGAAGTAGAGTTTTTATGAGTTATCGCGTCATCGAGTAATGGGATTGATTTGTTCCGACAAAATCGAAAAAGTTCTCCAAAGTTACGTACGTAACCACAGAATAGATAATAGTACGTAACTGAGTCACAGAATAAGTAATAGTACAAGTACAGAAATTGCACTTCCTAGCAAAAACGACGTTTAGGCATAAGAAACGTGCCTACTCTGTGCATCTCTATCTATCGTATAACTTGTATTCATTCACACACGGCACGTGTAGAGCTAGGGCTGTCACGCCAAGAATACATCAATGAAGGCAAAAAATGCTCACCAGATGCCGCTTGAGTAAAGTGAACCGATATTAATTTAGTACATGCTACTTCACATACAATGTATGTCAGTGTCATTATGAATAATACCACACATAATATTGATCTGCCACTTCTCTATTCTCTATTTACTAATTCTATTTAACTTCTGAAGTTTTAATTCGTAAGTTAATTCACAAGTAAGTTCATAAAACATAGGTACCTACGGTTTTATTTAGATAAGTACCTACTCTGTTTAGGATTCCGTAGGTACTTTTATAGAAACATTTTTAAGAGTATATATAGCTCAAAAACTTTGCGTTTTCACTGGAAAAGTGCTCTTTACACAAAACGACGTGACTGCCACGATTTTCCTATAACAATACGTTTTTCTATATTAGAATCGGAAAGGTAGACAATATTTGGTAAAGTGCTGCATATAGGTTAGGAAAGGGATAGACAACAGACAAGACACACTTGTTTAATAAAGATATTTTAATTACAACCGAGCAGCTGTGGCGGTTTGTTGTTTTCAACATGTTTAAAAAAAATATCTTACTTATAAAATAACACGTCATTACCTAGGTGCGCGCGCGCAGTCGCGTTCAAGTCAGCGGCGGCGGCAGGTCACAACACGCACGTGTGCTCGCTCGCGCGGTGCCGGCCCTCGACTGACTTGGGACCTGAGGTTCCGCGAGCGCTAGGTTATTAACACGCCGCGCCCCGCCCATTGCAAGCCCCCTGACTGAGTTATCTATTTATTAATAAATTCAAAAACTATGTGCAGTGTAAACTTATTTCGATAGCTAATAAATATAGCATAAATTTAGTATTGAGTGCTAACACAAGACTAAATTTATGACAATGCATTCTCAATGTATTATTCTCGTTAAATATATTTTTTGACATTAGACTGTTTTTCTAGAAAAACATTCTAATCTAGTATTTTTTATATAAAATTTACTTTATTTAATGTCTATTTTTAATGTTTAGTAAATTGCTCTAAGAAATTTTCTAACTGACGATTTGAAAGTGCTTGTTACTAGGCCTACTTGAATAAAGATTATTTTAATACAGTTGCTCAAAAAGTGGTACTTTTTGTGGCTGCGTAGCGTACGAGAAGCTCAATTTCTCGAACTAGTGCTTTTTACTTTTTAGTTCCAAACTATACTTTCGAAACGCAGTAATTTTATATTAGATTTTTTACCCGATGGCGCTGATTCCAATAGTATGTTGTCACTGTCAGTGTCATTTGTAAAGTATGGGTTCGTTCAAAAATAACTTCGAAGCAAGCATATTTTATCGCAATGATATATTAATTTATTATTTTTCGCAATTGTATTAAAAAACGTCGTTTACAACACGTGTGAAATGTCTTTTACCACTCGTACCGAGTCTTGCCACTCGCTTTCAGCTCGTGGCAAGATACCTCGGTACTAGTGGTAAAAAGACATTCTTTTCACACTAGTTGTAAAATGTACTATTTTGAGTTTGAGTTCAAAACTGTTTACCGCTGCACTGGGGGGTGGTTTTCAATACTCTAGACTGGAGAAGGCTAGGCATCAACATCAACGGCGAGTACCTACATCTGACGGTGAGTGGCGACACCGCAGGCCCCTAATCTCCAGAGGGCGAGCCCTCGAGAGTGATCTGGCCCTCACCTCTGTGCTTGCCTTAACCGGCCGGCTAGAGTGGAGTAGCAAGAGCGGAACCTATGCTCTAGGTTGAAAGTGTAAATGTCATAACGCCGGCAGCCCTTGAACGGATTACCGGGATCTGGCGGACCGCAGACTCACGTCTCGACAACCTCACAGCCACTCATACGTGTAGCTCCATTGTCGAACTGTTTGAGTGTCGAATTTTGGACTTGGATTGGAATTGGACAATTTACGCTCGAAGTTGTAGACGATTACGAGTATGTATACCTAAGACAGACTGTCCAGTTTAGTAGCGCAGTTTCAAGTGATAATGTGGACACGCTGGACAAAAGCACCAATTTTTTTTCAGGTACTTGTTAGGTCCATAGCTTTAAGTTTTTGATAGGAACCAACTCTCCGTCGGGCTTTTTTTTGGCGGCCATATTAATTTAAGTTAATTATTAATATCTCGAGTAGGCACTTAGAATCACTACATATTTGGGGTCATGGAATTCAACTAGATAAGTATTTTACCGACATACACTTCATATAAATGTAAATTTGGTGCTTTTGTCCAGCGTGTCCACATTTACGACAATTTGTTCGGGCGCTCTGAGGGGCTTAGGTGTCAAAGCGGACCCCGGGCTCCTTTAGGGGCATTACCGGGAATAACGCTAGGAGGATGATGACTCTGAGGGGCTACCGCGAAACGAAAACGAACTTCGTTCGTGTATCTCCGTCTTTGTCGCTCGAACGAGCAAGCAAGTGCAAGTGTGGGCAAGTTTTCGTTTCGCGGTAGCCCCTCTGCCCCACTAGTTAGGTAGGTACAACTTTGAGAAAGAGTTCAATGGTCGAAACCGGCTGGGCGCGATCGGGAAGCTACGACACATCGTTTCGTCCAATATTTCGCGGTGTCTCAAGACGAGTCTTTGAACTGTTTGTGTTGCTACTGACATGCGGAAGGAAAGTGTGGCTATAGACTGAAGACCAGTACGCCTAGCTCAACTTGCTGACAAGCCGCTTGTCGCGCGACTGAGCGTCCCCTGTCACACTCGCACCGTGCAAATTAGAACGAGGGCGGTAGATCCTTCTCGACTCGCGTCGCGGTGCGGCGTCAGTTGTGCTAGCCCCCCTGGTATAAAGGTCGCGGGAGTCCGCGGAATGCGGGTGGCGCAGGACCGGTCATGGTGGCACTCTTTGAAGGAGTTCTATGTCCAGCAGTGGACGTCTTTCGGCTGATATGGTAATCTAATTGAGTATTACATTTTACATTTATTTTGATTGCGGAGTGGTGACAATAACATGATACATACATAACTACGACTTAGAAAAGTTGTAAAACCCCCGACATTTTCATTTTTAAGTCCAATATCTCAAAAACGACTCAACAGATTTTCATGAAACATGGCTAAGAACACTCTGGATAAAAATATATATGACACAAAAAAAACCGCATTCAAATCGGTCCATCAACTTCAATTCAAATCAACACTACTTATTTTGTTTTAGTGGAACATATATTTTCTTTGGTATATGCAGTAAGTGAAGCGATGGAGTGTTACGCACATACAAGTATTTACGAAGGTTTCGTGAGGGTATCATACCCATGGGTGTATAACTTTATACCATATTCTACTCCACTGGGCATAATAACGCAGGTAATTAGTTAGAACATAAGTAATAAGTTCACAATCATCATAAGGCTATACGATTTTGACAAACTTCGAATTGTCACAGGATATGATCTACTTACTTTGTTCAACTTTTACTTACCTTTATTACTAAGTATGTACAATACTAAGTAAACCAGAAAGCTGGTACTATGACGTCTATGACCAGCTTTCCGATTTATTCAGAATTGTACACAGTCATATTTATGATTCGCGTCTCTCCTGTTGATGTTCAGAATTTAAGCACATAGGCCAAATCTTCGGTTAAACTCATAATCCACAAAAAACTGTGTTTCTTATTTTACATTTTTTAAATGTTAGGTATCAAAACATAACTAACTAACATGCAATGCACGTAAACTATAAACAATGTCTACAGGAAAGACGTATCATATTTTTTAATACTCTTTCGAAAGACGATTTGCAAGATTTTATTTTATTTACATATTTCAAGCATAGACGAATTATCATAATAGATAAATGTATAGAGCCTAACAATAAACGTTTCGTGATTTTAACGGTTGAACTTAAGAGGTTGTTAAAGAAGACTTAAAATGTAATGCCATCATTCAGCGCCATCTTTTTCTCCCGTAAAAACCACGACACGAAACATTACATTAAATAAATTTATAATAAGTGTCATCTAGTACACGCATTTTTTCGTCAACTAATCAATAAGATGAATCAAATGAGAGAAATATATTTTGAGTAGGCAGTTTAGAAGTTGCTATGACCGCCTTCTGTCCCACCCTTAGACCAGCTATACAAATGTAAAAAAAATAACTTTGGACATGGGAAATTTGGCCTTGCAGGATTTGACCTACGCAACGTTGGTAACTGGAAGATAAACAAAAGCTTGTTTAAACAATATTTGTTTTTGTTGGCAAATAATGTTTTATCAGGTTCATGACGCAACTTTTTTTATATTTTTCAGTTTCTGCATTTGCAGGCAACATTTATATGGAACTTTTCGGATCTCTTCGTGATCTGTTTGAGCTACTACCTAACGTCACGTTTGGACAATGTTAATCAACGATTATTGATAGCACAAGGCAAGGTAAAATAGTTGTATTGATATTTATTTATCGTTTGTAGTAAATAAGTAAATTCTTGTATACTAGTAAGTAAAGTTTGAAACGAAAACGTTCTTAGAGCCCTTTCTAGGATATAGCTTCTATGAACGTCCCGCAGTTGGCATGTCAGACTTTTGACAGGTTAGCAAATTAACCTTCCGTTTAAAATAAATGCTCTAACGTGACAAAAATGTGTCCATAATATGTATATGAAATTCAAATACCATGTCCTACAATGTTCAGAGCGATCTCATTGCAAATACATTTGGTATGTCATTATATAGCCACAATTAAAATAACATAGAAATAATTTCTCCAGTTTGTAATTCCTTTTTCCTTTCAAGTAATGAAAGGGACTACGTATTCGAGTACATCTGTACTCGGTGTACTCGTCGTCTGTACTACGTTGGCCCACGCTCTATATCTATAGAGCGTGGGCCAACGTAGCGTCTTGTTTTTAGAGATAACTACTATTTAACCAATTTCGATATATGGTCTTATTTTGAATCTAAAATGAAAATTTAACCATTTCAAATTAGAAGTAGTAAAAACTATTTCAGAATGTACGTCAAGAAAATTGATTCGATACAGTCTTGTGTCTCAATTGCCGATGACAATCGAGAATACTAAGGGTTATATTTCTTCGCAACTCTAAGGTGACGTTAGCGCCGCGATATGACATGTTTGTTTACCGAGCTCTTCCGAGCTCTTATTGACGTTTAACATTTTTCGAGAATATTACATGACATAAATTAATAAGACAGTGATATAATTATTTATTTCTTATTGGATGTTGCTATAGTGCTGAGTGCTTCCCATTTGTTCCATGGTACTGTGACGTCGTAGAACAGAATGAGAAATTAATGTGCTAATTGTTTCATGGAACAGGCTTCAAGTTTATCATTAGTTCTATGGAACTGATATGCCTTGGAACAAAATGATAAGGCAGATTCGCATGTTGTGCTAAAGAATATATGGGAATAGTATTTATTTATTTCTTCCACAGTACCGTCATTTACAACTAAAATCCAACACTGTCTTTAAGGTTATCTATACTATTAAGAACTCTTTACTTTATCGCTATTTACTGGCCACTTGAAATCAGTGACAACTAATCTGGGCAATAAGACATGACATATTCAGTGAAATAATGTGTTAAAAATGGAGATTCATCAGCCCAGGTCGGAGGGAAGTTGTATTTTCAATTTCGATGATATAATATTAGAAAAACGTTGACTTGGACAAGTTCTGAAACTGAACTCGAAGGAGTACCTTCACGTTAATAATAATAAAAAGACGTCGACATGGCGATGTAGTAAATACGCCAAAACAAAATGTGTCGGGGGTTATTTATTTATTTATTTATTTCTCAGGTGAGACGAGACACCGAGTACTCATAAGTCCACTTATCAGTCTGATTATCATTATTTTAGGATATGAAGCAAATACTCAAATACAAAGAACATAAATCAGATGGCATGCTGAATGAGAAAAGACTCGTAGCGAAAAAAAATATGTGTGGTGAGGAGGCAGTTCTAGGCCAAGACACCGTTCCTGCAGTGTACAAAAAAGTGGTATCGTCTTTCGAAGACGCAAGCACGGATTTTGTAGCGAATATACCATCAAATGAGTTCAACGGTTTATCGGCATGTAAATAAACACTTCGAAGTGAAAGCGTCGTCTATAAAAAGCTTGGCAAATTCGTCGTTTATAAAAAAATGGGTATGCAGTGTGCGGGCGGCGGGGCTGTCAGTCACGAGCGTCAGTCGCCCGCCGTCGCGGTTGGCGGTAACATGTGTACATGAGCACGGCCGCTTTTAACAAAACACACACGAGATTGCTACGCAACGATGAGTCCGCCGGTAGGCAAAGTTATTGGATGTCAAGCCAAACAAATTCTATATAATGTTTATAGCCATATTAAAAAAAACTTAAGGAAGATCCAACTTCAATGGCGACGATAAATATACTTATACAGATAAATACAGATACATAAATACGTACTAAACATCCATGTCTCATGATGCCTACAAATTGTGCAGAGTTCAAAAGAATTCCACCTTCTTTCCTGAATTTTTTGAAGAAGTTACATGAGGATGCAACTTACCAAAAAACGCATGCACGAAAAATATTAACAGCGTCAAATATAAATTAACCAGACGCAAAACAAAATATGTAAGCAGAGACTGCTACATTCATCATCATCATCATCATCAGCCTATATACGTCTCACTGCTGGGCACAGGCCTCCTCTCATGTATGAGAGGGAACGGGCAGTAGTCCCCACGCATGTGACTGCTACATTGAACAAGCACAATTAGAGCTCATTTCAGATCAAATAAGTGTACCCCTTTTTATGAACAAATTGTTTTATTTAACCAAATCATTTTGTTTCCATTTCCATCGCATGTGTTGTGTTCTGATTTTCTGCTAAGTAATGCAATTCGAATTAGAAATAGAAGAATTTCGTCGGTACAAAAGGGAGTGAGAGAGAGAATGGCGAAAGCAGAAATTAATAAACTTCGGCATGGAAATTCTAATCGCGGTAAGAGAAAAAAACATTCAATATACTTAAATAATCGTCAAAATTGTACAGGATGCCTCATCGATCATGGATAAAACAGATAGAGGATCTCGATAACTACCGAAAATTAAGAAAGCCGACTTTTTTGAAAGCTAAAACGTCTTTCATAAAAAAAATCATTATTTTCGATTCATTTCATATTAAATTTCATTAAAAATAATAACCAATCACAAACATATCAAAATCGTTAATAGTTTCATCAAAATATTTACTTTTATGGATGAAATGGAAGAGAGAGAGGAGAGAGTAGCGCACAGCGAAATGTCATATCGCTCGAACTATGAGCAGCCCGTCTGGGGAAGTACCTCCGCCTTTGCAGAAGATCACAGCCATAATAACACTACGCTCTCGAGGCAGTAGTGTTGTGTTTCTTATGGTGAGCAAGGTTACCAGAGCTCATTTAGGAGGATGCACTGTGTTAGTGGCGAGGGACCGACAGTACGTATGACTGTGAATTTGTCCCAGGAGCCTCTAAACACAATGCATCCTTGCTGGGGTTATAAGGGTCGGCAACGCGTTTGCGAGTCCTTTGGAGTTGCAAGCGTATATAGGCTACGGAAACCGTTTAACATCATGCTGGCCGTACGCTTGCTTGCCACCGACGTGGTATAAAAAAAACTTGGTTAATTTAAACAAAATCCCATTTATCTCCAAAACTATTCATTTTCAAGGAATATACATAGAGGTCTATTTGGTAGCCGTTGAGGTCCATTATCTGTCTCTTTCGTTTGATGCGTGATCGAAGCAACACCGTGTTCATAACCAAATATTGATATATATATATTATTTACAGTGCCAAATTTCTGCAACTGCATTATTAATTTTCGTGAGAGATGTTTAAGAATGATGCTAAAAGACGTCCATTTTTTATAGTTTGACAGTTGTTGGGACGATGTCATGAAGGTCTTTCGATCATACCAACAACATGACTGATCAAGGTACTTGAGATTGCTCGTTACAGGTTTTTTTTATTAAAGAAAGAAAGATTTTTTTAATTCATGATATATCGAACTCATCGATACATTCTTAAAAGTCCAATTATCATGAACGAAGTGTATATTGGGAACTTCTTCCTGTGGGAAAACATTTTGCACAGTACGTGGCATGATTGTATCCATTGTCTCCACATAGTCTCCGGCATTGGCTCGCGAAGGCACCTGAGCGAGCTCGCCGACCCCCGCTGACGACATCCACCCCCACATGTTGACAGTTATATGGCCGGACGCTCGGTTCGGGACAAAATGTTCTTCTGCATACCGCGTCCTGTCTTGTCTCCATAAATTCATACGCCCGTCTTGTGAAAAACAAAAGGTTTTTTCATCTGTACATATAACAGTGCTCCAATCAAAATGTTGATATCTGTGTGCAAATTCAGCACTTGCAGTTTCATTTGCTTCAGTCAATGCTACTTTTCCCGCTGGTTGCCTTTGGTGTATTCCAATACCGTGAAGATAATTTCGCACTGTGCGTTAGCAAACGTCAAACCGATCAGCAAAATATCTTGTTGGTGTGAAGGGATGTCCTTCATAACGTTGCTGCGGGTCTATATCGGGTGGCATAAAATTGTTGATCCTAATATTTTGTCGTATACCAACTTTGTGCCGAATATCGAATTGCATAAACATTGTTGTGCATATTTTTTATTTGACGAAATTGTTGTTCCTAATATCGATTGTCCTAAATATTTATTGACCGAATGTTTATTGTGTCGAAGGTTTTTTTTTAGAATTATTGATGTGCATAACTTTGATGTTACTAATATTTAATGTACTAAAAATGTTGTGCATACATTTTGCTACGCATACATATCTATTAGAATTGCCTATTACTTGAATAACATATGACCCGCCCTCATGTCGACGGAGCCCCGCTTCGCGGGGCCCCTATTTCTGCTCTGAGGGACAAAAGGCAACTAACGAACCTATCTAATTTATCTAAATGAAGGTTGGCTCTGCTGAGAATTGCCTAATACTTGAATTACTTATGACCAGCCCTCATGTCGACGGAGCCCCGCTTCGCGGGGCCCCTCTTTCTGCTCTGAGGGGCAAAAGGCAACTAACGAACCTATTTTATTTATCGAGATGTAGGTCGGGTCTGCTCAGAGTTTACAAATAGTAAAAATAAATGTTTTATTTGTGGTTACCTAATCTTTCCTATTTAGGTACGTACTTTAAGAACTTATGACCCGCCCTCATGTCGATGGAGCCCCGCTTCGCGGGGCCCCTATTTCTGCTCTGAGGGACAAAATGCAACTAACGAACCTATCTAATTGATCTAAATGAAGGTTGCCTCAGCTAAGAATTGCCTAATACTTGAATAACCTATGACCCGCCTTCGTGTCGACGGAGCCCCGCTTCGCGGGGCCCCTATTTCTGCTCTGAGGGGCAAAAAGCAACTAACGAACCTATTTTATTTATCTAGATGTAGGTCGGGTCTGCTCAGAGTTTACAAATAGTATAAAATTTAGGAAAAAAATAGTATAGGTGGTTTAATTTTAGCACGTTTAACAATAGGCAAAATAATTACTATGACAATGAAAATTAGGACTATTACTTTTTAGGTAATTCAATGTTCGAGTAATCAATATTAGGATAAACATACTTTAGGACTTTTAAATGTGTATGCGCAAAAATGAATAGGCTAAATAAGTAGTATGCCACTCAACATTATGCCAAACATTCTCGGCCAAAAAATTTTAGGACGATCAACATTATGCGATACGACAGGCACCCCGTTGCTGCATCTCAAGAATTTGGGGTTACCTATATTTGTCCAAGAAATATAAAAATAAAACAGAATGTATAAAAATGTGATTTGCATTAACAGGTTATTCGTCGACTAAGAAAAAACTCCATGCCTAAAGAGCCAACTACATCAGAAGAAATCGATATTCCAGAGCATTTAAAGACTGCTGAAGGAAAAACGTTTCTGGCCAAAGATATAAAATATGGAGAAAATAAAATGTTGATGTTTTTTACGGAAAAGGGCATTAAAATTCTACGAGATTCTGAAGTGTGGATAATGGACGGTACTTTTCGAACGAACCCCAGTCTATTTACGCAAATATATTCTATACATGCTATTATAGGGTTTGATGAAGAGTCTAGAAGGACAGTTCCCATAGTATATTGCTTTTTAACCGACAAGGCTGAAGAGACTTATATGACGTTTTTTAAGGAACTCAAAACATATGCGTTGGAATTTAATTGTGTTTTAAATCCACCGCACATTATTACCGACTTTGAGATGGCTGTGATAAATGCGGTGAAAAACGAATTGCCAGAAGCAATTGACAAAGGCTGCCTTTTCCATTTAGGGCATAATGTTTGGAAGAAAATTCAAAAAAGTGGCCTGGCTTCAAAATACTACAGCGATAGTGAATTTTCCCTTAAAATGCGACACATAGTTGCTTTGGCCTATTTGCCAGATCATGAGATAGTAGAGGCGTTTTCCAAGTTAAAAAGTAACATACTGCCAGACGAGGCAGAGGCAGTTACCACTTGATTCGAGGTGTATTACGTACTTGGAAAGATCAAAACTCGCCATCTCGGCACCATACCTAATGTGTCAAGAATCAGCCCAAATTTTCCACCCAACTTATGGTCTGTCCATTACTATAATGCGGCAGGTTTCCCGAGAACGCAAAATAATTTGGAGGCATGGCACCGCCGGTGGAACTCTCTTTTAAACAATAAACGTTATGGTCTATACGCGACCATAGCTTACAATCATGATAAAGGAGCAAGTTTCAACGAACTTTAACATTGAAAGATCAACGGCTAGTGTTAAAAGAACACCTCCTTGAAAAAGAGGAGACTCAAAATAATGCAATTGAAAGGGTATGCCAAAATAGAGACGATATGGATACTTTATCATTCTTACGAGGAGTTGCAAATCATATATATCTTTAAAACTTTTATAATTCGTTTCAATTAAGTTTTAAATTACAACATCGTTGGTTATTGTATTGTTAAATGTATTAAAAAATATATAATATATTTAGTCACCTTGAAAAGACCTTTTCCCACCTTTTCGAATGTGGATTTGACTTATACCTAACCTTCTTCTACATACCTTCTATCATATGAACATTTCACAAAATCATCACTGTAATTAAAAAGAAATATTTTATTTGTAAGTTATTTTATTTTATAAGTAATTAAGTTTTGGAAATAGTTATAAGTTTTGTGTATTTTTGTTAATTTAATCTGATATATATTATATATCCGATAGGAAAAATACATTTTATTACGAATGAATGTATAGCTAGTGTGTCAAATAAATATTTTATATAAAAGAAATGTAAGGATATTTATATTCGAGCACAATATTTAGGATCAAACCCACATTCAAAAAGGTGATGACTTTTTAAGGTGGCTAAATGGTTTTAGAATAAATTTGTTGATCAAAATATTATAATATTAGACAAAATAATAAACATAATTGAAATTTATGTTAATATAATGACTATTTAAATTTATGATAATATTTTTTTGATTCGAATGTAAGATATACATATTCTAAATATAATATATAAATAGTTAGTTTTCTGATCTGTCACTAGAGATATAAAAAAATAATCATACTACATCTACGAAATGTCAATAGCAAGCAGCAGCTTCAAAATAGAAAAATGATTATTTATAATGACGTATTAAACAAATTAATAGAAATATTGATCCGAATATAACATGTAAACCATGAAATCATGTTGCTATAAAAAATGTTGATCCGTAAAATCTATCTGCAATTGTTGTGTTGTTAGGTAGGTACGTAACAAACACCTTGTATAATTAGTTTTAAATATGTGTGTTGAATGAATATAAAAGAGTAATTCTTGATTATAACAATAATGCCAAAAAAACATTATGTTGGTTGATAAATATCGTGTTTTAATGATTTATCCCGTTGAATATATTCTCCTTATAGGAGCCATAAAATCGGATCACTTTGTATATGTATAGGAATTGTCATCAGATATCATTTTATACAGTGATTGCCTCATGACAATATTTAATTAAAAGACATTGCTGTAGCTAGATTCGATAAAATAAACAATCGCATATGGCTACTATCGATAAAATGACATCAATAAAAAGATTTCGATAAAATTAATATTCGATGTTTTAAGCTTTCGACAAGGAGAATTTTCGGTGAAATGACTTTTCGATGAATCGTACCTTCGATTAATCAAGCTTTCGTCTAAAAGGGCAGTCGATAAAACGTCTTCGACGTAGCGACCATCGGCAAAACATCTTTCGAAATGGCGTAGGTAACCCGTTTTAGTTTGATATTTGACTGTGTCAGCCGTTTGACATCGCCGAAGAATTCTTTTTTCTATTTAAAATAAAAAGCTACAAATAGGTTGGTATTCTGAGAAGACAGTTTGACAAAGTGTAATAAATTGAATCGATGCATTCATCATCATCATCATCATCATCATCAGCCTATATACGTCCCACTGCTGGGCACAGGCCTCCTCTCATGTATGAGAATCGATGCATTATCTAAGGTTAATTAAATTATGCAAGCCATTTTCGCTTACTTATACGATTATAATATAAACCTTAAGGCATGTTCATATTTCAAGCAATAAATCATCGAAACGGTACGCGAATCAAATTCCTTGACTGTACTCTTATCAACCATTCATATGATATCTTATTTAACACGTTCCCTGTGCATGCATCATATGTGTAGCATTTTAGGGTACATAAGAATCTTATGATACGTGCATGCATCACTAATGATGCACGACCCCATATAAACTAAAAGCATTTCCAAAATTTACACGTGTGAGCTAGATCTTTTTCATTTGCATGCATATACTGGCTATGAACCTTTTGACAAGAAACACGTGCGTCCGGATGACATTTATGTAATGTTGCCAGGTTATGACAGTTACAAATAAAACAAAAAATTATGTCATTTTTTATTTGAAATAACAAAACAAAACAAATTATTTGCACTTATTGCACATGATAATTAAAATAAAGAAATAATCAAACAAATTTGCAAAAAAACTAATAACAAAGTGGTTGTTATTTTTAATGGCAGGCATTGAAACATCTAAGACACAATGCTTTCTTGCACATCAAGCACTCAGTGTCCGTTTGTTTCGCCCTTTTGCGAGCTTCTGTAGGTGTTCTCCCGTGTTCATTCATTAATTTGTAGCACCCAAAGCAACGTTTTCTAAAAAAAAATATTGTTACGGCGTGGAATTTTGGTCACTTCATGGCGGCGGGGTAAGTTAGACTGAATCGATGGCCCACCGCAGCGGAAGGTTCGGCATCTTGAATACCAACAAGATGACTAATAATTTCTTCGTGGCCTGACAAAAGAGGCATTTTTTGTTAGCATTGATGTCCTTGTAGATTAAAATTGCATTAACAACTGCAAGGGACATTAGATCAGCCGCCATTTTTTTATACCAGAAAGAAGTCTTGCGTACAGGCGAATTGTAGCTTGCCAGCTGATTAGCTATATCAATGTCTTTCATGCCGCGATTGGCTATTTCTAAGTAACTAAAATTCAATATAAAAAAATTATGAAACTTTTACTATGGCACAGGCTAGTATGGCACAGGCTAGAGTACACCACAGATAATCAATCTAGAGAAACGTCAAATTTCCTTAAATCGTGCATGAATGACATGTGATGCACTGAGTAGTGAGCTAGCACGTGCATGCATCACATTGTGGGGCACTCGGAAAAATAGGAAAACGGTCCTCATGAATATCTTTTTTATGCCTAAATATAAACATTCATATACAGTAAAAGGTATTTACAAAAAAACTAAATTGCAAGTGAGGACTCAATTTCTGGTTCCTAGGTACACAGGGAACGTGTCCCACTAACCAACCTATTCAACTTACTAGCTAGACTTACTCGTAAAATACCGACCAATGCGGTATGGAAGAGCCACGAACTACGCGAGAGGTTCTACAAGGGTCTCACGACCTATACCTGCTTGCGTCGGTGAACTGGCTACGTTTCGGGGTTCTCTTTTAGGAAACCGAAGGTTTTGTCTGTGCAATTGGGGACTAAGTTATCATGACGAACAACTACCTAGGTTACGGGAAATGTATCCTTAAGCACAGTAAGGACGATATCTGTTGGGCATGCCGCAATCCAGGGGAGTCATTCAGGCATATTGTTTCCGGTTTTGGTCATTTTACTAGCGGCGATTACTTGCAAAGACATATGTAGCCAGGATTATTGACTTTCACTAGCAATTTGCTCTGCTAGTACACCTTCGCCAGATCTCGAAAATAGTCATGCCACGTACCGGAAGGCGCGGCATGGGTAGGCCCCTGATATGAGGATGATGATGATGACGCTCTATTGGGATTATATTTCGAAGCTTCATTCTTCAGATATAACACACATGTAGTCCTTTAATCTACCAGGCAACATTTCGCAAGTTTAAAGTACGCAGTAAAAACCATAGCTCAAACAGTTTTATCCCCACCTTTACCCCTACCCTACTTGGGGACCTCGGCTTGCCACCATTTCTCATTCTTTATTCTTGCGAGGCAACGAACGCACGAACTAATTCTATTAAAAAATAATTCAAAATATTTAATCATGCCTAAACGCAGTGCACAGGAAAAAATAGAGTATTATTCTGCTAATATACGGAAATTGCAACAAAGAACTTTAAACTAGTTATGACAGTGCGGTGCTATCTGATTCATCAGGTTCCGAAGATAAATCAGGTAAGTGCAATTAGGTTCAATAAATACTTCTACATTGTGGTGCCTCTAATAAATGCATTTAATACCGCACGGGCCGTGAGCCCACGCCTTGTAATTCTAAACCTGGGGGGCGACCGAGAGTCGTCACGAAGGTATCTCATGCTTGGGGGTTGTCCGTGAGTCAACACGATAGCAATTTCTAACAATATTAATCGCTAAGAAATGCATTTCATACCGCGCGGGCCGTGAGCCCACGCCTGGTAATTCTAAACCTGGGGGGCGACCGAGAGTCGTCACGAAGGTATCTCATGCTTGGGGGTTGTCCGTGAGTCAACACGATAGCAATTTCTAACAATATTAATCGCTAAGAAATGCATTTCATACCGCGCGGGCCGTGAGCCCACGCCTGGTAATTCTAAACCTGGGGGGCGACCGAGAGTCGTCACGAAGGTATCTCATGCTTGGGGGTTGACCGTGAGTCAACACGATAGCAATTTCTAACAATATTAATCGCAAGCCCATGCCTTGTAACTAAACCTGGGGGGCGACCGAGAGTCGTGACGAAAGTATCTCATGCTTGAAGGTTGACCGTGAGTCAACACGATAGCAATTTCTAACAATATTAATCGCTAATAAATGCATTTAATACCGCGCGGGCCGTGAGCCCACGTCTTGTAACTAAACCTGGGAGGCGACCGAGAGTCGTCACGAAGGTATCTCGTGCTTGGCGGTTGACCGTGAGTCAACACGATAGCAATTTCTACAACCATTAATCGAGATTAGTATATCCCGTGTTCGCGATGCGGGGCATTAGATACATATATGCATTAAAATTCCTGACGAGTGGTTTTACAATGCATTTCATATCTACCCTCAATTAGAAAAATCAAAATATTATATTTTAATTTATAAACCACGAACAAGTGTATGAGGCAGTGGAAACTTCACTCCCACGTTCAAATGAAGAAAATGCACCTCCCGTGGAGGCCTGTGATGACAAAACGACCCCTGTAATAGATGCCGAGTTACTAACCGCTCTAGGGGACGCCACTGATGATGTCCCAAAATATGGGGAGAAAATTCATCCCAATTTAGCGCAAAGGTGGCTACCTATATTACACAAAGGTATTGATAAAAAGAGTAAAGATAAACTCTTATAAGAGTACCTGTAAATTGCAAATTATTATGGGCGCCGTCCTTAAACGCCGTAATTTCGGCGGCAGTTAGAGACATCCAAAGAGGCCGTGACAAGAAAATCGAATCATCTCAACAGCAATTGGGAGTCGGTATAGGTACTAACGATAAAAATCCTATCTAATTGAAGTCGGATTTTAGATAAAACTAGTCATTCCTGGACTAGACGAAGTATTCCTTAAGTCATACAATACGTTGAGAGAGATGATACTCTCTTTGGAAGCAAACTCTCAGAGAAAATTAAAGCTTCCAAATCTACTGAAAAGTAGGCCGACAGCGTCGACCATCATACGGCCGCGAGCAGCCTACAACAAGCCACTTGCGACGCCGCGGCAGTAACGCAGGTACATGCCGGTCGCCTTAAAGCTTTTTATAAGTGTTGGCTTAATGTAACGAATAATCGTACTTTATTTATTAGACTGTATACAGAATGGCTTTCCAATTCCTTTTTAGGACATGTTACGCAATCTGTCAAACCTGTAAATACTTTCACATGCCAAGAGCATGATGAAACGAGCTTAGCTGTACAGAACTTAATTAACCTAGGCATTCAGTGAAAGCATCACTGGATGCCAACAGACTAATGATCAGTTTCTATCAAAGATTTTCTGACTCCTAAATCGAATGGTGGCTATAGATTCATACTGAATCTGAAAGGGCTCAATAAATTTGTAACTAAGTCCCATTTTAAAATGGAAGACTAGAACTGCTTCTAAATTAATCCCTAAAAACGGGTTTATGGCTACTATTGACAAGATTCGAGCATAACAATGTTACTTACGAGTTTTGTTCCCTATTAGTCTATGGACTTTCCGTGGCGCCTAGAACCTTCACCAAAATTATGAAAGAAGTCGTAACTTACCTAAAAACAAGGCCTAACTTCTATTATATACCGGGGTGGCATTTTGTGTATTGGAAGGGACCTTAACGAATGTAAACATAATGGGAGGGAGACTCTCCGGTTTCTCGAGTGCCTACGATTTGTGGTAAACTATACCAAAAGCTCGATACAATCCCAAAATTACCAACAATGCTGTAAATTCTTAGGTTTTGTTTACAATTCAATTATCATGTCTATATCCCTTCTTATGCAGGGTATGCGCACTTTTTAAGAGTTCTTACCACTGCATGCCCGACAGCTAGATACAGCTGGTTGTACACGAAGTTGTTAGAAAGATATAAATTCCGAGCTATTCAGGAATACGATGTCTATGATCAAAAGTAAAACTTCCTCGCGAAATTTTACCTGACTTATTTTGGTGGACTAATAATATTATTTGTAACGTCTTGTCATTTTGGAATCACGAAATTCGATGCAGAAATATCTATAGATCCGTCCCGATCAGGATGAGGTACAGTTTGTGACGGAGTGTGTGCAAACGGAGCATGGGAAGAGCAAGAATTAGCATTCCATATTAATTACTTAGAGCTTGCTCGCTCTTAGGATTAAAATGTTTTGCGCGAAATAAATCAAACTGTGCTCTGTTGTTCCGCATCGACAACACTACCGCGATAAGCTATATTAATCGAATGGGAGACATCCAGTTTCCCCACTTAAATAGCTTACCTAGATCTATTTGGCAGTGGTGTGAAGAACGAGACATATGGTTATTCGATTCGTACATTAACACTAAGAATAATGTAGAAGCAGACAGAGAATCCAGAAGGCTAAATCATGATATTTAATGAAATTTAAGTATTGCAGCCTTTGAAAGAATAAGTAAACACTTTGGTGTGCCCGAAATTGACCTCTTTGCTTCTCGTACCTCTGCCAAATGTGAAATATATATTTCGTGGAAGCCAGACTCGGACGCTCTTACCGTCGTCGCATTCACTATTAGCTGGTATTTATAATAAATATTTTTAAGCGTTTCCACCACTCGCACTCGTACTAAAGTGTTTACATAAGATTATAAATGACAACGCCACAGGAATAGTAGTATTTCCCTAATGGCCATCCCAACCGTGGTTTCCGCTTTTGTTGAGATTAGTAAAAGTATCTAATCTCATGTTAGCGTCAATTTTAAACAACACTTTACAACAGTACATCGTGTGTTAAATACAAGTTTTCTGCTGGAAATTTAGCATAGATAATATAGATATTCAATTTCTATAAGGGCTTCATTTCTGCTGTTATTTTATTTCTAACGCACGAATTTAATAAAGGATCGTCGTATGGCTCATTAAATAATCATAGGTCAGCACCCTCGCTCCTACGGGGGAGTAGTATCAGCTCAGATGACCAAAGTAAAGGATTACCGAAAGGTGTTTACAAATTAAAGCCCGTAACTCCTAAATATAGCCATACCTGGGATCCTCAAGTGGTATTAAATCATATAACAACATGGTACCCTAATATAGAAATTTCATTGGAAAAACTAACAAAGAATCTGGCGATTTTGTTAGCAATATGTCCTGCCCACAGGGTACAAACACTGTCACTTATTAAGTGGAATAATATTAAGTCATGCCCAAATTGTATTAAAGTAATTTTTGATGATATAGTTAAGACTTCAGGTGTAGGTCGTCTACAACCGATTTTGTGCCTTCCATATTTTGAAGATACCTAATAGAAATATTTGCCCGGTGACTGTTATAATGATGTTTTAGGACTGAAAAAGCTCACAACATATTTTGTTGACTTTCAAAAGTCCCCATAAAAATGCATCTGCTCAATCCATTAGCCGGGGTGCATTACGCGAGTGCTTGGCGAAAGCGGTAAAGACATGGCGGCGTTCAGCGCTCACAGCACGCGCCACGCCGCCACGTCAGCTGCACACCGGTCAGGCATTTCTTTAGATGCTATCCGGAAGGCAGCAGGCTGGTCGAGAACATCGAAAACTTTGGCTCGTTTCTACCATCGTCAATTAATCGAAGAAGGTCATTGTGCCAGATCAATCTGCCTTTTGTATAGGTAGAATTATGTGAAGTTACAATTGTACTCTTTGATTAATAATTGGGAGTATCTAAGATTGTTGTCAAAACATAATTATTGCATTTCATGATTATGATGTTTTACAATTACAAAGGGCAGCAAAACTTTCAACTCTAAACATCTACATGTGTGTTATATCTGAAGAATGAAGCTTCGAAATATAATAGAAGATCAAACGAGCTTCGCAAGCGAAGTTCGATCGATATTATATGAGTAAGCTTCATTCGAAGATATAACTTCCCGCCCGCCCCTATACCCCTAGGAAAGTTTTGTCTCTAAAAAGAATGAGAAATGGTGGCAAGCCGAGGTCCCCAAGTAGGGTAGGGGTAAAGGTGGGGATAAAACTGTTTGAGCTATGGTTTTTACTGCGTACTTTAAACTTGCGAAATGTTGCCTGGTAGATTAAAGGACTACATGTGTGTTATATCTTCGAATGAAGCTTACTCATATAATATCGATCGAACTTCGCTTGCGAAGCTCGTTTGATCTTCTATCAATTGTTATCACGGAAAGGAATATAGTACCCTGATACACAGTACGTACAGACAGATCGAGCGATGCGCCAGACAGTGCTCGTCGACATCACCATCCCCCATGACGAGAACCTCGTGACGGCCGCGAAGGAAAAAGCCAGCAAGTACCTACTTCTGGTTCTCGAAGTAACCGCCATGTGGGCATTATTTCGACGATTATTGGCCCGACAGTCGTTTCGGCGAACGGCTTAATAGCGAAGAGTCTAGACCAACACCTTAAGAGACTCTCGCTAAATCGCTGCGGCAAGGGTCGTATACAGAAGGCGGTACTCCTAGACACGGCCGCGCCCCACTACCTGCGGCATCCTAGGTTAGGTCCTTATAATAATTTTTGGTTGTGTATGTATGGTTTTATATGACGGGCGATAGAGTAAGTTGGACTCGTTGTACGACATAATGTATAGTGAGCGTAGAAGGTGCGGGCAAGACGAAACATTTAAGAAACAATCAACTGCATTTATTTCTTTAAGCAACGAAACGTAAAACTGTTCCTGGTTAGAGTCGTCCGTACATCAGTGGTCGAGCCCAATAATGGCCCCTCCTGCCTGGGGTAACAGGTTTTACACCGCCCCTCACCCGATCTTGCACGAACGTCAGGCCAGACTCAGTTGAAGCGCACCAATCCATCGTTTGCGTTTCGTTGTCATAATATTTTGATGTCCCATACTGATGACTTGCCGACATATACATATTTTGTATATTATTATTATTCTAAAAACCTAGCACTGAGATTTTAAAAAAAGATAACTATAACTAATAATTAACGTTGTTTTGTATGTGCAGTATTTGCCCACATCGTACTGGAGAAACGCGCGCGAGGACTACTGTCGCGTCACGCAGCTAGTCCGGGAAGTTGACCAAGTCATTAGTGGTATAATCTTCATATCTTTTGCAAACAATCTCTTCTTCGTGTGTTTGCAATTGTTCAACACATTAGAGTAAGTAATCCTGTAACCATATGTCCGTCATAACCGTCACGTCATGTACCTACAGTCAAAGGCACCAATATGTATACTACAACCTTATTGTTGCTGAAATAAGGTTCCTACATATTTTTGAGACTTTGTGGTGTATACATATTGGTGCCCGTGACTGTACCACTTACTCAAGTATTACCTATGTACCTACTGCAGCGTTAAATCTTCTGCAGAACAACATTGTCGGTGAAACCGTTTAGTTGTTTTTACTGATTTTAGCTTCTGCGCCATCTAACGCATTAATCTAGAAGTTCTTTGCTACTAGATGGCGTGTTTTTTTCATTACAGGGTTCTGTTCAGGTCCTAATACTCCACTTTGTCGTTGGTTTTGCGTGCGTGGTTAATTTTAATGGCGTAAGCAGTTGCACCCGGGACTTTTATGTCTTCCCGGTAGGTGGCGTCCATAATTTAGGATCTCGTATATATATGGCCTTTAGACTTACAGATCTCTTCGCGCTGTTATACTAGTGGTTTTTAAAACAGATTATTTAAATTAAAAAACAACAATTTGAATTTTCATATTTGAATTGTGCTAGATTCTTTTCGTTCGTCAGTTTTGAAAGATCGGAGCAGGGACGATCCATAACGATGATCATTGCACGAACTGACCGCAGGGCGCAATCCTTAGATCGGGATTTCCACCATCCGGTTACAAACTCTCCAAAAATTCCTAAAGGCATCAGTACGCCGACGTAATCCAATCCTTTAGTTGCCCCTTTTTTCGGCTGTCGTCATTACAATCATCCATGCATCCATCTCATTTCATATCATCCGCAATCCGGTGTTTTATTGCCCACCTTCGTGGTTGAAGGCGTTTACGATCAGACGCCTTTCTTTTTCGGCGTAAAAGGCGTTACGGCTCGTGCCCTGTGTCGTGGTTCTGTACGGTTTGCGAAGCCGTTTGTGCGAGTTGAAGTTAACAGTTAAAATCCATTTGAGACCGACTTGGTTACCGCGAAACCGTCGTCGGGATTTCCTGATTTTCTGTTTAAAATTGGAATAAGTGTTTCGGAAAGAATTAAATAAATTACCCTCGTGTTTATTGTAAGTGTGTGCATTTTTATTTATTTTATCACTACAAATATGGCGCAGGAACTTTCAGCGCCGGACAACCGTCGAGGTGGTAAGTTCGCACCACGCTTTATCCAGTGTCGGGTTGTGTGGCGGATTTCTCCTCAGATCTATGAGCTCGTTGATATTGAGACCCAGGTGGTTGGAACATATCACTCAAATTCTTCAAACAATTTTAAATAACTGAGTAAGGCTCAAGTATTAAGTTACTTAATTAAGCAATTTGTATTAAGTATATCCTTTTGTGCAACATAGGAGATAAGTTAATAGTTAGAATAGTAAGTTAGTAATTAATGTAAAAGCAAGTGATCATTTTATCTTGGTAATATTTTGTTGGACAAGTAATGAGATAATGACAGTAGTACAGTCATAGAAACATTTAAAGTATGTAACATTCTTATATCTAACTAGAATAAGTAAACTAAACAATACATCTCAGTGAGGACTGTTGAGGAGCTAAATGCATGTTTGTTATGTGGTTCTTTAATCTTATGTATTCTGTACATTTAACTCTGTTTGTTCTCCTAATAAATAAAAAATAAACTGAAAGACAAGCTGCAGGTCTATATTTTTTCGCTGCTCTGTTTAGGCCTTATTTTGTGTTTCCGCTCCGATTATTTTATTGAAGTCGGTCCTTCAGAGATCAGGGACAAGTTTTTTTTATTTGACTTATTTTAGTTCAGACAATTTCCTCACGTCTTCTGTTCTTCATTATAGGCTTATGGGTCAGGGCGTCGATTGAAAAGGTCATCGACGGTCGGATTTTGCTCGTAATGACGTAACCTGGTGTTGCTAGCGATTCTTTTTGTTATTGTTAGTGTCGTACAACCAACTAAGGCCTGTACCGAAAAGTTTTTTTTACAAAGTTTGCATATTAGAAAAATACTGGCTGGTTAATGATTTTTTTCTGATTATAATTTTCAGTTTGTGTCATTATGATGTATCAATTGACATTGTTCATTTAGGCTAGGTAAAGTGGAAGTACTAGTACTCGACGCGGTACTAATACGCGTCATCCATACTTTCAACTGCGATAAATAAGATTAGATTACCGTTACTTTCATAGCAAATAGAATGAATACATGAGAAATGTTTGTAGCTATCGAATTTCACACGCAAAATAATAAAATTTACAACCTATTTTCGATATATTAATAATATTTGTGATGACGTTGTCATTAGCAGTCAATCTTTAAATTTTCTTGGCGATTTGGTTAAGCTTTGTTCGTGTTTGGAAATTTATTTAAAATACTTTAACGGTAAGTTATTAACATATTTTTTAATTATGTTTAAGCTAGGATGTACGGCAAGATATTTATGTTACTAAATGTCGATTTCCTTCATTGTTACTATAATAAACGTGTGTTGTCTATTAGGACTAAAAACCGTCGGAAGCCTTAAACTCGACATGACTGACATGAATTGGAACAATGCGATTATTTTCCATGTCCCAATACGCGTCGAGCCGGTTTTTAGGATTTCCTAGCTAAACGAAATGTTAACAATTTCTTGATATCTGCCTGTTTTCACACTTATTTTATTGAGTAAATACAAAATACACATACATAGGCAGATTTCTGTATTTCTTTTATGGTTAATATTAATATTTTTTTACGTTCAATCTAGTGAAATCTCTATAATTTCTTTGGGTAGTGCTTGACATCTAATTTTTCACAAAACTTTGGGTATATTTCCAGATATGCCACCTGACAAAGGTCAGTGGAAGAGATATTCTCAAGAGGATTTAGAAAAGGCCAAAGAGGATGTGTGAAGGGGGTCGCTCATCGCGACAGCAGCAAGGAAATATAGTATTCCTCTAGTAACCTTGTCCAATGAAGTTAACGGAAAAACGGCACGTAATTGCCGCAAGGGTCAAAAAACGTTCATACCAGAAGACACCGAGAAAGTTTTGATTCAGTGGATTAAAGGTGTGCAAAAAGCTGGTTTTCCTGTCACCAAGGAGCAGTTACTGTCCAACTGATATTACAGGACAAGAAAATAAAAACACCTTTTAAGAACAACCGGCCCGGCAGGCATTGGCTAGAAAGTTTTATGAAAAGACATCCTGAGATAAGTCTAAGATCTTTTCAAAATCTGACAAATACCAGAGCATCAGTCACTACCGAAAAACTTAGAAACTGGTTCACTGAAGTATATGATTACTTAAAAGCAGAGGGATATGACGCAATATTAAAAGATCCACGCCGTGTTTATAATGCTGATGAGTCGGCGTTTTTTTGAATCCCACAGGTAACAAAGTATTAGCTGGAAAAGGAGATAGGAGTGTCTATCAGCACATTGCGAGCAGTGACAAAGAATGCTTAACTGTGTTAATGTCTGGTAACGCTGCGGGTGAAATACCACCACCGATGGTCGTATTTAAGTATGAAAGACTACCACTGAATATTATTCTCAGTGTACCTGATAACTAAGTGGGGTATCAGCAAATCAGAAAATAGTTGGATGGCAAGTAAAACTTTTTATGAATATATAGGTAATATTTTACACTCATGGCTAATGAAACAAAACGTACCATTGCCATTCATTTTATTTATTGATGGTCACTCTTCCCATTTGACACAACCAACAAGCGACTTGTGTGTAAAATAGGGCATAATTCTGGTGGCTTTATATCCAACTGCGACACAACTTATACAACCTATGGATGTTTCTATATTTCGGGCATTAAAATCTTACTGGAAGTCTGAAGTTCATAATTGGAGAATAAACAATAATGAATATTCTTTCATGCAAAAAATACACTTCTGTAGTGTACTAAAAAAAGCGATCGAGAAATTAGACGTCTCACTGTTTGAAAACGGATTTAGAAAATGTGGGCTATATCCATGGGATCCAAGTGCTGCGTCGGATATGAATGAAAATGATACTGTTGTAGATGAAAATGCATCAGAAAAGATTACTGAAATACAGGATAAATTTCATTTTATCTAAGCCCATAGTGAAAGATCAAAAGTTGCGAAATTTAATACTAGTGATATATGGATGGGCGAAGTTGAAGACACTTCTCCATTTCTTTTTTATAAGAAAATTCAAGCATTATGCCGTAAAAACCAAATGAGCCTAAAGAGCGAAGATATTGAAGACGACTTTTTAAGAAATGATACTTTGAATAATAATGAAGAATCCGAACAAATGCAGGTAGAAAATGAAATAATAATGGAGGGTGATGAAAATGAAATAAACAGTGCTATCAACTCGGTTCCTATTTCGACAAATCTACACGGTAACGATAATACCACAGCAATAGATGATAACAGTGAGTCGGCTCGTTCAGATATAATGAACAATCTGGCCAATTGTAGTGAGAATAACTTCGTACCATCCGCATTCAAGGACATTTTGTTTTGGCCAAAAGAAATAGAAAAAAAGTCAAAGCAGCGTAAAGTAGACAAAATTCCTGCAGTTGTGACTTCAGAAACATGGCAAACGTATATGAAAACAAAAGAAACAAATAAAATGGTATTAGAAGAAGACAAGAAGAAAAAAGCCAACGAAAGGAAGAAAAAAGCAGAAGAAAGGAAGAAACAGGTCGAAGAAAGAAAAAAAAATCAGAAGAGAGGAAGAAACTAGCAGAGGAAAATAAAAAAAATGCTGAAGAAGATAAAAATAATGCAGACAAAAGAAAACGAAAAATGGAAACTATAAACACAGAAAGAGAATCAAATGAAACAAAGAAAACAAAAGTTATTTGCAAGCACTCTACAGAGATAGAATCCACGAGTACTAATGAAATCGATAGTAGGAAAATTGGAAACTTCAATCGTTACATGGACAATAACATTTTATTGACGATGAATCTATTTTTGATTAGTAAGTACTTTTATTACATTAGATTTTTTGGTTTCTAGACAAAACTCTTTGTTTATAAGCAGTAGCTCTATGTCTCCTCAGAAACAATTTAATGGTTTTGACAGATTTTGCTCATACGATTGTTATATTCAAAATGCGTCGCTCATTACCATTAAAAAAGCTTGCATTTATGATGGTGGTAAATTGTTTGGAACCAATTATTAACCGGATGCTTGATGATGACAAAATACCTTTTATTAAAAGAGTAAGTATGATCTCTACAGTTTGCAGTATTGTAATTCCTGAAAATTATCTCATAATCTCATTATATTTACCTTCTTGAACCCCTGTTTATTTACATTAGTTACTCCCACACTATTGTTATTTACTTACTTTCATTTTTCAGGCACAAAAAGTTAAGCAAATGATTGTGGTCCTGGAATTACCGCGTCACATTGATCTGGATTTGTTCTCGGTGCTTCCAGATATATAGAGGTCCATTTAAATGACGAAGAATTGGAGCCGGCAAAGTCCTGCAGAACATGTCAAGTGCAATTTATGTTTTGGGGGAGCCCTTATTTTATTCATTACATAACTTATTTTGCTCAAAATGTGGAGCCAATTTATTTTACCAATGTTAAGTATTACTTACAGGAATGTAAAAAACATAAAAAGTAAATAATTCTCAACGGAATAAGTTTATTTTATTACATTATTTCATTTTGTAGTCAGCTTTAACACAAATGACATGTTTTTCGCTGTTTTTTTCTGAATCATTTTCTGATGACATCTATTAGGACTGCCTGCAAAAGCACGTGACATGTACTGGGACAATCCTATTGACTTACATTTCATTACATTACGAGAATTTTTTATATGATCATTATATGATATAAATACCATTTAATAAAGGTAAAAGTCATACCTCTCATAAGGGATGAATAAATTTGCGATAGACGTGTAAATTAATGTACTATTACGAAACATAAAATAAATATCCCTGGCAATGTCGAGTACTAGTACTTCCACCTTATTGTTTTTATTAAAAATGCAAGACGATAAAATAACTCCGAGAGAAAATGTTTTGCGAACGTATCTGGAACATCCTGATTCAACTTTTGCGGCGGTCGGAAAGATGGTGAATTTGAGTCGTGCAACGGTGCGAAATATAGTTAATCGATACTACAATGAATACAGAATTCAAGACAGAGCTCGAAGTGGACGCATGACAGGTCCGTCAAGTAAAAGTTTAGAAAAGAAAATAGTGACTGCTTATAAGAAAAATTGTAGTTTATCGGTGCGGGATGTGGCAAAAAAATTAAAACTAGTACTTCTACGCTCCAGAGAGCGAAAGTACGTCAAAATTAAAAGTCCTATAAAAAAGCAAAAGCCCCAGAACAGTCGATAAAACAATTCAATAGTTCCGTTACAAGGTCGAGAAAATTGTACAAGCTGCTTTGCGATTTGAACGGAGCATGCGTACTCATAGACGATGAGACGTATGTAAAAAAAGAGTTTTCGACTTTGCCAGGTGATCAATTCTTTACAACCGAATCAAAGGCTAATATAAGCGATCAAAATAAATATATTTTTATGGAGAAGTTTGGAGAAAAATATTTGATATGGCAAACAATATGTTCCTGCGGAAAACGCACTGGGTCATTTATCACGAAAGGATAAATGCAGATATTTATGTCCAGAAATGTATAAAAGGGTATATTTTACCATTTATAAGGCAGCATGAAGGGAATGTGTTGTTTTGGCCCGATCTGGCTCCTGCACATTACGCCCGAGCCACACAAGAGTGTGTGGCTTCAAATAACGTGCAATTGTGGTCAAAGATATGAACCCCCCGAACTGCCCCAGCTACGACCCATCGAGTGGTATTGGGCATTAGTAAAAGCAGAGCTGCGTAAGAACTGTTCACCAGCAACATCAGAGGCAGATTTTAATAAGAAATGGAAAAAAACCAACAAAGTCACCGACACCACTGTGCAAAACTTAATAGCAGGCTTGAAGTGAAAAATCCGCTTGTTCAGCCGCAAAACTCAAAATATAAAATGCATATATTTTATGTAAATAGATACTATCCATAACATAACTAAAATAAAATATCTTGGTTGTTCGTTATAGTTTCATTAATATCATAAATTTAGTATGTAAAAAAACTTTTCAGTACAGACCTTAGCAGTTCGACTCGAGGGTTTGGGTTTTTATCATACTCAGCGAAGGTCAACTTGTAATTTTAAAGTAGGTTAATATGTTTAGGTTAGGGCTAATGTAGCATGTATTTGCCGGACGTGACATTGTTTCAGCTTTATGTTGGATTGGGAATTTGTGACTACGTTCTTCGACATAGTTCGAGATCGTTTATTCACTGTCTGTGGGCTAGCACTCGACAGTTGAAATAATGTATCACCCCGTCGGGGAAGGATACTTATCCGGACAACGACACTTACTTTCGGTTCCTTGCGTTCCGCATAAGCCTATGGGCCATAGTTTACGAGTATTTCTCGGACAAGACAAATGGTTGTGAACCTCGGTTCTCAATAATGGCTGTAAATGTTTATTTCCCTCTTAGTTGAGATTAGGTTAAAATTCGTGATAGGTGTGTTGGGTTGGTTGATCTTCGTTGTTCTTTCTTTGGTGTATAAGTATTTTTATCTACGCACATATGATTAGTGCTCTAAAATGCGTTCAGAAACCGTAGAAAATGAACAGCATTACTAGAACCGATTTTACTATGAGAACTTTCTTGTCTGTGGTAGTAGGTAAAATGTGTACTGTAATGTCATTCACGTTCACATTCACGTTCAGAGGGAGTTTCAAGTATGCGGCGTCTAAGTGCTGGAATGAAATCCCCCGCCTATCCAAGGGGCGCTTAGCAGATGCACCTTTAAGCGTAATAGTATGCTTAAAGGCTATTTGTTGACGCTCCAGAAATCCTAATCCTAATCCCCAGCACTGTGACAGCAATAAATATGCCAATTGTTCATTTTTTATCTAGTTTTTGTTTTTAAATGTGTATTGTAAATATTAATATTCTATTGCAACTGCGTCTAGGTAGTGTGTACTTGTATTATCTCACTTTGTGTTTATGTTTATTTCTTTTTCACTTGTCCCAATAATGTAGGTAGTTTATTTATTATTTTTGGATGACGTTTCCGTGAGTCACCGACGGTGCTGGCTGAAAATCAGCGCTGCAGGTGTCTGACACCTCAGCATAATGCTGAGCCAGTGTCCGGTTCACTGCCGCAGAGACACACTTGTTTCATGTTTTGTGTGTTTTTTTGTTTATTCTTTTGTTTAATTTGTGTGTCCTGTGTGTTTGTGAATAAATGTATCTTTCTTTCTTTCTTTCATTACAGTACAGATTTTTGATAAATTTGTATCGTTATGAGTTAAATTTGGAACAGCTGTCAAAACTCAAGTGGGTCTCTATTCTGGTATCCATAGATATTAAAACAGTTATCGATACGAAACGTCAATTCAGTACGTTTTTTAATACAAACCGCACGACATTTGATCTCGAGTGATATGAGTGTAGGGACTTCATTCGTTTGTCTATGATTTAAAAAAAAACCATTCGCCACGACGGATGATCGAATTGCCGCCATTGCTGTTATCATTTTACTGTTGGATTTTTGCTGGATATGTGTGTAGATAAAGTAGTGTATGCAACTGTACATAATTAGGCCTTAAAACACTCGTGTGATCCTATAATGAAACTCGCTAACGCTGGTTTTATAAAACCACACTCGTATTTTAAGGCTTCTCATTATGGATCAGTCGCATAAACTACTATAGTATTCGGTGTTATCTTAGTTCGTTAGGTAGTAGTTGTTCCTTGGGTTGAATTTTTGGTACGGTAATTTTGTTTGACGTAAGTGCCGACAACCTTTCTTGTAGTAAAGCTTGGGATTCGTGGATTTTTTCTTTTTGTTTGTGCTTTTTAGGGGATAATCTGCAGCGTTAAATCTTCTGCAGAACAACATTGTCGGTGAAACCGTTTAGTTGTAATTACTGATTTTTGCTTCTGCGCCATCTAACGCATTAATTTAGAAGTTCTGTTGCTACTAGATGGCGTGTTTTTTTTCATTACAGGGTTCTGCTCCTCCACTTTGTCGTTGGTTTTGCGTGCGTGGTTAATTTTTATGGCGTTAGCAGTTGCACTCGGGACTTTTATGTCTTCCCGGTAGGTGGCGTCCACAATTTAGGATCTCGTGTATATCCCTCTTGAGCAGGTCATCTAAAACGCAGAATGCCTAAAGCGAATGTCTAAAACGCAATATGCCTGATAAGCAAATTACATTAATCTCATATCGCCTATGATTTAAGACATCTAAAACGGAAAATGCCTGATAAGCAAATTACATTAATCTCATATCGCCTATGATTTAAGACATCTAAAACGCAAAATGCCTGATAAGCAAATTACATTAATCTCATATCGCCTAAGATTTAAGACATCTAAAACGCAAAATGCCTGCATGGCAAAATGATTAAACCTCTGATTGCTTAAGCTGTATAATGTCTAAAACGCAAAATGGCAATTTACTTTAAACTTAGTTTACCTAAGATGTAAGTACACTGTCTAAAAATCAATTTGCCTTTACGCATACCTACTGCCTAAACTGTTCTAACTCTGCAGTACAGTTAAGTGATGAATTAAATTTGTTTTGGCAAATTGGTACACGTATTACAAAACGCCAAACAGATTATCCATTTGGTTGAACGATTAGTGCTATTTTTTTTACTAATTTATAAATAAGTAGTTTCTATATTATATTTTTAATGACATTGGAAAGTGATAATTATATGGAAATTGAGTACAGATTTAATTTGTATTTTTTTAAATGTTACTTTATCGACACAAACAAACAAAGTCAGGGGATAAAACTAGTCAGTTAATACTAGTTTATTTATAATACATATTACATAATACAGTATATTAATATATTAATATACTGTATTACTCACTCAATGAAAACGCACTAAACACTTCTTTATCTACACACTTCTCCCAATCACTGGCTGTTGAAGCTCAAGTGTCATTACATTAATCATATTCAGTAACAGTCATTACTGTCATTTTATTTTCCGTGCTTCGGTCAATTCTTGTCACTATCAGTATGAAGTAAAAAATAATATGAGTAAAGAACGAAACAATTATGCAATTACTTTTATCCGCAGTCAAAAAGGCAAGGAAGTGTTATTATGGGATGGTTACAGACACAACTTGAATGTAACCAACAAAGATGGAACGAGTCGCTAGCATTGATCACGGAGAGAATGCAACGCATCAGTAAAAATTAATAGCAAAAAGGAGAAAGTTGTCGACTACAGCCAACATTCGTGTATGAGAAGTGAAGTAGAAAATGAGATTGAAATATAGGTCGATAAATGTAGAAGAGATGTTTGCACTAGCGGTGCACCAGTACAAGAAATTTTTGAATCCAACTTTGAACATCTGGACCCCTTGTCAGAAACAGTGGAAAAGATGCCACTATTATTTAAACGTACAATGCACCGAAACGAGAAATTTAAGGGATGTCGAAGTACCAGAAATTATAGCCGAAAACTTTCCTGCCGCTGATGATGGATGTACCGAGAAGATGCTTACTTTTTGTACAAAATTAACCAGAGACACGTTGACGCGAATCGCAAACAATTCTCCTAAATTTTACGGTGATGGCACATTTAAGAGGACTCCTGTTCCATTTTATCAACTATTTTCACTACACGTGGATTTGAATACTGGCGATGATGGCAACGCACTACGCATATTACCAGCAATTTATGCTCTCCTTCCTAATAAGAAACAAGAGACATACATATGACTGTTTCAGTTAGTCAAAGAAAAATTTAATTTTCAAATTGACCATTACATGTGCGATTTTGAAACGGCTCAAATTAATAGAATTAAAGCCGTTTTCCCAGACTGTAAGGTTGTAGGATGTTACTACCACTTCAGCAAGGCCGTGTGGAGGAACTCCAAAAAGTTGAAGCTTACTGACACGTCCGAAGGATACATCATAACAAGATTGGCGGCCAGTCTGCCGTTGCTGCCACCACAACATATTAAAAACGGTTGGTCTGCTATCAAACAAGAATACAGCAGTACGGACGAAATAAAAAAAAACATCGAGTATTTTGAGATTCAATGGTTGAAACTTTTGCCTCAAATGATAAGTTGTGCTGGCGATAAACAGAGAACGAATAATAGCATTGAAGGGTGGCATCGGCGACTAAACGCACGCATTCCGTCTAAACCAACACTGATTTTATTTTTCATGAAACTGAAAAAAGAAGCCGTTGGCAACATTTTAAAATAAGACAAATGTTATTCGAGATTAAACGCGATAAGAAAGACATCAAGTTTGACAACATATATGAAAAGGAGCTTAAGTCCCTGAACGAGGGAAAAATATCTGTGCTGGCTTTTTTGAAGAATTTTTTTTGAAGAAATTAACTCAAATTAAAAGGCTTTTAGGTTGGACCCAATAAGTTTACTTTAAGTAAAGGTTATGTTTATTAGTTTTGTTATTTTTTAGCCAAGAAAACGTATTAATAAGTTTACTTTAAGTAAAGGTTATGTTTATTAGTTTTTGTTATTTTTTAGCCAAGAAAACGTATTAAGAGTCCGCAGTAACCTCGATTCTCCATACAAACGTAGTTACGCTCTCATTTTAAAACTACGTGTTGGATTGTAACGAAACTTTGCATGTTCAATGAAATGAGGTATATCTATGTCTGTAATTAGTTTATGTAGCTTCAGATACCATACTAAAAAAATACTGCGAATTTAAGATTTTCATACAAAACTAGTTTTTGCTGTATTTAGTTTGTTTTATAAATTGGAACCGTATAAACTAATTACAGACATAGATATGCCTCATGGCATTGCATATGCAAAGTTTCGTCAGAATCCAACACGTGGTTTTAAAATGAGAGCGTAACTACGTTTGTATGAGAAGGTGAAATTCGGCCGAGCTTACTGCGGCCTCTCTAAGTTAATAGAAGAGTTTCAATATTTTTTTACAAGTTAACATAAGCGATTTATACAGAATTTACGGCTTATTTATTCTTTTATAGTTCTACTTGTTTAGTAACAACCTTAATCATAACTTATATTATAAATTACTATAGGTTAAGTCAAGGAATTTGATCTCTTACCCTCTTTGGACTTTGTCAAAGTGACGTAATCAATCAAAACGTAAAAGACTTCTTATGATTTTATTTACAGTGTCACTTTGAAATAGTCCTAAGTGGGTAAGAGATCAAATTCCTTGACTTTACTATGCAAGGCCTATCGACTCTTCTAAGACGGGCGGTTTCTGTATAGAAACATATAGTTATCAGCAAAAAAATGTTCGTTTAATTTTTTTACCTAGCAAGAATCAACAATTTTGAGCTGAGCTGTCAACTTGTCAAGCAAACGTGTTTTGGTTGTGTTTGAAATAGTGAAATCATATAAAAGTGAACTTAACTTTCGGTTAAGTATTTTACAGAGTTTTAAGTTCTCGTAGCACTCAAAAGATAACCTGGAGATAGCCATGTCAGTATACCGAAAGTGTGTTAAATGCGGAGCAAATGCCGTTCAAGATGAATCAATTCGATTGCACCGTTTCCCTAAACCAGGAACTACAAATATTTTAAGGTATGAATGTTTTAACTCAATACAGTGTAGCTAGCACAACTGACGCCGCGCCGCGACGCGAGCAAGGAAAGATCATCTTTTATAACTTTGTAGAAACAAGTAAATAAGAAATTCTTTAAGCTTTATTATATTTAGATGTAATTTTGGCTCCCGTTAATGATACTTCTTTAATTGTAGGGCAACAGCTTGGGCTACATATTGTTGGCCTGATCAAGACTGTTCTTCAGTGAAATCTTTGACTTCTCTCCATGAACGCAATAAAGTTTTATGTGGCAGACATTTTGAAGATTCCTGTTACACTGATAGTTGAAAAAAACGTCTCAGCAGATATGCAGTTCCAGGAACAAAAGAATATGTAATCAATGTGGGTCTAAGAAGTTGATACGACCGATTATCAGACTGTTTTATAAATTTTATAACTGAGTTAAAACCATGGAGGATAAATGAGTGTTTGCAATAACGAGGAACTTGTATTTTTATGTAAAATATAGTTTTATTTACCTATTTATGACATAGTACATAATGCATATTAAATATTCATAAAAGACCAAACATCTTAAATTAGTTTTATTGTATTCTGTTAATGCCAGCGGCGTAACTAGTTACGTGGCAGAGCGGGCATCATGCCACGGCCCCTCTGGCAAACTCATCATTGAAGAAGGGCTCCCATCCGATAATTTCGCCGCTGGAAAGGCACCGCTGGTTAATACTAATCCTCTCCACTACAAAAGTAAAACATTACTACTAGAAACATGACCGATCCGTTACATTATTGTTCTGTAGGTAAATTTATATTTTACATTCAGGCGTTTATGAATCAAACATTATAATAATAATCGAAGGAGCGAACATTCGGTACAATTTTCTCTTCTCAAACTTGTACTAAACTAGGTGCGATATACCTGCTTACACAAAGTTAATTAAATACATAGAAAATATCTAAGGAACAAAGTTCGTGCTCATCACATGAATCCCGAAATCAATAAAGGGGCGGTGTCTGCTGCTTTCTGTTTTCACTTCATATATCATGTGTAAGTACTGATTTTTTTAGATTTGAAACATCACCTTGACAATAATGTAATTCGGATAAAAAAGAAAAAAAAATGCTCTTATTGGGATTCGAACCGGGGACCACCGGCTTTGTAGGCAGGGTCACTATCAAGTAGGCCAAAGTGTAACATATAATACGACTAAATTGAAAAGCCTTTATAATACGGCTAAATTGAAAAGTCTGCGAATGTCATTTTTAGTTCTCTGCTCAACACGGATGGCGCTAGTATGTAAACGAAGTGTACTTTTTTTTGTATGGAGTTAGCGTTCTTCTCATATAGTGAGTATTATATTCTTTGGTACTATGTATGAGCACATCGCACATTGTTGAATAAATTCGATTTTTTTCGGTTTTAGCTGTACTGATTTAGGTAATTTGCAAAGCAGACATAATGCATTTCTGGCATTTTGCCACTAAGACTTAATGCGATTTAGGTAATTTGCAAAGCAGACATAATGCGTCTAAGGCATTTTGCCACTCAGACTCCTCGATCCTTGTATAAAATGGTATGATCATGTTAACTATGTTGTAAAAAGACTTGGAAGTGCATGTTATACTCTCAAATCAATGGCTAAAATAGGCGATAAGCTAACATTAAGAACTATTTATTACTCCTATGTCGAAAGTATCATCCGATATGGAATTGAAGTTTGGGGCAATAGTTCATATGTGAATAAAGTTTTGTTAATGCAGAAGAAATGTTTAAGGTTTATTGAGGGTTACTTCCCTGAAACACATAGACAACTATTTATAAAAAACAAAATTTACACTGTTACTGCATTATACCTGTATCAGGTTTGTCTTCATGTATCATAAAAATCAAAACCTTTACGAATTAAAGAAATATTGTGAAAGATATCCCTTACGTCGTAACTTAGACCTCTTATTGCCTCAGGCAAATATTGCTCATTTTAAGAAAAGCTTCAACTTTATTCCCATAAAAATTTATAATCGTCTCGAAATTGACATAAAGAATTCTAGCAGCATAAGGGAATTTAGTGCGAAGTTAAAAACATACTTAACACTTAGACCTTTCTATAACTTGGACGAATACTTTGGTAAGATATTTGATTGATCATTTACCTGTATTTAATTTAAATTTTGTTCCCAATTATCATTCATCACTTGTTCGATTTTATCTCTCAATTATTGTAATTGCCTTGTTATTTCTCTTCTTTGACGTGTTTGTATCGATTTAATGTAATTGTAATGTAAACTTTACTGACCTTATTATAATATTCTATACCTGACATTTATAACTATCTTAAATGTAATCCTATTTCGCATATTTTTCTAATTTTAAGCCTATTATTCTGTTATGTTTTACTGTCAAATTGTTAATTCTATTATCGCTGTTTATTATGTTTTACTGCATGGACGTGTCCTTTAACGCAATAAATAATGAATACTGAACACTTAATGCGATTAAGGTAGTTTGCAAAGCAGACATAATGCGTCTAAGGCATTTTGCCACTAAGACTTAATGCGATTTAGGTAATTTGCAAAGCAGACATAATGCGTCTAAGGCAATAAGATACTTCGGCGTTTTGCGTTTTAGATGACCTGCTCAGGAGGGGTGTTTATATGGCCTTTAGACCTACAGATCTCTTCGCGCCGTTGTACTGGTGGTTTTTAAAACGGACAATTTGAATTTTAAAACGACAATTTAAATTTTCAAATATGAATTGTGCTAGATTCTTTTCCTTCGTCAGTTTTGAAAGATCGGAGAAAAATGGGGCAAGAGAGGTGCTTGAGATTGTTTAAGCAAACACCTATTTTCATTTACTGGGTACTTTTGATCCATCCAAGCCCATTGAAGAAGAAAAGAGTCTTATTTTTCCTTTGCTGCTGAAAACTGTGTCTGTGGTTGGAGTACGTTTTGCGCAGTGCGAATTCCTTTGGCCGCAAAAGCACGAAGTGTGATTCTGTGAAGGCAAAAGAGGTCCCGAAGCCTCTATATGTGGAGCGCCGTAGAGGCGCGTCAAGCATCGTCTTTCATCGATTTTGATTTTATTCAAAGGCCAGCCGTCGAGAACGTGTTGGGTAAGCATTGGTTGTATAAGTCTCGAGTCAGTTCATAGTTGCATCAAGTAGTACCGTAGTCCTTACCTTTATTTTTATCGTAGCCTTCTGGTGCGGGAACTCAAGCCGGCGCTTGCCTTAAGGGGGATACGAGGACCCACTCCGTCAGGTCGTCGCACTGAGGTGGAAGCTTGTGCCCATGATCTGCGTGCCATCACTGCGGGTCAAATACTTCCGGACTGCGGAGTTCTTACAAGGGAGTCTATCTGACGTGAATCGACGTATCATCGCGGCGGGCCAACTACAGCTCCTTTGGCGTCAGAGAAGACTCCGGAAACCTACTAATCTGTTACCTTTTTTTTCTTTTCCTAGTACGAATAAGTTGTGTAACCCCGCAGTATGGATTTGTAACGCTATAGTGTATGCGCACGCTTATTGATCCTTGCACGAACTGACCGCAGGGCGCAATCCTTAGATCGGGATTTCCACCATCCGGTTACAAACTCTCCCAAAATTCCTAAAGGCATCAGTACGCCGACGTGATCCATTCCTTTAGTTTCCCCTTTTTTCGGCTGTCGTCATTACAATCATCCATGCATCCATCTCATTTCATATCATCCGCAATCCGGTGTTTTATTGCCCACCTTCGTGGTTGAAGGCGTTTACGATCAGACGCGTTTCCTTTTCGGCGTAAAAGGCGTTACGCCTCGTGCCCTGTGTCGTGGTTCTGTACGGTTCGCGAAGCCGTTTGTGCGAGTTGAAGTTAATAGTTAAAATCCATTTGAGACCGACTTGGTTACCGCAAACCCGTCGTCGGGATTTCCTGATTTTCTGTTTTAAAATGGAATAAGTGTTTCGGAAATAATTAAATAAATTACCCTCGTGTTTATTGTGTGTGCATTTTTATTTAATTTATCACTACACTACGTCCTATACACATTATTTTATGTAGGCGACATCATCATCATCCTCACCATTCAAAAGCTCTTGAAGTCTCTTGTCGGTAAAGTAATGATTATTCCGTTCGTTTACTCGCAATTTTTTTCAGCTCCTAATACAAAATGTGCATTAATTAAAATACACTTTTTTAACATTTTTTAAAACTGATCCACAAAAATACGCCCTAGTGTAAAGATCTCTGGAGGCTGGTCCTGTTCAATAGTTGCTCAATGTGGTGTTGTTCGAAGCAACACAATAGAATTTATCAGCATATTCCTGTGTTTTTTTAGAAATAATGTCTTCCATGTGGGTTTATCATTTAAGATAAATACATGGATGGTTTTCCTGAATATATCGCGATCTTATTTCGGCATTGGAAATTATAAATATTTAAAATAGTTATTGATTATTTTGTTATCAATTATTGAATTGTTTAAAACTGTTTCAGAAATGGAATAAAGGGTACTGCAGCATGCCGACCTAACAGTCCGAAAGGGTACGACGGTGTTCTTTTGCTAATCATAATATAATGCATTTTTTTTTATTTTACGAATATAGTTAGATATAGATATACTAGATCACGCAATTGCTTCTACTTCGCGTGTCCGAACTCGGTCTCTGAGTTAGCCGTCCGACTGTCATTCCGCGCGCGTCTATTGTGGTAGCCGGTTATCCGTGAATATTAAGAAAATGCCTTATTGCAAAATCGATTTAACGCGTACAACGGGGAACTCACATCACTAATTCGCCCTTGCGATGTCACAGTAGGTAGAAAAAAGTGACACGGTTGGTTTTCATACAGATTGGGGTGTTTAAGTTATTTAGTGTATGCCTATCTTCTACCAACATCTGCTAAAATATTCGAAGCTGCAATGTTGAAACGCCCCCTTTTACGAAAAAATAAAATTCTGTATGACGGCCAAAATGGGTTTAGGTATAACCGGTCAACGCTATTGGCATTAAATAAATAAGTAAAATAATTAGTAGAGGCTGTCGATACCAAAAAATATGCGATAGGCCTCTTGCTCGATATGTGCAAAGCTTATGATAGAGTCAGCTATGAAACTTTGTTAATTAAAATATATAATACGGGAATCAGAGGATTAGCCCATGGGTGGTTCAAATCTTACCTTAGTAATCGCTCCCAATATGTTGAAATAGAATCCATTCACTTTCAGACAGGTAAAATCCAACACACAATATCTGATAGAGTCCCCACTACTTCTCCATTCCCCAAGGAAGCGTCTTAGGATGTTGCCTATTCCTCATATACATAAACGATCTCACTAAAATATTAGAGAGTCATAGCGTGCTCTTCGCAGTTGACATATTTGTACTTCTTCCCTACTCTAATATTCGTGAAGTAGAAAATGAATTAAATACTACTTTACAGAAAATAATATATTGGTTAGAATCTCCTAACCTTAAACTTAACCTGCAGAAATCACAAATCATTCAATTCAAACAACATCAAAAACCTTCACTACCAATTAACCCATTCGGGGCCCAAAACGACACATATGCGTCAGACCGCCGTAGTCACTTTCCGCTACATACGAGGAAAACCACGGGATCGGCTACGAGCGTAGCGCGTAGCGATTCTGGGCAATGAAAGTGTTAAATACTGATATGATGATATTAAAATTGAATCAGTTCTGCTACCTTACTAGGAGTGGAGTTGGACACACACCTTAACTGGAAATCGCACATCCTCGAACTATCCAAACAACTTTCTTCTTTTATATACGCTCTCCAAAACCTCAAACGCGTAACAGACTTCAATACGGCTCTCAAAGCGTACTACGCTTTAGCTCATTCAAGAATGTCTTACGGCCTAGTACTGAGGGGACAAAGTACCGAAGTAGAATAAAATATTTATTCATATTCTTCAAAAGATTCGCATTAGAATTCTGGCTAGCATCGATCACATGGAGGCCTGCCGGCCTCACGATATTAAATTTGAAATGCTACTAATACCCTTACTTCTATGTACATTTTCGAAAGTAATTAATTTGTAAGAAAACACTTTTAACTGTATACTCCAACAACAGATATTAGAAGAAATAATAGATATCATAAGAAACTGAAATTACCATTCTCCAAAATGAAAAAAGTGACGTCTAGCCCTCACCACATGACGATCAAGATGTATTAAAAAATATTTCTCATAAATATATGTGTTTATACCCTAAATTAATATTTTGAAGGTAATAATAATGATTGATGTCAGAGTTAAGCTTATAAAATATTAAATCGCAATGTCTTAACTTAAACATTAGCCTTCTCTAATTGGTGTGCCCTTGCAGGGCGTCACATGTACTATACTTACCTTATATTCCATCTGATGTAAAGTGTGATACGCAATAAATATTGGACTATTGACTATATCTGTGGTTAAAGGTATGGATAGGTTTTGTTCATCAATTAAAAGTATTTAAACATTATTTTGTTGGAGCCGGTATAACTAATGAATTCCCTTCTCGTTAAATACCCCATTTTTTTGGTTTGACAAAAGCTTTCTATTGCTATTGACCACCACAGTGGGCAGCGCCAGTCTGATTAAGGTATTCATTGTTATTTTTAACCGACTTCAAAAAAAGGAGGAGGTTCTCAATTCGGTTGTATTTTTAACCGACTTAAAAAAAAAGTAGGAGGTTCTCAATTCGGTTGTTTTTTTTTTTTTTCTTTTCAATGTTTGTTACCTCAGAACTCCGTCATTGATGAACCGATTCGGAAATTTTTTTTTTGTTTGTAAGTATATGCTTCCAGGTGGGTCCCAAGTTTTCAAAAATTCAGTTGGATGATGGGATCCATGAGGAATTTAGGGTACTCCTCAATTTTATTAGGCGCGCGTGTAGTGATTTTAGTATTTTCTATTCTAACTCGTGTATTTACACCCGGAAATCATAAATTTGGTGAAGTGGAATTGATGATGAAGACCACAGTAACTTATGGAATTCCTCAATTATGTACTTAAGAGTGCAAAAGTACATCACAGGTTCTGATAAGATTCCGTTGAAATAGGAACAAATGAAGTGACATAGGTGATGATCTTGGGGAATCGATGGAAGTCCTCAAATATTATCGGCCCACAAACAGCGATTCGGTTTTTTTCTTAAGTAATCAACGCATTTGCGATCGGAAATCAGTTCATGTGGTAAATAGTAAATAAAATAGGAAATGTTGTCGTGGCTTGGCGGAGTACTAAATTGAAGTCGGTTAAAACTTTGTTTTTAAAGTAAATTATATTATGTTAGTTTTATTTAATGGTAACCTCAGTAAGCAAAGTACCAAGGCCAAATACTCACTTTAAATCTATATCATGATACTCCTAGCGTTATTCCCAGTTGTGCCCTAAAAAGGAGGCCGGGGTCCGCTTTGGCACCTAATCCCAAGATTACGCATAGGCACTAGTTTTTACGGAAGCAACTGTCATCTCTGTCCTTCCAACCCGGGGGGAAAAGACCTCCTCACGATGTTTTTCTTCACCGAAAAGCTAACGGTAGGTAAATATTCCGTACATAACTTCCGAAAAACTTATTACTAATTGTTGCCGAACATAAAAATGTTACGAATGTTGTATTCTTATCTAATATCTGGCAGTCATATTGCAGATCTGCAATAAAACGCAAAATGTGGCGTATTACAAAGGAATGAAATCTTTCTCCAAACTTTGATTTAAAAAATATTCTAAAGATCAGAAAAACAATATCCTTGATGTTTTACATGGTTTTAAACAGACACTAAATTTCCTGGCCAGCTGTTTAGAAGGTAAATTCACGATAAATGTTTTTTGATCAGAACGAATCTATTCGGCGGCTACGAGGCTCCCACGTACTTCATATTCTCTCTCGTCTACCTAATCAGTCGCTACATTGCGGTATCCTTGATCGCATCGCAGGTACATAGTGCATCATTATTGCCTGCCCCTGTATTGTATGATGTTCCGTCACCAGTCTACTGCATCGAGGTAAAATTGCTATTTAAATACTATTTGTTGTATCCATCCGTATTTAACATAACTATTTAATTGAATATTTTTTTTGTAGGTTCAAAGATTTCTAGATCAGGTTAATGGCGATAACGTAGCGTTGAGCGGGCTGCAGTTCTTCACCGTCACACGAGAATTACTATTAACGGTGAGCACAAGAAAAACTGAAAAGGGAAGATTGATAAACCAATTTTTTACACATCATTTATAATTAAAGATATTTTTCAGGTCGCCGGTACTATAGTCACATACGAGCTAGTAATGCTGCAGCTTACACCTCCAGCTCAATCAACAACAACAATCTCACCAAATACTACAATAACGTAGGAATTTCCTATGAAGACAAATCACACATAGTAGTAATAAAAGCCAGAAGAAGATTCAATACGTATACATTAATATCTAAGGTTTTAAATAACGTAGAATCACAAACTTAGTGTCTTAATAGACATATTTGGGGTCAAGGAATACATTCAACTAGATATTTTTACAGTCGAGTTCCCAAAGGATATTAAGCGGAACCCTATTCCTCAGCTTCCGCTGTCCATCCGGCTGTCTGCGTATCAGCAATAGCTAGACTGTTCAAATTTTCACAGAAGTTGTTTTTCTATTGCTACTTAAACATACATTTATAAAAATAAATTTTAAATTAAATAGTGCTCTCATACATGAAACGCAATTTTATTGCCCTCCCAGAGCAATCGGTATATCTGAGCCGTAATATGTAGACAATTGAAATTTCCGCAGATTATGTAATTCAGCCTTCATATTCTGCTAAGAAGTGTTCCTTCTTAGGAAAATATGACGTACTTTAACGGGCTATATCTTCATATTTTTTTAAGTTCTTCTCCAATATAATGTTAGCAAAGTTGTTAACCACAAAGTATTGTATTTCTAAAAAAACAGTTTTGTTAAAAATGAAAAGGTGTTTATAATCTACATTTTATTATTTTTGGTAGAATTATATATTTCTTGTCCGACCCAAATGAATCCTTTACAAATTAAGAAATAGGTACCGTACACAAATAGACCCACGTTCGTAAAACATATATGTTACCATACTCTTGGCAAAATGATTTATTTGTAAACAAGCTGAAAAACAGACATAAAATACAGCGCTACTGCAGCGTATCAGGAATGTTCGCGGAAGCGCGCACCGACGACTTCTAGAGATGGGTAAATCCGGACTTGAAGATTTAAATGATTCGAATCCGCAAGCGGTACCGATCCCTTATCGACTCCTTTCAAATCTTATCGAATCCGAGGATTGCCGCGAAAACGCGGAACGGAGCGAGGAGCGAGCGAGACCGAGACAATCGCGGCGGCTATGACCTTAGTCACGTGGCACGCCTTTCGGCTTCGGCTTGATTCGGCTCAAATCGGAGAACTTCGTGAGCTATCACATCTCCCGGCGATTACATTACGAATGATGCTAATGTCGTCAATTTTAGCACTTTTTGTATTCATTGCAGGTAAAAATGGCTCTTATGTTAGACGAATTAGTGTGTTATTTGATTCTCTCGTACACTTATTAGACCGTGACTTTTGTGGATGTAACGTTTGTTTTGTTTATTATTTACATTTACCGCTTTTTCCAAGTACGCTTGCAATGATGCAAGTTATTTAAAAAATTGTGTTCGGTGTAATTCTGGGATTTGTTCGGTATTAACACATCGTTTCGGTATTCACATCCTCAGATGTGAATGAGACTTCTGCATATAATAGAATAATGTGATTAAAAGTGACGAGTGAACTGAAGAGTATCATTAAACTTCTTTGTAAATTATTAGTTTTCCTCGAAAACATTTTTATTTCATAATTCGGTGTTTTAGGTTAATAGGTATGTGTAAATATTGTAAATGAACTTATTTAGTTACTTTTAAAGACCTTTGTGATTTTCGTGCTAGGTTTATAGTGAATTAAGGGACTATGAAGTCGATGCTTAAGAAGCGGAGTCATATTTGGGATCATTTTGACCAAATTGACAATAAAAAAGCTGAATGTCACTATTGCTCTTCGACATTAAATATTCAGGTGGGATCGTCAAGCAATTTGAACCGACACATGACCCGAAAGCATCCCACAATACCTATTGTAGAAGAAAGATATGATTCCACGACAAGCACTGCGCCTACGTCCGAGTTGGCGAGACTGGCGCGAGTATCTGTACCGACGGTCTGTGTCTCTACTGCAAATAGTACAAATAATGAAAGTAGTGAAAGTGAAACCCCAGTATGCTTTCCACCAACACCGCCACGTCAAGCGCCACCGTCGCTCCACCCGAGACCAATCAAAGACTAGTTGGTCTCTACAAGACCTTTGCCTAAAAGTAAATCAAATGATTTAGTTCGACAGTTAGTCAAAATGCTTGCAAATAGTACATTACTGCAGAGGCCGTGAAGTAAGGGATTGCTGCCGGATACAACGAGTCCAGCAATCCCTGTTCCGGCCGAGGATTGTATAGTGCTTTTCGCAAACGATGTGAGGAAATATTAAAATTAAAATAAATACCTAAAAGGTAATAAAATTAAATACTAGTTTGTTGACATTACAATCAGAACGAAAGTTCAGAAAACAATTGTGTAATTTGCCGCCTTTTTTATTTTTTAAACATGCCATTTCAACAAGCCGTTCAAGCACCATGTTTAACCGCACATAAGTATAGTAACATAGATTTTGTTTTTTTTTTACGTCGCAAATCTGCTTACAGAGTCTAGTGGTGGTTGGCAATATGTAATTTTTCCTTTGTCAGTTTAATATTAGTAAGCAAATTTAAAAAGTTAGTAGCGGACAATAATGTTTTTAGTTAGGGTTTTCATACATTACTTCTTGGCTTAAGGCCAAGAAGTAATGTAGGGAGCCATAAACAAAAAACTTCTTGTCTTCATTTCGTGATATTAACGCATACATTTCAGAGCATGTTTGAGAAAAGGTTATTTACCAGAAAAACGGTCTCAAACAGCCTGCTACCTAAATTTTAGAGGAAGTGCAGAAAGCTGTGGAAGAGGCAGATGCTGTCTGTGTGACGACCGACAGTTGGACATGGACTAATTTTGACTCATTTGTCGCCGTCACTGCGCACTTCGTGGATCACAATTCCATACTAAAAAGTTATTTATTGGATTGCGTGGAATTTAATGAAAGCCATAGCGCTATTAATGTAGCCGATTTTTAAAAAAATATTTTTGTAACGTGGAGAATCGACGAAAAGATTACAGCAGTCGTGTCGGATAATGCTGCCAATATTTTAGCAGCAGTTAAAGCCGGCAATTGGCGGTCGATAGGGTGTTTCGCGCATAAGATTAATCTTATACTTCAAGATTCTATAGGCAAGGCGAATGAGCCCATCATACCAAACACGATCGCGGAAGTCATAGCTAAAGTCAGTCACGTATTTTAAAAAAAGCGCGCAAGTGAAATCGAAATTGGCAGAAATGCAGAAAAATATGGGTACCACTGAACTGAAGTTAAAACAATGGATCAGTACGTATGATATGTTACGTCGCGTCTTGGATACAAAAGACAGTTTCAACGCCACTCTCTCACCTTCGCGGATTGATTTATTATTAACATCTCATGATTGGGACGTAATAGAAATGGCTGTGCCAATTCTCAAAGTATTTTACGACGTTACGGCAGAAGTTTGCGGCGAAAAATATGTGACACTCTCCAAAATTGCACTTTATTATCGCATCATGATGGACCACGTCAAGGCGCAAGGAAACAGATTCGTCGATAGCTGCCCGTTAGAAATATTCATGTTGGTGGAAAATTTAAAGACTGGACTAGATAAGAGGTTTGGAGGGATCGAGTCAGAGGTTTTGGTCTCGGAGGCAACAATCCTCGATCCCAGATTTAAAAAGAAGGGATTTATATTCACCCACAATTACGACAGAGCACTGGATCGAGTAAAAAAAAAGACTCGCCGGAATGAGGAGCACACAAAATCCTGGTGGTGCACAGGATCGTCAGCGATCGCAACCATCCACCTCTCACTCCTCTCAGTCGCAGGCTAGAAACTCTATATGGGACGAATTGGACGCCGAGATCGCAAATCTCGTTCCTGAGAACACCACCGCAGCTCGACTTCGAGAACTAGACAGGTACTTGCAAGAGGATTACCTTCCCAGAACAGAAGATCCATTGCAGTGGTGGGAAGAGCGCAAGGCCATGTACCCAATACTGTACGGGTATATGAAAAAACGGCTGTGCCTCGCAGCAACATCAGTTCCCTGCGAAAGGATATTCTCCAAAGCTGGCCAGATCCTAGTCGACAGGAGATCGAGGCTATCATCTTCTAGGGTTAGCCAATTGTTAGTTTTGAACCATAACACGTAAGACACGTACATGTTACTGTTTAAAAATATCAATTGAATAGATAAGTTGTACAAATTGTAAATAAACGCTTGTAAGCCTTGTAAATAAAATATACTTAGGGAATGTACAGTTGAATATATAAAATTAACTGAAAAAATGCCAGAAGCAAAAAAAAGTTATATAGGCAATACCTAATGCAAAAAAAAACAAAACCCAAAAAAAATATGTAAAATAACATGTACATAAAAGCGAAATCAACTCAGTAATTGTAAATAAAATCGATTTTTAAGTACGCCAATCTATGAATGGATCTGAGGCCCTAGGACTAGCACGGTAGGTTTTATCGTCACGTTTCAGTTCAGTACATTCTCGCCGTAAAACGTGTCGATATGTAACCCAGCTAGAACCTGGGCTGGCGGGCAAGCACGCTAGCGTTTATCGACATGTTATATTGCCTAACTAAACCTTAGTAAAATGCCATAATCATAAACATGATGATAAACGTAGCGTTGACCCCCGGTTGGGGATTTTAGTTAGATTAAATCAAAGTTGACAGTCCTAAGCCTGTGAAGTACGAAGGGAAGTCGATCGATAACAAGTATAACAACAACTAGTAATTTAATAAATCAAAGTAGTGTAGGTAGGTATACTAGGTTTTTGTATACTTACTTATGTGCATATAATTTTATGATTTTATGAACTAATGATATTATAATCACAAAATAACGCAATCCGCATTCGTAAAACAGCAAGTTGCATCAAAAAGTACTGTCTACGACAAAGCGACAGACGACAGCGGTCGGTGTGCGGGCGCGCGGGGCGCGGGATCCCTTCCATCGTCCCTAGCTCTGACGGCGGCGACAACAACGCTCGCGTCTAATATTTTTGTATACTTATTTTTGCCTACATAAACGTAGAAGCTTTACACATAGTTTTCTTAAGCCCTTAATAGCCCGCTAACAAAGTGGCGACCGTGAAAGGACATCGTACCTACATTAAATTCATATTTTACATCGCGTACCTAAAACATTAAAGTGCATGATCTCGCCGATCGGGATACGTTGCTTATCTTTAGTGCCTATCTTGCTATCCGCATTGTTAAATATATTGCATTAAAATCACTTAATACGAGTGAAACATTATTTTAAAGCTTATGCGCATATTTTCATTGGCCTGCCGGAGCTAGTCAACCCAATTCATAAGACATTAAGTGCTTAATTCCCTTGCATCTTGACCTCGCACCGCTTTAAATCATAATTATAATCTTAGAACTAGTAGATTTATCTAGTATTTACGGTGCTTTGTTAATTGAACACGCCTTTGTTCACGCTTTCTTGATAATAAGCGTCCTTAAACATTATTTCACTTGGCTACTTAAATAAAAGTCATAATAAGTAAATTTTCAGTCTAAAGTAGTTTTTATTCCTCAAAGGTCTTAATTACTAGCTATTTGTTACATAGTGCTCATTTCGTACCTGGCTGATATTTCCAGGCACTGCGCGCGCGCCGGCTGGCTTAGCAACGCGCTGCCGTACCTACCTATTCACCATTAGCTGTTGGGGCGAGCCTTGACCTTGATTTGCGCAGCATTATCAGCGCGCTTGGAACTCCTGTCTGGTTTGATGCACAGTTTACTTAGCCTAATTTGTTGATTGCTCTTCACCCTAAGTACCTACACTTATTGTGTCTTACTTGTCCTTTTTAATTGTAGTTTCAACCCCATCTAATTCTATATCATGACAAAAACTACATCGCAAAGCGAAATTGACATAAGCGCACTTAAAAATGAATTAAAATTTAAAGAATTGATAAAACAGCGTGCATCGATTAGGGGTCGACTAACTACGTTTGAAAACTTTATTAAAGAATTAAAAAGGGCAAAGATTGACGAAATTTCAGAAGCGCAATTTAATGAACTGAATTTGCGAAGCTTGAAAATAGAAGCATTATTTTCTGATTTTGAAAAGTGTCAAATGCAAATAGAACTAGCCTGTCCTGACCCGGATGATCAGGTTCAGGAAAGAGAGGTAACTGAAACAAGATTTTACAGCGGCATTTCTAGTTCTCAATCCCTACTAAGGTTACGACCTTCAAATCCTGAAGATAAACAAAGTTCATATAGTAGTTGTGCGCGTCAGGAAAACATAAACGTCAAACTTCCAGTTATTAAATTACCGGCTTTTGATGGGAATTACTTTCTATGGTTAGAATTTCGAGACACATTCGAATCATTAATACACTCAAATGAAACTATTCCCGACATAAACAAATTCCATTATTTACGATCCTCATTAGAAGGGAGCGCGGCACTTGTTATCAAATCAATTGAATTCTCATCTCAGAATTATAAGGTCGCATGGGATTTGTTATGTCAGAGATATAATAATAAAAAAATCCTAATTAATAATCACTTAAAGGCTCTCTTTAGAATCGAGCCCATAACGAGAGAATCTCATAAATCATTGCGTTACCTAATAGACGTTGTGACTAAAAACCTAAGAGCTTTGACTACACTCGGACAGCCAGTGGACCACTGGGATACGCTTGTGATATTTATGGTTTCAAGTAAATTGGATTCAGTCACGAGTGGAAAATGGGAGGAGCATAGAAATAACCTCTCCGACCTCCCACTCTTGGATGAATTCATCGAGTTTCTTCGTAACGGAGCAGACATTTTGGAAACCACGTTAGCGAACAGACATGAAAAAAGCGTCCCACCTTTTCATAAAGATAACCATCTCAAACATGAACCTAAAGGTCCGTTTACACATAACAAATTTGCGAAAAGTGTCGTCACTTCTAATAACGCACCCAAACCGGTAGGGTCTTTATTGTGTCCGATGTGTAACCAAGGTCATAGAATAATTGATTGTGAATCATTTAAATGCTTACCTCTCGAAAGCAAGTGGAGCGAAGCCTTGAAGTTAAAACTTTGCGTCAATTGCTTACGACGTGGTCATGAAGCAAATAATTGCAGACTAGGTGCTTGCAGATTATGTCATAAGAAACATAATACGTTATTACATAAAGACAGTAACATAACAACAACCTTACCTGTGACGTCACCGATGGCTGGGACGTCAGTTGACCTTGAAGTAGTCAACCCACCCCGCAGGACATTGTCAGTCCAGTCTTGTGGGCAAGTTCTCCTTGGTACCGCTTTAGTTAAGGTATCCAACCCTGAAACAAATACTCACCAGGTTGCTCGTATTCTTCTAGATGCAGGCAGCCAATCTTCTTTCATGACGGAAAACCTGAAAAATAAACTTGGATTAGTTAATCGTGATCCTGATTCTTTAAAAATATCGGGCATTAACAACATTCAACTTACCATTTCCGACAGGTGCGACGTAACTATCAGCTCCTTTTCAAACACGTTCAAAACGAAATTAAATTGTTTGGTACTTCCTCAAATTACAGGTCAGTTGCCTAACATGGCTGTAAACATTACTCAGCTAAACTTACCTGAAACAATTCAGCTCGCGGATCCTCACTTTTATCACCCTGCTGAAATTGATATGCTGTTAGGTGCTGACATATTTTTCGATATATTATGCCCTAATAAAATACGTTTGGGTTCAAATATGCCCATCCTTCAAAACACTCAACTTGGCTGGATTGTAGCCGGCCCTTTAAGTCCAAATCATTGTTCTGAATCCTCCCAGACTGTCCATTGTAACTTCACGAAAGAAATCAGTGACAAGTTGACGCAGTTCTGGAACCTGGAAGAACTTCCACAAACTAAAACGCCCTTATCAGCTGATGAAGAGTTTTGTGAAGAACACTTTAAAAAACATACCTATCGATTACCTGATGGCAGATTTTCAGTCTTAATGCCTCTCAAGGAGACACCTGAAACTGCTTTGGGTGATTCATATAAAATGGCTGTCAAGCGATTTTTCACCTTAGAGAAAAAACTAAATAATAATCCCGACTTGAAACAACAGTATAGTGATTTCATTCATGAATATGAGTCTTTAGGACATCTAACAAGAATACCTATAATAAGTCATATACTTCACGGTGTTACGGAGACACTTAAATCGGCATGCTTTCCGTTACACAAATTTCGTACTAACTGCCCTAAAATATTTAAGGCTTCGGCAATTTCAGACACTCTGAACCTGAGTAAGCAGTCCAGTGTACTAGGTATGCAGTGGGCACCAGACACTGATAATTTAACCTTTGCATTAGATGTAAATCCTAAAGAGGACGTTGTCACAAAAAGAACTATTTTATCTAACACTTGTAAAATATTTGATCCTCTAGGACTGCTAAGTGCTTGTACAATCACGCTTAAAATTTTACTTCAAAAACTATGGGTTCTTTAATTGTCTTGGGACGAACAGGTACCTCTAGACATTAAAAAAACTTGGACCAAGCTAACTAACAATCTTCACATTTTGCTTTCAGTCTCGGTACCCAGGCATGTGCAATGTTTGTCACCAACGGCTTGTGAGATCAATTGTTTCGTCGACGCCTCGCAAGACGCGTACGCAGCGTGCGTATACGTACGAACTACGGATAGCTCAAATTATGTTACAGTCAGACTGCTTTGCGCTAAGACAAAGGTCGCACCTCTTAAGGCTCAAACTATACCTAGGCTCGAATTGGCAGCAGCTTTATTAGGGGCCCGACTTGTCAGCAAGGTCAGTGAAGCTCTCCGCTGTACGATACATAAAAAGATTTTCTGGTCAAATTCCACCATCACCCTAGGTTGGATTAAAACTAGTCCTAAAATACTCAAAACATTCGTATGCAATAGAGTAAATGAAATTCACGAACTCACATCTAGAAACTCATGGCGTCATATACCTACTGCCAAGAATCCGGCTGACATGGCCTCAAGAGGTGTAGACCCGAGTCTTCTTATTGAGTCTTCTTTGTGGTGGGAAGGTCCAGCTTTTCTAAAAAATGATGAATCGCAATGGCCGCAGACTCCCAACACAGATATAACGTTACCTGAAATAAAAGTCTTACAAACTAACATAAATGAAGATAGTAAAACTAGTGAAATAATAAACATAAAAGACTATTCTAGTTCATTAAAGTTAAAAAAAATATTTGCGTTCATATACAGATTCATAAATAATTGTCAAATAAAAGAAAAAGAGAATAGATCATACGGCCCCTTAAAAGTAAATGAACTTAACCAATCCCTTACTTACCTAATTAAAATGGCACAAACAGAGTCATTTTACAAAGAATTTAACCTAATAAAAAATAAAAAGAAACTTACCTCATCACATATGTTGCAGTTGTCTCCTTTCCTCGACGATAGCGGCGTGCTGCGGCTAGTTGGTCGGCTCAATAATACAGAGTTTTGCTTTGAGAAAAAACATCCAGTGTTATTACACGGAAATCATCACTTTACCAAACTACTAATGCGAGCCGAGCATCTACGCTTATTGCATGCTGGCCCTCAGCTGCTTCTAGCAAGCTTTAGAGATCAGTTTTGGCCTCTACAGGGGAGAGCGTTGGCACCAAGTGTATATCGCCATTGTGTAACTTGTACCCGTTTTAGAGCCAAAACCATGGAGCCGCTGATGGGTCATCTGCCATCAAGTCGAGTCACTCCTAACTACCCGTTTGGTGTAAGTGGGACAGATTTTTGTGGCCCTTTTCAAATTTCAAGTAAAATAGGCCGTGGCAATCGTATCAGCAAATGCTACATTTGTATATTTGTTTTATTTTTGTACTAAAGCGGTTCACTTAGAAACTGTCAGTGACCTTAGTACTAAAGCATTCATTTCCTGTCTTCGCAGATTCATTTCGCATAGAGGTAGACCTAGTCAACTTTATTGCGACAACGGTACTAATTACGTGGGGGCAAACAATGAATTAGGTCGAGCATTAAAGGCAGGCATGAGTTCCATATATAGGTACACAGCTGAAGAGCGCATTAAATTCATATTTAGTCCCCCCTATTCCCCCACTTTCGGTGGTTTGTGGGAGGCCAATGTTAAATGCCTAAAGTTTCACTTAAAACGAACAATAGGTAATTCTAGTTTAACGTACGAGGAGTTGAGTACTCTTTGCACAGAAGTCGAAGCAGTCCTCAACTCCCGTCCCCTTACTCCTCTTTCATGTAATCCCAGCGACCTTTCTCCCTTGTCACCAGGGCACTTCCTCGTGGGACGTCCGCTGACATCTATGGCAGCTCCACCTACTACCTTAGAAAAAGGCATAAAGACGCGCTACCAACTGATTGAAGCGCTTCGAGACAGTTTCTGGAAGAGATGGCATCAGGAGTACCCCTCTCAGAATTGCAGAAAAGGACAAAGTGGAGACATCCCTACAAAGACATCAAGGAAGGCGCATTAGTAGTTTTTAAGGAAGAGAATCTTCCTCCCATGCGATGGAAGCTAGCACGAGTCCATCGTCTTTACCCCGGCAAGGACGGAGTTAGCCGGGTAGCCGATTTTAAAACGATCAGAGGGATCGAACGCCGAGCACTCAATAAGGTGTGCCCCCTCCCGGATGATGATGAGGAAGAGTTGCAGGCAGCTTCAGCTACAGCCAGCACTGCCAGTCCTTCAGCCACCTCCAACGGGCCCCCAGCATGTCTACGACAAAGCGACAGACGACAGCGGTCGGTGTGCGGGCGCGCGGGGCGCGGGATCCCTTCCATCGTCACTAGCTCTGACGGCGGCGACAACAACGCTCGCGTCTAATATTTTTGTATACTTATTTTTGCCTACATAAACGTAGAAGCTTTACACATAGTTTTCTTAAGCCCTTAATAGCCCGCTAACAGTACCTATAATTGATCATTTCGGATATTCCGATCCAATATAAATCTGATCGGATAAGTCTCAAAAGATTCGAAAAACCGTTAATAGTCACTGAATTTGTATTAGAACCATCGAGTCCGGAGTGACTTTGTTTGAGGGATTCAAAGGAATCGGAGAGCCGATAAGCGGAGTCGGTACCGATAGCGGAGTCGGATTTAGTGATTCGGATCACTCCGCGGAGCCGAGATTACCCATCTCTAACGACTTCCATGCTATAATGCGTAAGCGAGTCGCGTCCCTGATGCGGCGTGTCCAGTAATACTCGTAGTGTGTCACTGGACGCGATCTCATGGCTCACAGGTGAGCTATGAGAAATGACCATCTGTGTACCTACCTACTACATAAAACCTACACTACACTAACATAGCTCCTAAGTTAATAATGTGCCTAAAACTATCAAAATATGGATGTGTGTCTGATATGACTCTGAAATAAACGTATTTATTTATTAATGCTGCAACCCGAAAATCAAGAAATTACTACTTTACTTACCTTGTTATACACTTTCAAGTTTTATATGTATGATTATCAATGATATGTGGCGCATAATCGTAAATAACTGGCCTGTAATCAAATGGAAAATAAAATTCCACATGACAAACAGCGAAAATAAATAAAACCTAATAAACGTTCAGATAACATTGGCCATATACTATATGACCAGGACTAGGCAACCATTCTCAGATATACAATTGATAGTAGAAGAACTTAAATCAATAGTTTAATTTATGGGGATTAAAGTTGAATTGAAGCCTACTTCGAAGGAATACGTTAAGTAACAGGGACGTAGGTAGTAAAAAAAGGATCCAATCCACAAAATTACCAAAACATGAGTTAAGTATACCAGAGAAGTGTCTAAGGCGTATATTTTCATTCAGCAAAAAGTCGCCCAGCTTACACAGTGTTTTCATATTTGAATCATAATCATTTTAATAAACTGTTTGCTTATATCAATAAATTCGTTTGAATGTAACCAATCTAGTGTACTTGTTAATTTCCCTAATTTTTGTGACGATATGAGCTTGAACAATTTTTAATGGGATTTTTTTATCAAATATTGAAATATTTACTTGTTTCGACCATTTTTGTTACATTCTCTTAAACTACATCTTCTACGTTATTCTATTACATTGTTCGAATGGAATCTATGTTTATGTCAAAAGCTCACGTCTCTCGTGGAAACGAAATCCACCAACTTACGCTTAAAGATACACGAAACATTTTTAATTTCGCTCTAAAAGGGGAAAACCCCAGATAAGACACTACTTTGTGGTCGTTATTTCCTTTGATAAATGAGGAATTTAAACAATCTGAGGAGCATGGTTTTTAATATTCTTGAACAAAGATTAAATTGAAAGACCGCAGCTGAAATTCTGTTTAGAAATAATGAAAACAGTCCGGCTAATCTACGCGTTGCATCTCTGACCATTTCTCTACTTTCATATCAAGGAAAGACAAATTTTATTTAAAGGCTATAGTCGGACTTTCATACATTTGCGAACTTTGATTGTAGATAATGGTTTTTTTTGTGGTAAGCACCACTAATGGCGTTTATTATTTTGCCCAAGTTTCAGCTTCTTATGTTTGACAGTTTCTGACTTATGTCACTTATACGGTTTTCAGAAAATAATGATTTTCTCATAAACTAACCACACAATTTTTTTTTAATTATTAGGTCATATTCTATTAACTAAGACCCATCTTTACAGAAAATATTTATATCACTTTTTGAAAAAATAGAAGGAAATAAAAGGAATCGAAAAGTTATTTATGTGTTACGAGCTAGCGACACCTACAGTTTTTCATAAAGTGGTTGATATTCTTGTCTACTACTTGCGTAAGTATCAACTTTTTGCATTTGGTACCTAAAAACTACACTGTCTGTGTATATATAGGCATACTGTACATTCTAACAAGACATTCATTATTTCGACAAAGTAGACTTAGAGATATTGGCACAGTACAGAGATAAAATTGATAAACTTATGCAAGTATCGAGACACAGCAAATTACGTTCACTTGAAAACTTACCATCATTTGTAGTTCCTAGAAGTAGAAATAACTACGGACGGAGAGCCTGGTCATGTATCCTTCCATGTATATGTAATAAGTTCCCTAAACAGTTACTGCTAGAACTTAGTAATAAGAAAGCCAAAAGCTTCAGAAAGTCCATAAAATTATATTTGTTAAAAAAAAGAATGGTTATGTAATGTAATATAAACTAGACCAATATATATAAGAATAATGCTAGCATAGTCTCGCAACTCCTTAACTTAAAAAATCTTTTGTTATTTAAGATTAATAGTTAAGTAATTTGTCATATTGAAATGAATTAAGTTTTACTGAAATAAACAGCTAAACTTTTAAACTTTTTTTTTTCTTTTTTTTAATTACGTACACAAACTTCTGATTTCTAAATTAGTTTTCTTATCAATCTTTCACGTTAGTTGTAAAACACAAACAAATCCACAAAAAAAACCATTCCCTACAATTAAAGGTCCCAAATGTATGAAAGTCCGACTATAGCCTTTGTTAGTAAATTTTTTCATCTCTTTACCAATGTCAAAATTAAAAGTAATGTTTAAATATTAAAGATATATATATATATTATTATTATATATATATATATATATATATATAATAACAGGAAGACCTTTCTTACACACACCTCGTATGAGAAAGGGCCCATAATATGAAACAGAACATGCAATACAGCGATAAGAATATTCCCGTGAAAGGTAATAGAGGCTTTACTAATTTGAGATTCTTTGGAAATACACCAGTCGTAAAGCTTAAATTAATTATATTTACCTTACCTTATTACAGGGTTGAGGACTATGTCACTGACAGAAATGCATGGCCCAAATCATAGCCCAAAATAGCTCAATCATTCATATAGCTTATTCTGCCATATGGTCTTGTTGAACAACGCATTATGATTTTTTCTTTGTATTCATATTCAGTTTGATTTATTTTAAGTAAGGTTAATAGCTATCATTGTAATAACCTTTTTTTGGCAATAAATAACGCCAACACAAACTTGTGTTGGCGTTATTTCTTAACAGTGGTCTTCTTTTTCAGAAACGTTGCGTTGGTACAATTTAGACTTGTGCCATTGCGGTCTACTTACGGAGTGAAAAATCATCAATCACGTGCTATGTGCGCCGCCAGAATGTGTTAGTTCAACATATACTGCGTAGAAATATTCTCCTAAAACGATTTATATACTTACTAATATCATGCAATTTATTACTTATTACTAACATGTGTGCAGACAATCGGCAACTGAATAAAATCACTTGTCTAGGCGCCTTTTGAGCTAGAGACAATAGATTATATATGGAGGTTGTAAAAGCATAAGTGGCAGAGAGAGCATAAAATGTCTTTTTACAAATTTGGCAATTTTCGGGATGTATTGACAAGGTAAAGGCAGAATTCTAAGCGCCTTAAAATGGGCAAGGTATCCACTACCATATACAGCTAAAAATATTTTTTGGGTAAGGCTCGTAAAACACACTTTCCCGAAATGTGCACTTTCTGCAAAGGCGCTTCCGCAAAATGTACACTCCCAAAATGTGCACTTTCCCAATTTGGATATTTTCCCGAAATGTGCACTTTTTCAAACAGTGTACTTTCTCAATTTTTTTGTTTATAGTTTCGGTCTTTCTGTCTGTCCGTCACATAAACCGTCCGTTGACGAAGTTTACATAGTGCACTTTTAGAGAAAATGATCATTTCCGGGAAAATGAACATTCTAAAAAAAAGACCGGGTTGGACTCCGGGAGTGCCGGCAGAAGTGAAAACTTGAATATCAAAGTTTTGCATTTTAGATACTTTAATGGTTAGGGAATAATTTTGCACGATTTGCTTTAATTTACAAGTTCATAACGGAGGATTGAGGAGAAATATCCATGGTAGACGGACATTGCCGCATCTTTTGATGCTATGGACCTAAGTCGTCGCAATGCAAATACGAATAGACTAAGAGCTAGTGACCTAATCAGTCATGTGGCTTCAGCTGTATTGAAACTCCTTTAGCTACTTCCCTAAACAACCTTTTGGTGGGTGGAAAAAATGAAAAAAAAAATGTGGGCTCAGTGACTTTATTTTATTTTTTCAAACAGTTGCTCTGTACTCCCTGTGCACCCAAAAAAAATCGATCGGGTGGTGGGAAGGGGTTGCCAGCGTTATTTAAAAATACCAAAATAATAATAATTTTCATGTGGGCTGCGGGCTCAGCTGTATTGGCTTTTTTTCTGACGCGACATTAATTAATATGTAGCCCAAAAAAAGCCATGCAAAAATATCGGTGGAAAGGTATCGAGAAATTGTTGAAATCGTTGGATTTCGTTCGAAAATGTGCTGAGGGGAAGGCAAAGCGTAAGCATATTTTGAGATATTGGTCATTGAAATGAAAATATAGGGGGTTTTTCAACTTTTCTAATGATGTATTTGTAAGGTGCTGCGATATAAACGAGTTCCACGCGGACGGAGTCGCGGGTAGAAACTAGTAATCATCCATCATCATATCAGCTGAAAGATGTCCACTGCTGGACATAGGCCTCCCCCAAAGAGTGCCAAAGTGACCGGTACTGAGCCACCCGCGTCCAGTGGACTCCCGCAACCTTTTCCAGGAACTTTAGAAACTAGTAGACATATAATAAAATTATATACGTTTGTGTAAATATCGATACAATGATCGAAATTCGTTATCGAACCAAACCTATTGGTTTAGCCGATGACATTGGCATTTACGTATTCTTAACCCGTGTTTCCACTAAGTTTTTCCGTGTGTGATATGTTTGTGTGCATCAAAATGAGAATGTGTTATCCTTTTTCATAATGTGTGTGCGTGTGTAAATAAACAGATCGTTTTTGCATGAGTGAGTAATCTTTTGCATGTGTTATTTCTTCACCCCCCCGCAAAATTCGGCAGACTTTTTTGTACTCAAATACGAATATAAGGCTACTCCAGTTATGTATGCTCTAAGGTAGTACCTAATGTATTTTGTAGTTAAATTAGTGTTGATCACGTAATACTGCCCAGGTTTAGAAGCCTATGGCTGCTAAGCGTATCGTTTTGGCGACAAAACAGCCTGGTTGTGCCGTACTGTTATGGAGAATATAGTATAGACTTTTCTGCAGACTTATTTTGTATGTCTTTATATAAGTGTTCGGGACTATGTAAATGACAGATAAAAGTACAGGAGTAGAAAAATAATAAAATAACACAACATATCCATCCTTACCCCTACCACCTGAACCTATAATTTACACGATGGGGAACATGGTTAATTGCGGCAGTTTACTACGCAGATCAATATAATGAAATTAAGGATATTGTTTCTCAATTGAACAGTCGGTATTCTGCAGCCATAAAAAAATAGATGATGTTCATTTGCTAAATGATTTAATGACTATCCGAGATAACAACTTGATCTTACGTGATTCTATAGAGAACTTGCAGTTATTCTTAATCCCACTATTCCCACTTTATTTCAAATAATTCATTTCCTTTTTTTCAGATTTCTATTATATTATCTTCGTAGCGTGCAGCTGGTCTGCAATGACTCGCTTTCGCTTTTCATTCTCCATATTCTTAAAACTTCTTGTGGTTGGCCTGAAACCAATCACACACTCAGACCAGGCGTCCAGCTCTGTAAACAACAAACCTTATGATCATGTTGTAGTAGCCTACGTCTACTACATTTTCTTTAGTTGGCTCTAAACCAACTCCTCTTCATTTGGCCTCAAACCAAATGTTCCCTAGTTGGCTCTTAACCAACTAAGCTTGTGTATATTGGCTCTCCGAGCGTATGACCAACTCGCAAAAGAAGCCTTAGCTCCTTCATACTTTACTCTCGCGAAGCAGCTGACTACTGCCTTATAAAAAAAGAAAGAAAGACAGAATACATTTATTCACTACACAAAAGATACACACAGACAAAGGCAGTAGAAATACAATACAATTGACACATAATGTGTGTCTTCGCGGCAGTGAATCGGTCGCTGTCTCAGCATTATGCCGAGGTGTCAGACTTTCAGACAGCACCGTACGTGACCCGTGGGAACGCAACACAACATATTGCCGTTACAAACGTGTACACATAATTAATAAATAATGAATACAGGGTGAAATAGTATTCACTGTTCAAATTTTGGGAGGTGATTCGGTGGGTCGTCTTGATCAAAATTGATCACTTAGTTGGCGCAAAATCAGCAAGGTGGCAAATTCCAGCTACTAAATTTCGTAGTTTTTTTATTTATTTTTTGTTCTGAAAACCAGTTCCCTATTGACTTACTTATTTTCAATTGATACCCAAACGAGAAGCGCTGAAATTTGATAATTACACAAAAAAAATTGTAGAAAGAAGCGTTCCCGAAATGACGATAATGCATGAAATTTGAAATTTGTCCAAATCTACATGAAAAATCCTTAAAATATCTGTTAAATCTCTTAGAAAGTACAATTGCAAGGTTTCGTGAGACAACTTATACGAATTCAATTAATAAAGTAATAAATTCGTGCCAAACATGTAAATTATTAAATTTATGCAATTTTAATAGATAAATTATTAAATTAATTTGGTACCAATTATTTACATCACACTATTTAAGTAATAGATTAGAAAAAGAAATCGGATTTTTGATAAAATATGCTTTTTTCATTAATTACTGCCAAAAAGTCATTCCGGGAACACAGTCATGTCCGGGGACGTTCCCGGAATGAAGCGTTCCTGGAATGACGTTTCTATGTAAAATTGCTTAAAAAGTAAATAATAGTCTAAAATCGGGATTTTTGACGCTACTGTAGAAAAAGTATAATCTCTCTAAGAAATAATGTGCTAATTGTAAATTACTTGTTTTTTTGTACGATTATTGGCATTCCCGGAATGACGCTGAATTGATGTACGGTGCAAAAATTTCATACAAAAGCATGTTTAAGTACCTCTTTGAATTTTAACATTTTAATAAAATATACACCGCGGGCACCCATTTGCATTTAGGTGCTTTAAAGAACTACCCAGTAGCCTTGTTTCCTACGTTTTGCCAAATGTATGCGTTCCCGGTATGACGCATTAACGATCCGCCAACTTTGGATTACATTTTTGAAATAAATGTGATTGTATTTACTAAAAACTTAAAAATATCCTTTTATTATAATTCTATATATAATAAAAAGTACTAGTTAGGCATTTTTTTATTAGTGTTTTAACTGTTGTTATCAGCAGATAACGACTTGGGGACGCGTTCCCGGAATGACGTTTTGGGACGAGGGATGGGATGGAATATTTTGTGGAAAAAAAAATATTCAATCAATAATTTAAGAAAAAATCTCGTTAGGTACGGGTTAAATAAGTTAATTCGAATAATCTATGGAGCATTATTTTAATAAAAACGAATAAATTCTATGATTTAATTTACGCCGACACGAATTTGCCACCTTGGTGATTTTGCGCGAGTTGTATCCAAATAACGAAAAAAAGCCAGCTGTTTGGTGTACAACGGTGTGAGCTCAGCCGCCAAAATGTATGGAACCCACCTGGTGGTAAGTGGTTAAACAAAATCTAGGTCTGTTCATGTGATTAGTTTTCCATTAAAAGACTTGATTCTTACGATCATAAGAACTAAATAATGGCATACACATTTATAGTTTTTAAAACTGCATCCTTAAAAACACCCTTCGAGTTGTGGGGTCTAATGAAATAGCTTATAGCTTAATGAAATCTTATCTTCAGCTGCCAGGTCGACGCTAATAGGTGATTTATTCCATGTAAGTAAGGCGAGAGTTTTAAATTGCTTTCGAGTTATCTCCAGATTACACTCGGAGGCGGCTGTTGACAAAAAAATATTTTTGATGAGTTTCATAAGAGAATTTACGTAATTCTAAATTATTTGCCTCATATGCATGCAATTATTCCTAATAACTAAAATTTAACGACCTTGGTTACAACTGCTACCCTTACAGTAACGATTTTTTACAAGCGGGCTAGATTTATGCAGGTTAACTAATGCACTAACTAAACCATAATTTCATACGATTTATGAAACATATTCATGCTATAATATTAAATTGCGAGGGAGACGAGTATCGAATTTGTATGTGTATCAATAATAACGCCGGAAATAATAATGCGGCGGCGGCGCGACGTTGTCGGCGTGACAAACATTTATTTATTCCAATAGAAGTTATCTATGTATAGGTATATGTGTTAATAATATGTTATGTTGAACACTGATACTCTATTTAATGACCTAGTTTACTCTATTTAATGACCATGGATCAATTTGGGGTTTTGAAGTAGGTTTATTTAAGGAATTATTCTTTTTATCTGAGAAGTATTTCTTTATGAGTAATTAATGAATAGATTCAGTGAAAGATTAAACATCAGATACATTGCTTCAATCGGGTATGCCGTAAATTTTAACTGTTCTAATAGCTTAAAGTAGAGATTAAAAATAAACCTCCTGCTATCATTTTCCTTTCTACAAAATATTGAATCAGTTCTCGTCTATGTGACCTGCCATATTCATTTCCAGCCCTAATTACTTCATTTAACAATGATTTACTTACAATAAAAAAAAATGCGAATAGCTGTATATCTGGACAGGAATTTGTATTGCACCAATTTCTAATTATATATCCGTTTTTGCGTTATTGAGTAGGTAACCAATATCCAAATATAAATACATATAAACTGTCTCATTTATTTATTAGTAGAATCTGTATACACTATTAAATAAAAATACATTATCAATAGATCCATTTTACAATGTATTTACTTAATCCGATCTTATAAGAAATAAATTCTCACTAGATCCATTCCCTACAGGCATTTACCTACAATAGTGATCACATGAAAAAAAAACATATCTAGAGCGGTAAAAAATAAATTCATTATATGCACAAGTGGATCTTATTGATGGATCTAATGTGGTAATGTGATCGGCATACAACAACCACTTCCTCTCGGCTAGTATATAGTAAGCTATTTTGATACACATATAAATCCCGAATGTTTTTATCGCAACAAAACTAGCCCATCAGGCAATGAGTCTGATCTCCCCTCGCCTGATAGACAATTGAGTTGATATACCAAAGAAACTTCCTCGACTCCGTTATTGAACACCGCAGGTCCAATTTCATACAGACAGTTTGATCGACGAGTTGGATAACTTTGATAACAGATTTCATCTACATAGACTAAAAAGCATTTGTTTCAACTGAAGATCAAATTTGATTTGATTACCTTCATTAACAAATTCCCTAAACACGCGCTACTTTAACAATGGACGTATAAAATGAATACATTGTTCGGTTTAAAAAAAAGTCCCGTGGTCAGGGGTATCAAAGGAGTAATAATGATCATTATTAGGAATAACAAGTGAATTCAAAAGATTTTTCAAAAAACCCAACTGCTTTTTTAATTTTTTATAGCCTATGTCACTCCCACGATTAAGAGGAATCCAACGACACCTCATATGTCGAAATCCGTCAAACGGTTTAGGCTGCAGGGCGTGTTAAAGAATATGCCACATACATACATACATACATGCATTTTGACGACCACTTTAGCCTAGTTGGTAGTGACCCTGCCTACGAAGCAAGAGGTCCTGGGTTCGAATCCCGGTAAGGGCAAAAATTTGTGTGATGAGCATGAATATTTGTTTCAGAGTCATGGATATTTTCTACGTATTTAAGTATTCATATCTATTATATCGTCGTCTAGTACCCATAACACAAGCCTTACTGAGCTTACTATGGGACTAGGTCGATTTGTGTGAGATTGTCCCCTTATATTTATTTATTTATTTATTTACGCTCATACGCTCGAAAAACATAACTCTTCTCTCCTTCGGGCAGTCGGGTAAAAAGGAGCCACGTTCACCGATTTAGAACACGTTGAACAAAGATTGCGGGTTGCCACTTGCCATCAATGAGAAAAGGCACGGGGAAAACTCGCGTTGCAATAGCTGATATCCAGGATAATACCAGTAATACAGTGAAATTAGTAATGTAGGTTATAGAGAAAAGTTTAATTTTATTTACTCTCCCCTCACCTCCGGGGCGAGCCTCACCCCCCGCGCCCATGAAAGTGTCCCGGAGTGCGGTATTTTTAACCGAATTCAAAAAGTTAAAGAAGGAGGTTCTCAGTTTGACCTGTAAGTATGTATGTATGTTTGTCCGCGATTTGCTCGCCTTTAGGTGGATTGCTTTGTACGCAGTTTTCACCAAAACGTAGAGAATTTCACGGTGGTGGTTTAAGTGTACAATTAATTGATGTTTCGTTTGTTGATTCAGATGATTTAGGTGTTTTCTCCATGAGACAAATGGCTTCTTATTTAGACAAATGACAACGTCACACGCTTTTAATGAATACTATTTTCGTACGCTCTGGCAGTGTCCGAGTTGGATCATTGGTTACACAGTCGGTATTTTCGCTAGATTATCCGTGAAAGTCCCGTGTTCGAGACTCGGTAGACGACGTAATTTATTGTTTTTTATTGTATTAAGTTGAGGTTGGACTAACGATGAACATGTCGAAGACCAAGATTATGACCAATAGCACCGAACGTAGGATTGAGATTAATGGAGAATCTATAGCATATGTCCAGGAGTACCTTTATTGGGGCCAAATAGTTTCCTTCCAGGCGCGACAGGAGAAGGAAGTCGAAAGACGGACTGAAAACGCTTGGAGGACCTATTGGTCCATGAAACATCTCACGAAGAGTGATCTCCCTATTTCACTTAAACGCAGACTCATGGATATGTGCATACTACCGATTACCACCTACGGTGCACAGAATTGGTCTTTGACGTTATCTCAGAAGTCGATGAATGAACGAGATAAATAGTTTTTTTTTAAATTTAATCTCGCCTTTCATAAATGCAAATAGGTCAATTCCTATGTTTGTAAATTGCCTTGTGTTTGTCACGAATAAATGGATCTTTCTTTTATTTCTTTTTCTTTCAAAAGGCTCTCTTTATAGTTGTTGTGATTCTGGCCTCGAATGTCCAATTCCCCGAACGTCCAGTCTCCGTAAGTCCATTTCCCCGAACGTCCAGTCTCCGTAAGTCCATTTCCCCGAACGTCCAGTCTCCGTAAGTCCATTTCCCCGAACGTCCAGTTTCCGTAAGTCCATTTCCCCGAACGTCCAGTCTCCGTAAGTCCATTTCCCCGAACGTCCAATCCCCGTATGTCTAATGGCCCCGAAGGTCCAGTCCTCGTATGTCCATTGCCCCGAACGTCCACACCCCGTCCCCCCTGTCCAATTCATAAGGTTCGGCCGTAGGTTCAAGGCGTTCAAGGTAGGCTTTAGGCCAATCAGGGTAAGGGATCTGCAAATCCCTAACCGTTACTAATTAACCTTAGGGTCGCTCATTTATTTGTCCAATTATCCAAATGTGCAGACAGTCAATATGATTTATTTGCCATTACGGCAATTAAATCATATTGATTACCGTTATCGAGACAAAATAGGTACAAAGTTAGTTGACTACAACAGGAGAAATAATTTTCCTTCGTTAATTTTTGCCGTAAACAAAAACCAATACGGAAAATAATTAACTTGGAATTTATCATCGCGAAAAAATCATATCGGATTAAAAGAAACGGTCATTCAATAATAAGGCAACAACAACTTATCTCGAACGACTATACCTACTTTTAATGTCGTCAAATTGGTACTAATGTACATGTTTTTACAAAACGCGGATGAAGTCGCGGGTGTAACTAGTGGTACATATTAAATATTCAAGCAGAAACCGCGTGTAAGGAGTTAGACTATCTGATAAGGCCACTTATAACACTGGCTAGACACTTATGTCATTCCTTCCTCTGATCGAATACATACTTCAATGTTACGTCTATTGGTGTCATTCTTGGCAATCGATGTACGTAAAATGGGAGACCTAAAATTTACATCAAGCAGAAAAGGAAAAAGAATATGTTGTAACGAAGGCCATAAGTATAATTTAAGCGTTACCAACAAAAAAAGTAATACTACATTATGGCGATGCACTAATCGCACGATTTGTACGGCCACAATCACTTTAAGTTGTGACGACCATGTTTTACGTCAAAAAGAACATGTATGCTTTCCCGATGAAGCTCAAAATAAAATTGATATGGTGTTGAATAAAATAAAAAAGGACGTCTGCCAAAACTTGGGACCGATTCAAAGTATATACGAGACTAATTTTCAAGAATTTTTAAACGATAAAGAAAATAAAAAAATGGGACCATTCATCCACCATTCTCGGCATATAAAAATTCATGTTATGCTGCTCGAAAAAAGTTTCTTTCCGCAGATAGACTCACGTTCAAGAACCCCGAGGACGTAAGATTATCTGAAAGTTTTGTTGAGGATTTCCTCGTATGTGAAGACGGACATGAAGAAAAAATCTTAATATTCGCCTCACCTTTGTGTCAAAATTTAATAAAAAATAAAAAAGGGTCATACCTAGCTGATGGCACATTCAAAAGTGCACCGAGCCCGTTCGTACAAATGTACACTTTACACTTAAGAAGCAAATCCAATATAGACACTAATAATGTGTTTCCCGTAGTGTATGGATTGCTCCCAAATAAAAAGGAAGAAACATACTACCGATTTTTTAAGGTGCTAAAAGAAAAGCTTGGTCTGTGCATAACGGAGTTCAAATGCGATTACGAACAGGCACAAATTAATGCAGTGCATACAGTGTTTCCACAGGTTCAACTTGCTGGCTGTTGGTACCATTTTAGCAGAGCGATTTGGAAAAAGTCTAGGAAGCTTAAACTAGATAAAACAAAAGACGGTCGAATGATGACCAGAATGGCATCCCTTCTGCCATTGCTCCCTGCAGATAAAATTATTGAAGCATGGGCATCGATAAAAGATTGCACACCGCAAACTACAATAGTAAAAAAGTTTCAAATATATTTTATCAAGCAGTGGATAAGAAAAATAACACCGGAACGTATAAGTTGTGCGGATGCGAAAATAAATAGAACGAATAACGCATTAGAAGGTTGGCACCATCGTATCAACATGAAATTACCACAGACCCCGAACATTTACTTCTTCATACAATGTATGAAAAGAGAGGCAGCATTCTATGATTTGAAAATTTCGCAAACTATATACGAGGCACCAAAAAAAAATAGAAGACCTATGGACATAAAGTTTGACCGCCAATACATAAAATTTTTAAATAAAATGAATGACAATGCATGGCAGCCTATAAAATTCTTAAAAAAAATTATTCATTTACGTCTTGTTTTTAATCTCAAAAAGAAAACTTATAGAGGGAGGAAATAAAATATAATATGATGTCATTGATTGAACTTTACCAGATAAGTGTGAATTTTGGGTAGTTTTTTTACAACTGTAAGGAGAAATATATTTTAATTTGAATTTATGTGTAAGCATATTTTAGTTTAGTTGTAACAGGTACCCAAATACATGTATTATGCAGTTTATAATTGAATTTTATTAAGTAACACTTAGTAACACAAGGGAGGTAAAACAAAGAAAGGCCGAGATCGTAGATGTTTGGGGCCCGAGCTGCAAGCGAGGGACGTAAATATGCGATCGAGGGCTTTCTTTATTACCTCCCGTGTTGTGCACATAATTTTATGTACGGATTTTTCTGTACGCGTAGCGTGCGGAAAAGGCCACTTTGTGGCCAAGTGTGGCATAAATAAGTTTGCTTGTTGGGAGGTGAATTGAGTAATAAGAATGCTCTTATCCTATCTACCACATACACAGTTAATATGTAGTAGTAGCACTTGATTGTATGTACTCAAAATATATATTACAGAACATTTATAACAGAAAATATACAAAGGCGAACTTATCACTTTAAGGGATTTCTTCCAGCTAACCTTAATGACGATGCTCGGCTCGGTTGTGACGATATTCGAGGAATATGTACATTGGGGGAATTGGACGTTCGAGGAATATGGACATTCCAGGAATTGGACATTCGAGGCAATGTACATTGGGGGAATTGGACGTTCGAGGAATATGGACATTCCAGGAATTGGACATTCGAGGCAATGTACATTGGGGGAATTGGACGTTCGAGGAATATGGACATTCCAGGAATTGGACATTCGAGGCAATGTACATTGGGGGAATTGGACGTTCGAGGAATATGGACATTCCAGGAATTGGACATTCGAGGCCAGAATGGTTGTTTCGCTCTTTATGGGTTCCTTATGTGTAGTATGCGGAAGATAGTCGTGAGTTACACACCGCCCTTAATGGCCGCTCCACACGATGGGCCATCCTGCTGGCCCACTAGGATGGTGCAGCGTGTAGAGAGGGTAGTGGTGTCGGATGGCTTATGGCGTGGCGGGATAGCGATGGGATGGCCGCGGTTTCGGTTTTTCGGCCGAACATCAAAGGGAGTGGGCCAGCGATGGCGGTACGCCTCTACACGTGGCCCATTCCGCAGTGCACGGTCAACCGCGGTTGAGTGTGAACGTACTGTGTATTTTTTAACCGACTTCAAAAAAAAGGAGGAGGTTCTCAATTCGGTTGTATTTTTTTAAATTATTATATTCAATATTTGTTACCTCAGAACTCCGTCATTGATAAGCCCATTCGTATTTTTTTTTGTTTGTTAGTATATTATGCTTCCAGGTGGGTCCCATTTTTTACAAAAATTCCGTTGTATGATGGAATCCATGAGGAATTGAGGGAACTCCTCAAGTATATTAGGCACGCGTGTAGTGATTTTGGTATTTTTATTGTAACTGGTGTATTTACACCCGGAAATCATAAATTTGATGGAGTGGAATTGATGATGAAGACCACAGATGATTTATGGAATTTCTCAATTACGTACTTAAAAGTACTAAAGTACGTCGCAGATTCTGATTAGATTCCGTTGACGTAGCAAGTATTGAAGTGCCAAAGGTGATCCTTGTGGAATCGACGGTAGTCCTCAAATATTATCGGCCCACATACAGCGACTGGGTTTTTGTCTCTAATAATCAACGCATTTGCTCTCGGAAATCAGTTCATGTGGTAAATTGGAAAATAAATGTGGAAATATCCTCGTGGCTTGGCGGAGTACTAAATTGAAGTCGGTTAAAACTTAGTTTTTAAAGTAAATTATTGTACTGAATATGGCGTGTACAGTCAGCATCAGATATACCTGAGCGGGCAAGGTGTCCAAAAAAAAAATAACACTTCAATCGTCACAATAATATGAACATCTAAGTTGTCATTTTCACGTTGGCTTTCAGTTCGTCGCATATATCTTAACTTCTGAGTTGTTCTTGTACACATACGCCCTTATTTCATCACAATGACAATAACGGTCAGAAAGTCAGTGGTAACTAAGCACTCAAATTCAAGCAGCCGTCATAAATACCTACACGCACTGCTAATCACGTAACGTCAGCAGCCAGGGTGCCACCAGTTGCTAAGCAGTTGTTATTTCAATGGTAACTAAGCAACAAAAGTTTATGTGATTAACTTTAAAAAAAAATACTGCAACAGCTACGAGTTGACGTCATAATACTTCAGTATATTTCTAAGAAGGCACTTGAATTTGAGTATGTAACACCTCCTTTCTTAAAGAAGTATTTTATGGTCAAGTGTTAGACAATAAATAAGTTACCTAGGTTCTACCGGTTTATATTTTAAAATGTATTGTTAGAGGGTTTCCGCTACATCGTTTTCCCGTGCATTAACTTTCAGCATTCGCGTTTTTCCGCGATCTCTTTTTTTTAACTAGTAAACATTCTTAGTCGAATTGTTATATAATAGTGAAACTGTTAAACTTTTTTAATAGCAAATTTTCTCGACATCTTGTTTTTATATTCGATCATATGTTAATTCGCATATTTTCTCTGACATGTTTATTTTTAGTAGCATAATTCCTTAATACTATTGTATACGGGTAAATAACTCCTTGCTTTTACTCTTAGAGCATTAAACCAACAGGAGCGGCCATGAGTCATTTTCTATACATAAAAAATCTGCCGATTTTTGCGGGGGAGAGGAACGTCAAATGTATGCGTAACGTGAAAATAGCTACGTCAGATAAATGTCAGTCCATACAATATGTATGACCACTGGTCATATATTTTTGGCAGAGGGGAACGCCTCTCAATGGCTGCTCCGGTTGGTTTAATGCTCTAAGCTTTTACTAGATGACTAAGATAACAAAATATTTTTAAATTATCGTAAAAGTCTAGGTTCTGTACGGAATGTTACTGAGGGGTAGCCCCAAGCGAAAAGGATTATGGCGCATAACGTACCTCTCACAGAATGTCCCTTTCGCAAAATGTCCCGTTCGCAAAACGTCCCTTTCGCATAATGACCCATTCGCAAAACGTCCCTATACTTCTATACGTACGATAAAAGACGTATATCGACAATATCAAAGCAAAGCTTTTTCCAGATGGGACATTTTGCGAATGGGTCATTTCGCAGACGGGACATTCAGCGAAATGGGCTTTCTCAGAAGGGACGTTTTGCAAAAGGGGTGGGACCTTTTGAGAAAGTGATGTTTTGTGGAAGGGGGATTTTACATAAGGGACCATTTGCAGAGAAGACGTTTTGCGAATGGGACGTATTTTTGGTGGAGGGACGTTTTGCAAGTGAGAGAGTTCTTTGGTTACTATTTTGCAAAGTATGGAAACAACACATGTAGTTTGTTTAACGGAACATTGGAAAACTAAGGAGGAACTAGACTCCATAAAGATAATGAATTACGGGCTAACATCATCATATTGTCGAATTAATAATGCTCACGGAGGAGCTTCTATATATGTACATGTATCAATGCAGCTGAAATTACTAACTTGGTCAATTTATCAGGTGAAATGGATATTGAGATTGCAGCAAACTATATAAAAGATTTTAACATAGCCGTAGTATGTATATATAGGCCTCCGTCTGGAAGCATAAATGTATTTTTTGACAAACTGACATTACTTTTGAATATTATTTGTGACTCTGATGAATATATAAACACTTTGATTCTAGGGGATTTCAATGTTGACTTACTCAAGGACTCGTCTACAAAAGACAAACTGCTCGATATTATGAGATGTTCCAACCTTCATCCTAAAGTTATGTGCCCAACAAGGTACTATGACTCAGGGCAATCATGTCTGGACCACGTGTACTCAGATATAGATAATATGGAGTTTGCTGCCATTAAAAGTAATATCTCTGATCATGACGGTCAGATGATGACTATCAACTACCAAACTCAAGATAAAAAGAATTGTGCAAAGATGGTAGAAATGAGACGTATCACCCCTGCTAAATTAAATTGTTTCTATGAATATATTGATATGTATGACTGGGAAAAAATTGTAGAATCAGGTAAAGAACCTGATCAAATACTAGATTCTGTAATCAATGTTTTTGTACACACCTTCCATCAGGCATTACCCATACGTAAATACCCTATTAAAGGAAATAACAAAAAATGGGACACTGATGAAATAATCTCAAAGAAATTTGTATTGGATGACATCAAAAAATTATGTAACGTATTTCCTGAAAATAATGCATTGTCTAACTTTAAGGATGAGTTCGAAGTATTATACAACAAATTATTAGTATGTAAACGTAGCAACTATTTTAGAATTGAAATATCTAGAGCCACCAACAAAGCTAAATCAGTATGGAATATAATCAAATACGAGACCAACAAAATAACTGTCAAGAAGTCATATTTTGAGACCTCTGAACCCAATCAACTAGCCCATGACATTAACAACTATTTCATTAACGCTGTCAAGCGGGCACTGAAACCTCCTGACATACCGACCTCTTTACAACTGCTTCAAACATATACCCCTGCGTTAACAAATGCTGCAGAGTTGAAGCCGTTTTCCGTAGGAGAAATTTTCAGCCTATTGAAACAAATCAAACCGAAAGCAACGAAGGACATTTATGAAGTTCCTACGAACATTTTACACCAACTTCCACCATCGTTTATTGATGGACTTTGTCATACCATGAATCAGTGCTTGAAAAATGGATCCTACCCTCAAACACTTAAGAAAATTAAGGTAGTACCCGTTTACAAGGGCAAAGGGCCCAAAACTGACTTTAAAAACTATGGGCCCATTTCGATCATACCCGCATTGTCCAAAATATTCGAGTTGGGCCTGGCAAATAGGTTAATAAGTCATCTTACTGAAAGGGGAATATTAGCTAAGGAACAACATGCTTATCAATCTCACAAATCGACTGTAGATGCAACTAGAGAATTAATAAAGACAATAGTTACTCAACAAGAAATGGGACACAAAGTTGCTGTGGTACTGTGTGATCTGTCGAAAGCATTCGATCTGGTAGACCACGAACTAATTATAAAAAAATTGAATCATTATGGCATCAGGGGGAATTTCTTAAAAATATTTCAATCATTTCTAGAAAACAGGGAACAATTGTGTGAAGTGGATGTTAATGGAAAAAAAGGAAAATCAACATACCTATCACTTAACGCCACTTCTGTTCCACAAGGTTCTATTATTGGTAATTACTTGTTTATAACCCTAGTAAATGACCTATCGGCCTGCACAATCAATGGTAAACTGGTTGCATATGCAGACGACAGTGCTTTTATTGTTTCAGGAACTAATTTCTCAGAACTACAACGTAAAGTAAATAGTCTGCTCTTGGATGTAAAGAATTGGTTCTCTGTAAATGGTATGCAACTGAACCCGGAAAAGAAAAATGTAATCCAAGTTAGCCTCCGGGGCGTACCACCAAATACCTTCAAAATTGAATTGGATAATATAAACGTTCCAACTGTACATAAGGCGAAATATTTAGGCTTCGTGGTAGATTCCGGTTTAAAGTGGAATAGTCATATTGAAGAACTCAGTAACAGGTTGACAAAAGCATGCTTCGCAATTTCACGCTTGACAAAAATGCTCAATGACCAATGTGTGAGAAATGCATACTTTGCCTACTTTCAATCAACAATTACCTATGGAATTGATATGTGGGGGCTGGCAGCAGATAGGCAAAGAATACTCATACTGCAAAAAAGGGTTATTAGGATAATGGCTAGGGTGCGGTGGAATACGCCTGCCCGTGACATATTTCGGGAGTTAAAAATTCTAACAGTTCCTAGCCTTTACATACTAGAGATTGCAAAAGTTGTTCGTAGGCTCTTGCATTAATTTAAGCGACGTGGTCACAACAGTCGTAACAGAAATGACCTTCTCCCAAATAGGCACAGATTAAAGAAATCGGAGCAGTGTATATGGTACATAGGTCCCAAAATATATAACAGGTTGCCAAAAGACATTAAGCAGCCTGACATGTCTGAAAACATATTTATAAGTAAGTTAAAAGAATATTTAATAAATAAGGCTTTTTACTCCGTAGATGAATTCCTAAACAAAAATAATTAAGTTTATATAAGTACACAATAAGACATTAGAGATAAAATGAAATATGCAATATCTGTGATATGTAAATTACCTGACTTGTAACTTATGTTATCAAAAAAAAATTGAATTGAATTGAATTGAATTGGTTCTAACGAATTTGTCAGAAACGACCAATTTAGAAATCACACAGAAATAATCATATTTGACTTTGACACTTTCATCGACGTCTTTTGGAATAATAAAAATACTCAGGACATTTTATGGCATATTAGTTTCATAAAACAAAATAACATAAAGAAACAATGTTAGACTTCTTTAACAAAAATCATAGTCCTTAACTTCAGACTCAACTTATAAAAAGGTCTGTGGCTGCGAGACATATTATCTATGTACATTAGTATTTTAAGGAAGACAACTTATCCAAGCACTGTTCCAATGAAATCTTCCGTTGTAAAAAGTCGCTGACGACTCCGTTAATTTTGGTGTCCATGGTAACGATTTTGTCACATCTCTTCCGAAAAACTGTGGAATTCATTTCACTTTGTTTAAAAGTGAATTCTTGTGACATAGCTTCTTTTTTTAATTCTGAAACCACGTGAAGTAAATTTTGATTTGGCCTTATAAGTTTATTTAATTTGCTATGCCAGCCTTCGCAGACATTATTAGTCCTATGTCGTTGATTGTAACAAGATATTATTCTTATACTGTACGCTTTAAACCATTGCGATGTCATATAAGCGTTGAAAATATCAATGTCTTTCAAGCAGGGTGCTTTTGCTTGCACACTACACCATGCTTCCAGTATCATTGAGGATGGAAGATGGATTACTGCAATGCATTTTTTGATGTAACTAGAACCTTCACGTGTTTTGTACAAGTCATATTTTTCTGCATGCTTCCACACCGCCTGGCTAAAATGGAAATAGCAGCCGCTTATATTCACTTCGTCAAATGTTTTTTGAAGGGCGTTTATTGCTGCAATTTCATAATCCACTTATATATGTTTGGGGTTGAAATTCGGCACATTTTCTTTAATGGCTTGAAATACGTTTTCGTAAGTTGTTTGTTTTTTGTTTGCCAGTAACACATAAATGAAAGGTACCACTTTTGTGTAGCTTACATTACTGCCAATATCGCCATGTATCGTATACAGCTGGAGGTAAGGAGATGGCACTGCCTTAAATGTTCCGTCACAAAAAAAATTATGAACATTTTTTATGTAATCTTTACATTCCGGAGTTATAAAGATTAGCATCTCAGCATGTTGCACACACAAAAAATTGCCAGCCAAGTCTTGCGGGATCTGTACATCTTCACATCGAGTAAACGTAAGCTTGCCTGTTTTATTTTTTCTCGACCTGTACAAAGCATCCCGCTTATTATAAAACGACGGTAATTTATCAATATACGGATCCGACATGAACTGAGACATTTCTTCTCTGTATAAAGTTGGTATGGGACGATAGTCATTGCAGACTTTTTTTTCAGCTTCACTATACTTTGCTCGATGTCGATGCTTTCATGATCGGGAACACAGGTGTGATCAGCTTCATTTAAAATGCTTGCTTTTTGGGCATCGAGTGTGATGGAGCCCTTACATGGTTTCTTGGCACACCGCCACACAGTCGTGTTCTTATTTTCGCGATTTAGATAAAGTCTCCTACCATATCTTATTAAAATGTCGCCCCCGTAGGTGCTAGGGATAAAACTGAACTCTTCACTGGATTCCATAATACGTACGCAAATATTAACCGCATAAAATTATTTTTGGAAAAGACACAAATTCAAGCATTTAATTGACAACGTCAACGGCATTATTATTTCCCTGAAACTCTTTTCTGTATAATCTAAAGAGGTGGCATGTTTCGATATTGATTATTTAGTAACGTAGGTATGAAGATGTTTAACGTAGGTACATTTTTACTAAAACATGTATAATTTAAAGACAATCTAAACCAAATTATATTAGGTACCTAAACATTTTCAAAAGAAGAAACGGTCTTGAAAGAAACACTGCGAATGTTAAACTATTCTCGTTTGTATTTGAAAGGTTTGAAATAAGAAAGAAATAAGTAAATCTTTATAGAATAACACGATTAAGCATTTACGCTATTACATAAAATCCCGACCAAGAAATTTTACAAGTTAAAACAAAAAAATCGCAGAAAAGTACGATCAATGACACAACCGATTAAACATTTTCGCTATTAGATGAAAGCCCGACCAAGAAATTTTACTAGTTGAAACAAAGAGATCGCGGAAAAGTACGATCAATGACAAAACCGATTGAACATTTTCACTATTATATAAAAGTTCGACCAAGAATGTTTACTAGTTGAAAAAAAAAGATCGCGGAAAAACGCGAATGCTGAAAGTTAATGCACGGGAAAACGATGTAGCGGAAACCCTCTAACAAATCGTTGTTTTGATATTTAATGCATTAAGGGGTGTAACGAAAAAAAACTCTCAACTTTAAAAGACAACAATCTGATATTATAAGTTAAAGTAGTACTTGTAAAATAAAAAGCATCCTTGAAAAATGGTACATTTTCGATTTTATTTCTATTCATGTACTTTTTGTACTCGCGATACAGCTTCTTCCTGATGTCTTAGGTACATTTATGTCACCTTTTCCAGAGCATTTTTTGACTTTCTTGGCTGCCTGCGGAAGACGTCATGTTTTTGGCAACTAGAGGGGGCACTACGCGAAATCAGAGTTCTTAGATTGAATATTTACCTCTAAAACAAACTAAAGCGAATCCCAGGAAAAAGAACATACAAAATCTACATATTTTTTGTGTGTGTTTGTGCCTCGATAGAAAAAAATCGCCAAAAAATGTCTTATTTTTACCTAATTTCAAATGATGGTGCATTTTATTTTGAATTTTGTGATTTGATATCAAGTTTGTATCGGGATGGAGTAAAATTTTAAGTGAGAGAATTGAAACTTTGTGTATTGACTCCTTATTACAATACAAGAAAAGTAATTTAAGAGTTTTGGAAAAACCAAGCATGCTAAATAGGGGTGCAAAGACAACGAGCCGATTTAGAAGGTATAGACATAGTTTGAGTCCCGGGGCCTTCCCCTATCCTATGTCCTTACATAGGATAGTGTTTATCCCGGAAATCATCCCAAAGCGGGCTGAAAGGGGGGGGTGAGTTTGTATGGAGCTACGATATAAACGAGTTCCACGCGGACGGGGTTGCGGGCAGGTGCTAGTTTATTCAACGTTTTGATTGCCTTACAAAACCATCTTAAGCGGCGTTCTCACGAGGCGTTTTTTAGTTGATCAACTTAAATCGGTTCACGAATTAATGACAATTGCTAATGCATGTTCTCATTAGCGATTGTCATTCAATTCGTGAACCGATTTAACTTTTATACCTACTAAACTTTTATTGAACAACAAAAAGTTGACTCCCTCTCAACTTTTGTGGGCGAGTCGGTTCAATTTGATGACGTCACCGTGCAAGCAACAACTTATCATAATAATCATAACGCCCGTTCGGTCCGATTATCGGTGCGAGCGAGCGTGAGAACGCAAGTCAGACCGATTTTTCTTGATCAATTAAAAGTTGTTCAACTAAAATCGCCTCGTGAGAACGCCGCTTTAGGGCTGTATATTTTACCTAACATATTTTGTCTATTCTAGTGTGTATGTTGAAGAAAATTGAGAATAAACAGCCATAAAATAAAAATTAGACCCGAAAAAAACTATTTCTCGCGCTCCGGTACACTTTCATGGGCGCGGGGTGGTGAAGCTCGCTCCGGAGGTGAGGGGAGAGTAAATAAAATTAAACTTTTCTATATAACCTACATATCCTGAAATATCAAAGTCGTCCTTTAATTTTTCAAAATTTTCCATACATTCTGATCTAGTTTTTTTTGTACTACAGGGACAATAACAGGCTTCGAATTGTTTAGTAGTACGGCTGAAGGAAAATCTTTGATTAAAAAAACATTTAGAATGATAGCGAGGCTGCTGTGGAGGCATATTTCGGGAGTCCATCCAGCGTTGAGGAATAAATGTTTGGATCACCCCTAGTGTATGGAACGCAGGTATCCAAAGTTTGCAAACTTTTCTTTACAGAACTACTTTTATGACAACATCTTAATGGCATAAACTTTATGACTTTCGCCGTCATAAATGAAATCGAACATTTATTTTATGATTGTAATAAAAATGCTACACACCAGGCTTTTTTGATAGCTAATTGCATCATTGCATTCTAAAAATAAAATAATAGTGTAACGATGCCGTATTTGCCGCACCTAAAATATTATTATCAAAGCTTAGTTCACCAAGATTACACATGCTTGTTCGGCATTTAATAAGTTCTCAGTGTCGGAATGATTACGTCTCATGACAATAATTCCTGATAATGTTTCATACTGTGCCAATTTTGGGAAGAATCCCAGAAGTACTTACTTGTTTAGTGTAGAAACAGTAAATAAGTAAAGATTCGGCCAAGTGCGTGTAGGGTGCCGTAGTTGCCTGTCTGTCTTAGTTACATCGACGTGCGGTGCGGTTGCGTCGGCCGAATTTTTACGAAACTTGGCCTTTCTAAGTACACATTAAGTTGGTCGACTATTACTCGGTAACTACTTACTTATGCCTACTTGTCCATGATAGTTTTCCTTTTAAATTCATTGTATGTACTACTGCCACAAATATTTTCACACCCCCAGTAGTAGCCATTTAGCCGGCAGAAGGGGAGGGGAGTGGGAAACATGACTCGAACAAAAATTAGAGCTTTAAAGCCCAATATCTCGCAAACGAATCACTGATTAGAAGCATGATTGTATGAAACCCATACCCCACAACATGGGTTTTACGAGAAAAAAAACATGCCCGCTTTCGGTGTAGGGGCGGACGGTACCCAAAAATTTTTTTGCAACATATTAATGTACTGTTTTGTCGTCGTGATCGATTTACATGCCCATGCCGAATAACAGTTTTCTAGTAGTAATGGTTACTGAGCTAAGCCGAAGACGGACGGACAGACGGACATGGCGATACTATAAGCGTTCCTTGTTGACTACGGAACCCTAAAAAGACAGTATTCATTTGTTTTACTATAAAAGTTAAACAAATATGACAGTTAGCACACATTCTCATGTCAGTAAAATTAGAAGATATATTTTGGAATACTAGGGGCAATTTTGTTAAAATTGAGGTGTGGCAATCCAGAATATAGATTTTAAAATGAAAAATGTATTTATTAAGATGCCTCATTATTAAAAAAACTCATTAATCACATTTACAAGCACAGCTCATGTAACAAAGTTCAAGGTGGGTTTTATTATTGGTCGATAAAAACATTTTTTTGATGAATGATGAATAGGATGAAATAAAATGTTTATGTAATGGAATTAACGACTAGTCGGATGTTTTACTCGAAATCGTTGTTTCATTGTAGCAAAATTGGGGATCGCATTTTTCCTCGATGATAAATTTTGCAGTCGTTTTAATTATGTGTCTACTATTTTAACACAATTAATCTTCATTACTCTCCGTTTTCCACGACTACCGTTTTTCATAAAAAAAATTGCGAATATACTTTTTTTCATAGAAATTGGTTCGCTAAATCCTCGGGTAGGACAACGTCCTTACAAGTCTGGAAGTTAAAGCTGTATACATATGTTGCTGTTCCGAGCTCTATTTATGGAGTCTCTTTAAGAGTAAAAATAAGCCAATTTTCCATATTCGTACTTATTACGTTACTTCTTAATACAATTCTGGAATAGACTAGATTAGATTAGATTTATTTCATGATAAAAAATTACATTACAGATTTGCATACAAATGTCAAAATTATCGCGATCGTCAAAAACAGAGAAAAATTAAGATATAATATTAGGATCATGTCCACAAATATAAGAACACAACATAACACAGTGACAAGAAAATAGAAAAATTAAATCCAAGGCAAAAGAGCACAATAAATATATCAACCTCTAGGTATCGTCATCGTTTTTTTTACAATATTTAGTGCATCGGAACACAATACATTAAATGTCAAATCATATTTATACAAATTTAAATAGGTAATAATAATAATTTAACATGTCAAGTCAAGATTCATATACTCTTTAACAGAGTATAATAGATTTTTCAATAAAAGGTATTTAAGGCGGCGTCTCTAGCGTCTCGTCAGTCTCGGCGTCTAAGATCAGCGGACAGTCGCTCCTAGCAGGTAGGCCCAATGACACGCGGGTTCTTGCATGCAAGTGCCATGCGGCGGGGAAATGTTCTGAAACGCCCAGTGCGGCGGAGGGTTTTGCCAATCACATTTACGGTCTCAAAAGAAGAAAGATTGTTCCTTACGAACATTATAATTTAGAATACATAGAGTGAGTAGTGCGTCATAATACCGTGCATTGGGAAGTAGCCTCTACACGAAGTCCTCGACTTTAATTTTAATAGGCTTCTTTCAGTGGTTTGCATTTAATAAAGTAGCAAGTACTAAGTAAGTCTCCCTGTCTTACAAGTTACTATCTATAGCCGGCCCTTATCAATATTTTCCTGCCATGGGTATTTTCCACAAAACCGGGGTGCTAGTGTTACTTCATGATGTTGAAGAAAGCATGAAAGTCCTCGATAATTTAACGGCGTTAGTTTTTTACGGCACACTATTTCCTCGTCATCGTAACTAATATTTCGGCTCTTACCATTGGCGTTCATCCTTTCGGACATAAACCATATTGCCTCATCCATCTCATCCTCACCGACCGACTGTTGGCCCTCTATTCACCACCTTAATCTGTGCAGTTTGGGCCATACAACCGCAGCTCTAGCGACCGCGTGGTCGGCGGAACACCCGTCTGCCACCCAGCGCGTTCACGATCACCGACATGTGCCCTCCTGGTCGGCCTAATTTGCCGGATGCGCGTTGCTTGCGGCAATCAACCCAACGTGAAATCAGTGTTCGTTACATCTTAATTTCGGTTGCGATTTATGTTTGCGAAAAATGCTGTAAGAAAGACAACGCTTGTCCCATTTAAACTTGCTGGCAGAGCTGATTGATGAACCAAACGACTACCGAAATTATTTGAGGATGTCCGAGGAAGTGTTTATGGAGCTGCTCGGTTTAGTGTCACCTCTAATAAAAAAGGAGACACCGTTTTTCAGTTTTTGTTTAGGCAATCGTGTCCCTTTAAACATTGTATGAATTCTAATATAAAGTCGTGACGAAACGAGCGTATATCCATTTGTCCTAGTAAATGTTGCGAATTTCGCATAGCAAAACTGTCGGCTCGCCGGGTCGCGTGATCGGGTTGGTCTCGGACCGTCTAGAACACAATTTGACTACATTAGATTTTTGCCTAGAGCTTAAAGTGACTACTACATAATCGGTCAAACACTCATATCTCCTAAAGCACAAATTGACTAGTACCGAAAAAACGTAGAACACATTTCGCCTACTTTTGTATTTTGTCTTTGAATGTACAGGCGAGGTGAAAAATAAAAGTACAGACATATGTCACAGCTTATAGATATATTATGTTCTCTCTCAAACTCATAACTCATATGGACAGGAAATGAAAATAAAAAGAAAAGTCACTCCAGAACTTAAATAACTTAAAGAGAATCTTCACGATATTAAAACAAATTCGGTATACACTTTAATTCAATGCTCTCTTGATGTCTTTTATGGCTTTTAAAAAATCGATTGGTGCAATTTGTTTTTTCATTAATTTTGTCAATTCTCGGCCGTATCTTCTATTAAAAAGAATATTTTTCTTTTGCTTGTTATCTCGTTTAATAAAGGCACCTGCCATAGAAATGCTTTGATATCTAGCTTCTTTTTTTAGCTTGTACAGAAACTGAATTAGAGTTGGACTTTTGTTCATGCGGACCCCCAATCGGCGATGAAATGCTTCCAATGTATTCGTAGTCCTATGTATCTCTCTACAACAAGAAATCAAAGCAGCATTTCTTAGCCATTGTTTTTCAAAATAAACAATAAATGAATTAAATTCATCGCATCTCGGTCCATTATTGACAACGTTGTCCCATGCCTGTCTAATTAAGTTGGATGGTAAGAAAGGCAAGTTCAATGCTAGTGAGATTATTTCTTTACCGGAAAGTGTTGAAGTCAACAGTCTTTTTATCTGCATTATCGCAAACCGCCTTGCAAAAATGGAAATAACACCCCGTAACTTTTTCGTTCGGGTAAACCGTTTTAAATGCCGTTATCTAGGCCATTTTCATAGTCACATTTGTAAATTTTTATATTAACCTTCAGCACATCACGCAGTATTGAAAATAATGCTGTGTATGTACTTGTGCTCTTATTTGGCAATAACGCATAAATAGGTTGACGTTAGTTGAATATTTGCAGCTCTTTAAGTCCACGTGCAAAGTAAATAGCTGATAGAACGGTTTTAGCACCACTTTAAAAGTTCTATCTCCAACACCATTTTCTTGAGGTGGGCTTTTAACCGGAGGACCTTTTGAGATGATCGATTGCAGAATATTAAAATTTTGTTTTCTGAGTCCAATTCATACTCACTTACAAGAAAATCTTTATTAATCATATCCGGCAATGAAACTTCGAAGGATTTCGTAAATTCTGTTTTTCTACTCCTGTACTTTTATCTGTCATTTACATAGTCCCGAACACTAATATAAAGACATACAAAATAAGTTTGCAGAAAAGTCTATACTCTATTCCCCATAACAGTACGGCACAACCGTGCTGTTTTGTCGCCAAAACGATACGCTTAGCAGCCATACGCTTCTAAACCTGGGTAGTGCTACATTGTGCCACGCCCTACTAGACACGATCGAGTAGGCCGCGACGCGACTAATCTAGAGGGCCATGCCGAAACATAAAATACATTAGGTACTACCAACTTAACAAACCACTGAATGTATTTACTTCAAATAAATTATTGTACTAATGGCATTGCTGCCAACTTAAGAAAAACCTTAGTCTTAATATGACAGTACTGGCAAGTTGAATTAAGAACAAAACAGACCATAAACAAGAGGTGTCAATGTGTCATGTTTCCAATTTCCCACCAAAGTTCCAGTTCAAAATTAAAAGACGAAATATGTCAAATATGATAACTATTCGTTATTAATAACTTCTTAAGATTTGATTCGTGTTTGTGAATTGAAGAAAAATGTGTACGTTCCTTTTAAAATGGACGAAGAAGAAAATAACTGCACCGCTGATGAAATTGCGTGAGTAGCAATAGAACTAACGGAAAACTTACTGCCTGAAAAGTCAAATTATGCTATTTATTTAAAATAGTCGTAGAAAAAATATTGTATGCAACGGTGTATAACTTGGTCTTAAAACGCTCGTGGCGTCTTTAATTGCGATGCTCGCCAAGGCTCGCATCGCAACTCACGACACTCTCGTTTTAAGACCCTACTTATACAACAGTTGCATAAAATACTATTTCGCCACATCCACGAACGTGAGTCGTGTCCTACGTAGATTCTCTCGCACTGACTCATATGGTAGGAATTGCACATCAACAGATGGGTTTTCAATAATAAAATCCATCAAGGCTTTCTCATAATTTTCTTTCAATCCGTACACATGTACGGTTTTCATAAACATAGGTTTTAGCGTTTTCAAGAACATTTTCTCTGTACATCTGTTCAATATTGGGCTCGCAAGAATGTAGTGACGGTTTTTACGAACTATAATTTCGTCGTTTTTACTTACAGTTATGCTTGCACTGCACTCATTCCTCTTCGAACATCTCCAAAACGAATTCCCCACTTTGTTTACCGATACAAAGTTAAGTATATCGGTATCCGTTGCACCAGACAATATTTTTTATTTGCGTAAAACAATAACTTCGGTTCGTTCATTTTGCAGTTTTTTCAGCAGCATGACATAAACACAACATTACTCTTTTTAGAAAACATCAAAATTATCATATTTTCTGTACACTATTAGTGGCCAGTACGGTAAAATGAACACGAAGAGGTTTAACAAGTGTTTTACTATTATGGACTAATGTACTTATCTGTGAAGTGATCTTATCTTCATTAGCTCATCAGTCTCATCACATCACCTTCCATCATGTAATATATATGTCATAAGTAGTGTAGTCGCGGAAGGAAAAGGATAACACCGCCACAGTCATATAGTCGAAAAGTGACGTACTTTTTTATTCACTAAACTTGAACAGACAAGTAAACATAAAAAAATAGGAATTCAATTCCCGCCTTGCCCGTGGTCCACCTAATCTGTTCACCTGGGTGGACTACGGGAAGTTTTTTCTACCCGTGATCCACCTAGGTGGACTAAGGTGAACCACGGGCATTTTTTTTACCCGTGGTACACCTATGTAAACTTTGCTAAAAGACCTTCTTTAATATGAGGAAGTGAAATATCACATTTTCGGTTCTGGCGCTTCGCCGGCCGCTACCGCGGCACGCTCGCTTTGCTCGCTCGGCTCGCGCTATAAGGTCGCAGTACACCTAACACTCCTCCTCGCTTCGCTCGTCGTCGTACCTACACCGACCTGACTTAGGTAGTAATTCTGGTATTACGCGTAAAAACATTTAGGTAAATCACGTATTTGGTAATTTGCGTGTACTTTTGGGGCATTCATCTAAACAGTCTACTGGAAAAGTTTACCGAGGTGAACCACCACCAATAAGTTTTTACCTTAGTCCTTCTAGGTGGACCACGGGTAGAAAAAACTTCCCGTGGTTCACCTTAGTCCACCTAGGTGGATCACGGGTAGAAAAAACTTCCCGTAGTCCACCCAGGTGAACAGATTAGGTGGACCACGGGCAAGGAGCTATTCAATTTTATACCTGAATGTCCAGACAGTTTGGGTTCTTGTCACTATGCTATGTAGGAAAAATATGCACTTGTCAATTTGTGTTTTAGGAGATTTGAGTGTTCGACCCATTATGTAATAGTCACTTTAAGCAATAGGCAAAAATCTAATGTAGTCAAATTGTGTTCTAGACCGTCCAAGACCAACCCGCGTGATCCACTGGCGGTTTTTCGTACCGCGGACTTAGAATTTCAAGCATGCACAACGAGCCGGCGAGTAAAACCGTCGGTGTTTAAGACCGCAGACTTTTGAGTGCTCCATTGGCGGTTTATACCTTTGGCTCGCAAGTTCATTGACGTACCGGCGGCCTTACTCGCCAATGGATCACCCCCTTTACTTTTATTTATTATCACTGCACTAATCAGGGTAGCTTGTACCTACTATTCGTAATCAGTTGTACAAACATTTTTATGTCTCAATTGACAGTTTGTAATGTACTATTTTTTTAAATTGAACTTGGATTATTTCATTACTCACAAGTTGCCTACGTAAATGTGTATATTTTTTTATCAAAACGTATATACTAATAAACGTACGTACGTACGTACGTTCGTAATAATAAATATTAATTAATAAATAATAAAGTATGTTATTCATAATAGTTTTGACATTTGTAAATACGAATATTTTAAATGAATACTATGAATTATATGTAATTACTAACAATAGAATTAAGTTTTTGAGAATTTTTGTACGCTACTAACAAATATGGACTAGTATCCGAAATAAATGATTATGATGATATACGATAATGTATATAGACATCTCTAGCCCGTCTATCTTTTGGTAATGGACACCAGCACGTCTATCATTAGACGGCCGCGACATACTGTCGATTTTCTCGCGCTATACTTCTTCTTCTAAGTCTTCTTATATGAAAGAAAAGGATAAAGCGAGAAAAATCGAGAGTGTGTCACGGCCGTCTCACGATTGACGTGCAGGTGCTACTCATCATACTGATATCGTAGTGTTAGTCTTTCAGAATAATTTGACACAATAAATAGAAATTCGGATGTCTTTTACCGCCAAATTTCAAATTTAATCTTCGGTGGTACCCTTCTGCGGTATTATTAGTTCTGTGCATATCATCAGGACAACTTAACATGTTGTGATCCTTGGATGTTCAGTGCTATATCCTTTATATAATACCAGGCTACTCGCATCAAATTTGCTGGAAGCAAGAAAAAAACGGCGCGCAAACGTCTTTGGCCTCTGATACCATTTTACGCACCTTTACCGCAGTTCTACCGCATTGGCATGCATGCATTTCCATATTAGTGTAGATTAGTGTAGAAAACAATCAAATCTTTCCTTTCTTTATAATATAAGTGTAGATAATAAGTTGGTACTAGTAATAAAGTAATATATTTTCTTTACACGTTTTGCATAGAAACTGGATAATTATTATAAAACTTTGGCTGCCTCTACACCGAAACGGAGCGAAGAGGAGCGGAGCGGAGCCGTGCGGCAATCGATCAATCACATTTAGTGACAATCACATCTCCACTCCGCCTCCGTGGAAACACATGCCTATTTTCACAGCTCCGGCAGTAAAGAGGCAGCCTTAAGATCGAGTTCGGAAATCGAGCTGGTCGAGTTAGGAAGGAATGTAGACAATACAAGAAGCGGACGATTTAGGAATGTTGAGAGGATAGGAAGTGGACGATTTGGGAATATTGACAGGATAGGAAGTGGACGATTTGGGAATCGAATCTAGACGAAATGGAATTGTAGGCGAGCTGGGAGGTTGTCAAAATGGGAAAAGGGACGAAATGACCTTAAATGATGCGATTTATGGCTGGATGAAAGCACTTTTGAGATGGATTTACGAACATGCACAATTTATTGACACAGTTAATTAGAAAACTCTGATTTGTTGAGAGAAGATCGGCCGCAGTACCAATTTAAATTACTTGCCGGTAGACTAGAAGATTAGATGGGAATTAATTGGCCCATTTGATTTACCACAAACCCTAATTGGCCAAATCTTCTCGACGACGTGCCCTGAGCACGGAGGTCAATGTGGCTACAAAATGATAGCTATCCAGCACATAATGGGGCTTCTAATCGGGCAACACTGTTACGGCAACGTGTGGCCGGCAAGTACGTGCATCTTGCTCTAGCGTACAAAGTCAGCGTAAGACAGCAATAGTTGCCGGCCAGAAATTGCAGGAAAACTGTGCCCTATTATGCACAACAAGTGCGAGAACATTTAAACGAAACTTAACCACTGAGATGGATCGGGCGTCTTGGTCCCATTAGTTGGCCTCCTCGATCTCCAGACCTAAATAGTCTCGATTTTTATTACTGGGGTTACATCAAATAAAAATATTACAATAAAGCGATTAACAGTATAGCAGAGCTGAGACGACGCATTTAAGCAGAGGCACGTCGCATCAGTCCAGACGGGGGAGAGAGACTCTGATGTGATCTGATCTATACAATTGTTATTTATTCATCTCACACGGTATATATATACTAGTAGCTACATGTATAATCATTCATGCATCTCGCGCGTACTTAATCTATTGCTAATCGTATACATGTTATATACAATACCTTATCGCTTTTATAGAAATGTACCTTCCACAATTGAAATGTAAATTCCAAATTGGTAAGCAGTTAATCTGTCACTATACAAATCACTCTCGTGGTCCTTACTTCGCTCTTCTATTTTCGAAATTTATTCTGAGATCAACTAATACTTTTTTTATGTTTATTTAATCAAGGTTTACCAACAAATAGTTACAACAGTGCTTAAAACAGTTTACATGATAATGTGTTAAAGAGTAGCGTTTTGGCTCCTTTTCCAAGACATCATCTTGCGGCAGTTAAATTTGTTGCTCACGCTCCTATTTATTTTGCCACACTGGTCGTTTCGTTTGACCGCCTGCGAGATTTGGATATGACGTTGCCAATAGTAGCACAGGATGAGCGCTCAAATTGCAGGCGAGTTTGCCTTCATAGCATCTACCACCTAGCCGTAACCTGTTTGGGTCCTATTTCCATTTCAGGTTCCTTCCATTTGCAGTTTGTGTGTTGGCCGAACCCACGATATTGCACATTTCACAAATAATTTTTCATCACATTGCGATCTTTGTTGGTGTGTATGATGATCGCTTAGATAGTTTTATTTTCGGCATATTACTGCCTTAAAGAAGCATTTTATAAGCCAAGATTTAAAAAAAATCCCTTCGGAACCTTGTCTCTTCTGGTCAACCCCCTATGCCTTCCACAATTGAATTGTAAATTCCAAATTGGTTAGCATTTAATATGTCACTGTACACATCACTCTCGTGGTCCTTAGTTCGCTCTTCTATTTTCGAAATTTGATCTGGGATCAACTAATACCTTTTTTTCTTCTGCTTTACTTCTAATTTATTTAAGGGTAACTTCGCTTTGGGCCCATTATGCATGTCTAGCTGGGCTGGTGAATGGTTTAGACGTGAATAAGCACGTCCATGTGTACGATTTTTTGTCGCCTCTGGGCCTATTCCTTTTGCTGAAGGTACTTTTCTAAATGTTGACCAAGATCGTGCGAAGCCTTTATCCATCCGTTTTCGTGCCATTTATGTCTCGTCCCGTAGTCTGTGATAATTTTGAAAAATTAGAACTATATTTATCATGTTTATAACTTTACTTGTCTTGTCAAGATATTCAAATTGTACCGGTTAATATTTTTTCCGTTTATTTACCAGCAAGACAATGTCTTGCCGCAGTTCAATTTGTTGATCACGCTCATAAAGTTTCTACCATTTCGATTGGTTCGTTTCACATCCTGCGAGGTTTTGATACGAAGTTGTCAATAGTAGCATAGATGAGCGTGAGCGCCCAAATTTCAGGCGAGTTTACCTTTATAGCACGCACGATATCACAGTCTTCTTCGAGTCCCTGTTCCATTTCTGGTTGCTTCCATTTGCAGTAATACGCTTTGCAGGTTGTGTTTTTCTCATAACATTGGGATATATGTTGGTGTGTGTATGATGATCTTGCAGGGTGGCCTTGGAGAAGCAGCTTTTTAATAAGTACTCAAAAACAAATATAAAACTAAGTCATTCGATTTCGATTTTATTTTAAGTGGTCATGTGCTCGTGAAAGCTAGCAGTTGTCAAAATTAGTGCGCGCAGAAATTTAATGAAATTGACTCGCGTATTAAAAGTTTCAAATTGGCCCTCGGAATCTATCACCCGTAGAGCTTAAATGTTTAAAAAAAATGTAGACATGATAGTTTTATAATAAAACATACTTAAGCTAAACCAGCTTTCATATTCCTTACTACATTTACTTGTAAAATACGTACAGGTATATAACATATTACCTTGTTCAATGCCCGTGTATAATTTTTAACCACATGATTTTGCACTCGATTTTATTTATTTTCATCCCGTACTGAATATTTTCCTTAATTAGCAAATACATTCATTTATAGGTCAAGAATTGTACACGAGTTCTGATGCAGATCGTGGAGGCCACCTTGTCCTATACATGCCAGTTGTGTATGTGGTATGGATCCTATCACATGTCTCGTTGCGTGTTGTTTTAACTCGGCAGAGATAATCATGAGGCAACAATGATTTTAGAAACGAGCGTTGTAAATTGGACATTTACCCAAATCCTCAAGACTGCTTGTTGCAAGCTCAGTTGACATAAAAAAACGTTCCCTAAGATGAACTGCAGTCTTAGATTTTATGAAAAACTAAATATACCAACAATTCATTAAAAAAAAAATTACTCGCTATTTAAGTCGACTGATCGATAGGATCAATGTTGAGGACACTTAAAATCTATCACATAAATATTTCACCTTCATAATAAAACAGTAAATTATATGTAACAACCTTCAAACAATTTTATCATCGTTGTATTTTAGTTTACTAACCTATATATTTACGGATGGGTTTCGGCAAGTCTTTACGTATGCATCTATGTTCTCCTCGAGGGTTGGCCACCATACATAGAATCGTGCCAGAGCTCTCGTAGCTGATATCCCTGGATGTCTACGGTGTAGGAATTTTAAAATCACTTTTCTGAGTGTCAGGAACGATAATGCGACCTTGCCACCTTATGATCTTGTTTTCAAGTGACAGTTCACAGCGCTTACGAGCGTATGGTTTTACATTGTTTGTATACTGATGTTCACGCCAACCTGTTTTAATAAACTGTGATATGTGCTTCAGTGTGAAATCTTTTAGTGTTTCGTCTCGTATAACGGGCAAGCAAAGCAAAGCTTTTTGATATGGCAAGATCACCAATCCTATCTGTCTCTAGGCGCGCCACAAGTTAGTGAAGAACCAGCTCGGGCTTAGAAGGTTGCTCTTCAGGGTTAGGCATCCTTGATAAGTAGTCCGCAATAATGTTGTTACAGCCTTTTGTGTACACGATGTCATACCTGTAATTGTAAGAGCCCACCGTACTAAGCGATTATTGGCAAGTTTTGGTAAATTGCGTTCAGGTCCCTAAATGTGAATGAGTGGATTATGATCCGTTACTAGTATAAATTTGATACCGCGAAGGTATTGATCGAACTTTATTACTAAAAATATTGCAAGAGCTTCGCCGTCTATGACAGGGTATTTTGATTCTGCTGGTCAAAGTTTTCGAGATGCAAACACAATTGGCTGTTCCGTGTTGTTTGTCTTGTGAAAGAGAATCAGGCGGGAGCCCACGCCTTTTTCTGATGCATCACATGCTAAGTAAAGTGACTGTTTGTCATTAAAAGCTACTAAGGGTCTTGAACGTATTATCAACAACTTTGCTTGTTCAAAAACCTTAGTTTCACTGTCGGTCCATCGCCATTTAAGTCGGTTTCCTGTTAGTGCGTGGAGGTCAGCACAGACACTGTGTAAGTGTGGTATAAAACGTTCGTAGTAGTTGATAAATCCAAGGAATGATCGTAGTTCCTTGGCGTTGGTTGGCTGTAAAAGCTTTGGCGATTGTTTTTATTTTCAGTTTTGTAGGGCGTAAACCGTTTCGATCAATCGTGTGTCCGAGATATTCAACTTCTGGTTGTAGAAAGGTGCGTTTTCCCACGTTAACTTTTAATCCAGGTTGCTCAAGTCTTTGGAAAACGGTACGTAGTGTTTCGAGATGGTCCTTGTCATTTTTTCCTGTAACCGCAATATCATCAAAGTAGACTGCCACATTCGGTATTCTTTCGAGGAGTCTGTCAAGGTAATGCTGGAAAATTGATGGGGCCGTGGAAATACCAAACGGCACACGGTTATACTGGTGGTAATATCCCTTGTGTGTGGATATGGTTAGGTACTGTTTAGACTCTATGCCTATTTCAAATTGCAGGTATGCATCTTTTAGGTCAATTTTCAAAAATTTGTCACCTTCTGTGAGGTTCTGGCGCAATTGATCAAAGAGAGGAACTGGGTTTGCGTGTGTTATTAAAACAGGGTTGAGCGTGCTACGGAAGTCACCGCATATTCTAATTTGACCATTCGTTTTCACTACGTTGACTGTCGATGTCGCCCACTAGATTGGTGTAATGTTTGGGTCAACTTTAGTTATGATGCCCTCTTGAACTAGGCGATCTAGTTCAACTTCAATGTTTTTTGTTAATGAAAATTTTATTGATCTTGCTGGAATATGTTTAGGTTGAGCGTTGGGTTTTATATGAATGTTGACTAGGTAATCTTTGACTTTTCCAAGTTTGCCGTCGAAAACAGTAATGTGATTGTCCAGGACTTGTTGCAGAGTACTGGCTAGGTGCCGGGTGTTCTTAATCGAGTAGACTGGCTTTGCAAAGTCCATGTAGAACATTTCACTCCACTGAAGGCCGAACAACATTGGGTCAGCCGACTTCATGAAAACAACAGGGAGTATCTTTTCCTGATCTTTAACTCTTACTGTAACATCTGTTAGGCCCTTTGGTTTCAGTTTTACGTTTCCGTAGGCGCGTAGACATGGTGCCTTCGTAGGGGTGGAGCGCCGATACGCTTCCAGAACTTGGAGCTAATAATTGAATAGACTGAACCGGGGTCCTAGTCTGACGTGCAATTGTTATTATTAATTTGAACGTCTATTTTCTTACTGTCTTTGCTTTTTGACTTGTTTATTTGACAAACGGTGTCTGATTCGTCATCCACTGTCTTCCGAGCAGGAAACTTGCAAAGAGTTGCTATTTTTGTGATGTTTTAGCTTGTATAGTTTGTTTCTTTTCGCAAAGGTACTTTGTTTGTTATCGCTCCGATTGGGTAGGCATGATTTGCCTGACTTGATGCAGCAATCTTCGAAATGGCCTGGCGTGTTGCATTCTTTGCACGTGTGGGCTTTGACTGCACATCGATTCAACGGGTGTCTTTCAGGTTTACCGCATTTGAGGCATTGATTAGTCCGTAGTCTGCGCGGAGACCTGCCTAAGTATGATCTGGTGTTTCTTTTAATCTTGTTAACTTAGACATTGTTTTCTGTATTAACGTCGCCTTCAGCCCGTTTTCGCGATTGTGCAACGCTAAAAATCTGAGCAAAGGTTACTTCATTCCTATGTCCGTGTCGAAATTCTTGTAAATCCGGCCATTTTTGTTTTAAATCAATCTGCAACTGTTGCTAGTAAAGCCCGGTTGCAAAACGGTCACGTAACTGTCGTTCTAACAGGTCGTCGTAATAGCCGCAATCTCTGCTAATTTCTTTTAGCCTGTTGGCGTGGTGCTCTATAGATTCGTCGTCAATGCGTATGCAGTTCCAGAAATCAGTCAACGCTCTGTATCTTATGCGCATGATTCTGTACAGGTTCAGGAACTTTTCTCTTATGACTGTGTACGTACTGCTTTCAAAATGCGGCGTCAGGGCAACTTTCATGTCGTGAAAAGTTTCAGGAAGAGGTAAACAAAAACTTATTCTGTATGCTTTGCATCTTCTCCGCAAAGTCCGCATTTAGTTTCAAAACAGTCAACGAAATTTTCGACTGAGGTTTCGCTAGGATTGAATTTGTCACCTTTAAAACTGTTGTAGATATGGTTTCTGTTGTTGTCCGTGTGTGATGTGCTGGGAGACTCCGTGCCGTTTGTCGTTGTTGGTGTGGGAGCCACGGCAGCCGCATTTTGTTGATGCGATAGTGACAATTGTAGAATGTCCGATTTTTTTTTTGTTGTGTCGCTTGCAAGATGAGAAATTTCTCAAATTGCTCTGTTCATTTTTAATTCTCTTCGCCACCGACATAAATAACATAAAAGTTTAGTTTATTTAAATTATTCTTTATTTAAGACGTTGACATGACAATAATAAATGACAGACAACACCTGTCGATGTGGTATATGGCACTAAGATACCTAGTATCAAATGAGGTTGTTACAATGTCCAGCTCATATTGCGGTTCGTTCTTGAGAATCTCTTGCTTTGATATGGCTGATTGGCACCTTGACCCAGGACAAATAAATCTGTTTAAGGATACGGTTATTAAGTCGGCAATAATTTATTTGGCCTGTCCGTAATCACTTATAGATTTAATTTACAAAAGCCATTTGCAGTAAAAAATAAACTAGTGAATCGACATTTCTAAAGCATGGTAAATTGAACACAATTTTTACAAAGTGGCTAGTATCGATGCGACGGTATGTCTCTTCAGGAGTTTTTTCGTAGACATGTAATTTATTGAATTATGCTTTTACATAATCTTTTGTCGATATATGAGGAGTGAATGCTGTCACAGCAGCCCCGGTTATTGCTATTAAGAATCATCAACAACTACTTCATTGGGAGGAGATATTTTTCCGACCCAAGCTTTCAATCATTTTCGAATGGTATTATGGTATAAACTTGACAAGCTTGACAAACTTGACAGAAACAAATCATGATTTTCAGAGACCATCTACGTAATTAGTAAACTTCTCATATTCGTATCGTCGTAGATAACTGCTAAATACAAAAATGTATGTGTTGTGGTATCTGCATTTGTTGGGCCTAAGTCCTTTAGAATACTAACAGTGGCGTTAATACTTAAACTTACTCTGTTGATTTGTTTGTTTGTTTCGTATAGCCGATCTTGAGGAAGTGACCAATAGTACACATACAAAGGAAACAACGAAATATGTTTGATAAAATCATTGTACGGATTTGCCCCTTGTTCTTCGTACATAACCGAGTTACATTACTAGCTATGTATAAAGAAAAAATATTCTTCGTATACAACCTGGTAATGTACCAAGAAATCCTTGTTCTTCGTACATAACTGAGTTATATTACTAGCTATGTATAAAGAAAACGTATTCTTTGTACAAAACCAGGTTATGTACCAAGAAGCCTCGGTTCCTTGCACATTGTCAGTTTTATATAAAGAAGTAAGTATTCTTCCTACATGACCTGGTTTTGTCCACTTACTTCTTACTTCCCCTACAACACAAACTAAGAAACTTTTTGTTACTTACACTGTCTCAATTATTTAAAAAGTACAATGACTTTCAAACTGTCATTATGATAATAAGTCAAATTAATTTGGAACTTCTCGATTAATTAATACAGACCAAGATAATACAAAAACACCAGCAAAATGTCTGATGTCTGCGTCGGAAACAACTATTTCGGGATAATGAGGACGCCTGAAGTCGAAGGCATGTGCGTCCCGGGTGTCTACGAAACGACTTCGGGGAAGTACCCAATATCATCAAAATAAACTTCCTATGCAAGTTATTTTTTTTTTTAATATCACCGGGGACACGTGTATGCAATTATCATTGTACAGCAAGAGAGCAAGAGTGGACTGCAGTGTTCGAGTCGCCCAACAACTGCAAGAATTTCGGCACCACCCATGTTGAGGCAATAGTTGACCTTATGAGGGTTTCACTAAACGTGGTTCATGGCGTGGTGTCTAAAATGTTGTCCAACGTTTTGGAACGATAGATACGTATAATTTCCTGTAAAACATAACATTCACAGTTAAATAAAAGCTTGTAAAAATTATTGAAGTTTAAATTTATTTTAAACACATGCATCACAAAAAAACTTTCTAACCTTAGAAAACTAAAATAATACCATCAAGCAGATGAAATAATTCATGAAGTTTTGCTCATTAGTCAGTATACAAATGGGCATATTTTTTCGAGACAATGTCCTGTAGTTATTAAATTACTTTCCAACTGAGACACGGCTCTATTTATCCGATTGTTAACTTCAATGCAATTCAAGCTTTTCTTTTTTGTATTGAATTTTTTGTTGACCTGGGACTCGGACACAGCATAAAATGTGGCGTCATCATGCAAAACCGAGAGCAAATGTGCAAATGTCGGATACGTGCGACCTATAAATCTCTTCACTCTGGAATTCCACCCCTCTGCATAGTTTGTTGTACGGTGCTGCTACTCTTTATGTCTGATCCAAGTTTTGTGCATATATATATTAAATTGTTTAAAATAATCATTTTGTGGACTCTCGTTTTCTATGTACACCCTTCTACGTTCTATGTTTTCCACAGGCAAAATTGCTAGCCCTGCACAGAGGCATAGGTGACGACTGTTAACTTTCGAAGTTTTTTTTATTCCTAATTCTCTGCCCTTTCGCTTTGTGGCTTCATAAAAGTGGAAGAAACAGCCTCGAGTTACGACGTGTGGAAATATTTTTTTGATTGCATTTCTTGGCCCTATTTCGAAATCAAATGTAAAATGAGACTGTTCCCATTGGCGTATTTGCGATTTTATCAAGTTGAATAATATTTCGTAAGTTTGTTGTTTCTTATTTATCAGCAGTGCATAGATCACAGGAATTATATTTGATGATTCATCATCACTGCCAAGATCTCCGTAAATAACATATAGTTGCTTGAATGGTGGACAACACCCAAATGTACCGTCTGCGAAATATTTTTTGCATTTGGTCATGAGTTTTTTTGCTTCTTTTGAGGCAAACAATAATATTTTATCATCCATATATTCATAGTCGGCTAATAGAAATGATCGAAAATTTGCTGGTATTTCAACCTCTGTAGGATTCCGGAAAACGCTTTTTTTAATGCCTTGTTCCTTGGTTGTGGCGTTGTATAGACCTGTATGTATAGAATTGAATTTTGGCAACGGCTCTAATATATGTATGCCTTGATTTTTTAAGCCACATATTGTTGCATTATATTGCTTCGGAATCGGAAGACAGTTACTGGACACATTTTGCCGTAATTTGTCAATGTCTTTTAACACAATATTTTTTGGTTCATTTCGTACGCAACTCTCATGATGTTGAACACAAATACAACAAATACAATCAGAATAACCGAAGTCCATGCAGCTATTACTAATATTCACCACAATTCACTGCAACGAGCTACGAAAAGTCAACTCCTAAAAAGATTAAATTTATGCAGACGCCGAAACGGGGCTCATTTTGAACAACTACTTTAGTTAGCAAGGTTTTAGTTATTTAATGTTAGTTATTAAATGAATATTGTTTTATTTTGTGTGTTTTAATTTTTCGTTTACAATTTTCATGGCTTTTCGTTATTCTGATTGTATTTGTTATTTAGAGAAAAATGAACCTTATCAGTAACCCTTTCAATCTGCATCATAAAATACAGCACATTATTTTTTGTCACATTTGACCGGTTCGAGTCCCGACTGAGGCAAGCGATTTTTCGTAAATCCTTAAATGCAGTATTTATTGTTTTTAAAAACAAAGGAAAGTCTCCCGTACACAAAATGTGCTATTTACAATATTTCAGGTAGTTGCCATCCATGTGGCATTCGATCTTTCCACCCTGTATAACTGACAATGTGCAAGGAACCGAGGCTTCTTGGTACATAACCTGGTTTTGTACAAAGAATACGTTTTATTTATACATAGCTAGTAATGTAACTCAGTTATGTACGAAGAACAAGGATTTCTTGGTACAGAACCCGGTTTTGTAAAAAGAATATTTTTTCTTTATACATAGCTAGTAATTTAACTCAGTTATGTACGAATAACAAGGGGGATTTGCGCCATATACCGCCATATGTCCATATGCGCGACAAATTTGGGTGATCATGATAATATAAATGTGGTGGCAAAGGATTTCCGACTGCCATGATTTTATCTGTTATTGATTTATGGACTACAATCGCTGCTTTATTTTCTAATTCATTGCTCAGTTCGTTTCGTTGCAAGGGAGTCGTTTTTACTTGCTTTTTTACGAGTAAAATCTTTTATTTAACTTGCCCTGTTAGTATGTATGGGACAAATCTTGCGAGTTAACTTTGACGGACTTCCCGATGACCGATTGAGCTGAAATTTTGGGTATAAGTATAATTTTATTGACATTTGAATATTGTGGTACCATCGAGCTGATCTGATGAAGGAGACAGAGGTGGCCACGGGCCCTGTTAGTACGTATGTATGGGAGAACCATTCGAGATAAAGAAAAGATGGAAGGACGAATGGAAGTCAAATCCTCCGAGGGCCGACGTTAAGAACTACGATCCTACGCAAAAGCCCCGCGACTCGTCGGCCCCCAGACGGAAGTGGTGGCAGGTGAAAAGACTAAGAACCGGACATGGACTCTGTGGGGATTATATGCTCAAATGTGGCTGGCGAACATCACCGGTATGTGATTGCGGAGCACCTGTACAGTCTATCCATCACATCATCTATGACTGTCCAAAACGCAAATACGCTGGGGACTCCCTTGATTTATATCGCAGATATATATAGGTAGGATATAGACGCAGCCCAATGGGTAAAGAAGCTAGATATAAAATTATAGTTATCCATAGATTTTATAAAATTTAAATTAAGTATATATTAATATGTTATTTCAGTAAGCGTCTTGCCTTGCCATGAGATTAAATATATATGGGACAAATCTTGCAAGTTAAACTTGACCCACGTCCCTTCACTGCAGAACACAATAAGTTCAAAACAACCAGCTGCCAGAATACCTAAATTTCAAAAAGGGTTAACTTTCATGCAGTATAATAAACTTATCTTCTTTTGTGCTGGCCACTAAGATTGAAGTGCCAATTTAATAAAGATTATGTATTGTATAAATTTATATGTCAGGCAAAACATTATCGCCGTTGTCAGGAGTATACACCTTGAGTAGTATTTTTTTAATCAAATTCGAAGTTTCATAGTTATGGCTCGGCCACTATTATGCGGACGGCAACAACATTCGGGCGAAGTGTGGCCGAGGCATCAATTAATGGCATGGCAATGGCAAAATATTGCCATGTTTTAATGACTTACGAAAACTCTCAAACTCTCGATTTATCACTCCATGCTTAAAGAAAAAAGAATACGAAGTATAACGTAGGCTACACATTGAAAGTTTACACAAAATTAACGACTTTATTAAACATGCTTTCGGATTCTAGGCCAAAACTGCTGCGGAAAACGTAGAGAGTTCCTAAAGGACTAGGGAGGCTGACTAGGTTTACTTACTGGCTACTTCGATGTCAATGGAGCATGCAGGACAGCTGAAATCACTAACATAAACACCGGGGATATAGAATACCACAATGAGATGATTCTTGTAAAATTATTGAACTTTAAGACCAGAATTTATCGTTCATTTATAATCCGAGATGATTTTTGTAGGTGTAGTGAAGAAATACCACAACCTGCGCCCGGAAAACGTGGAAAATTACCGCTTTTCTCTCAATTATGTTAATACAAAGTCCACGATACCAACCGTTAGGACGCCATAAGATGGCCGCAATAGCAAAAATTAAAGCCTCTTTGTTGAAATTGCAAATCCAGACTCGTACACTGGTCAATACCTTCGCCGGACGGGACGTCGGCAACTCTACTAGCCGACTCCGGCGCTCATTTAACAACTTTGAAACGCCACGGAAGCTGGACCTCAGACAAAGTCGCAGAGCGGTATATCGTCGAATCCGTTGAGAATAAATTGAAAACCAATTCCGAAATAACGGATATATTTGCACCATTCTAAGCGAATGCCCATCAGTTTTCAACACCTTCACTGGGAAAATATGCAATCGCACCGTCTGCCTGCTGAATTAACACAATACGAATACTGGTAAGCTACGGTAGCCCAGTGGTTCAGGCATGCGGCTGTCAAACGGCGGTCGTGGGTTCGAATCCCGGCTCGTACCAATGAGTTTTTCGGAACTTATGTACGGAATATGATTTCATATTTTTACCGTTAGCTTTTCGGTGAAGGAAAAACATCGTGAGGAAACCTGCATACATCTGCGAAGAAATTCAAAGGTGTATGTGAAGTCCCCAATCCGCACTGGGCCAGCGTGGGGACTACTGCCCGTTCCCTCTCATTCATGAGAGGAGGCCTGTGCCCAGCAGTGGGACGTATATAGGCTGATGATGTGATGTGAATACTGGGCGTTGGGGCGAAAAGGTTCTCGAATGGCGCCCACGTACCGGAAGGACGACGTGGAAAAGCCCGCGGGAGTCCGCTGGATGCGGGTGGCGCAAGACCACAGTGACCGCACTTTGGCACTCTTTTGGTGAGGCCTATGTCGAGCAGTGGACGTCTTTCCGCTGATATGACGAATATTACTGTCCCCGGCAAGAATCGTTTTTTTGTCGTTTAATGAATGCCCAATAAGTTACTTACATAAATATAAACTTCAATTAAAAGATTGTATGAACTACTAATAGATTAGGTATTAACCTGCTTTTTATTTCGTCGCACTAGACTTGAAAAGCACTGTGTGCAGCATCGACCGAAAGTGCAATAGCTGGACTCGTACTTTCGAGGGCCTCCAGCCTCTACAACATTTTTTTTCTTTTTTTTCTTCTTTGAGTGAACAACTCTCATGAATGAGGTTGAGGGAGAGTATTGTTATATCCGTCATCTACCGAACGATTTTCCTGGTAGGGATAAAACGAGCCCGGGGTGCGTTTTTTCACTTAATCTCATGATTTGGGGTAGGCACTGGTTTTACGAAAGTGACTGCCGTTTGACCTTCCAACCCAGAGGGATAACTAAACGTTATTCATCACGTTTATGTATTGTGTTATCATCGTATTCGTTACTAACTAATACATTTCTAATAATCTTCTATGTTTTGTATTCTGAAAAATTGTACACTAATCGAGACTCTACATTCTAATAAGAATTTCGTGAGATCTTCATTGAATTGGATTATCGTACCTTTTATTTTCCTGTGCGACAGTGCAACAAGATGTTTTTCAGTTGGATTTTTTTGGAAGTAAGAATATATTTTATTATTATCAATACTAAAATAGGTATCTTGATTGGCCTACAAATTTTTCTTGATTTGTGTCGAGCAATGCCGATCAGCGTTATAATTTTTGGGGTAAGTATAAGTTATACTTTACATATTGAAAAGTATTATGTGACCTTTATTTGATTTAATTAAAGCAAACCTTAGTAAACAAAATAGACGACACGGCACCAACATTTGAACGACAATCTTAATGACGCGTGACAGCTAATTATTTTTATTTGATAAGTGACCACTTCAATTGGCTTATCATTACAAAGAGGTTATGTGTGCAGTACATGCAATCAGATATATACAAACTTAAACCTAGCGTTCAAACTATTCAGTAAACCTAAATACAACAATCAAATGTACAAAAACCTAAAATTATAACGTGCAAAAATATATAAAAACATGCACTGAAACGTTAGCGGCGACGTGTGACAACAGTAGTCATATTGACCGCCACCGCAGCCCATGCCAGTGTATTTAGGGCGACCTGCGGTGGCGGTGTAGTGGCGGTCAATTCAACTTATTATACTCTTTGGGTCAATTGTAAACTTGAAATTGACTGTCAGTATATTAGTCATGAAACTCATAAACAAAAAAGATTGTCGAAGCTTTTCATTAAAATACAGTTCTTAAGCATATTTGTGATATAAATATTTCAGGAGGTTCCTTTATGTTATCAAGCAAAAAATCATTAACAATTTCAAATAAAAAAAATATATTTTTGTTGAGTTACACATTTCAACGGTTAGTATTACTTTTCGGCAGAAAATACATTAAACAAGAATTGTCTGTAGTGTTCTTTTTTGAGGTTTAGAGCGATCCTGACGTTGGCTTTGTTTTTTTCGACGAAATCATTGGTATTAATGCCTCGTTTCTCACCTGTAAGCAATAAGGTATATTCTATAACTTAATGGAAACATGTACGAGTTCAGAGTACAGCACCCGGCTATCACAGGACGGCCCGCGAGGTGTATCGCGCCGCGATCGTGAACATCGTGTGGATTGAATCGTTTTCCCTGAACTACGTCCTATATTTATAAGATTGTGGTGATCAGTGACATATTTATTAGTGTTTGTTTTTACGCTGTTGTCCACTAGAACTCCCTAACCTGATCTCTCAGGCGAAAAAAACGTTTAGCGAGCGAAGCGAGCGTGACGCCGTAGCGTCCGGCGAAGCGCCATAACCGAACATTATTATTTTTTCCTAGTTGAATATAAAATAATTGCCGCTAGGTTCCCCTGGGTGATCGGGGTCAGGATTTACGTGGATAACGTGATTTTTACGTACCATTCAAAGTAATTTTATTCCTGGAAAAAGTGTATACATCCACCAGGTCTGGATTGATTGCTATTGCTACAACCGCAGGGTCAAGGCCTTGCCAACGTTTATTTTTCTTCATTGAAATCTGTTCATATTTATTCATAGCTCTGACCACATCATTGTCGATGGCACCTAAAATCTCTTGTCTCCATTTCTGTAAAGAAAAACAAAAGTTTCAGAAGGTATTATTTAGACTGAATTATGGAGATCAATTTGGCCAATATAAGTAAAGGAATATGCCGAACTAAATACCTCAGGATTTGCACCAAAGAAAAACCTAATTTTAGAAGGGTATGAAGAAATGTACAGGCGTGCGGCTATCAAGCGGCGGTCGTGGGTTCAATCGATGTATCGATGAGTTTTTCGGAACTTATGTACGAAATATATTTACCGTTACGTTTTCGGTGAAGGAAAACATCGCGAGGAAACCTGCTTAACCCCAAATAAGGTCTAGTTTTCCCTCTGGGTTGGATGGTCAGATGGCAGTCGCTTTCGTAAAACTAGTGCCTCAGCCAAATCTTGAGGTTAAGTGTCAAAGCGGACCCCTTTAGGGGCACGACCGGGCACAACGCTAGAAGGATGATGATAATGACGAAATGTAATAGTACATTACGTATGTAATAGTACTTATATCGTCGGAGGCTGACTGCCTTTCATTACAACAAGACCTAAATAATCTCTTTCAATATTGGACAGATCAATGATGTAATATAATATGAGGTAGATACGTTCTCTATACGAAAGACCGTGTTTAAAAATGGCCAGGCTTACGCACACATGAAAGAGGTGCGAATATTGCAACTACACACTAATATGGGTATGAAATGAGAGCAGGACGGTATGCTTATTTCCGGGAGCGAAAAAGAGACAAGAAAATGTGTTGGGACGTAAGATGCAGAGAAACTATACTTGTCTCTGTTTCTGACACAGAAATAGCCATAGCATGCCGTCTCATGTAAGCGAGACGGCATGCTATGGCTATTTCTGTGTCAGAAACAGAGACAAGTATAGTGTATACAAAGAGTATTAATAAATCAGACTAGACACTGCGTCTTATCATATTCTCGTTACGTACTATTGTACAATTTATACGTTTCGATTTAAGATGCTCGGCTCTTCACACAAACATAGTTTCTTTCTTGAGAGTGTCGAAATATACGTTTTTTTACTGGCATAAACGGCCGTCAAGTGACCATTTCAATCAATACCTACGACCGCATTATAGATATATATCTATCTGTCAATTTCTATATATCTGTCTGTCTGTAAATATCTTTATATCTGTCAAGTTCTCCCTATCTCTCTCACTCTCTCTCTCTCATTTAAAGTTGTGTACTTACTAAACGGGCAATCACATTTATTATAACAGAGGCATTTTAAGTTTTATCAAGAAGGAAGTTATTTTACAAACTTAGCATAGGATGAAACTAAATAAGGATAATAGACATACATAATATATTATTATTATATTATATAAATAAACTTTATCAATCACGAATCTTATGCCTACGATCTTAGACCCTCTGTTTATGTGGTATTCTTTGATCGGCAAAGATATTGCGTCTCTATCGCACTCACGCGTCGGGTATATTTTTGTTGCACTCAACATGATCTGGAAATTTCTTTTATGCACGTAATTATTGAATACGTAAAATGTATTAATATTATATATAAAAGTAGATTACTTACGAATGATACGTTATCCCCTGGCTTTTGTTGGCTGTTTTAGTATAGTTAGTGCAAAATCGCATCACACACGACGGCATCTTTTATTTTTTGCGCTGCAAATCTGACAACTGCGACACGTTTGCACGTAGCCATTGACGGCGCGATACTGAGGCGAGGTCTGGCAATTGCATGAGTTTTAGTGTGCCACTTTTGGAGCGCTTGTAACATATCTACCTAATTTTTATATTACATTACATCATTGGCACAGATAATCATTTGTTCCTAAACACTAAAAAATTATTCATTATCAGTTTTAGCCGTAAACTATATTCTATAACTTTCAACTACACTTTTTCCGGTAATACGGGTATCATCTGTCAGGGACTTGCGAGTTACCATGGACTCTCAATTAAAGTATAATTTGCATATAGATAATTTATTTAAACGTGCTTATAGAAAGTTAGGGATGATTCTTCGTATTGAGCAGCCTTTCAAACGGCCAAATACCTATAAGTTATTATTTTATTCTCTAGTTAGAAGTATCCTCGAATTTGGTAGCATAGTTTGGTCACCTCAGTACAAAGTTCACATTGACCGTTTGGAGAGGATACAAAACATTTTCTTAAAATCTTTAGCTTACCGAACAGGTACATACTTTGAGAACTCAGCTTTAGCGGCCAAGCACTTTTGTGTCCCTTCTCTCCTTAATCGTAGAAACTACTTAGATATTATGTTTCTGTTTAAAATTCTTAAAGGTAATATCAAAAGTCCTTATCTCCTAAAATTAGTGACATTTTGTTGTCCCCATCTTCCCTACGACCTAGATCCTTATTCCATGTGAGTTTTTCTAGCAAGAACTATGCTAGACATACCTTTTTCAGACGAGTCCCCAGTTTGTATGATAAGAATTTGTACGACATTGATCCTTTTAATAATTCCTTGTCTAGTCTAAAAATGCTAGTGCGACGTAAACTCTTTTTGTAAATTTAGTAATCTATACATATATCCTGCCTATGTCCTGACTGACTCACTCATCAACGCACAGCCGAAACTACTGAAACTAGAAACTTGAAAATTACACCAGGACTTCCTTTTATGACGTAGGCAACGGGCAAGGGGGATTTTTGGAAATTTTATCCCTAAAGGGGTTAAATGGGGGTGCAAAGTTAGTGTGGGGGAATAATTATTTTTTTAACTAGAGACTTGAAACTTTGTAGAAAGACTACTTATTAAGATACAAAAAAAGGAATTTCAGCGTTTTAGAAAATTTCACCCCTAAGGAGGTTAAATAGGGGTGCAATGTTTGTATGGGGGAAACATTATTTTTTGAACTAGAGACTTGAAACTCTGTAGAAAGATTACTTATTAAAATACAAAAAAAGTAATTTCTGCATTTAAGAAAATTCTACCCTAAAGAGGGTGCAAAGAGGGAACTTTATTTTTTGAGCTACAAACTTGAAACTTTGTAGAAAGATTACTTATTAGAATACAAAAAAACGGCAGGCAGCGTTTTAGAAAACTCTACCTCGAAGGGGGTTAAATAGGGGTATAAGTTTGTATGAGAAAAACTTTTCCCTTTGAGCTAGACACTTGAAACTTTGTAGAAAGATTACTTATTAAGGTTACGAGAAAAGAGCATTCAAAGCTCAAAAAAAATGCATAAGGGCATTAAGTGGTATTCCAGCTAGAGTCATGTAAGCCTGTTTTTAAAAGGCTCAATATGCCATGCATGTACCTTATAATAAAAAGATTTGCATGCCTACTTTTATCAGGTATTGACATTATATGAACATTATTTACCATTTACCATACCATCTTTATATGTACATAATTTTAAGCAAATAAACGAATTTCATTACATTTCATACAAAAAAGTAATATCAGCGTTTTAGAAAATTCTACCCCTAAGGGGGTTAAATGGGGGTGCAATGTTTGTATGGGGGAAACATTATTTTTTGAACTAACGACTTGAAACTTTGTAGAAAGTTAACTTATTAAAATACAAAAAAAGTAATTTCAGCGTTTAAGAAAATTCTATCCCTATGGGGGTTAAAAAAGGTTGAAGGTTTTGTACGGTGAACAATTTTTTAAAGAGATGTACTCTTCATTAACCTGTCTCCATTGCTCGATTTCCAGTGCTGAGTTTAAGATTGTTTTAACAGCCTTACTATATTTAACTTTTTTTGTTAATCTCACTCATAATAACTACGATCCCCATTTTCTAGCTCCAAATCCATGCGTCGCTCTATATCTTACAGAGCAATTTTTGCCAAAGATTATAATTAGATTAAAGCATCAGGTAACTGATGGAATAAATATTAAGCATTCTGCAAACAATTCCCGTAATCTGATTGGAAAATCTATAAAAATTCTTTAACAATCGCATATCAGTGTCTGCCACTGTTTGAAATGTAATATGTCTAGACCATTTTAACTAAGAATAAAATTCACTTACCTATTTTATATCTTTGTCATCATCAAAAATCTACGCGGACGAAGTCGCGGGCGGCCGCTAGTGACATTATATTTCTACATGTAGTATTGTTGTATTACTCAGGGGCATTGGGGGTGGGTCTGTTTGTGTGGCTAATACTACAAAACGTGGCCCATCTTCACTGTTCCTTGACTGTATGCTTACAGTAATGTAGTCTTATTTACTACGTTCTTCTTACCTTCCTTTTTGGTTTTATTAATATAGTGTTTTATGAACCTCCAGGTCTGTTTGTATCACCTTTCAGTTTTTGTACATTGTGTACAACACATGTTACATGTTTATTATGACTGTTTGTGTTCTAAATAAATAATAATAATAATAAAAAAATACGTAACTAGGGCGGTGAATTCGTGAATGCCCCAGATCGCAGGTGTTTGTGGCCCGAACCGAAGGTGAGGCCATATATTATGCGCTCTGGGGCTTTACGAATTACCGCCCGTATTGCGTACAAAATTTTACGTCTTCACCTGGCCACAATGCGAGCTTTCCCGTACGCGCAGCGTGCAGTAAAACTCGCATTATGGCCAGGTGTGACGTAAAAATATTACAACGTAAGTTCAGATTCATATAGAAACCCATCGACGATGTAGAAAAATACAGACAAGTGACTCACCTCGATTACTTTCAAGGGTACCTTTATGTAAATACGTTTAGGTAAATAGGTAAAAACAAAATAAAATAAATATTCGAGGAGGACTCTCATACAACAAACGAGTTTTTTTGGGCCGTTTTTATAGATAATGGTACGGAACCTTCCGTGCCCGAGTCCGACTCGCACTTGGCCGGGTTTTTAATCTTAATGTTAAAAACCTTAAAAATATCAAAAATAAGTTGATATTTGATGTCTTCCAAGTAGGATTTTTTATAAATTTTGTGTTTTTGGTAATGTAAAAGGAATTTTTCACGTAACCGCTCGGTGAAGTGGCGAGAGATGGTCTGTACTAGACCCCCAAAATGGGTAAGTATGTAGAATGAGCAGGCATTGTATTAATTTAAACAGGGCAACGAAATTATTGTAGTCATGTTCAATTAAAAGGATTTTCAAAACTATTAGTATATATATAAATTATGTACCAGCAATACACAGGGCACAGGTCGAGTCCTTTCTTGGACTTCAGACGATGATGGCTTATTTTTCTATTATATTTGTTCTCTGTATCATATCATTTATACAATATATATACCATCACAAAAATACAGGATGTTGAAAATGGCCGGAATGGCTTCGAGGAAAGGATGGTAAGGTACGGCTGGCCTCTTTGTGCGTATTTTTTACATCTGAGGCAAAAGATATTAATGTGCTTCACTTACCTTGCTAAAATTCAGGTCTCTTTTCACTTGTGAGAATGGTAAAAGTGTTACTTTGTCAGGATGCACACTTTCCAAAACGATGTGGTAAGCCTCAACGTCCATGCGAGCATTAAACTCAGGTGCGGGATTGGCATCATCTACAAATTCATGATAACAGTTTATTTTTAGTTCGTATTTTTATTGACAAATAGATGTGTTCAAAAACAGCGGTAAAAATAAGCTAAATGAATTCCTAAAATCACAACAGCTTACAAAACAATCTTTACTAGATACTATTATACCTCCTAAGTACCCTGAGGTAAGTCTCGATGTTGCGTTTTAGTTTTTTGCATACTTATGTCGAAAATACTTATTTTATTTACGAGTACGAGTCCTTAACTTAAAATACGGTCCCATCCTGAAGAAAGCATGAAACTTGGCATGAATGTAGCTGTCATATATTTGCTTCAATGGCGATATGGAAGCACGTCGAGAAATTATTTTTCCCCCCTTTCCCCCCTTTTATCTCCCTTATTCTGGTTTTCTGAATTTTATACAAAAACGATACGACTGAGGAGTTTACTCTTCAGAGACCAAATCATCGTCGATAAATTGCCTACAAAACGATACGACATTTTATAGTGGTAAGATTAATATTTCTATATATAGCCATCAACGTATTATGAAATTGTAAAAACAAGCACATTTTTTTCTTTCTTGCATTATTTATAGGAAGACGACAAGAGTGGTGATAAAATAGGCTAAAGAAGTTAAATACCTTATACATTTAGCTACAATATTACACTTGTTGCATAGTCGTAGAGGCATTACTTCTTAAGTTACAGCTCGCCGCGTCTGACTCAAGTACTCTTTTTTTACCTTTTTACAATACCATCTTTCCGTTAACTTTGTTTTGCTTAGGGCGGGTTGCATCAAACCGCCTGTAATCGTAAGCGGTGTTCGTTAAATACGTTACGAATACAATTGGATTTAACGTACGTAACTTTCACACTATCTCTCTATCGCACTCCCTTACTCGAGTGACAGGGATGCATGTATTAGGAACTTCGACTTTCGAAGTTCGTGGTAGCGCCGCAGTTGTTCCATCGTCAAGACGACGTTCGTAATTCGAAACGACAGTTAATCGGGATGCCATTTTTGTAACGAATTCCCACAGAAATTTTTTAGGGTAATTCTTTTCTCATATAGCAACCCAGCCTGAAATGTCACTTGTGACACATGAAAAAAACAAATCGCGGTAACTTAGAATTCGCGGAGTATTCGAAGCTGTGTTAGATTATGAAATAAATTACTAATACAATGGAATCCTACTCATCCAAGTAAGTAAATCATCTACATGTTCGTTAGATTATAATGTGATACCATTTAAATTCAGTGAAAAAATTATAAGTACCTATAAAAATGTATACTTCCAGGGAACGTACCACAAATTTCTCTCCTCCTCGGAGGATAAAGTCATTTTTCGGGAGCATATTGATAAATATAGAGGGGTCCTGTTTAACAAGAAAACGGACCATATAAGCAATATTAAGAAGAAGACGACTTGGACAGCAATTCATGCCGAATTTAATGCCCAATTTAATGCCCAAAGCCAGAACTGCCGATCATTGCGACAGCTACAGGGAAAAATCGATAACATGAAGCGGACAGCCCGAAAGGTTTGTTGGCGCATTGTTTAGAACTTTCGATATACATATCGCCCGTTATATTAACAGCGGTTTTAGATTAAAAACGTATGTTAATTGTAGGACGCTAGCAACGAACGCCGGGCCAGATTCGCAACCGGCGGTGGTCCTGACGGTCCTTCCGCAACTGCAGACACAGTGGCTTCGAACAGTGATCTAAAGTCATCTATATCCCCTTGCGTATGCTGACAGGCGCGTCAGCTATTTTAGGTATTTAGTACACGTATAGTACTTACATACATACATACATTCACCCCTTTATCCCTAAAAGGGGTAGGCAAAGCACATGAAACTTGTGTTCCGGTACCACTTTTAGCACAAATGTGGGTATTAAAGATCGACAAAATGTGATACCGCTGTGACAGGTTGCTAGCCCATCGCCCACAACACACTTCAACTTTGTTCCCTTAGTCGACTCTTACGACCACCACAGGAAGAAAGGGGGTGGTGCTACTCTAATCTGACATCACACGGGGATAGTACTTATCTTTAGTAAAAAGTTTGCATTTTTTAATAAAACTTTATAGTTACATGAACATATTTTCTAAAATATAAGTTCTATCAACATACGTCCAGAGACAATATTGTAGAAAATTTAATAAGGAACATATTGACCCTAGACAGTTTTCTGATAGCTGTACCCGTTTTCATAAAAAATAAAAATAAACACGAATTGGCACATAAAATGGGGGGAATAGGGGGAAAAAATATTTTTTCGACGTGCTTCCATATAGACATTGAAGCACATATATGACAGCTACATTCATGCCAAGCTTCATGCTTTCTTCAGGATGGGACCATAAAATTGGTTTTTGTTAGGACATGGAGCCGTCCTATATCTTAAAGTCATAAAAATAGGGGTGTAAATACCAATCAGTTTCGGAATTAAAATGACGCATGTAGATGCAAGTAACAGCGCTATTTAAATCAGAACGTGGCATACTGAAGGAAGTTACTTCTACCACAGTACGCTGCAAATGTATCGTAGAGGGATAGCGATCTTGCAGTTGCTCCAGCATAAGACTTGTTTAATACAATGGAACCTGGATAATTGAGAAACCTCTATAGTTGTAAACTGGCCGGTCCCGGTCTCTTGGCACCAAAATACCTCCACTATAACATTGAAATTGCGTGACCTCTTTAAAGCGGCGTTCTCACAAGGCGATTTTTAGTTGATCAACTTAAATCGGTTCGCGAATTGAATGACAATCGGTAATTAGAACATGTTGTGTGTCATGAAGAACAAAAAGTTGACTCCCTCTCAACTTTTCGTGGGCGAGTCGGTTCAATTTGATGACGTCACCGTGCAAGCATTTTGACTGCCCGTACGGTCCGATTATCGGTGCGAGCGTGAGAACGCAATTCATACCGATTTTTCTTGATCAATTAAAAGTTGATCAACTAAAATCGCCTCGTGAGAACGCCGCTTAAGTGTCATGTAGATTTTAAACTTATTTTCTTACTATGATCCCTGTAAAGGACAAACCAAGCCTCTATAATTGAATAGTCGTTAATTAACTTCTTTTATTATATAAATGAACTCTGTCTTACACACGAGGCACCAAATACCTATAATTTTAAATCCTTTAAATCACATGTTTTTTTCTTTTTATTCAATCAAATAAATGACCTGTTGGTCTAATGAGGACACACGAGGCATCAAAGATTTCTATAATTGTAACGCCGTTAAAATTTTAGTTTTTTATTAATCTTTTCAAGACGAGAGTGAATAGGCCCTATCTAGGTATGCATGTAACACCCTCGACCACATCATCACTTACCATCAGGCGAGATAGTGGTCAAATGCGTCCGATACGTAATAATAATTATGATAACTGTATTTCAAAAGTGTGTTATCATTATTAGAACAATTTTTATGAAATTAATTGTTCCCGAACCTGAAAAAAATCAAGTAAAACAGTACTAACAGCCTGTTGTGTCCCACCCACTACTGGACAAAGGCCTCTCCCCTCCGTTTCCTAAGGTCTGCCAAGTCTTCGTTTTGAGCTGTCGGACTGCCAGTCAGTTGCAATCTTGTCCGAAAGATCTCTAGGCATGCGGCTGACATGGCCAGCCCAGTTCCACTTCAACTTATTTGCGTATTGGAGCGCAGCGTGGTGTTCCGGATACGATCCATTCGTAACATACTTTGCGGGTACATGATATATTTTTTAAACCTTGCTTTAAAAGTTCCGATAGTACTACTTTTTAGGGTTCCGTACCCAAAGGGTAAAACGGGACCCTATTACTAAGACTTCGCTGTCTGTCCGTCCGTCCGTCTGTCTGTCACCAGGCTGTATCTAAAGAACCGCGATAGCTAGACAGTTGAATTTTGTTTATAAATTATGTATTTCTTTTGCAGCTATAAAAACAAATACTAAAAACAAAATAAAATAAATATTTAAGCGGGGCTCCCATACAACAAAAGCGATTTTTTTGCCCCTTTTTGTTCGATTTCAATAATGGCAACAAGTAGCCACTTGAAATATTCACAAAATACTTAGTTGTATTTTTACTTTAATATAAAATAATAAAATAAATATTTAATTAAAAAACGGCTTAAGATTTTAATTATTTTGATTATTGGTATGGTACGGAACCCTTCGTGCGCGAGTTCGACTCGCACTTGGCTGGTTTTAATATCGGCGGTGGTAGATAACTCCAGCAATTCATCTTTCGATTTCCTTCTCTTGTTGCGCATGAAAGGAAACTAGTTGGGCCAAATAAAGGTAACTAATGGATATATACTATAGATTCTCCGTTAAACGCAACCCTAGTTGTAGTGCTATTCGTCAGGAGCTTGGTCTTTGACATATTCATCGCCACTCCAACCTCGAGGCTTGCGTTGCTTAGATCTTGAAACATATAGCTGTATGCGCGACAAGCCGAAGCAGTTGAAGGGAATATTCGTAATAAAAAAACTAAAATTTAATGAAGTTTTCTCAACGCAGTCCTTCGCCACCCGCATGCAGCAGACTCCCGCAACCTTTCATCTAATCATTATTTTGCACTTTCCGCCGTATACTGAGGTTAGAATAGAATAGAAAAAAGTTACCCCCACAAGGTGGTCTGATGACGTGGTGAAGGTTGCGGGAGTCCGCTGGATGCGGGTGGCGCAGGACCAGTCACATTGATTTTTAAGTCCGACCGACTACTGATCCGATTTTAAAAATGATTTCACTAGGTTTTTATACCGTGTATATCGGTACATAGGTGTACGTTATAGGTACGTCTCAGTGATTAATACTGGTCTATTATTTGTAATTTTCGCTTAAAGAGAGCTTCAGATTAAAACATACCATGAATATGACCAGCACCGATGTAAAGATGAGCCAGTTGACTGATAAACTCTGGGTCTAATCTTATAGCCAGGGCGATATTCGTTAGAGGTCCTAATGTTATGACAGTAAGTTCGCCTGAAAACAAGAAGAGTGTAAGTTAATGTTTATTTCACGTATCATGCTCGAAATGTGGCTTAGTTTGCTAAAGTAGTACATTTAGCCCCTGGGGAAAATATGTGTTCATCATTTTGCTTATGAAAACATTTTAATATAACCAATCAAAAACACTCACACACCACCACCACACTCCACCGTATTAAATCCACCAATCACAACTCTTTAAAAAAAACCATTTGTATTTGCTATCAACTAACCAGAATACAGGTTTCATCAGCAGAAGGACATCGGGAAACAGAATTAATTTCAAATATTAAGAGTTTTTATTGCCAAATTCCGAATTATTCTAAAAATTATAATGCTACTGACCTTCGATTGCCGCGTCCAAACGTTCAAGTTTGAGCTTTAATAAACTATGAGATTGAGCGAGATATACATCAGTCTTTATTTTATGCCCGTATGCTGTCCGCCGCGCTCAGCCGTTTGGACGCGCCTATAGTGGCCAGTGGCGTTTTACGTGGTGTCAATTTTAGTATTCGTGTAAAAGCAATTTATTAAAAAAAATGCCTCTAAATTGAACAATCTTTTCACCATGGAAATTATTATTGATTGTGGATGGATAATCTTTGTTTTTACTATTCATTTCCACGTCCACCTTACTTTATAAACTAGAAACGCTTGGTATAAAAGGAATCCAGCTCTAACTCTTTGCAGACTACCTAGATGGGCGTTCTCAGTACGTAAAAATAGATAACGTGATCAGCTCTGCATCAAAAATACCCCTTTTGGGGTCCCTCTAGGTAGCATTTTACCTTCCACATTGTTTTTAATTTATATAAACGACCTGTGTAATCTAAAAATAGACAGTAGCAAAATTATTTCCTACGCTGACGACACTGTCCTACTTTTTTCTGCAAAATCAACAGATGAAGCATATACGTATGCACAGCGCGGGCTTAATTATGTAACTAACTGTCTTCAGCATCACCTACTAACACTTAACTCGAAAAAGACTAACTTTATAAAGTTTTCCATGCGCAAATCCTTAACCTCAAGCAATCATAAGCTCTATGCACACAATTGTCAGAATTTCACTGATAGCCGATGTATATGCCCAGCGATAAATAGCACTTCTAAAACAAAATATTTGGGAATCATAATTGACGAGTGTCTCTCATTCATATCGAAGCTTTGTGCAATAGAGTTCGGAAGCTAATATTTGTTTTCAAAAAACTTCGCACGATCGAGGAACCACGTTTAATCAAACAAGTATATTTTGCAATATGCCAATCGATACTAACATACTGCATTTCTTCATGGGGTGGTATAGCCAAAACTACGCTACTAAACCTAGAAAGAGCCCAAAGAGCTGTTTTAAAAGTATCTAAATGCCGCCCTTTCCTCTACCCTACTAACCTTCTCTATGCGTCCTGTGAAGTGCTGACTGTTCGACAACTATTTATATTGAGCACAATATTAAAACAGCACTCCGCAATCCCGTACAACGCTGAACACGGTAGAAAAAGACGAAAAGATATTGTTTGCCCCCAAAATCCTCATAGGAAATGTGTATTCTCCTCCAGATTTTACGTTTTCTTGGGTCCGTTTCTTTACAACAGGTTAAATGCCAAGTTAGATCTATACTCGCTCATTTATACTAAATGTAAGAAAACTCTCCGAGATGCCCTTCAAAAAATGTCGTACGAAGACACAGAGAATCTATTTATTGTTCTAAAATGAATCATGATTTATGTAAATAAAATAAATACTTTGTATAGTTATTAAGTTTTGTAATGTATTTAAACGTAGATTTTTATGGTATGCACGTATGTTTAAAATATACTGATCTTCCCTACCGCCTGAAACACAGTTTATCCTAGTTCAGGCTCTCGCAAAAATGTATCCCTTAAATATGATATTTTAATATTAAGCTTTTTTTTCTGTAAAATACGTTTTTAATAATAAATGAAATGTGAAAAAAAATAACATGTCTCGCAGTTGAAGTAAACAGTAGAGAGTATAACTTAACTCTGGTCTAAAAGCCAACCCCTTGATCAATTCCCCCTCACTTCATGGCTTATTTTGGACCCTTGGCATACAATCTACTATTGTATTTGTATTGTATTGAATAATGTTATAGATAACATTATTCAATAGAATACAAACATACAATTTGGATATCTCCAAGTTATTTCTTGACTAGTAGGTATCTCTGGAGATGAGGTTCGTAGGAGAATGCTTGGAGTATCCTTGACCGAAGTCCGAATACATGTTTCCATACTCTAAGAACTCAGCATCCAGCAGTGTCTGTTCCACGCTAGTACAAAATCGCATCATCAAATGGCAACTCCATCGAGCATCTTGTTCAAGGCAGAGTGAAGGGTACCCGACCGTGCGGTAGATCACCCATGCGATGGACAGACCAGATCAAATCTACTATGGGCGGTCAATTGTATGAGTGTACCAGGAAGGCCGAAAATAGACCGAAATGGCGAGAAATGGTGAGGCGAGTGACATCGGCTCGCCACTCGTAACGACCACGACCGTTCTCAAAAGAATGTATCAACAAAGAAGAACAGGTGTCATCCTGATCATATGAATACTACATGTATTATACAAATCGAACGATTAAGAAAAGCGGATCGTCTCGGTTGGTCTTTGTGTGAGAGCGCGAGCGCTTTCAATAATACCGTCCCGTATTTAGGATTATTTAAAAATTGGTTTTACGGCAGACATAATCAATATAGGTTATAAACTGCGCGTTGTTTGAAAAGTGCGAGTTCAAAGTTTAATAAATTGTTTGGTATTGAGAAATGTTACCAAATGGTGGTGTTACGGAAAGCCAAAAATAAAAGAGCGATATTAAATACCATCAATAATAGAAAAGGAAATTGACTGGACAGTGACATATATTGTATGTTTGTTTAAATATTTTACTGTTTATAGATATTACGTAAAAAAGTTAGTCTAAGTAATGAGAACAGTAATAATCTATAAATGCTATATAATTAACTACGCAATATTTCCGATACAACAACCAACAATAGTGGCGCTCGGCGGCGGGGCGTATGTAATACGCGCCATATGGCGGGGTTTAGGGGATTTAGGTAAGAATCAGATTTCGTTACAGACAAGTTTTAAAACTGCGTAGTACCTATTCGCAGGTGCTTGTAAAGGAGTCTTGAAACCTCAAAGTCTGCAGTCAGGCTCCGATCGTTCATCTTTCATTTGTACTCGTAATAACTATCACATGTTAACGTTTTGCCAGTTTAATTTCGTATTACATTCCGACTGCTTTTATTTTATTATCCGCTGACCGTACTTTGTTACTTATATAAAAAATACCCTGCTATATCTCTTATACTTTTTAGAATAATGTCTTAGATGTTCAACGAAATTGTTATCATGACTAAAACTCTTAATTTCATCGCGCTTCTTTGAACGAGACGTAAGACAGCTGAACGTGTACAAGGTGTATACCTCGACAAATTTAAAAAGAGTTTCGGGTGCCATATAAAATGTATGGCCACCAGTGCTCATTTTACGTGGGTTGACTAATACCTGGATGGGACTTGGCCAGGTCTATGAGCGCTGTCACTGCGTTCTTCTCATGCGCCGGCACCAATAAGGTAGTAAGTCCTTCGTCGTCGCTGTCTCCGAGTCCATCATCTCCGTAATAATTGCCTCGTTCGAAATCTTTTAACAGGGAATCTTTAACTCCTCGGTAAATAGGAATCTAAAAATAAAACGTTTAAATATTAGTGTATAATAAATAAATAAAAATAAAAATAAAAAGCCTTTTATTTCCCTTCTTTTTTTTACATTTGTGCTCTTTTAAATATAGGTATGTTTAACTTATTCTATTTATATATATATATATATATGTAATTATAATTATAATAATAATTATTATTATTATTTTTTATTAGATGTGGTAGAATATATCAGGAACCCCTCTCAGGTAAAGGCCTCTTCCAAAGATTGCCATTTGTGACGGTCTTGAGTGTCAAGTTTCTAATTTGGTCCCGCAATTTTTTTAATCTCGTCCTCCCAGCGTGAGTATGGTCTTCCTGATCTACGTTTGCCCTGTGGGCCTTTCCATGATGTAACTATTTTTGTCCATCTATGATCTTTAAGGCGCGCTACGTGTCCAGCCCATCTCCACTTCAGTTTTAGTGCTTGTTCGAGCGCGTCCGTAGCCTTCAACTTTTCTCTTATTTTTGTATGTCTAATTTTTTCATTTTTTTTAATATTTAACATGCTTCTTTCCATTCCCCTTTGGCACGTAATTAATTTATTTTTGATGGCGTTAGTAAAATTCCACGTTTGGCACGCATATGTTAGACATGGAATAAGACATGTGTCCATGACTTTCTTTTTCACTTTTACTTGCATGTTGCTCTTGAATATATCTTTGAGACTCCAGTATTTTAGTGTATAGTAAGCACCAATTGAAAACGAAAAAAATTTAAACTAACAATGTATTGCATTTGACGTTTTAAATGTCAAATTCGATTCATTGTTTGTTTACATTTTTTTCGTTATCAACTGGTGCTTACTTTAAGGTATAGTTTTCCCTTTCAACAAAAACCCTGATTAAAAAAGACATCTATTTACGGGGATAGGTAATGTATATATAACGATGCAGTATAACGATAGTGATCTCACAAATGTTTACCTACTTCGATGCTATCGGCGGGAACCTGTAATTGGCTTTTTGTGTTTTATCTACATAATCATTGTGTTTCTGTAGCTGTTGGTTCTCCAAATGTAAATAAATAAATAAATAAATAAATAAATAAATATACAGCAGGGGGCCGATAATTGACTTTAACTCGATAATTAAGCACGATTGGGTTCTCGTATTTAATTTTCAAGTGCTCGAAAGTACGATTGTAGTGTTCACGCCGCTGAGTTCAATTAGCTATTAAGATTATTTTACTGTTAACCGATTATACACCTTATATACACTACACAAGGCGTGTATGTAATTTGCGTTGTATCTGCCAATCAGATAGCTTAAATATTGCGTGATACATGTAATCAGCCAATCCTAGCTCACCACACACCCAGGCCATCCATCAAAGTCCTCTGCTTGACACAATTGCCTTTCTATCGCCTAGCGAAACACTCCACATAAAACCAAATTTGTATACTTTTAAGCTGAATTAAACAGTCTTTCTTTCAATTTTAGTTTAAATCATCTTCCCTTGTTCCCGCCTGGAACACAAGTGTTAAAATTGTAGGGACTTACTTTCTACCGACACGAGGTGTTGTTCAGTACCACTCGTTTTTCAATTTTATATCGCTACTTCAAAATAACATTTCGTTGCTTTCTACAGTTTTCGAATGGAAAGAGTCGAGCGCTCGAAAGTCAAAAATCGTCCCCCTGGGCAGTTTAGGTATTATGACGTGCATACGCATCCTACTTTTTTGGGACACACACACACACACACACACACACACACGCATGACTCGAACAAAAATTAGGGCTTTAAAACCCAATATTTTTGAACAAGCTTTCCAACGATAGCTCACATTATGGATTTAGCGAGAAAAGAAATTGCATCCCCGCTTCAGGTTTAGGGGAGTTACCGTAAAAATATTTTTGTAGTGAAAACTTCTTTAGCGGCGCTGTGCACTTTTACGGGATGGGGAAAAATTGTTAAACTCGCCACAGGTGTCAGGAGCGAAGAGGTGTCATGTGTCAGATTTAGTGTTGTCATTTGTCGACAGACAAAAAGCGGGAGTTGCGCTTCAAAACGGCGAGTTTTTTCTATTTATTTGTCGGTGTTATTGATTTATATACCCATTGCGAATTGCAGTTTTCTAGTAAGTAGTAAGGGCTAAGGCGAAGACGGACGGACAGACAGACTGCGAAACTATAAGGATTCCTTGTTGACTACTGAACCCTAAAAAATAATTTCTTTAGTAAAGGTAATTTTGTAGCCTTGCCTTTTATATATTCGCCATACTTGCTCTGAGCAGATTCATGATCCTGCAGTTCAAATGTCCCAATCGCTCATCTTGAGAATCTGGAGATGCGCTGCGACATGGTCAGCGGACGCAGACCCAGACTCACTCATGGTTTATAGTAAGTACTCGAACGACAATACAATGATAGAGATATACTAATTTCGAGATTCGATTTTCGTGGTGAGTTTACGCATACATGAAAGAGTTGAAAATATTGCAATAATAAATATCAAATGAAAGCTAATATAACATAAATATAACATATACGTGTCTCTGTTTCGCCCACAGAAATTATCATACCGCCCTGTAATGGCTGTCACTTGACTAGATGTTAATAGACACAGATCAGAGTAAAAATCAGACTATACACCTTGCCTTTTTGTATTATGATTGTACATTTATAGTGCAAACATATGTCTCAATTTAAGAGTTGCCGGAACGCTCGTCTCTTGATACAAACGTAGTATAGTTCTAAAACGGCGTATTTAAAAACGGCTTATTGAAATATCATGACACTTACTGAAATAAGTTTCTTTGGCTAGAAATTAAGATTAAGAAGCACGAAGGGTTCCGTACCATTATCTAAACTAAAAAGACGGCAAAAATATCACGTTTGTTGTATGGGAGCCCCCTTTAATAATAATTTTATTCTGTTTTTTAGTTTTTTGTCATAGCGTCAACAGAAATACAAACGAATTCAAGTCACAAAAAGCGGCCAAGTGCGTGTCGGGCCACGCGCAGTGTAGGGTTCCGTAGTTGCATGTCTGTCTTAGATACATCAACGTGCGGTGCGGTTGCGTCGACCGAATTTGTACGAAAATTGGCCTTTCCAAGAACACATTATAGACCGCGAGCTAGAAGCTTTTTTTTGTCAGTCACTTACCCCCGAGCACAGAACACCTCCACTAGAAGCTTAATGTTTGTAGTTTTGTTCCCGACGCGAGTCACCAAAGCATGAGGAAGAGGTGAGGGGAAGGGCGGGTGCTAACAGCGTTGCGATTGGTCGATGCGCTCGAGCGCGGAATGCGTAGTGATGGGACATGTTCACGTACAAGCATCCTAATTTTTTAGGTACATTTTAAAGTAAAGTAAGTAAATACTTACTATACTTTTATCTTTAAGTTAAGGTAAAGTATAGATAGTTTTGTTACCATTTTAATACACAGTAAGTTAGGAATCCTAACTGGTACCGTAATTTTTTGCTGATAAATTATGGTAGGTACTTACTGTACATATTAAAATGGTAATTAAACTATCTATACTTAAAAGTGTGCTAAAAAAAACTGACCGTTTAGTATTTTTGGTTCTAAAGATTAAACTACAAATACTTCAGTATTTTTTATGGAAAGTTTCGGAGCAGTTTGATGATAAGTAAAGTCTCATTATTCCTTTAAAAGTTGTATTTATTGTTCTCATTTTAAAATAAAACAAACAAAACACGAAAAAGGCATTCGGCTATTTAGGACGGTGACGTATCTCACACCAACTCCGAGTTCCCTCGCACTTTCTCGAAGTTCATTATCAGGCCCATTTTGTGGCACTGGACCCAACTGCTCACTGAGAGGATTCTAAGAAACCCGCACAACGTATATCAATCTCACACCAACTCCGAATTCCCTCGCACTTTCTCGAAATTCATCATCAGGCCCATCTTGTGACACTGGGCCCAACTGCTCACTGAGAGGATTCTTAGAAGCCCGCATAACGTATATCTAACTCACACCAACTCCGAGTTCCCTCGCACTTTCTCGAAGTTCATCATCAGGCCCATCTTGTGACACTGGAAACAACTGCTTACTGAGAGGATTCTAAGAAGCCCGCACAACGTATATCTATCTCACACCAACAACGAGTACCCTCGCACTTTCCCAAAGTTTATCATCAGGCCCATCCTGAAACCTAGACGCAACTGTTCACCAAGAGCATTCTAAAAAGTTACTAAAACAGTAAAGTAACTACTACTTCTACTAGTACTACTAATACTTATTATATATTACACTATTTACTTTAAATAACGAACAATAAATAAAACTAAATTAAAGTTCTAATCTACAGAATAACTACTCAAACCAAAATAAACGAGAAATCTGTATTTTTGTTACATTTCTTCAAATCGGTAGGAACGATAGCACGTGGTTTGTCGATTGACCATCATAGCATCATCTGGACATCACTAGTCGTGACGTGTTTTCGTAAGAAAGGAATAGCATATTGCATTTTCAAAGTGATGAAAAGTGACAGACATGGTGTGTCTGTACCTCAGTATTCGCACCGGCCAGTATAAAATGGCCTCCGCTAGCTATAAATATTTTCAATGAAATATTGAATTTGACTCAACTGTGGAATGAAATTCCATCTTTTTTGTAATTAGAAGTCTTTGACGACTTTCCGCACCACCTCACACTACAAAAGCCCATAATTAGCCGCGAAAATCCTATTATTTTGTTTTTTTTTTGTGAGAGTCATGCACACTCCGCACAGGTCGTTAACATGGACGCAACTGAATGGAAAGGCGGGCGACCACGGATTAAATAAGCACAAGAACACCAACGCTTGGTGACTCGAGTCGCGAACAAACTGAGAAACATTAGGCTTCTAGTGGATGTGTTCTGTGCCCCCGAGGAATAACTTGTAAGAAGGTTCAGAATGTTGTGTTGTATCATGAAGCCCCGTGCACGTCAGCTGGGGCTCAGCCGGGGGGTTGACCAGCACCAGCCTTCAAAACACGTAAAAAAAAACAAAATTTTAGCCATTTACTACCGATTCATGTTATCATCAAATGATAGGTAGTTAATCCAATATTATGACGAAACAAAATCGTCACCTGGCTGCACAGTGGTGGAAAACCCGTCAGCTGGTCACACGAATATGTTAAAATATATCCATAAACGCGCGGTTAAAGCGACGGCGCGAGACTTTGCTATTCACTTTTAAGCAGGTTAACGCCTGCTATAAAATGCATGGCAAAGTATCGCGCCGTGTACAGTACAGTCAGCTGACGATTATTTTTATTTATAATATTGGATTAACCATCATTTGATGATAAAATTAATCGAGGGTAAATGGCAAAATTTTCTTCTTTTTCTTACGTGTTTGGGAGGCTGCTGCTGGTCAACTCCCCGACGGAGCCCCAGCTGACGTGCACGGGGCTTCATGATACAACATTCTGAAACTTCTCACAAGTTATCGCACGGGGGTCGATTGGTCACGAAAATCTGTTGCTAGTTCGCGGTCCATTACGCGGTCGACTATTACTCGGTAACTACTTATGCCTACTTGTCCGTGATAGTTTTTCTTTTAAATTCATTATATGTGATACACCACGAATTTTTTCGCACCCCAGTAGTAGCCGTTTAGCCGGCAGGGGGGGACACATGACTCGAACAAAAATTTGGGCTTTAATGCATTATCTCGCAAACGCATGACTTGTTTTGTCCACGAATAAATGTTTTCTTTCTTTCTTTCTTTATATACGTCATAAAATCGTATGCTTTAATACTTATCCGTATATTTATAAAACACATGGTTTTGTTACAGGTCGTATTGATATGTGAAGTTTAGTGAATGGTGCATGCAATACAGCTGATCTCATAAATATTCAGACCAAAACCAGACTTATAAAATTAAGAAACACCAAGACAAAAATAGATCGGGCATTTTAAATCCGGGACGAATTTCTTGACATACTAAAGAAGTATTAAAACCTGCGACCGGAGAATGTTGAAAATGACAGATTCTTTTTGAACTATATTAATGGTAAATGCACGAGACAACCAATAGGACGGCATAAACCTGCCGCCTTACAAAGAACGATCGCTACTTACTTGAAGCTACGAGTACCAAATGCTGAATCCTACACCGGCCACTGCTTCGGCAGGACTTCAGCAACTCTTCTGGTAGATTCCGGTGCCAACTTAACGACCTAAAGGCTGCACCTCGGATAAGTTGGATAGAATTAATGTTCCCGGCAAGAATATTTCGCTATCGTTTAATAAATGCCCCAACGCTAATATAACATTCAATTTAAGAAGATGATAAGAGATATAATTTTTATTTCCTCCCAGTAGTCGTGAAAAGCACTATGTAATGTATCGGCGAAAAGTGCAATAGAAGATGGACTCGTCTTTTTGAACTCACTCGTCCATCTATAGCTCACTTTCCAGCTTCTACAACAATATACTATTTTTGCGGCATAAACGGCCGTTTTAAGAGTTTGATTTTTTCACAGCTCAAGGGATTGTAAACCTGGGAATTATATGGTTTTAATTGCAACTCGATACCTCTATGCGTGATCCTACAAGGGTTCCGTTTTTGATTTGAGGTACGGGACCCTACAAACAGAGCTTGTACCGTGTGGGGACGTTTTTTTAATACGAAGTATCTAATTACTTTTCTCATTTTTTATTATATTTCTTTTCTAGTTTGTGGCAACATAATATGATTTCCGACCTAGATATGGCGGATGCCATTACTCCCATTGTTTGTATGAAGAGCCGGAGCCTTCTGGCGACACTAATCAATACATATACCTATTTGCACACTGGGCATTTGTGCAGTAGTATACATAATTACATGGGAAATATAAAAGCCTCAGCCACTTTCGAAGTTCTGATAACAGTGATAACATACCTACCCCTTTTTTATATTACATCATTGATTTCATCACATATCGTTGTGAATAAGGTATCTATCCTCTCGCACTCGCATACTTCGCATTCTGAACGTGATAGACGTCCTATCCACAGCCATAAGTGATAAAATGGCAACAATGCTTCGCCCGCAGGGGTAACAGTTTTATAAAAAAATGTGTGACAAAGTATTAAACGAGAAAAAATTACTCAATCATTTATAAATATTGAACAGGTAAGGAAGTTACATGTCTTGTGTCCATAAACACTTCTATTTATTATGGCTATATTACTTACGTCCTGCCTTTTAGCGACTTTAAGAATTTTCTGGTTGTTTATACACACGTTACTCTCCTTTGTATTACCGTGTACAGTAGTGAGTCCAATAACTTCTGACCTGAAAGTTAAAATAAGTATTTAAGATCATTAATTTCTTAGTTTTAAATACGCACAGTCCGATTTATGGCCGTTTCGGTTTCATTTTCTATCGCGTTACCAGTAGGCAATATCACTGGCAGAAGTTTCAAAACATTAAAACAACCTTATGGTTCCACGATTCCATAATAAGCTAAAACAGTAAATTTCACAATTTACCTGGACCTGACCTCACTTATTATTTCTAGGTAATCAATACATAATATCGTCACGAGCTGTTTTTAGGGTTCCGTAACATAAAAGGTAAAAAAGGACCCTTAAGGTGCGACTCCGTCCGTCTGTCTGTCTGTCTGTCTGTCTGTCTGTCACAAAGTGAAATATCTCACGAACTACTCAAGCTATCAATTTGAAATTTGGAATGGTTATAAATAAGAGTTTTCCGCGTGCAAAGAAAATGAAAAAATAAATATACATTATAATTCTATATGAAAAATTACGAATATGAGGAGGGGGCAAAAAAAATTTCAACTATTAGGTAAAATAGGGTATCATATGAAAGGGCTCGGTTTGCACTTTTTGAAACAGTTTTTCTTTTTTTTTCTACATAGGTAAAATTTCGATCTATGAAGGAAAATGTAAAAAAAATACAATTCCCCCCTTATCTCCGAAGTTATCAAAGCGAAAAATTTGAAATAATTACTCGTGATTAAGATAAACATAAATATTACTTGAAAAGTATTTTTTTCTGTATCGAGCTTATTTTTCGTTTTATTAAAGAAAACATATTCTTGTTTATGTTTGCAATTTAATCAACTTTATAAGTTTTTTTTTGGTTTGAAATTCCCATAAGACTATAATAGAAGTAGGTACCCTCTTTCAAATAAAAAATAATAATCGAGTTCGGTTCTCGTGATAAACAATAATCGCTAAAACACCAACATACATATTAAGCTGATGGCCCTCGCACGTTAGTACCAAAAGGGGCCGATAGATGGCCCTGACCCCATTCTTACTTCGCGATGTTAAGATTTTTCTAGAATTAATGGGGTTGGGTATATTTCAATAGCAGGTCAAAAATAAATTGCGATTCAATTGTCTTGGTAGTTCGATGGTCTTGGTGTAAAAGTTATTCGGTTAAAAGAAATAATTTAACAAATATTGGGACATTTACTTTACCTTGAGTTAATTGTTAGTTTGTACGGAACCCTCAGTGCGCGAGTCAGACTCGCACTTGACCGGTTTTTTAATATGCACATCAGACACTACGCTGATAATAACCGCTTGCTATATGTCAAAATCAAAGTTTTTCATTCTTTAGAAATACATTCCCCTGACCGATTTAGGCCACGGCTACTGCTTCAACTCCGGCTTTGGTGTTGTGCATGTGCTAGAGTGGCTCACATAGCTGATCTTATTTCTTAAGACCCGAAACACCTTTTGTTCCACCCAGACAACCAAGTTTGATAACTGGTTAACTACACGCACTATTTCTTCCGCGGAGATAACCAGTTATGTGGGTGGAAGTCTAATTCCATATTCTTAACCAAGTTTAGCTACCAGTTACCTAGGGGGAAAGTAGCTTCCGCGAAGAAAACTAGTTATCTGAGTGGATTTGTTCTTCCACGTTCGTAACCGCGTGCGATAAGGTAGTTGTCCAGGGGGAACGTATTTTCCGTAAAAAACTGGTTAACAACATGGACTAAGATGTCCTGAAACATTACCGACAACAAACCAAAACCTGAAGCATTAACTACTTTACCGAATTTAGTACCTAATTATATAGTAAAGATACATGTGGCATAGGTAGGAACATATCGATGCTATACCTCAACCAACTCTACCTCGTATCTGCAACAATGGTTTGATAGAAATTTCACTTTTCTTACACTCGGAATAATGGTGTTATCGCTATCAAATAATTGCTGCAGATACGAGGTTGTGTAGGTATATCATCGATAAGCTATCTCTAGGGAAGGTAATTCCTGAATAATAAGAGGTCGAAAAGGATTCACAAACATATTTATTTACATCCCTTGTCGGTTAAAAAATATCGCACTTAACTTAATTACCACTTTAAAGTCAAAATAATCTAACTTGTTACATCTATACTGAATAGTAAAATAAAACACGTACGCTTTTAATTCTACATGGATTAAAAGAAAAATTAATGTGCAAACGGAGCAATCTTCTCTAAACAATGCCCAACAGAGATGGTTCTTTTTTGTAATTCGGCAATCGCCCTTTTAATGTGAATATCATTCTCAATATCTTGAGCTCTTTTTTTTCTTGTAAAAAACTGGCATTTCGTTCAGATAAGGCTGTAATGTGAGATTTTGCGTCGTTCTGTAATACAGCAAGTAGGCGTGGCAATGATGGTTTTGATTGACCGACAAACCGGTTCAACCTTGCATTCCACCCTTCCAACTTATCAGTAGTTCGGTGTTGCTGTCCTTCACAACTCCAAATGGCTCGAAAGTCTAGGTGCTGAGCCCACTCATCAAACACATACTTATTAAAATTCCATAGTTTTATGTCAGTGGAGGAACTTTCATTTAAAACGTATTGCCATCCAGCATCGATGTGTTCTTCAGGCAATAATGCCAACCCTGAACAAACGGCTATATGCCGACGGCTGCTTTTGGTTTTGAGGCCAATCTTTTGTCCTTTTCTTGATAAATTGAACATTAAAAGGGCGATTGCCGAGTTACAAAATGGAACCATCTCTGTTGGGCATTGTTTAGAGAAGATTGCTCCGTTTGCACATTAATTTTTCTTTTAATCCATGTAGAATTAAAAGCGTACGTGTTTTATTTTACTATTCAGTATAGATGTAACAAGTTAGATTATTTTGACTTTAAAGTGGTAATTCAGTTAAGTGCGATATTTTTAACCGACAAGGGATGTAAATAAATATGTTTGTGAACCCTTTTCGACCTCTTATTATTCAGGAATTACCTTCTCTAGAGATAGCCTAACGATGATATTCCTACACAACCTCGTATCTGCAGCAATTATTTGATGGCGATAACACCCTTATTCCGAGTGTAAGAAAAGTGAAATTTCTATCAAACCATTGTTGCAGATACGAGGTAGAGTCTGTTGAGGTATAGCATCGATATGTTCCTACCTATGCCACATGTATCTTTACCTAGGTACTAAATTCGGTAAAGTAGCTAATGCTTCAGGTTTTGGTTTGATGTCGGTTATGTTTCAGGACATCTTAGTCCATGTTGTTAACCAGTTTTTTACGCGGAAAATACGTTCCCCCTGGACAACTACCTTATCACACGTGGTTACGAACGTGGAAGAACAAATCCACTCAGATAACTAGTTTTCTTCGCGGAAGCTACTTTCCCCCTAGGTAACTAGTAGCTAAACTCGGTTAAGAATATGGAATTAGACTTCCACCCACATAACTGGTTATCTCCGCGGAAGAAATAGTGCGTGTAGTTCAGTTATCAAACTTGGATGTCTGGGTGGAACAAAGGGAAAACACAACGGGCACGTGAACACATTATTCTTTAATTTAAGTACACATGTACCTATGCACCTATGTCGTGAAACTATCACCGCTAAGGGAGAGAAATATGAACATTGCGAGTTAACAGAAGGAGTTGCCTTTTTTACGCTAGGTGCCGATGATTTCAACACCATCGGACCCCGGATGGATGATGGACGCATCATTCCAGTGATACTATGAATTATGATCAAACGTTTTTTAATTTTGCTGTTGTTGTCCCTATTGAGACTCGACCATCCTCACGAAGCCGGTAGTGAGGCAGGGATCTGCATTCGCCAGGTTAGCATTTTTACCCGAGGCGATCGAGTAGCCTGCTATTAATATTGTAAAGTCCAGTAAAGATCCATCTGTTATAAAAATTAATATCAAAATAAATCCTCATCTGATTGCTATCAAAGTTTTTATATTAGCTCCGCATTTATTGAGATGGGTCCTGAGTAATATTGAAGATTGTTACGTTTCTCTAATCTAATACTTTTGGGTTCAAAGGGTTTCTTGACTTCATGATTAATATTTTTAACCTACCAAGAGCTACGGTCATGCATGGTGTTAGGATTTGCCCCAAAGGTGAAAATGTGTCTGTCTGTCTGTCTCTTCACGCATAAACCGCTATGAAATTTGGTATAGAGATAGTTTGAGTCCCAGGAACGACGTAGGATATTTTGTATCCCGGAAATAATGAAGGGTAATTTGTATCCCGGAAATCATCTCTCTAAGGGGCTGAAAGTTTGTATGCAGTTACGATATAAATATAAACGAGATCCACGCGTACGGAGACGCGGGCGGAGTTCAAGGTCATTCATTCTTTCTAATTTTAGAATAGTCTAAAAATTATTAAAAAATCGTAAGCATTCATCGTAACCATAACGATAAAGGCATTGATAGTATTATGATAATCATTCTTACCCATTAAAATGCTTCTCATGAAGAAGAGCGAGGAATATGGCAACTGCGTCATCGCCACCAGCGTCGTTGTCAATGATCAATTTCCCTTTTTTTATTGCTGAACTGAAATGATTCGTAGTTAAACATATTAGAAATGTTACGACTTTTTTACTATTAACTATTAACATATATATTTAATGCTAAAACGAACCATTTGTTAACATTCACGATAAAACATATTTTTTTGGATACCGCTGACATGGTTGAAGGCAAACTATTTTGCAATACATACATATACAATAACAACATACCTTTCAACCAAAGTAACACATGAAATAATTAAACACAAAAACACTCTGCTCATCATTATTACTCGTGAATCGTGAACACATGTATGTGCCCTTGGACCCGTCGCAGATAAACTAAATGAATGCGACCCGAACTGACACTTATATTAGGTATATTTAATTTAGCACGAAGTCTCTGTCTCTTAAGCGATAAAGTATTACATTAACAGAATCGGAACTGCTTACGTCCGTTATATAGATATATAATTTTTATATTAGTATACATAACAGTATTAGGTATTTGATTTTTCGATTTAAGTTATTTCTATTAAATTGGTTACTGTTTATATCTTCGTCGTCTTCAGTTGTATTATATATATGCTTATTGGTATATTTAATTCAACATACTTTTTACTGGTCTGCTGGTATAAATGGACGATCATGTTTAATTTTCTCACTGCACACACCTTAGCAAGTTTCTGTTCTAGCTAGTAAGCAAACATTTGTTAGATCACTATGACGTTTAATTACTGATATTTCCTAACTAGTTATTTTAAAATCGCCAAATACCTTATATACTTAGTATGAGTTAATACTCATCAGTTCAAGATTGCTTAGAATAACCGGAGTAAGTCGTGACTTACTGCTTTTGTCATATGCAACCCATAGTAAATTATAATTCAGCAAGTAAATAAAAGATAACGAATATTTATTAAAATAATGACTACTTATTTGTTCTTTTGCTTTAAGCTAAAAAACCACTTACGTATCTAAAATGTGAGAAATACCTTATGAGGTCTTCCTAGATATAAATCAATAAACTTTGTCAAAATAAAACGTTACAAAATAAAGTTACGAAACTGCCTACGCATTAATTAAATAGATTACAAATAAAAAAAACTTAAACTTCTCTTAATGTTATTTAGGAACACAATGTCTTTAAACTTATAAAAACATAATTGGGCAATACTACTTAACCCTTTTTACTAATTATTAAAAATAAAAACACGACTGCGCAGTGCTATAAGGATAAAAATTAACTTTAAAGTTACCAAGAACTGTAAACAAAGTAATAATCACATTTTAGAGATCAGTTATTCTCGAGTAAGTTGGTAACGTGGTTACCTTTTATAATTAAATTACTTATTAATCTTATGCTAGTAGGGCAGATGCCCCGGTTCTGGCCACTGGCCCGGTTTTGGCCATTTTCAACTTTAAATTGAGTTTACTAAGGAACAGAAAACTTTACAAGTCTATGGTTTATAGTAGATACAAGAGTAAATCAAAACAGATGACGCTGTCATCTTTCATGTATTACTTGTCATTCAGTTGACAGGAGCAATGATTTGTCGCGCCACGTGTATATTGCTAAATTGTTAATTAAAACAATAAGGTTGGAAGGTGAGTAATCCGTCATCAGTTTTGGAATCCTTCTATATATCTTTGAGTTTATTGTTTAACATACATGTCAAAAGTATTTTCTAAGGATATTTAAGGTTATTTTCTTGACGTGCATATGAGAAGTTGCGTTATGCCTAGTGGCCAAAACTGGCGACTTGATTTTGGGATTTCTCCTCTTGTGGCCATGTACATAACTGGCACACATACTAACCTAGTTCAGGCCACTGAGGTATCTGTCCCAAAAATCGTAAAAAATTGAATGTTTTTCACGCAGAGATTAGAAATTGTACTGAGTATTGAGAGTTTTCTACCTAAGTTACTTCAAAACACCTACTAGAAGATCTCACTAGTAACTACTTATTACCTTACAATGATTAAGATTCTAACTAGCCAAAGACAAATTATATATCATGGCAGAGATTAGTTCCAATGTTCAAAATTTAACTTACCTACAAATAAATATGTCAATAAAACAGTTTTATTGTAACTGATGTCATTTTTTGGGAAATTTTAATGTGGCCAAAACTAGCACATACGTGTGGCCACAAATGAGTAAAAAGTGGCCGAAAGTGGCTCGCGGGCTCTTTTCTGATATTTAATTGTATATAAAAAATCGAATGTCAGAATATAAATAGCGAAGATATGTATGACTACTATTCTCAATGACCTAGAACATAAAGAGTGTCATAGTTCCATATTGACACAAAATTACGGACGTCTGAATAGACAATCAATCTTAAAGTGGCCAGAACTGGGGCATCTGCCCTATTACAAATATTGCACAAAATAAAAGGTTAGTTATTCAATGGCAGGTATATTATCTGAAACCGGCAAATTTAACCAAAAATCTTTTCTATTATCTGGCATCAACTCCAACAATTTCTTAAATATTTCATTTTTTCTGGATGCTAATATACCTCTAGGCGATATTTTTTGGTTGAATTTAGGGAATGTTTTGGTTTTACAATACCTTCTTGATCTGAAGAAAATCTAAATTTTGTGCTTCGATTTCCTTGTGATGTAATTTATAATTGACTGTGAACTCGCCTCTATTTGCTGTTACAACCATTATATCTCTGAGATATACTCTGGTTTCCATTTTGCGTAGCTTATGTTGAGAGGACAAACTGACATAATCGTAAAAATCACAGACTTCCATTGTTTTTACATATCGATGGCAAAAAGCGGAACTGCTGTAACCGCCACTTAATCAAAATTTTTTTTTTGCATATTCGGAATCAGCGAATTTTTCTGCGCCGTATGGTCCGGGTCCCATGGCTCTACGACGATTAGAAAAAACTGGACTACGTCGCAAAACGAATGTATTTCCTGACCGATGCCTACTTGTAATTGTTGTAAACATCAAAAATGTAGAATTTATTTAAACAAGTATACTTACGCAGTTTTCGGTTTAAAATAATTCAAAGAATTCGGTGATTACAGCGTTTGAGAAATTCAGTTCCGTGGCGCTTACAGCATTTATGCATATTGCAAAACAAATAGCCGAGACACTTACTGCAAATATGCTCAAAATTATCTATGATCAACGTTTACTACATTTCATTAGAAATGTATATAGCAAATATACCACAACTTCACGTTACCGCCATTAAAATATGCGCGGCCGGCGATGTTGCCGGTGGGTTACTACACACGAAACAGTCGGTCGGCGGTCGCGGGAGCATCAGGTTTTACGTAGTACGGGTTTTGTGTGTCGATGTGTAAAATATTTGATAGGAGACTATTGAAAGTATATTAATTACGAATTTTGCATTTTTAGTACTTCATTATTTATTTTTAACTAACCAATATTCGACATAATGTGGATAGTATTTGAGAAGTACTAATTTGAGAATACAGCTTGTCTCTTCTAAACATTTAAAACAATCGCTATTTATAGTCATAATTATTAATTATGGATAGTAACCCTACTCGTGCTTTTTTATTTGCATCTGATAGTTTGGTAGGTAAATAAAAATGCACGACTGTAGAACCTGTTCCGCCTGTTACTTTAATAATTAATTAAACTTATCGAATGACACATGTGTATTACCTTATACCTGGCTTTTTAACTTTAAGTTTTAACGGCTTCTGAGATTTTACTAAGCAATTTAAGAGTGACTGTATTTTTATATTTATATGGAGAGACATTAAGACTAACAAGTGGTGGAGATTTTATGGCTCTGATTGACCTTTTTGAGTTTTTATTGATTGAAAACCTAGATGTTAACTAGGTTAACATTTTTAAAAAGTGACTAAATAAAAGCCGATTGATACCTAAATCGTTTTAATTTTTCGGTATTTTTTTAGCGATGGACATTTAATACATTTCTGCTAATCCTATTACAATTTTTATGGCACATACGTCAAAATATAAGATTACTTCAAATAAATATACCTCAGGTTACAGCATTTATGCTTTATGGAATTTATACTGGGCTAACGATTTTAGTACATTTGCCTTCTTCCTTTACAGCATTTAAACGTTATGAAAATATAAGTGACATTGCTGTAAGCGCCACTAAAATGGAAACGACGCACTTTTATTTAATTTTGAGTCTGTAAATTGAAAGTTATCTATGAGTTTTGTATTTGATCTAATTTTCAAATATTTCTGTTTAACAACGTTGAAGTTATGATTTTTTAGCTAAAAAACGAAAAGTTTTTTGGCTCTGGTGTAAAGTTTGCATTTTGGCGGTTACAGCAGTTCCGCTTTTTGCCATCGATATGTTTTGCCAGAATTTGATTGCTGTATAGCGTCGGTGAAGTCAGCGAAATCATATACCTTTTTCTTTCTCTGCAGAGCTTGCTCAACTTGGTGATGGAAGCTGTCCGCAGACATAAAAGTATGTCCGGGCTCGAAATATTTTAATGTGATACTTTTAGCCTTTATATGATTGCTGTTAATGATATAAGCTAGATAACGCAAAATAGCCCAGTTCTTATTCTGAGAAGAACAATTATCCATCCACAAAACTATATTGTCAGCATCACGTTTGTGTAGAAGTAATGCATTCAGTGTGGTGTATATGTGAAGAATTACTGCTGACATACTAAATAATATGTCCGTAATAGTTTTGAGACTTCGCTTATTACAACGGCGATATGAATAGTTACTGCTGATATTGTAAGTAATATACAACGTACAGTGAACAAAAATTACATAATATAACCATATGTGTACTTACGGCCGATATCGTTAGTAACAACAAAACCTAATTGGGAAAGCCTCACTTGTGAACCCGCCGTAGGTATACTTACTTCTGATATAGTAAGGTAATAATGGTAATAATAAAAACTTACTGCTATTTTGCTTAATGAAAATAACGTTTTCTCCAATATGCTCGGAAATGTTCGCCTTACTGTAGCAAAAATAGTATGTGAAGTTCCTCGTTACTGACAAACTAAGATTTAAAAAGTTAAAAGTCATTACTGTACAGTTTTAGCGGCCAGGAAAGTGTATGAAATTCCTTTACTCTATACTTTTTTACCTTTTAACTATATACTTTGACTAAGACAAATCACTACAAACAGCCAAGTGCTCGTATTTTTAATGACCTTGCAATTTGTCACAACAACTTGCGATAGTTACACTGGTTAGTAGTGTATGGCTGTCTCTTTCGAACGATTGCAAGTTGCTGTGACAAATCACGCCCGTTTGTAGCCTGCTTTAAGTTTTTTTTTAATGGTCGTTGACAAATCGCGTACTTCTGAAAATGATCGAAGTGACGTTTTTAAATATTTCTCAAATAGTTTTCAATGAAGAAATAAAAATATTTATCGAAATAAAACTCACAACGGACTGAAATGCATTTAGATTGCAATACTGTTTAATCTTTGATAATTTTAATTGCATAAAACATTTAAAATTGTAACCGATTCTAATAATTTTAAAATTCGTATGTATGCCAATTGAACCTGGCACTATGAGTCGTGCCGTATACATACTTTTTAAAAATAAATTGGCGGGAACTTGATAGGTTATTTACATACTCGCTATTTCAAGATTATTGAAAATATTATTTGATTTCCTCACATTTTTGGAGAAAAGCACTATATCTGCCTTGGCGGGAACGGCAATTCGTGGATTCGTCTCTATTGTCGGATTCAGCTTCGCTTCATCCGACAAAATCAACTTATCCACGAATTGCTACTTCCCGGCCGCTGCAATAATATACTATTCCCGCTTAGCTATTAAATTAATGATCAAATCATCTTATAGAGCTCAAAGCGCTGATTTCAAATATACGCTTAACTCGATTTTGCCAAAAAAAGGACTTACTGCTGTTATCGATAGCGCGGCAGCAAGGGGTTACAAAACATGAAAACTTATAATTATATTAATTTAACTTCACTTTATAGGGTAAGGTACTAGGAAGCTATCTAGTAACTTTAAGGGTTCTCTAAATCATCTCCGAAAATTTTATGTACGAATATCACATCGCAACCAATTTTTCGCATAATGTCATTTCGCCGAATGATTAAGTGTCAACTTATCAAAAGGTTTAGTTTTAATTCCCAACCTCACGGTTACCAACTGTATGCTTGGACTTTTTTTCATAAAGTCACTTTTCAAAATGCCACCTTTCGAGTAGCAGAATGGGTCAGTTTGACTTATATACATTTCGTGGTATAACACTTACCAGATGTTTTATTTAGTAACTATGTAACGTATTTACAAAGTGAGTGATTTTAATCTTACCTAAACCTTACCTAACCGCCAGCGTGTCGACGTCACCCCGCTACGCGGGGTGCCTATTTCCGCTCTAAGGGACGCAAGCTAACCCTAACCTAACCTACAAATAACATCACTGTTACGGTTATATGTTATTTTTTACTGCGGGGGCTTCGCCCCCGAACCCCCCTGTGGCCGGCTTCGTCTCCCCATCGTCAGTTCTCTCCTTGTAATTTATATAAGAACACGTTGAATAAAAGTGACTATGTTATGCTGTCTTGTTCTTTGTACTAAAACGTTGGCTTATGTAAGAAAAGGGAACTGTTGCACAGACGAAACGTTCTTCGGTTAGTAGTTGTTTGTCCAACTGAAAGATTTGCCAAATGATAGGTATGCCAATTTTTTTAATTCTTTATAATAATCGACTTAACAATAATTCTACCAAATGAATCTGTTGTCAAACAAAAATTTGCCATAAGTTAGTTGTCAAGGTGAATCATCGGCGAAAAGTTGGTTGGCAAGTGAAATTCGGACATAACTAATTCGGAGAAAAGGCAGAACCCCAACTTTAAGATATGCTGTCACAGTCACTCTAAGCTATGCTTGTTCAAAGAAACTACTCGTTAATTTGCACTTTACAGCAGGAATTATTATTGTAGGGTATGTCAATATCAAGCTTATTAACTATTTTATAGCCACGAATAAGAAAACTGTTCAGACTATATTTACGCGGGGCAAAGGCAATGATGAAAGGGGGATAGAGTATTTTGGTTCTAGACGGAATATGGAATTAAAGTTTTGCTAATAAATCAAAGCAAATATTACCATTTATAATATTCTCACTGTTTTGCTGTGTAATTATTTTAAATGGGGAAGGAGGGAGGAGGGGTGAAGGGGGTAGGGTATTTTTTTGCAAAATCAAAAATATTCAGGTTTTTACTTCTGCCGGCACCCCCGGAGTGCAACCAGGTCTTTTTTTTCCTCGCACACTGCCTCGCGCAACCTCTCACAGTTCTAGTGGACACTCGGCATTATGGCCCTACAAGTGACGACATAGAAGCCACGTTACCAACATATAAGGTAAACGTCCGAGTGCTCGACGCTTTACTATATGGCATGGGCACTCTATGTCAAAGCAATATGGGTTAAATTCGAACTAAGAGGATTTCTCTTCATTTGAATTTAAGCCATGTAACTTTGACATAGTGCCCATGCCATTTACTAGTACTGCGTCGAGCACTCGGACTTTTACCTTAAGTTGAAAAAAAACGATATTCATTGTTTATGAAACCATACACTACCACCGTTAAATTGTCTAAACTTCGTAGAACAATCATTATCCATGATTTTTCGGTGGAAAAAAATACATTTAGCCGTATTTAGCATTGAGCCGATGGGTGCATTTATTTCATTTGAATTCGCTTTTACATATACCCGGGTCGTGTTTAATTTTGTATGAATTAGTAACGTGCATAGTCTGTCCATCAATCGTGTCAGTAGTCGAAAAGCCGAAAATAAAAACTCATCTATATGTTTTATAATAAAACTAACGTAAGAAAGAGGTAGAATTAGTATCTCAGCTGCCCTTCAATGACACAGATGGTCGATCAGATTACATGCCTCTTATTCGTATTGGCAAATAATACAATAATAGCTCAAAAACTTCTTAGAACCCAAATTCTATCAAGCCATTATTTACATTAACTCTTACATTCGAAAGCGGGTCATGAAACTCGAAAATAATTATAATGTTTATTATATAAAACATTATGTGTATTAAATACCTATCAAAAACAACTATCAAATATTGTCGTGTATAAAAAATTAATTTAATAAAAATGAATCGTACTATGCCTGTACTTATGGGTTAAGGCCGTTGCCCAATATTACTTCGATTAACCATACATATTTTCTTATAGTATTTTATGCAACTGTTGTATAATAAGGGTCTTAAAACGCGAGTGTCGTGAGTTGCGATGCGAGCCTTGGCGAGTCACGAGCGTTTTAAGACCAAGTTATACACCGTTGCATACAATACTTTTTCAGTTTTTATACGACTAATTTTAAATAAATAGCATTTTACTTTTCAGCATACAATACTTTTTCAGTTTTTCTACGACTAATTTTAAATAAATAGCATTTTAATTTTCAGCAGTAAGTTTTCCGTTAGTTCTATTACTACTCACGCAATTTCTTCAGCGGTGCAGTTATTTTCTACTTCGTCCATTTTAAAAGGAACGTACACATTTTTCTTCACTTCACAAACACGAATCAAATCTTAAGAACTTATTAATAAGGAATAAGTAGTATATCGTCTTTAAATTTTGAACTGGAACTTTGGTGGGAAATTAGAAATATGTCACATAGACGCCTCTTGTTTATGGTCTGTTTTGTTTTTAATTTCCTTGCACTTGCCATCCGAATCAAACTGAATCCGGATCGGAACCGAATCGGATCGGTTTATATTTATAAATAATACCAATAATTGGTAAAATATGTATATTAACACACAATACATAATAAATAGTTTTTAATTTTAATAAATTATTTATGTTTTACTAGTATTTGATAATAAATAAAAACTTTATTTCGAAAAATTAACTTATGAGTTTGGTACCACTGCAATAAATATAGTGGCTGATTAAAAAAAGTTAGATGATTTGACATCGTGGTAAACCGTGCTTTTACGGAAAATGTATGAACCACAAAAGTACACCAAAGTGTGCGTTTATGGGCCATAGAGCATAGACTCTTTCGACTACTTATTATAGGTGTCATTGTATTTGAGCTAAAGCCTATATGACAAATAACGGTACAGGAGTAGAAAAAATACTTTTCTGCTCTAGAGCAGAAATATGACACTTTCAGCACGCCGTGCCGCGTAGAAGAACAAGGACTTAGTTTCAGAGTATGAATGAATACGTATATCGTCGGGGATAGTGCAATACAGCGTAACTGGCACTAGTAAATACTGCGTATCTACTCGACATACAAATTGCAAATCCGCGTAACTAGCACTACTATATACTGCGTATCTACTCATCACCCAACTTTACAGGAAGAGCTTAAAACGTTTTATCTTTATTATTTTGAAAGATATTAATTATGTTTCTACACAGAACATATTGAATACCGAGTTCTACAAGATAGTGAATCTAATTTTATGAAATCATAACGAATTAGGTATTTACGTCATTTACGCGGTTTTGATTTAGCCACTTAAGCTATGAAGTGGAAACAAATTCAGTATGTTCTGCGGTATTGCAAGAAAACACATGGAGTTTATAGAAAATTTTTAATCAACAAAGCATGGTATGTGTCTCAAAATGTAGTATGTTTTTGTAATTAGTAATATGGCTGATAGAAAATAATAAAAAATAACCTTGTTTTCAACTCTTTACAAAAAAATATTTCAAAAAATGTAATCAACTTCAAACATATGGTTGATGATTATTTATTAAAATGTTGTGAAGCTACCTTATTCCCGAGTAACATAGGGTATATTATACAGGGTGAAATATTATACAGGTTTAAAAATCGTGCGAAGCCGGGACGGGCAGCTCGTCGTATATTAATCAGGAAGAAAAAACAGGGTTTCCCAGTTTCGGAAAAAACAACGTATTATATTTGATACAATGCCAAGTTCCCGACAAACTAGTTGCATGGCTTCGGAAAAAAAACTTCTGTATTATCAATACAACTGGGGTTGAATTTTCCTAATCAGGCACTTTAATCGATTTAAACGTACTTATGAGTTGCAGTAAATTAGGTTTTAAATAATCTTGAATTATTACGATCTTACCAGATTACCTACTTAGTTAAAGAATCACATTGTGAAAAGAATCACACACACAAGAATAACATTGTACGAGTACCTAACACTCAGTAGGCAGCCACCACTTATTATAAACCAAATAGTACATAGGTACTTACAATCATAAACCTTCAAAATGAAAATAAGATCTATAAACATGTTGACTGTTGTCACGTTAAGATATCTACAGCCCTAATTAAGCAATAGTTTGTTATTTATCTTTTTTTTACAAAAAAGGGTAGGTAGGTACAGTCGGCCAAGAAAGTAGTCTACCAGTTTTGACAATAGTTTCTCTGAGGTCTAATTATCGCTAATGTTGACATCTCTAACGAAGTGTATGAAATGCACATTTCTCTTTTAAACTGAGATGCCTGACATTTAAATTCATGGGTTTTGTTATTTTGACCTTTATTATAAATGCAATAGGCTATTATTTTGCAGTAATGTTACATAATCTTCACTTCAATTAAATTTCTAGTCACCACGAGTCAACATTTTTGATAATAACCAAACACGCATAAACAAATTTTACAAATACCTCCCCAGGCAAATTACGTTTTTTACAAACATTAATTGTTAACAGCGTTTTTTTGTTTGTTTAATTTTCAAATGTTATTATAAGATGCCTTATCCAAGAATCCACCAAAATTTCGATCGGGAAGTAAATATATAAAAATAAGTGACACATCCATAATGTTTTTTGTGTGATTTATTTATTATTCTTGAAGAGCTCCTGTAAATTAACCAAAACAAAAATTAAAATACTTATTAATATTTTTCCCCTTTTTTCAGGAATTGGTTATATGTTATACCTATATCGAATTTTTTGATGACTAATATTTTGGTGGATTTTGAATCTACGTAATTTCTAAAATGATAATATTTCAGTTACACACAAAAAAGCTGCTGTTATGAATTATTTCCAAATTTCAATTTTTTTTCCATAGTAATGAAAATAAAGTGCTTGGGCTAAAATATTTGTGAGATAACCTATAATGGCGCGCAACTGTTTTTTTTTCGTGAAGAGTGGGCAGTGCGGGCACAGAAATCTCTAAACAGCCAATACGAAATAAAATGATATTTTTGTTTTAATGTTATCTGTATTCATTCATGTAAAATGTTATCAAAAGTGAATAGTTTTACTAAATTAAACTTTTCTTTTTCATATACGAAAAGAAATAGACAATTTATTAACAAAAAGGATTTAATTTGTTTAGCCGAGTAAGAATCCATTTGCCGAGAATTAAAAAAAAACTGTACATTCTGTACAATCCGGTTAATTTAAGAATGCACCGTGTTCATGCATATATCTTGCTGCAAGGTGCCAACGTGACTTAATCGGGATATAACCATAACACACAAGTGTTGTAATGTTATAAAACACGCGTGTTTAATATCCAGGATTATGAGCCTAAAAGCGACACAATAAGAGTTACGTTACGAGCAATTGTGTTGAAAATGAATTTAGGGAGGAGGGGAGGAAGGGATTTGCCACACTGGATGCGTTCTGCGGTCTGCGGTCAGGTCTCCCATACAAAATTCTAGATTATTATTGAAAGAGATACTTTTCATTAACTTGTCTTCATCTCTTTGTTTCCAGTTCTGAGTTTAAGATTGTTTTAACAGCCTTACGAGATGTAACTTTTTTTTAAATCTCACTCATAATAACTTAGATCCCAGTTTTCTAACTCCAAATCCATGCGTTGCAGAGTTATTTTTGCCAAAGATTAAAAGCATCAGGTAACTGACGGAATAAGTATTAAGCATCTTGAAAACAATTCCCGTAATCTAATTGGAAAAATCTTCAAAAATTCATTAACGATTGCATATAAGTGTCTGCCACTGTTTGAAATGTAACATGTCGTAACAGACCATTTTAACTAAGAATAAAATTCACTTACCTAATTTAATATCTTTGCCATCATCAAAAATCTACGCGGACGAAATCGCGGGCGGCCGCTAGTTATAAATAAAAACACAAGCGTCATTATATATACCTGCTCGTTTTACAAAGGCTATGTCCATCACAAGCAAGCATTTACCTACAAGCTACTAGCACAGATCATTTCGGTATGTAAAAATAACAACAATTAGACGATGTAGCCGTTTTGACATAGGCCATGAATAGGACCTTCTTCCTGGCGAGTCAAAAAGCACTCCAATCTCTTTTAGGTTTTTCACAGTTTTGATGAAGAAAGTTTCTCCCGTCTTTCTTATTGGAATCCATTAGCCAGTACAGACATTTATTTCGCGACAAAACTCGGCACAAAGATTATACAGTGATTAATTTATTAGTAAGAGAGATAAATGTCTTGTTAAAAATATATTTGTACTGTGAGTGTCTTGTGCGCGGAGTTCTCTACATAAAACCTCTCACAATAATTGCATATATTACTTATACTTACGTTTGAACATTAAAATTACAAAACATAACAATGCATAAAAAAAAAGTATTGGAATAATGGCCAAACTTGTATGCTTCGATATGGCACCATATTTACAAAATATAGCAAAGGTTTAAGTTCAAGCCTCAAGTCAGGAAAAAAATACAAAAAGAGGACCAAAGACTTTGTATAGCCTGGTATACACTGTCAAATGAAGGGTTAACAGTACGTTAGTGGAAGCTATTCATAGAATTTAACTTCAAGACACTCCAAAAAACTCTACAAGTGTTAATAAGATTTCTATTGCTATGCGCCATCTATTGTAATATGAGTGCATTACGCAGAGGGTACCCAGACATCACATGAAATGTTATTCCATCGCTACTCAACAGTTAGTAGCTTCCTCGAATATTATCTAGATGTCGGTAAGCTACTGTTTTGTTCTCGGATATTAGTTACATAAGTAAGTTTGTGTTTTGAAATCGATACCATAGTTCACAATCGTACACGGGAAAAACGTGGTGTAATTAGTATGATAGTGCTCACATCATAAAGTTACAATTTCAGTGACAAAATAAATGTAATTAGTACGACTGGAACTAGGGTATCGAAATACAAACTTGTGACAGTAGTGACGTCACTATATTCTGTGGTCGAACAGCATGCTTTTTTGGTTAATGTATTTAGATATCCTCAAAAAAGTAAAAGTGAGTACTAACAAGAATAAAATATTTAACCGTCAGATGCATATTATATGGTATAAAAATTCTGGCGTCCTATGCTAAGAACCGGACTAACCCACAAATAGTAGTTTGGAGAAAAAAACAAAAAACCTCTATGGAGGAAAATATCGAATATTGTAAGTACTTACCTACGAAAATATATACTCGTACATATGTATGTATGTATGTACACCTAAACCTACACAAAACTAAATTATGCTTGCTGTCGTAGCGTAGCATTACGTGAAATACTGGTTAGTTTGTTGTATAATTTTGATTTGATGCTCTAGGTGTGCATATAAATCACAAACAATTCACAATGTCAAAACTAAAACATCGCTAAGTATACTGTAACGGTGTTCTTGCATATAATTTGAATAATAATATATAAACATTTAAAATATACCCTGATTTCAAAATAAACAGTATGTATCGGAACGAAAGGCCAAGAAAGAGACCCATTAATGTTTGGCTTTTCGTTCTGATACATACTGTGTGTACAGCTAAATAACGACTTTGTAGTATTTTAACTGGTTTATATACTAGTGTACTGAAACCAAAATGGGGTGAGTAGAGTAGGGACAAAACCGAAGTTTAAACCTGGATAAAAGTTGATTTTTATACGTGACACACAATGGTTTATATGCAAAAAAAAGTATTCTGGTTGTATGAATTCTAGTTTGTTGTTTCATTTCATAGTTTTAACGAGTTGGAGTTAGGAGAAATAGCAATGGGGTTAGGTGGGACAATCGCTACTGTTGACACTTTCGGATTATGACAATAACTTGACATGTCAAAAGAACTTTTTATTTATGTAGCAAAATTATGTTTTATTTATGCTCTTACACATTTCTGTAAGTAGTGAGCTTTATTTTTATTATATTATATTTAGATATAAGGATAATACTATTTGACTTTTCGACACCATAAACCTAAAAAGGAAAATAAGTATTACCTAATATTAATACCTGACATTTGTTATGTAATTTAAATAATTTACTCCAGGTTATTATTAGTACTAACATATTATATAATTATTTATTCAAATTATTTATTCGCTTTAACACGCAAGTCTAAACAAAGTTATAATTAACTAAACAAAAAAGAAAGGTAACGAGTACAACCCGCTCTGCGTCAAGCCCGAACCAAGGTCCCCAAAATGCTAGCGGCATTGCCTCGCTGAAAAGCAATGGAGACCTGTTGAACGAGCCATGACCCAGAGCGGGGGTCAAGACCCCTCTCCCTTAAACGTCTGCCTAACTCCTTGCACAGCCCGAGAGCCTCACTGCCCCAGGGCCCAGCTGTCTCCACAGCGACCGGAACGAAATCATAAGTCGGTTCCAAGGCAAGAGTACTTTGTGTGTTTGAGCTTGGCGGCATTTTCAGCCGCCGAACCAGCTGACTTGATTGTGTGCCTTAGATGGGACGCTGCAAATGTGCTGACACAAGTTGCATCCCATAGAAGGCACCGCCCTCTCTGCCAGGGAACCAACGTCAACCCGTCCGGTCTTTTCCCGACAGTCCGAGACAGACCCGGGGGCTCCAGGATGCTCGGTACGTTGGCCGACACCATAGCCCGACGCACGATCTCATTGATAGAATGGTGTCTAGGGAACCGACCCGCACATCTTTTGCAGCTTAGCCCGTGGTGGCCATTCTCCTCCACCAATGTCCCACAAACGCATCGGTGCGCTTCGCATACCTTGCTCCCCAGCCTTAAAGCAACTGCTATCCTTATAATATATTATATTATATTATTCATTTAATCTTCAACTTAGGCTAGGTTTTTACAATAATGATATAAAAAACTAACATACTATTATTATTATTTTCTTTTTTGTGATATGTACACTAAAACATGATGGATCCTTAGTTATCTGAAATAAATGAATATTTATGTTTTCTAAGCTTTACTCTCCAAGTGGAGGAAGCTTTAATTCCATAATCGCGGGCTTTTGGCCAAACGAGTACGGAATGGTAGATCCTATACTATTCTAAAGCTAGAAGTTTACGCACTAATCGACATGTGTTTTTTTGTAGAAGGATATACGGGAGAGAGTGAAAATCAAGGTTTTTCTGCTGGTGTGCAGAGTGCGAGGGATAACTCCTGTAAGGTCTGAGATGATATTCGAGATCGAAAATGTAAACAAACAACTGTTAATTTCAAAGAGACATTCCAGAGGTGTAAAATCATTTTTATCCAATGTATTCACCAAATATGAATTATGCATGATTTTAGCTGACAGATAGAGCTGTAGGCCGAAAGACTTTCGGATATATATATATGTATATATATATATATATATATATGTATAATATATATATATATATATATATATATATATATATATATATATATATATAGTATTTTTACAAGGAGAAAAAAAACACTTAATATATATTTTTATTCACTTGACAACGTAGTGGAATCAGAATCAGAATTCACGTTAATAATAAATCTATCATTGACATTGTCAATCAGGTAGTCGAGTCGGTACGTTTTGTCTTCTACTTTGATGACGTGTTTTACACAGTCACTCCTCAAATAAGGTCTTAATTTCATTCATTTTGAATATGTTTTTGTTCCTGGCGACGTGCCCCTTTACCTGTGCCCTAACTAATTCTATGGGATTTAGTTCACAATGGTAATGGGGCAGACGCTAAAACTTCATACACTGTTTTATCTTTTTTAACAATGTCCAATTTTATTTTATTTTTGCTGGAAGCCATTCAATTATTTCATTTTTCCGCCAGCTCGTTGTGGGAGCCCGTTCTAGTTTTCGGGAGTGGTAAGGGGCATTGTCTAAAACCAGTACTGCATTTGGTTTTAATTTGGGCAAAATACCATTTAACCACTCCTTCAAATGCTCAGCATTTATCTCTTGATGGTAAACACATGTATATTTTTTTAATTCGAACATTAATAATCCTTCGTCTACTAATCCTTCACTGCTGCCGATGTGGGAAATTATAAGACGACTTCCTTTTCCAGTCGGAGCTTTAAGCCCTGTAGTAAGATCTTCAATGAAGGTTTGTCTGGGAAATTCCACTTGTGTGTCAATCCATGTTTTGTTCAGCGTGTGAACTTCATTGATCCAAGTTTCATCTTGGTAGTATGGGCCGTTCTTCCCGTCAATATTCCTTAATCTTTAAAAAGTATCGTCTCCTCCAGGATATAATATATCTTGCCGATCTATTAAGCAACTACGTCGCGTTCGAGCAGCATATTTGAATTTTAGTCGCTTTAAAACTGGTCTCATTGTAAATGTTGACAAGTCTGGCAGATCTGGGTCGGAATTTACTGCTTCAACTACCTTTTTAATTGTAGGAGCCTCGTTTCTATAAAAAAAAACATGTACTTTTCGCCTTATCGCTGAGTAAGTAAACTTATCCACTTTCTTGAGTATCTCGGTTTTAGGCCCTGTTTTTTTGGGTGGTGTAAATTGAGAGGCAGTTTTATTTTCGGGTGCCTGTTGTATCGCATAATGTTGATCGTCCTAAATTTTTCTGACCGAGAATGTTTTGCATAATTTTGAGTGCCATACTACTTATTTAGCCTATTCATTTTTGCGCATACACATTTAAAAGTTCTAAAGTATGTTTATTCTAATATTGATTACTCGAACATCGAATTACCTAAACAGCAATAGTTCTAATTTTCATTGTCATAGTAATTATTTTGCCTATTATTAAATTAGCTAAGCCACCTATACTATTTTTTTCCTAAATTTTAAACTATTTTTAAACTCTGAGCAGACCCGACCAACATCTAGATAAATAGGATAGGTTCGTTAGTTGCCTTTTGTCCCTTAGAGCAGAAATAGGGGCCCGTCGACATGAGGGCGTGTCATAAGTAATTTAAGTAATAGACAATTCTGACAGATCCAACCTGCATTTAGATTATGCATTGCATGAACATTAAATATTAGTAAATTCAAAGTTATGCACATCAATCATTCTAAAAAAAAACTTCGACCCAATCAACATTCGGACAATTAATATTTAGGACAGTCGATATTAGGAACAACAATTTCGACAAATAAAATATATGCACAACAATGTTTATGCCATACGTTATTCGGCATAAAGTTGGTATGCGACAAAATAGTAGGACCAACAATTTTATGCTACCCGATATAGACCCTTTATTTTCATTAACTATTCGGCGTACTGTAACCACAGAAATGCCAAGAATCTCGGCAGTTTTATTGGCACAACCACTTAAAAACCAATATTCTGCTTGAGGCCAATTATTGTACACATATTTATATACTGTATAAAAGCAAGCCGGCAAAGAAGCCGACATAAAAGCAAGAATAACATTGGCAAAAAAAGCGTTCAATGGCAAAAAACATATCTTTAGAGCCAAGATTTCCAGAAGCGTACGGAAACGTTTTATAAAGTTACATATCTGGAGCATAGCGTTGTATTGCTGCGAGACATGGACGCTTACCCAGCGAGACCGAGAAAGATTAAGTGCCTTTGAGATGTGGTGTTGGCGAAGGATGGAAGGAATTAGTTGGACGGAAAGGAGAACGAATGAAGAGGTTTTGGATTTAGTCGGAGAGAAGAGATCCTTGCTAAGGACGATTGAAAATAGAAGAGGAAATATGTTCAGGCACCTGTTACGACATGGCATTTACACAAAAACTATAATTGAAGGGAAAATAGAGGGAAGATGAGGCAGAGGAAGGCCGCGACGTGCTTTTATGGACCAGGTCAAGGAGAAGGTCAATGTTGTGTCGTACCAGGAGGTCAAAGCAGTGGCAGAGCGTAGAGCTGAATGGCGGTTACTCCACCGACAAGAGCAGAGCTCTTCAGTTGAAGAAGGGAGAAGATTCATCACCATGAGTTTCTCATTCACGGATATAGAACTGCGTGGTCTTTTCTTTGGCGGTGAAAGATTGTCCTTTATTTTTGAAGGACCTGGCTGAGGTTGCATAGTTCTTGATTTCCAAAGAACACGCACAAAACTGAAAAGAGCATAAACGAAAAACAGGACATTCGTTCTACAAATTGTCAGACAGAAAACAAACTAGTTTAAAATAAAATGGCCGTTTGACATGCATGACAAAGTGTACGCATCCCCAATTTTTATTTTCAGAAATATTTAATGTATCAGAATACGAGTATTTGCCAATTAAACTAATAGGAAACCGGTAATTGTTTTAATTACTAACCAAATGTTTAAAACCTCTCACCATTACCAACAGCATATATTAAAACTCCACATATTTTATTTTAACAACGGCAATACATAATAAAAAAATGTATTTTGGCTTATTAATTTAGTAAAATATTTTTGACTATTCGTACGATATTATTTAAGTCTGAATATGATAATATGTATTCCAATGATTTTAGACTAACCACTGCTTGCGTTTATTTTTTAATGTTAGCAACCCATCTGTTTTGATCTCGAATTCCATCTCAGACCTTAGACGAAATGACGATCGGAATTGTCTTTACTGTGTTCACATTACACTGAGCTTTAATTTCTATGGATTAATTAGTAAGTGTATTACCTATTTTTTTTCAGTGTGGGTGGATGCAAGGTTGTGCGTGTTGGGTATGGCTAAGTCGATAAGATATACAGTTTTTGCTGCTTTGTCGTGGAGTGTAATATCAGGTCTATTTTGATGAACTGTTTTGTCGGTAATGATAGTTCTGTCCCAGTAAAGTTTGTATTCTGTCGACTCTAAAATGATCTGTGGTGAGTATTTATAATAGGAGGTCCTTGTTTCTATGAGGCGAAATTTAAATGCAAGATATTTTGTAAGATGGCTGCAACTTGGTCATGTCGATGTTTGTAATCTGTCTGGGTTATGGATCGGCAGGCTCCTGTTATGTGTTGTATGGTTTCTGAAGCAGCATGACAGCGTCGACATAAATGTTGGATAGATTAAAGTCCCGGATGATGTGTTGTCGGCAGTTCTTGGTATCCATTATTTGATCTTGGATAGCTTTCATAAACCCTTAAGTCTCAGGGAACAATTCACCCAGGCCAGCTTGTCGACGTTAGGGTTGATCAAGTCTAATCGGTGTCGGCTGTGGAGTGAATTTGGTTTTATAACCTACAACGTTTGTAAAAAACTGCTTTTGTGTTATATATATGCATAACTCAAAATTTTGTGTCACGGAATCCAAAACTCTGCCCACTAATCTAAAGATCTATAAAATACGCAAATCAAACTATTTAAACACCGTTCTTGTACTAGCAGAAAGTAATGTGTCTAATTTTTCAAACGTATTTAGGTAAACGTTTTTTTGTAAATGTTGAAATATGTAAATAATTCTCATTTGATATTCATACAACATAAGTACTCGGAAAAAAGCGACACGCCCTTTTCTACCAAAATTAGGGGGGTTTGGTGAACATAAATGCAAGTATTTTATAGGAACAACAACGTTTATTCAGTGGGCGAAATGGGGAAACAAGCTCAATAATTGCTTTAAAGAATGAACTAACAACAACGGCAGTAGTGCTTACATACACTCGTATATGGAGAAAACGAACTGGAAAATTTTGTTCAGACCTAAATTAACAATGTCGGCGGCCTTACCCATAACCCAGTCATCCCCTGGTGATTGGGTACCTGGTTCGCAGAATATCTCCACGAAAAAAAAAAACAAGTACTTGTAGCCGACTTCATCATCAACAGGATCTATTTGCTCTCCGTTGCAAAAAGTGTAAGTATTATGCTCTACTTTACCACCTCGAATCGACTGTATTTTACACTTGTCGATGCCAAATTCCATGCTTATGCCGGTTGAAAATGCTTGCGTCATATCTGCTAGTTTGTTGATGCTTGTTAGGTTAATACTATATAGTTTGATATCATCTATGTACAGTCACCATCAGATATATCGGAGCGGCCAGGGTGCTCACAAACATCTGACCAGGCATCTATTGTCATGGCGTTAGAGTGCATGTTCAGAGAATGAGAAAATGTGTGTGAAAAAATGCCATATTTCAAGTTAAATCCGGACATGCTATTGGGATTTGGTTAATGGCAAAATGAAGTAGTTAGACAACATCCGAGTAGCACTTTGGACTCTTTTTGTACAGCGACAGTGGCAACATTTTTTCCTCTAAATTCTATCTCCTGCCTTTCGTTTTGTGCAGCTAGATAGGATTGCTTCTGCTCACTGACTGGCTAATTCGACTATGAACCTAGCGACGTGAGTTGTGCGCTTATAACTGTGTAAACGGGTTGTAGTGCTGTATTATTAAAATGTTTTACATAATTTGCTTTAGAGGTTATGTTTCATCATCATCATCATCATCATCATATCAGCCAAGAGACGTCCACTGCTGGGCATAGGCCTCCCCCGAAGAGTGCCAAAGTGACCGGTCCTGTGCCACCCGCATCCAGTGGACTCCCGCAACCTTTACCAGGTCATCAGTCCACCTTGTCGGGGGCCTACCCACGCCGCGCCTTCCGGGACGTGGTCGCCACTCGAGAACCTTTCCGCCCCGATGGCCATCGGTTCTACGTGCTATGTGCCCTGCCCACTGCCACTTAAGTTTAGCAATTCGGAGGGCTATACAGGTTACCTTGGTTCTGCTGCGGATAGCCTCATTTCTGATGTGATCACGCAGAGAAACTCCCAACGACATGGCCCTCTCCATTGCCCTTTGGGTGACTTTGAGCTTTCTTATCAGGCCTATAGTTATGTTTACATAAACCAACTTGGCACTTGCAATTTATTTGATGAATTTAAATAAGTGTAATTTTAACCAAAGTGGAATATTTGGAGGAAGAAGAAACTTTATATTATACCTATTTAATAAATTTGGTTTATCTACGCACATATCATTAGTCCTCTAAAATGCGTTCAGAAACCGTAGGAAATGACCAGCATTAGGTACTACAACCGATTTTACTATGAGAACTTTCTTTTTGGTAGTAGGTAAAATCTGTACTGTAATGTCGTTACAGTACAAATTTTTGATAAATTTGTATCGTTATGAGTTTAAATTTGGAACAGCTGTCATAACTCAAGTGGGTCTCTATTCTAGTATCCATAGATATTAAAACAGTTATCGATACGAAACGTCAATTCAGTACGTTTTTTAATACAAACCGTATGACATTTGATCTCGAGTGATATGAGTATAGGGACTTCATTCGTTTGTCTATGATTAAAAAAACCATTCGTCATGACGGATGATCGAATTGCCGCCATTGCTGTTGTCATTTATTGTTGGTTTTTTGCTGTTACTTACTACTACTTATGATATGTGTGTAGATAAAGTATTGTATGCAACTGTACATAATTAGGCCTTAAAACACTCGTGTGATCCTATTATGAAACTCGCTGACGCTCGTTTCATAAAACCACACTCGCATTTTAAAGCCTCTCATTATTTATCAGTCGCATAAACTACTATTACAAAACCTGTTTTTATATTAATAGCATTCTGCCTACAAAAACATAATATACAACGTGATAATAAAATAATTAATAAAAAAAGAAGGTCGCCCCAGCCGGCCAACGCTCCATACAAAGGTAAAACAATCTCATAAAAAAACCTGCTTTTTACACATTCTACTCTTGATTCTGAACAAACAGTTTCAGATTTTGCGTTATTTTATTAACACGTTGTTGAGGATTTGTTTGTGAGTTTGTGTGACAATACCAAACAATATGATAGGCATTTTTCTATATTAGGAACCAAATTAAAATATTGTCCTAGTAATAAACTGCGGGCGTAGCATGGATGCCATTTTATTACTTGTCGTTGTGGATAAGACATCCGTCACTCTCGCACCCGCATACTTGTCAGAACGTGACGGATGTGTTTTACACAGTGATAAGTTATAAATGACACGAGATTTTGATACACCTTCTGAAGTATCAAAATCTCTAGGTCGTACTGTTCGTGTTGCCATATGAGCGATAGTGTCGCCCTTATTATTTTCTATTTTTTTTTGCCAGACTTTATCTCGTTTTGTAAAACTTCATGTCTTTGTTTTATATGTCCTGCACGACTAGCAGAAGATCGCACGTAAGATGGACTAGACATAAACTACTCGCAAAATACGTATAAAATTACGTTTATGATTTCCGTACCGCTACTATATTTTTTCATGACCTATTTAAAACCACCTACCTTCGCCACGCCAGAATAACATTCGCTCAGATGCTACTTAAGTGCCACACAAGCAAATGTTGTTCATCCTACTCGACGTAATCACTTAGGCAGTTGACCTTTTGTACCTTTAGGTACTTAAGTAATATTCATTATTCTGTGGTATAATCGTAATTTTTAACTAATCAGTGGACAGCGGTTATTTTACATCTTCTTTTTGTTATATTATAAACGTTTAGGAATTTATAAATTTTGTTTCTGATGGAAGCTGTGTTAAACATTTCCAACCGTGTAGTCTCATTGACAGTTTATGGTGTTATTTTGTTTATTTAATTTTAGACTGCAGTGGTATTTTTATAAACATAGAAAAAAAAGACAATAACCCAAGTATATTATACATTTATTTTTATCTATACGTACACAGCTGCATTGTTCTCGCTCATAGTTTTTCTTAGCGCGGCTGTGAGTTGGCTTAAGTCGTCCTGTAAGACATAAATATTAAAATATTAGTCATGTGCGCGCGCGCCGTGCCCTCCGCTCTCTACACGCTGTCCGTGCAGGCCACGCACAAGTCCGTGCATCTACTGGCGCAGGTAGGAGGAGGCTAGGACCAGGTCAGAGGCGATCGCGTTTGCGTTTTGCCGTCAATTTGTATGGGATTTGACGGCTAAACGCGAACGCGGTCGTAGCGTTTCGTTTTGGTAAAACTTATACTAGAGCCTCAGGTAACATTATATCCTTCACTTCACTTCTTCTAACCAAGTCATGTAACCCATAATCTCCTTTACGAAACGCATAAAGTTGTATGGGAAGACGTGATTCTTTCGAGTACGAGAAGTGGTAGCGCTGGGAAGAAAAACGGGACGAAAGACCGTTGACCGAAAAGGAACAAATAGGTCTAGACCTGGGCTTTCTAGAAAGCAGAATAGAGGATGAATTAATGGAAGCCTGCCGCTCCTGTTGCTTCGCCGTAGGTTTTAGGCAGCTGCCACTTTAAATAGATTCCATTTATTAGACCCTTTGTGTGCACAAGTTAGGTATATGATTTATCGCGTTCTTAATAAATCGTCTTAGAATATTTTAATTATTAAAACTGACTGACAGTTTCATGCAAACCAAAAAGTATAATATATGTATTCATGTTGCAAGCAGATCGGCATTTCCCAAGTAGCAATCGCGAATAAAGCTTAAGGCCTCCACACACCGAACGCGGTTCGTGCGCGGCGCGGTTGGGGCGCGGCGCGGGTCGGGCGCGGCGCGGGTAGGTATATCTCTCTCACTTACCAAGGCATTTAACATCTCTCTCACTATCTCTATCACACAGTTGCACGCGCTACTGTGCGATAGAGACGCCGCGCTACTGTGCGAAAGTCTACCTGACCTCAGTGTTTCCCAAGATAAAAAAAGATTTGATTGAGCAAACCGCAACTTTAGACAAATTTGCGTGTCTAATTCCAAATAATAAAGCCAATTTTTCTTTAGGTAGGTACATATTTTTGTTATAAATATGGATGCATTAAACATATAAAACTTAACGTTACGTGCAATTCTAACACAGTCTGTAAGTCCCAATTGTCACTAACACTATTATGGATCTCGGTCTGAAAGAATCAATTTTTATTTTATTTTATTGACCCGAAAAAGACTTGTATACTTTACGAACACGAAACTTTTTGGTTGATACTTTATTTTTATTTTGTGTATTAAAATTATGGGGTGAATCTATGTTCTTAATGACAAACAATATTTTCATAAATGTATTGGGACGCTACTGTTAAAATGCTAATTTCTTTAAAAGTTCTCTTACAGATTCCCTTGCTCTCACGTTATATATAGAACGAATGGCTCTTTTTAGGGATCCGTACCTCAAAAGGGAAAACATGGAACCCTTATAGGATCACTTTGTAGTCCGTCCGTCCGTCCGTCTGTCAAGACCCTTTTTCTCAGGAACGCGTAGAGGTATCAAGCTAAAATTTATACCAAATTTTCAGGTCTACTGTCCCTTGGAGCTGTGAAAAAATAAAATTTCTAAGGCAACGCAATCAAAAGAAACGGCCGTTTATGCCGCAAATTTTCGAAACTCGCAAGGGAATCAAAACCTACAGGGTACTTCCCGTGAACTAAGAATCTGGAAATTTGGTACGAAGCAACGTTTAGCACAGATAAAGGAAAAATGCGAAAACCGTATTTTTTGTAGGGAACCCTCGGTGCGCGAGTCTGACTCGCACACGGCCGGTTTTTTTTAATACAAAGATTGTTTGTATGTCCGCTGCTTTACCCCAAACCCAAACCAGAATACTGTACCACATAATACTATGAAAATAACTATGATAATCTAGGCGAGCTGTTTCAACATTGGTCAGTTGACAATTTTTTTAAAGCATATGCGGCTGAATTTAGTTTACGCGCCCACACGGCTATATGGGCACTCCATTGTAGATTTTTGTCTAATGTTATACCCAAGAATATTGTTTTAACGACTATTCCTAAACAGTCATCATTTCAAAATATTCTAGTTACCACCGGTCTAACATTAGGCAAAGTAAATCAAACACATTTCGTTTTCTTGCCATTTAATAGCAGATTGTTAACGGTAAACCAGTCGAGTACGTTGACCAGTGGGCCATTAACTCTGCTATAGTCTGTTGATTTTCGGTCAACCTTAAAGATTAATGATGTACCTATCATCGGCAAATAGTACTATATCATAGAGATTCCTTACCGTTGATTTATATACCCATACCGAATTATAGTTTTCTAGAAGTAATGGTTACAGAGCTAAGCCGAAGACGCACGGATGGACGGACAGACGGTCTTGAGGACTATCTTGGGCAAATCTTGAGAGATCTCAAGGTCTTGGCCAAGACAAGGCTTCAAATTGGTAATTTAGCATTCAAGAAATATCTACAATACTTAGTTTAGTAAAGGCATTGCTACTTTGGTTACATGTCACATATTTTAAATTTGGCAGATAGGCCACGGAGGAAAGTATTAATGATATGCGTGACAGTGACTAACGGAGGGTGAAACATATAGCATTTACGCAAGAGTTATCGAGTAACACACACTGTACTGCAAACACGACAGCGTAGCGTACGATGACTACGCAATTATACTTACAAATAAAAAAACACTTACCTCATTGAAATACCACCAGTTTCGTTTTACTTTATTGGAATCCGCTGGGATTAAATCCTTCATTTCTGGTTTATTTGCGTTTAATTTTACGTGATCAAACATATTCTAAAACAAAGAAATCATAATTGAAACGCATTATTTTTGATTTTAGTATGTATGTTACTTTGTTTCTTTGTTAGTTTATTTTATTATTACTTATGTTTTTTTCTATTTCATGTAAATAAGTATTATGATCTTATTATGGATATTAAATAACATCCACATCTGTAGATACGTCCTTAAAACAAAAAAAAACACAACTTATTACATATATAATTTCCCGCTCTCGACACATCCCAAAAGTGCTTCGTTCTCAAGACGGTCGCCGCGTTTCCTTGTTGGATAGCCAGGCTCAGTATGAGCCCGCCCTGACATCGCCTGAGACTCCAATACATTTCTGGGTCACTTTGTTACCTGGTATATATTTATATATTTAATCAAAAGGTCAACGGAGAGATTTAAATCAAACTTGAATATTTATTGTAGGGCACTCTTAACGAAGGTGGTGTCGACCGAAAATGAAGCCCTAAAAACCGGTATACCGCCAAAAGTGATTAGCTAGTTAACACTAAATAAAAAGTGAGAGTCGGACTCGCCCACTCCGTTCATTGCCAAATTTCTAGGTAAACGGAAAATACCCCATTAATATTGATTCCCTTGAGAGTGTCGAAATATACGTTTTTGCGGTATGTATGCTGGCCGTATCTTTTTTAAAGGTTTTCTTAGAAGTTTCCAGGCACTGTAGATCTGAGTATATGGTTTTAATTTCAACTCGATACTCCACTCGCTCCCCATATAAAGGGTCTTGACAAACAGACATACGGACAACGGATAATAACGGACAACAAGGTTCTATTATTTCCTTTTTCTACTCCTGTACCGTTATCTGTCATTTATATAGGCTTTAGCTCAAATACAATGACACCGATAATAAGTCGTCGAAAAACTCTATGCTCTATGGCCCATAAACGCACACTTTAGTGTACTTTTTTGGTTCATACATTTTCCATAAAAGCACTGTTTACCACGATGTCAAATCATCTAACTTTTTTTTAATCAGCCACTATATTGCAGTGGCGCCAACTTCATAAGCAAATTTTTCGAAATAAAGAGTTTTTTTACTATCAAATATTTGTAAAATGTAAATTATTTTTTAAAATAAAAATAAATTATCATTTAGTGTGTGTTAATATACATATTTTACCAATTATTGGTATTATTTATAAATATAAACCGATCCGATTCGGTTCGTATCCGGATTCAGTTTGGTTCGGATGGCAAGTGCAAGGAAATTAAAAACAAAACAGACCATAAACAAGAGGTGTCAATGTGTCATATTTCTAATTTCCCACCAAAGTTCCAGTTCCAAATTAAAAGACGAAATATGATAACTATTCGTTATTAATAACTTCTTGAGATTTGATTCGTGTTTGTGAAGTGAAGAAAAATGTGTACCTACGTTCCTTTTAAAATGGACGAAGAAGAAAATAACTGCACCGCTGAAGAAATTGTGTGAGTAGTAATAGAATTAACGGAAAACTTACTGCCCGAAAAGTGAAATGCTATTTATTTAAAATTAATCGTAGAAAAAGTATTGTATGCAACGGTGTATAACTTGGTCTTAAAACGCTCGTGGCGTCTTTATTTGCGATGCTCGCCGAGGCTCGCATCGCAACTCACGACACTCGCGTTTTAAGACCCTACTTATACAACAGTTGCATAAAATACTATTTGTTGCGGCATATTAAAGATTATGTGAAGGTTTGTTGATGGGTAAGTACAGAATAATTTTAATTAACATCCCCAATTCGAATAAAAACCAAAGTCAAGCTACGAGTATAGCATACTTTCGAATTCCAAAATTGCTTGCTTTCGATTTCTCCATTAGTCTTTTTTATGGTCCTTCTAATCTTCTTTTCAATTCTTGCATCGTTGTAGCCAGATTTACTACGTATGTAGGTTTTGAACATAGTAATGGCCTTCTTAGAGTTCTGGAATTAAATTACAAGAATATTCAAATTTATATATACTTATGTAGGAAAAATATTTTATTCTACTACTATTTTCTAAATTACACATGAAAAAAGTTTAAAAAGTAAAATTCATTTTTTTTTCCAAAATCATACACAGGCAAGTTTAAAAACAATCGAAGTAATGATTGAGTTAGCTTAAAAAAAAACAACTGAGTAGAACCTCCATTCCTGAAAAATCGCATTTCCTACTGGAGACCACATACTAATGTGAATGTGAAGAATTAAACTAATCTAACATACAGAAAATGCAACAAAGTGATGCTGATGAAAGCAGTAAAACCTACCTACTGTAATATTTTAAGTTAACAACAGTACGCCTAGTCTTTAGTGCGCACGCGAGACGGCTCGAGCGAAGTATACGTATATTAGTTACTGAAATGTGCCTAAAGCTGTCGCGTGACGAGCTCACAAAAGCAGTAATAAATGCTGATTTAAGTTTTCTTCCCTAATAATCATAGGACAAGTACCTACCTACTTGAAAGTCTATGACAAATTGACAATAAACCGCTGAGGTGAGAAATTGTGTGTGTCATGAGAGCAAAGTTATAATTATCTCGTGCATTTGGAGCACTCGTGTGCTCGGGACTCTAAAGCCAGGACTCGCAGCAAAAAAGAATTTTGCTCTTATGTAAAACAAATACTATTATATTTTTGCTACAAGCACTAAGTAGAGGCAGTTTTTTCTAATACCACGCTATAAATATTACTGGATTTTAATTGTTGAAGTAATAGTTCATTAATTGCAGAAGCCGGGAAATAGCAATTCGTGGATGTGTTGATTTTGTTGTGTGAAGCGAAGCTGCAACTTTGAAGGATTTAAACATTATTCGTTGGTCCTGTTATGCACCGCATTTTGCGTCAAGCTTAGTTATTTCCTAAAAATTTGTAGCAAGTGAAGTTCATAACAGAACTATTCCTGAACATGTTAATCTATCCTGTGAGCCGGTGTTCCGTCAGCATAACAAGCAATGTTAGGGTACACTTCTGGTGTTTGTTTTATGTTAATGTAATAGTAAGTACATAATATGGGTAAGTAAGCAGGTATGTAGAAAATAATTTATACATGTAACCTTACTATTAACACCTATAATTATGCAATAAATGAATTTTATCCTATTCTATTCTATTCTAGGTATTTATGTTTTTGTTTGTTAACATACCGAGCTTTTCGATGACCTGAAAATCATATCATAATATATGGTTGGTTTTACTTGAAACGACGCATGCATCAAACGTGGGATTTTGCAATTTCTTTTGTTGTTAAATGAGAAAGGAAAAGATAAAAAATAGACGTCATAAAACTGTCTTGGAGTAAACAGGAATATGTCCACTATTTTTTTTCAACTTCAAGGGTTCAATGTAAATAATATTCCTACTGCTCTTTTTACTACCGAGGTAGAACAGAAATTTCCAACTAATTCGTTACAAGATCTCCAGGGACAAAATTGTAACTCTAGATTTTAATCAATATTTTGTTACCTGTACGTGTGCGTGTTACGATGAGACCTTAATTTTTGTAATATGTTTTCGATGAGATGCTTTGATTCCTTGTCTTTAACCTGAATAAAATGAATATCATTGTAATACATTTTCATGTATGTGATTACATACTTATATATAACCATAATGCACTATTTGTATTTACCGAGTTTAAAGAAATAGGCACTAGGTAGAACCTGTAATGAAATCGAAATATGCATGATCTTTAAATCCATAAGATTCTAAAGCAGACTAATAACAGTTTCTTGGATGGACACTTAGGTAATTAAATGTGATAGACTATTCAACCCATATGTTATGAAACGTCAAGAACCCTCTCACGCCTATAGGGAATTACGGTCTAGTGACTACCCCGTTTTTTTCCCCGTGTCCCGTGTCAAACAGAGTATTTTATACTTGGTATATTAATAGCATAGAAAACTTAAAACTGTGTCAAATACAGTATAAGCCAGAACCAAAATATACAATAAAATTTGCATTTAACACTATTTGCTAGCTAGCACTAGAGCGGGTATAGAAAATGTATAGTGATGTATTCATTTTTTAAAAACACCTCGTTCTACCACAGATAAAATTAAAAGTAAATACATTCATTTTGTAACTTATTAAAGAGGCTAGCTTTGGTGAAAAATTTAGAGGTGTTTCGCTGACGTGAAAGTATTTTTTTATTTTTGAAAAATAAAATTGTATTATTTTTTTCTTTTTTGTATCACAATATATCCTACTATTGATGTCATATAATTGTCTTTACTATATGCACATTATACGTGACGCACGTCAAAATCGGTTAGCTAGAAAAAAATATTGAAAAAATACAATATTTCGTTTATTATTATTATTTTAAGTAATATTTTGGGGTCTCAAATTTTGAATACTGTTACCAATAAAAAGCCACATCATCGAAAAAATATACAAGCCAAAACTCGCTGGGGGCAGATTCACTTAGCTTATCCTTCCATGGCCTTTCCATAAGTCAGGCACCATACTAATATGTATGGTCTAAACATTAATAGGTCTTAACACTTTTATACTTATCCGTGTGCTTACTAGACATATACAATACGTGTATTATACAACTTGTGGTTTAATTATCAAGACGATCATTGATTTATTGAATAAGGTATTTACCAAACAATGCACTTTCTTAAACGTTATTTTACCAAACGTTACTTTGCCAATTGTTACGAATAATAAATGAGTAATTTGTCACATAATGATTTATAATATGATGTTTTTTCAATGAAATGATTTTGTCTAATGAACTCTTTGTAAAACAATATTTTATTAAACGACTAATTTGTTAATCGTTAGTTTGCCCAACGTTGTTTATAAAATGAATATTTGTGAAACGTTTTTTATGAAATTATTGGATACCCTTTCTTTGCCTTTCGTTCTTTTACATACTGTATACAGGTTAATGACGGACAGACTATATATTATGCACCTATGAAAAAGTAAGGCTGTTTCTTCTCGCGTTTTCGGCCACAGTAGGCCGGTAGGTAATAGTTTCTCCTAGCTAAAATGTGGATTTACCTGGGTACTACATTTTTAATAATACGCTTAACTGTTCTTTAGCTAGATGGTTAAAAACATTTTACCTATGCACATGCACATACTTAGCAAAAACATCTTCTTAAATTTAATTTCCTAATAACCAATATTTCTAACCAAATTAACCATTGTCAATGTTTTGGCGTGTTTTAATCATTAATAAGTATCAAAAAGAGTTAAACACGTGTAAACAAGAAGGCCAATAATAAGATTTAATGTTGCAGGCGGTGAAACTGTGACAATCAGCCAAAATGTAAGTCCTACCTAGTAACGTTTGATCAGTTGCCACAACATCTACTAAACGTATGACTACCTTACTGGTATAATTAGAACTACTAGATTTATTTTCACCACATTTCCACACAAACAAAGCGGGTACAGCTAGTCCAATACCTGTTCATCTGACAATGTGATTCGCGTTAGACTGCCGTGCACATAACACGGTTATTCCAGATAATCTAGCTTAGGTAGCACCTTGAAGCGCATGCGAGTCATGCGCGTTGAAAGGGTTAAAGATTGATTCTAAATTCAAATGTAAACAAGACTGCCAATGAATTTTAATACGACATTGAAGGCCTTGGATGGCATTGCAACAGTAATTTGGTTTTGGCTCGACCTTTCGTAATAGTTCGAGTATCTACAGGTAGTATTAATTTTTTGGAGTGAGCATGGACGTGGTGCATGAAAAATACTCAAGTCAGTATTCACATCACTTATTGACAAACACGTTATTTGGGTCAATACAGAGATTCAGGTTTGCGTCTCTCCTGTGGAACGGAACGTGCTAAAGTTACGAGCTATTTATAAAGCTTAACCTTTGGTGGGACTCTTTATCCGCATAAACGGCGTCTCCTCTTCAATATTTCTATGCGATGAAATCATATTAAATATGCACGATAGCCCTTAACTGTTGGCCACAAGAAAGACGACTTGTTTTTCTAACTGTGTACGACCCATTTAACGGAATATCATGGGCACAATTTTACAATTGTATTATTCCGTTCCTTTAGTGCGTTTATGCCCGACTCCATCCGAAGGTGGGTGTTCAAGCATAGTATGTATGTTTCTATTTCGCGGAGTGCATTCCCAACCGCTTGATTCTATTTCTTCTTGTCATGGAATTAACATAGGACATAGGTAATATTTGCAAAAAACAGTCTTGTTTACTTGAATGGTACAAGTGGCTTATTGTCAACTAGAAAGATGGTCAAGCATCAGCGACTACTCGTTGATTTACTTGTTAGGCAATCCCTTCAATTCTCAGGTCCGTAGTAGTGTTTAATCGTTTCTTTTGCTATTTTGTAAGTTCTAAATATTTACTAAGTCTGAGAGAGAACAATCCAAAATAATAACTGAAATGTTTAACAACGACACAGGTACATGTCGGTACAGTCAGCAGAAAATAATTAAATTTGCTTTTGTTTTCATCGATATGAACGGATATTGAACCACTAAACATATTGAATTCCTGCTCCTTGAAGTTCGGTTTAGAAACCTATAGGTATAAAAAAAAGCTACGATCCTACCTCGAGAGTTGGACTGCGAGGCTAATGGGGTATATCAGCTTAATAACCCAGGGTCCTATTATTTCTAGAAACCTCTTAAGTCTACAAACCAACTATTATATGACTAACCGCATTTTAACTACCTAATACATAAGATTTTAGATTGTATTTTAATTACTACTTACTACATACAATACGGAAAAGTTTACAAATGCGCATATTTTGAGGACTCAACGTTATTTCACGAAAATGTTTCAGGGAATCAACGTTATTTCACGAAAAGGGGATTAAAAACGCATATAAAAACTTGTTAATTGATGAATCCATTAGCCCGTACTCGCTCCGCTGTTATTTTCTCCCAATTTGAGATTCAGGTTTTCACAATACTCGGAATACGTTTTATTACACACAACCTCATCTCAGCCAAAAAAAAATTGGTGCTACGTAGACAATGCAATGGCAAACATTACGTTAATATCGCATACTTCGTAGTTATAGTTTTTCTAGAATAAGCTGGAGGGAAATTCTAAGTATAAAAAGTATATTTTCTCCAATATGCTCGGAAATGTTCGCCTTACTGTAGCAAAAATAGTACGTGAAGTTCCTCTTTACTGTCAAACGCAAATTTAAAAAGTTAAAAGTCTTTATTGTACAGTTTTAGCGGCCAGGAAATTGTATGAAATTCCTTTACTGTATACTTTTTTACCTTTTAACTAAATACTTTGACTAAGACAAATCACTACAAACAGCCAAGTGCTCGTATGTTTAAAGACCTTGCAATTCGTCACAACAACTTGCGATACCTACTTACACTGGTTAGTTGTGTATGGCTGTCTCTTTCGAACGATTGCAAGTTGCTGTGATAAATCACGCCCGTTTGTAGCCTGCTTTAAGTTTTCTTTTTTTAATGGTCATAGACAAAACGCGTACTTTTGAAAGTGATCGAAGTGACGTTTTTAAATATTTCTCAAATAGTTTTCAATGAAGAAATAAAAATATTTATCGAAATAAAACTCACAACGGACTGAAATGCATTTAGATTGCAATCCCGTTTAATCTTTGATAATTTTAATTGCATAAAACATTTAAAATTGTAACCGATTCTAATAATTTAAAAATTCGTATGTATACCAATTGAAACTGGCACTATGAGTTGTGCCGTATACACACTTTTTAAAAATAAGTCGGGCGGGAACTTGATAGGTTATTTACATACTCGCTATTTTAATATTATTGTAAATATTATTTGATTTCCTCACATTTTTGGAGAAAAGCACTATATCTGCCCTGGCGGGAACGGCAATTAGTGGATTCGTCTCTATTGTCGGATTCAGCTTCGCTTCATCCGACAAAATCAACTTATCCACGAATTGCTACTTCCCGGCCGCTGCAATAATGTACTATTATTTTATTTTATATACCTAAGTTAATATTATCGTCTAGTACCATAGTAAAAGCTTTTTCATATCTCATGCTCTGCAAGTGGGTCGTTGCTGTTCTAAAAAGTGTGCTGAAAGTGATACGTTTCTGCTCTAGTGCAGAAAAGTAGTGTACTGCAATTAGTACTCGCCTTAGAAGCACTATGCGGGCACTGGTTCTAATAAATATTAATACTAACCCCGCCACTGACAAAGGGAAATAGTTTTATTCTTACTAGTTCATGGAATTTATTTTATTAAATATAAAATATGTTTATCTTGCAAATTCATTAATTTTATTTTAGCTAACATATTCACTAGGCTCTATGAGGTGGTGACAAATGGAATACACCCATAAACCTTTTTTTTTAACTTATAGTTGTGCATGTGAGCTAAGGCAGAAACGCATACTCTTCAACTAATAATAAATACAAATAGTGTGAAAATATTTGAATAAGCTATTTTCGTCTATGACAATTAAATTATGAAGGTATGTTATTTATATAGTTTTGACTTAAGGATATACGAATATTATACTATTAGGTTGTAAAAACGTGAGCAATATTTTTAATTATAAAATTAAAATCGTAATAGTTGCTGTATGTCACGTGACCGAATTAAACCATTTAACCGTAAGTGCGAGCGAGACAGATATTTACCTCTTTCTTTAGGACAGATGAGATGGGACTATTCTTTCGGCTCGGATGACGTCACGATAATGGCGGCTGCCGTTTTTGAATTGTATTCTTTGAAGAAACATATTGTTTAAATTTCGGTCTGTGTTTTTTTACTTTCTCGGCTGAAAATCATCCATTTCTGACTCGAACCAAAATATCTCGTCAGAAATGGGTGCCTTGGTTAACAATCTACTATTTCGTTTCGCTCATTTGAAATCAAAAATGTAGCTGTATCTTCCGATGAGTAGAGTTTTACTGTGTGTAGTATGTTACACCATAATAGCTATAATGTTGGTTATTAATAGCAGGAAAATGTCAGGAAAATTATGAAGTGACGCAGTCCCACTATATGACTAATATAATTTAACAAAAATACTTAGGTTTTGAAGGTCTCGACGTCGAATCTGTTGAATTTTGATCTACCTGAAATAAAATAAAATGTATATGTTTGATTGTATGTTTAGGGCAAATTTTAAAGTTTCCAACCATTCAACTCGTGAATCTCTCGAATATTTTTAGTCTCAGAATTATACTCGTTTAATTCAAATGACAAAGAAATATTCTATCTATATTTAATCTTATATTGGGTTTTGGGTGATAAGCCGAATGGAGGATCTGTGCACAAAGAAATGGTAGAATCTATGAAGGTTTTTAAGCGTGAGCTTAAGTTGTGCCAAGACAACACTGAACAATTATTATACCGATGCATTACTTAGAAAAGGTCTTTACAAGTTTCTGGAAAAAAACCCGCAAATTAAGCCCCAAGTTGAGTCTCCTTGTGAGCGTCGGAGGTATTAGCGAGGCTTACCATGGGAGGGGAGGTCCCTCAGGTAGAGTGGCAGTCTGGTGGGCCCTGTATGCAGATCACGGCGGAGGAGGTTGAGACGGTAGTGAAGAGCATGAAGCGTGAAAAATCACCTGGCCACGACTTTTAGAACATGTAAAGAACACCGGACTGCACTTCCCAAGAGTACTCCCCTTGCTCTTCACCTCCTGTGTCGGCCATTCGTATTTATGACGGATGATATGACAAGGACCGTAGTGCCAAAAACTATGATTGGATGCTCAGTGGATGGCACACTTGTGAATAACATTAGTCATGCAGATGACATGATGTTGCTGGGCCTGCGAAGAGTATGCGCAGGCCCATGGGCTCAGGTATCAGGCTTCCAAGAGTTTGTTGCTGGTATTGAAGGCGGGAGCCACGCGTTCCACCAGCTTATCTATACGCCAACTCTAATGGTGGTAATGGACTTGTAGTACCTGAGTCACTGGGTCCCGTAGACCCTGAGTGACAACAAGGACGTGGGGAGGGAGCGTACGGTGCTCTGAGTCAAGAGCAACTGGTTGTGTATTTTATTGGCTTTCATATGATATCCACTACGAGTGCCACTAACTTCAGCAACTTTCGCCGAATTTTGAAAATTTTTTACTGTGCCAAATCTTTCCAGAAAATGTAATTTTAGCAGGATTTTCACTTTTCTTCAGTAATCAGTAATTTATTGCTACTATTTTGCTAATACCTCTTAAATTTATGGATACATGGAATCAGAATGTTAGCAAGAATTATAGCATATTTTTGTAGCTTTTACTTAATATTATAACACACTTTCATATATAAAATAAATAAATAAATAAATATTAGGGGACAATCTTACACAAATCGAGCTAGCCCCTTAGTAAGCTCAATAAGGCTCGTGTTACGGGTACTAGACGACGATTTATTTAATACTAGCTTCTGCCCGCGACTCCGTCCGCGTAGAACTCGTTTATATCGCAGCTCCATACAAACTTTTACCCCCCTCCCCCCATTTCACGCCCTTAGGGGATGATTTCGGGGATAAAAACTATCCTGTCACTCTCCATCCCTTCAACTATCTCCACTTAAAAAAACACGTCAATTCGTCGCTCCGTTTTGCCGTGAAAGAAAGCCAAACAAACAAACACACATACTTTCCCATTTATAGTATCGATATATATAAATACTTAAACACATAGAAAACATTAAAGACTCAGAAACAAATAATCATGCTCATCACACCAACATTTGCCCTTAAGGATAAGTGACAAGATATAGGAGCGTCGTCTCGTTCTATCGAACGGTGTCAGCCAGTGACGGACGCTCTATCTTGTCACTTATCGTGTGATAAGGCCGACCATGATACGGGGTCAGGACCTTCAGCTTCGTAGGCAGCGTCACTACCCACTAAGCTGACTGGTCGTCTAATATATTACATGGTTCAGGTAAAATACTCACATTTTAAAAAAAGCCGCGGTAATGAAGATTGCGTCATCGCTGATGACATAGGGCCAACACACAATTGGATGTTACGACGACGTGCCGTGGCACGTTGCGGCGTCTTGTATGGCAAAATGCGAATTGGCCATTTACCATTTACAAGACGCCGCAACGTGCTAATCATGGCACGACGACGCTGTAACGTCTAAGTGTGTGCTGGCCCTTAGGCACTTTAGAGACTCTCTTTACAGTTTTGTGGCACATAGCATGTTTAAATACAAACTAAAAGTTGCTGCTGGTTTCTGGAAAATAGTAATTTCGATAAATTTGATCTTCTAGGGAAAAGTCGCTTTGCGTTGTTGGTTTTTTGGGCATAATTTTCGCAATTTTGCTCGTATCTTAAAATAAGAAACCGGAATGTGAAGCTGCAATACTAGATATAATTTGTGTGTTACATTAATTTCGTGTACCATTTCTAGTTTTGCCGTAAACGCTGAAAGTCCGAAGATTTTTCTTAGATTTTATATGTATTGAAATATAATGTAATTATGAAATATATTATTTAGACAATATATTCAGATTTCATTTGATACCGCACATGAGTAGGTACCTACATTGCATAGTTTGGATGTCATTTACACTTTTCCAAACGAGATCGCGGCGATTTTGATGACGTAATTAATAATTATTGGGGAGACCGACACCTTAGATATTGTCTGTCGGCAGTTTTGGGAGCAAAGAGAAAAAACGTAACGCTGGTATCCGAAAGTGAAGTATTTTCCCGTAACAACTGCACTATGTATAGCATATAGAGGTGATGCAGGATAGACTGATTCTTTTGGTAGGCAATCAATTCGCTACATTGTGTTTGCTTCCGGTTTAAGTCAGAATAGCAAAATCCACCCCCGCGTCGCATTTAAGAATAGGCTACGAAAGTGACTCCCGGAGTTAGGGGACTAAGGGGATTCAAAAGGAGCCGTAAGTTTGTACGTGAATTTAGTATTTTGTAGAGTGAGAAAAGTGGAACTCCGGTAATAGACTATTTGGCCAAAGGCATATATATTTACCCCAGAATTATCGTGTAACATTCGTCTGTTTTGGCTATATAGTATTCTACCACTTCTCACACCAAATCTGCAAAAATAACAACAAATACTTATTAGGTATATGTTTAAAGGATTTCATAAACACGATTTGAATCACAGGGGCGTACAATACCAAATAAATTAGAATTTTAACATTTGGTCAAATGGAGAAAAAAGTTAAACAGGGGATTAAAATAATCACAAAGTTATAAGTGACTGAAGTTTTAAGTGGACCCCCTCTTATATTATGCCCCTTTTCCTCTAAACGCATTCCTATGAAACCATTGACTATGACGCTGGCAGTCAGTTTTCTATGACGCTCACAAGCAATATTAAAACGTTAGTAGTTTCATAATTCATTGAGATATCTGAATGGGATTTTCGTCACTAGGCATATTTTTGCCTTCTTTATTTTGAAGTTATAACAAATTTTAAGTCTACACCCGTATACGCTGGATAAAAATACAAAGAATTAATGAACCTCATACAATGCAATTAGAGCTGAATAAGTCTACTCAATATACTTCGTTAAACAAAGCATCTCGCTGATTGTGCTTGCTAGTATTGCACCGCCGGGTTTCAGAAAGCAACCTTACATACATTAACGAAGCTTCAAACTGTCCATAGTTGTATAATTCAATTGCCATTATTTTCAGTACAGCTTTTATTTTATTATACTCGGAAAAACCGACGTCATGTTTATACTTCGCATGCCACTTGCACATTTTCACATTTCCTTTTCACGTATTCATCTGAAATGTTTTCCGAGAGCCGTCGCTGCATATGGGGCAACTATATTTGAGGAGTTCCATAAATTCTCCAAGAATCCCATACTTATTCTCATCAAATGTATATTTAGATTAACAACTATTGGTTGCAACAAAAAATTATCGGAATAGCTCATAAACTACCGATATAATTGAGAAGTTCCGTAGGTTATCTACGGTTCTTATCATCTATTCTACGTTACCAAATTTGTAGCCTCCGAGAACAAATTCATGATTTACTATAGAAAATACTAAATCAAAATCCAACACCACACTAAAGAACTATCACTGAACATAATACAATAAAATATATAAATACAAAACACAAAGGCGAACTAAAGTGAGAACCTGTACTTGACCACCTACTCTGACAAGTCTGACACTCCGGTATTATCACGAAAAGAGAGACCTGTTAGGGTCTCCCCACACCTATCGACGCGGAATCGGCTTTCGCCGAGTGGTTTGTACCACATTCCTCGTGTTTTATTCGTAATCCCGTCGATGGACGTCGCTTCGCGTCGGCCGAGCTGATAGACGTCTTTTCGCTTTTATTGCGCGGACACACAGATATTTTTCTGATCGGCTAACGCCGATTCCGCGTCGATAGGTGTGGGGAGACCCTAAATCGATAAATAAAAGTATAATATATGGTAGATGTAGCTTAGAAAGTAATGTCGCTATTGCAGGCCAGTTCTCACCGAATCCCTAAATTATCTGAGTTTCCATAAACGGATGCCCCGTTTTCTGAGTGCGGGAACGTCACTGCTGACTTGAGCATCCCTAGCGCGGGCCGAGATAGCGTGTGCGCGGGTAAGAGCGGTTCTGCAGCGGGTAGGTGCCACTTGGTCGATGGGACGCCGATCACATTTTCACCTTCGTATTGATTGAATTGGAACATTCGTCTCGTCTGTAATATATCCACAAAAGCATTTAACACTAATTAAAAAATAAATCACCGCCGTGTGGTGTCGGGTTAGAATTTCACCGCCCCCTTTCTTCCCGTGGGTGTCGTAAAAGTCGACTAAGGGAGCTGGGCTGAAGTGTGTTATGGGCCATGGGCGAGCAATCTATCACTGCAAAATCACATTTTGTCGATCTTTTATACCCACATTTATGCTAAAAGTGGCACTGGAACATAAGTTTCATGTGCTCTGCCTACCCCGTTTGGGAATAAAAGGCGAGAATCTGTATATGTATATAAGAAATATTTAAATCCAATAAAATCCAAATCCATTAATAAAAAGAGCTTGTGTGAGTTTACGCTAAATACTCAGAATATATTTCAAATTACCAGGAACAGTTCCCAATCCTTTTTTTATTGCCCACAGTTTTGTTCGTTCCGTTGCGGGCTAATGTAAATAAACTTGTTTATTAATTAAGTGTTACAATTTGCAAACAGTTTGTTGTTTCAACTTTATATGTTCTTTCCTATAATATCATTTGTTTATGTTTCAGTACTTACGGACACCGGAACTACGTGAATGAAATAACCCATTTTTGCGTCTGGTGTAGCATCGATATTACCATCAAACTCCTTAAAAAATATAGAAACGGAACGTTAAAAAATATGAATAATGTGACCGCGGTATAATTCTTGTATTCAAAAGGCGACGATTAAGTACAGTAATCGGCGAGGGTGCTGTTACATACTTCACTTATCTTTATCATTCACCCTTTTACTTTTAAACATGTGCCAATATAACGGGAAGGCACTTGTCCCACCGTGTCTGCCGGCGAGTAGCGAGTACTCTCATAGTAATCAACTCGCCGGCGGTGGGACAAGTGCCTAAGTATCAGTAAAGCCACACAAACCTTTTTAACTCTGTTTCTAAAATCTGAGTACAATGTTTTCTGTGTTTGGAGATTCTTTACTCTGTCAAAACGCTGTAAAAAGAAAGCTATCAATGTTTCTTCAAATACCTATTATCGAGGTTATTGTGCATTGCTACAGAACCTACCTTAGCAATGTCCTGGTGAAACAAACCATACAAATGGTCTGTGTTGACTAGGGCGACAATCTGAAATAGGTGTGCGGATTAAATATTCAGAGTTATTTATTGGTAAGTGACGCTATTTGCGGAAGTACTATGAAATCTTTAGTGAAAGTGTTGTAAAATGGATTTGGTATTAAATGAACTAACATTTACCAAAATGATGATTCCAGTACGCAAAGCCATTTTCCGATAGGCGTCTTTAACATTCACTATTTTTTTTATGATTGCAATTCAAGGAGCAATCTAAGTTTACCTATTAGTTTTCTTACGGTAGAATAGCAAAATCAAAACTCCGTAAAATTGATTTAGAATATTTTTTCTTCAAGTTAGTTGAGACAACCTAAAGACGATGAAGTCAGCTTCTTCTGTATTTGTCGGTGCGGTATCGGTTACCTGTCAGTGTCTACTGTCAGTCAAGTCAGTATAGATTCTTTACTTAAGCAGTAGGCGCAATACCTATAATGCTACTGCGAGAATGTTGTAAAGTATAAAATACCGTATACCATTCCGCCCTGCAACATGCGGATGTGGCCTAACTGCTCTACCCCCTTAACATAGATATTAAAACAGTTATCGATACGAAACGTCAATTCAGTGCGTTTTTTAATACAAACCGCACGACATTTGATCTCGAGTGATATGAGTATAGGGACTTCATTCGTTTGTCTATGATTTTAAAAAACACCATTCGTCATGACCGATGATCGAATTGCCACCATTGCTGTTGTCATTTTTTTGTTGGTTTTTTGCTGTTTCTTACTATTAATTTTATGATATGTGTGTAGATAAAGTAGTGTATGCAACAGTACATAATTAGGCCTTAAAACACTCGTATGATCCTATTACCACACTCGTATTTTAAGGCCTCTCATTATGGATCAGTCGCATAAACTACTATTACTGAACTATATTACCGTTAGAACTAGGGCTTGAACACTCGAATACATGAAATAAAAAATCACTGTTCCATAAAGCATCCTTGTTCAGTCAGCATCAGAAGTAGCTAAGCAAAATAACACGCTCAAAATGACTCATACTTCCCTTGACATTAGAGTTCGTATGGAGATCATTTTGAGCACTAGAACTGCTTAGCAACTTTTGCTGCTGACTGAATCAAGTCAGTACCAGTGTGGTTCCACTGACGGTCTCTCAACTGTTTATGGTCCAGGGTAATCCAGGGTAATCATGTAACGTTCCGAAGGCGCGTTAAAGCGCAAATTACGCATGCAACAAATTGCATGCTCGTTTAACTACATTGCGGGGTTTGATAGATAAAACTCATTACATATAAGTAGGTACCTTTGTAGTGCCATGTAATGAAACTTGCATGCATAATTTGCGCTTCACACAATTTTACTGCCATTTTTAGGGTTCCGTAGTCAACAAGGAACCCTTATAGTTTCGCTATGTCCGTCCGTCTTCGGCTTAGCTCAGCAACTAGCCTAGCCTTACAACTAGAATACCTTAATTCGGCATGGGTATATAAATTAATTACGCAAAATTAAAAAATAATGGTGTGTGGTGCTCGCTATTTTGAATTTTGTTTATGTCATCAATGACACTTGCAATCAATTCACTAAAATCGAACCTTGCGTTTGATCTTTGATCTGTAGAGTGCCACAAAGGAGCAAACATATATTCATACATATTACATAAATTACACTTGTGCCTTTGTGGCACTCTAGAATCGCTAAAATCGCAAGCTAAAGGCTAGATTAGTTTTTAAACCATATTAATTCGTATTAATCATCATTCGCTTGTCCTTATCCCATTTACTTGGGGTCGGCGCAGCATGTTTTTTTCTTCCATACCTCTCTGTCGCCCGTCAACTCATCACACACATCTTTCCTGTTCATATCGTCTCTCACGCAGTCCATCCACCTTTTCCTTGGTCTACCTCTTCTCTTACATCCCTCCACATTCATACTTAATGCCCTTCTAGCAACATGACTATCATCCCTCCGCATAACATGTCCATACCACCGTAAACGATTTGCTCTCAGCTTTTCAGTTATCGGTGCTACTTTCAGGCTTCCTCTTATATACTCATTCCTTATACGATCCAATTTCGTCACGCCACACATCCATCTCAACATTCTCATCTCCGCAACGTGCAATCTCGTTTCATCCGTCATCTTTGCGGCCCAACATTCCGCTCCATACATGACGACAGGTCTTATAATGGTCTTGTATATTTTGCCCTTCAGTCGAAGGGGGGATTATTACAGATGTGCGACACCGAATGTGCGATGTACGCTAGTGCGACATTTCTATTGATCGACAAAGCAATTCTGCGATGTTGAATTGTGCGATGTATTTGTGTCCGACAATACAATTTTCCGACAGTATGGATGAGCGAAGTAAGAGTATGCGATGTACTTCTATTCGACTACACAAATGTACGACAGTTTGGATGAGCGAAGTACTAGTATGCGATGTACTTCTATTCGACTACACGAATGTACGACAGTATGGATGAGCGAAGTACTAGTATGCGATGTACTTCTATTCGACTACACAAATTTACGACAGTATGGATGAGCGAAGTACTAGTATGCGATGTACTTCTATTCGACTACACAAATGTACGACAGTTTGGATGAGCGAAGTACTAGTATGCGATGTACTTCTATTCGACTACACAAATGTACGACAGTATGGATGAGCGAAGTACTAGTCTGCGATGTACTTCTATTCGACTACACAAATGTACGACAGTATGGATGAGCAAAGTACTAGTATGCGATGTACTTCTATTCGACTAACAAATGTACGACAATATGGATGAGCGAAGACCTAGTATGCGATTTTCTTCTACCATACAAATGTACGTACTATTACATTAAACTTTTTAAGCAAACTTTCTACGGACTAACTAGACGTCTTCATATAAAAAAAAACTTGCTAATCCTTATTACGCACTAGACTGAGTCTTTGTCTTCCTTGGTTAAAAAGCTTAAATGTGATAGGCCTATCATTAAGTTTTTTAGGGTCTAATGGATGAGCGAAGACTTAGAATGCGATCAATTTTTATCTTACTCATATATTCATGAAATCAACTTGCAACTGTAGGTATATGAATGACGCCAAAAATAAAAATGTAATACTCGTAAAAATCTGAAAATGTATATTTACAATAACAAAACTTAAAATTGCACATTGTATCCTTAACAACAAAACATATTAAACATCAATTGTAACTTAACACAACGAGTAGGTATCTTATTTCTTTCCTATACCTTCATTAAAAAATAATCGAATTATAAACGTGTTATGCTTGCCATCTCGAGTAAATATATATATATATATATCCATCTCGTGTTTTTGAGACATTTTTTGCATAATTATTGATTCATATTTACTGACGTTGCAGGGCTTTTCCGTATTTTTTTGCTATTTTATCTGTTCTTGAACTATTTTATATATATTTTGTTTCCTCCGGCTGAGTAAAGCATTCCACCGCCTATGCCTTGCTTCTAATGCATTCTGAGTTCTAAGTACGTTGGATTCAAATGTATGCCAAACTGACCATATTTTTGGCGGAAATCTTCCGTGGAGGTAGTACTTGTTGAACCATTCAGTGATGGCATGTGCTTCATCCGGGATTATCGACCTTTGAACTATTAGAAACGCACTGGGTATTTCTTCAGCCGGGAGGAAAGCTAACGCCAGAAGATTTCTAATGCGAACAGCGAAATCTATATCCTCTGTGTATATTTTTACCAATCCAGCTGATTGCACGTGTCTCCATATGCTTTGACCTAAGTGGAAGTAGCAGCCTTTATATTGGCTGTCTGTCAGCACCCTTTTGACAGCATTTATGGCTGCTATTTCAAAGTATGTGATTACTACCGGTGGAGAAAAAAATCCTCCATGTTTCATCGCAATTCGGCAAACCAGTTCAAGCAGATAGTAATACGATCTTTCAGTCTGATGATACATTAGCCCAAACATTAATGGGACTATAGTGCTGCCTACTTGGCCATGGATCGAGTATAATTGTCGAAATGGTTTAGGACAGCACTGAAATGTTCCGTCCATTATCACGAATGGAGAGCGAGTCAACAACATTATATTTTCTTCTGTTGAAAAAAGTATGACTCGTTCACCGTTCGCATCAAAATCAGCCATCAAAAAAGGTCTATCATTAATTTTGCACATATCTTCAGTAATTATGACTTCGTTTATAGACTGTGGAATTTTAGGCTGATTCTTAGTTCTCGTTCTATGTATTAAGAGTCTCATGGCTTCCTTGATCTGAATGAACGGACCACTGATTCTTGGAAGTGTGCTCGTGCATGATTGTATGATCTGTACAGGTGCTTCCAATGAACCTTCTGCCCTGTGTTTGATCGCGTTACTAAGCTTCATTCTTAGCAGGTTCTCTGCATCGGTTGCGTGATTATGAGGTCTTGAATTTAAATTATTTATCAAATGTCTTCCGTCTTGTAATTTTGTCATCAGCGCACTTGGACATTTGTAAGAGTTTTTCTTCAAACAAGACCAGTAGTGCTGCAGTTAGTGCCGTCTAAAACGACCAAATCCTTCCCACGTTGTGATTTAATTAATTCTGCAAATCTTACTTGCAAAGACATCTTGATAAGCAGACAGGCTATTTTGACATCCGATGACATATATGCTTATCGAAACATAAAACACGCATTTCGAGGCCAGTATCTCGGCATTTCTATCAAAAGGACCCCGAAAATTTGTTAGGAAAATGTTGTTTCAGTCAATTTGCGTGAAATTTTTATATGTTATAGACTTAAGTGCCCTGATCAAATGTCCCTATATAGGTGCTACCACGGTTTCTGAATCCGTTCCCGAGATACGATCGAGTTTATACCAACAGGCAGGTCTATGTATTTACCCGGTATTATGTTGTTTTAATCCTTAACCTTTAATCCTTAAAAATATGTGAATTTCGTGTTGGTTACAACAAGTTTCAACCAGTCTGTCTGACATTTATTTAATCAGCAAGCTGTTAATAATGACTACACTAATATTATTGTTCATACTCCTACATATTTTAGAAAGTTTTTATGTTTTTACACGAGATATTCTACAAAAAAACGTAAAAGCACATACGACAAGTCGCAAATTTTTGCTGCGATTAACCATTCTCCGCACGAACAATGATTCACAGTATTCGCACAAATCAGTAGTCGCAAATTTGTGTGACGGTTAATCATACTTCGCAAAAACTACGTGCCGCTCAAATGGCCTGTCGCTAATCTGAGTATCGCTTATTCATACTTCGCACAAACGACGTGCCGCACAAATGCCCTGTCGCTAATCTGAGTATCGCCGAGTGATACTTATCACAAACGACATGTCGCACAAATGACATGTCGCAATACCGTGCATCGCTTACTCATACGTCGCACAAACTATGTGTTGCACACCCGGTGTCGCACATCTGTAATAATCCCGTCGAAGGGGCATTCGGTCGTCGCAGATTGTTCCCGTTACCTGTCGCCATTTCATCCATCCTGCGCTGATTCGGTTTCTAACGTCACGGTCAATATCGCCATTACATTGTATAAGTGACCCGAGGTATTGAAAATCGGAGCAGGCCGGCAGCGTTACGCCATCGAGCTCTATGGGCGTAAAATTGGAGAGACCGCCGAAATCGCATAACATGTGTTCAGTTTTTGATCTGCTGATTTTCAAGCCCACATTCTCCAATTTTTGCCGCCACTGCTCTAGTCTGCTCTCAACTCCGAGTCCATCTTCACCAACAAGGACAATATCATCAGCGAAGAGCATACACCAGGGCGCCTCCTCCTGGATGCCCGAAGACAGAGCGTCCATTATAAGCAGGAAGAGGTAAGGGCTTAAAGCCGAGCCCTGGTGTAAGCCCAATTAATTCGTATTAATCTTGCGAATTTAATTGACGATATAACAATTACCAAAATTCAAAAGTATATATAAAATATTCAGTAAAAAAAAGACAAACTATGACATGTTGGGTATCGTTACATAGGTATTTCAAAATAATTATTAGGATTATTTAATCGTTTGTTAGTAAAAATAACAGTTTACGATTTATAACGATTTAGAGTTGGCTAAACAACAAATTTTTGGAGAGCTCTATCTCGGTGGGTATTGACCCTACAGAGCTGGTACTGGTCTCAAATTGTATCAATTAAACACGTAGCTCAGGATTTATACTGGCAAAACCAAAAAAAGTGCGTAAATTTCGTAGTTTTTGAGTACTGCAAAGTTAGCACAGATCTTTCGACGCTGAAAACTTGCATATATACGGTACTGGTACTGGTCCTAACAGCACATATATATGAATTTAGCGATTTTTCTTTTTCTATAAATGGCCTATTAAAACAGCCAATTTGTTTAACGAATATTTGTTTAACACAAGAAAGTTAATGAACGCGTAGAACATAAGGACTATCTCAACACTAAGATTTTTGCAACGGCAATGTGTAAACGCTTAAACTTTTTGCAAAAAATACCTGATATTTAACGAAAGTCAGAACGGCTTCCGGCGGAACCGATCCACGATATTGGCAACTTACAAATATATGCAGGAAGTGATAAACATTATAAATGATAAAAAGTACGCAATAGGCATTCTCTTAGATATGTCAAAAGCATACGATAGAGTACAATATAAAATATTACTTAATAAACTGTACGAAATAGGCGTTAGAGGTACAGCATACAAGTGGTTCACCTCATACCTAGAAAATCGTACACAATACGTCGAAATCCAGCAGCTAGACTACAAAACCGGGTATATAAACTCAGTGAAATCGGATATACAAGTGGTCAAACACTCAATACCCCAAGGAAGTTGCATTGGTTGTATATTGTTCTTGATTTATATAAATAATCTCCCACGAAGTATAGAGGAGTCATGTGTACTTTTTGCAGACGACATCTCTGTTCTAACATCATGCCAAAATGATATTGACTTGAATTCGGACATAAATAATATATTAACGAAACTTTCGAATTGGCTAACCGATCACAACTTGGAAACTAATTATCAAAAAACAAAAATAATGCAATTTAGACGGTATCAAAAAATATCACTGGACATTAATATCACTTTCATTGGAATACGACTGGAATGTGTAGACACATTCACCCTCCTCGGTTTGGACATCGATTTACACATTAACTGGAAATTACACATTAAAAAAAGTTAAAAACAAACTTTCTCAATTTGTTTACGCACTAAGAGAACTGAAAAGAGCAACCAATTTTCAATGCGCCTTAACTGCTTACTACGCATACGCTTTCTCATGGCTAACGTACGGAATAATACTTTGGGGAAACAGCACTGACATTGAAGACTTATTTATTTTACAAAAAAAGTGTATAAGGATTTTAGTTAATATTAAAAACAGAGACAGCTGCAGACCATATTTTATTGAACACAAGAGTTTGACACTAACCTCAATATATATTTTTGAAATATGTAAGTTCGTAAGGAAGTATCCGCAGTTCTTTATTAAATTAGCAGATGAACCTCGGCGATACGAAACCAGACTGATAAATAATCTGGCACTACCCACTAGCTCTAAACTCAAACTGCATAAAGCAACGTGATGGCAGTGAAAATATATAATAAATTAAATGATGACCTTAAAACTATTATAAACGAAAAGCAGTTCATAAAAAACCTAAAGACTTTTTTAGTAGACATTTGTCTAGTAACATTTGTTATTACACCCTAAAGGAGTTCTTTAATGATTAAACAGTTCTTAGAATTAAACAAATTACAAATTATTAGAGTTTTATACTGAGTAGGCAATATTATTATTCACGTGCTATTTAATTTACTATTGAATAAGATTAATATAGCAATTTAAATAATGACATCTGACTACAACAAACATTATTATTACCTATATCATTAATACATTTTTAGATTCTAGCAATTATTTTTATATTGAGCAAATTATTGAACATTATTATTTGATATTATTATTTGACGTTATTATTAGTTATTTGTAATTTATTAAGCATGTATTAAAAATCTATGATAAAATAACACTAATAAATATGCTAGATTTAAGGCTTCAAATTGCTGTGCCCTACCAGGGTCCATGAGAGACTTACTCACTTATGTAAAACCTAAATGTAAACCATGGATGCAATAAACGAATTATTATGAATTATGAACACCCTTGGTTTGTCAAAACCCGCCCTCCTCCCGGGATCCCCCCAAAAAAGAAAGTCGATTCGGCAACCATTTCTTCAATCGGCAGGTTGCCGGGGTGAATTGGAAATGATCGCGGGCTTTGAGATGCTGTTGTGACTAGATTAAGAAACAATAAGGTCTGATTTTCATATATATGATTCTTGACTACCTGTATGATTATTATTCTGATTTAATCGATACATTATTGCGTACAATTTCCTAGATAGAAAAAAATCCAAAGCTGAGTTTTTATTTTCCTATTTCCAGCCCGAGTGGGCTGAGTAACAACAGGAAAATAAAGACTCAGCTCAGCAAACAACTGACATAATTAAGTAAATAAATAAAAAAATAAAAAATTGATTGCTACAACTACCAGGAAAACGAAATCCACTAAATTACCCAAAAAAAGAGTAAAAAGCATTATACAAAAACATACACCGATTAGGTAAGCATGTGATGTCGTGGTATAGGCAATGGGTACGTGCCGTGCGATCGTGCTTGTGTGTGTGTGTGTGTGTGTGTGTGTGTGTGTGAGTGTGGTGTTGTGTGTGCGTGCGTGCGTGGGTGCGTGTGTGTGTGTGTGTGCCGTGTTAATGCCTTGGTGTTGAGACCTATGACATTTTGATAAGTGATGGTGAATGTGGGGCCATTAATAAGGGCTTGAGGTTCGTTTAGCTTGCCAGGTATGTTTTCTAAAAAACCACATCTTCATCCTTGCATTGTCGGGCCATACGTCTGCCGACAAGCACTTATGTTAGTAAGCGACAGGAACACCCACGTTCTAGGACTTGTATTCGCCTTTGGACTGCAGCTCCTCCACAGTACACGTGCTCCCCTCACAAAGCTGCTGCAGGTATTCCCGGACCTCATCCGCACTGGACACCATGTTCCACAGGACGACGTGCTTTCGGACCTCAACCGCCCTGAGAGTTGTAAAATTTGAGCCACCGGTGCAGCGTATGGATGTTTGTCGTCTCTGCTTCTTTTTTGTTGGGCCCTCAGTACAACATTCCTTGGTCATAGCAGCTACATTATTGTCGGGACAGGATTGTTGGCTATGGGATTTCTTTGCTGGGAGCATGCAGCGCTAACTTGATTGACAGGTGGATCTGCAGGCGGGATTTCAGTTTGTGTTATAACTGTCGAGTTGATGGGCAATGTGACGAGATCCTTTTTGCTCCTTTTTGCTCTTTTTTTTAGGATTGCGTCTCGATCCACCCGTTTTCTCTAACTTACTATTTAACTGAACACCGTCGCTACTGTCTATAAGCTCCGATAATACCGGTGAAGAAGCCGCAACACAGCGAGAATCATGGGCACGTTCCAATGCCTCGAGTTTGCGGCTCATTGTCTCAACCTTATCCGTACATGGGTAAAAATGGATTGGAACCGCCCGATGGCAGAGACTGCATCAGCCAGCTGTTCCGTTAAATAAGCTATTTGCTCCCTAAGTAACATCATTTCCAAGACATGGACCCATCAGCTTGGGCATCAGCGGGGGCACCGTCGAGGTCTACGACATGGTGCGATGGGAGTCCCACAAGAGGACGGCTTCCTGAGCGCTACATTTTTCAAATTCACGGTGTTACCAACCGGGGTATCACAATTCTGGCCCTTGATTCTGCATTGCAAATACTCTGCACCTACCGATAAGTCCAGTTGGCATGCATTGCATATCACTGTTGTCCAGTGCTGATGTTGATGTCATCTTAGTCGCTCGTTCAATACTGTCGCAGTCAGAAGTACCAGGGCTCTAGGAACGGACGGAGCTCTCACCGCTTTCATGTGCAGATGGCGCGATGATGACGTACTCGCACTCTCACCATATACTAGCGCAGAAAGAGGTACGCGTAAGTGCACAACCGGCCGCTGCGTAGCAGACGATCCGTAGCCGATGAAGCAGGTTATGTCGTAGCAGCGTAGCACTCTTCCGATCCGCAGCGTAGGCATGACGTACCACAGCGGTATGGTTATCTGTTGCACGTTGAAACTTATGCGCTCCTAATATCTCACTGAATTTAATGATGTAATAGTACATTACGTAACTAGGGCAGTGAACTCGTAAATGCCCCAGATCGCAAATTAAAATTGTTTATCTATTTATTTAATTAGTAACAATTTGCTCGGGGACTAGACACGTCTACACCGCTCGGAGGTCCAGAGAGAAGGTAATGATTTCGTATCGTGTGTTGAAGACTGATTGGCGTCATGATGGTTAGAAATGATATGTCGTTAGTGGTACATCACCCAAGTCAAGGTAAAAAAAAAACTGTGGGTTGGGTTGGGTATTGTTTATTAGGTTGTTTCTAACTAAACAAGTATATAAATTGTAGAAATGAATCCTTCGAACCCTTCCATCACGTCCATTATTTTAGCCGAACGGAATGTAGTCGTCCTGAAAACAATTAGATTTTTTTTGTCGAATCACTTTCACTGGAAATGTATATTGTTAAGTTTATCAAAAATATCCGTCTACGTTGTTATGAGATATTTAATACATATTAGAAAGAGAACGACGCACTGTATTAGTCAGGCCTAACAAAAATGGTTATTACAATTCTTAATACTGTAAAGCCAATTGTTTTATTTATGATTCGAAAGACTGCTATCGAGAAATACTCAATTTTAGAAATATCTTGTGTACTCACCTGGTTAAAATACCACCATTTACGCGAGAGCAATAATTCGGGACCGGTCGCTCCTCCAATGCCTACAATCCGAGGCGCGTAAGGGTTAAGATTCATGTGATCACCAGTCATCTGTAAATAGTAAATGCTCGATAAATAGTACTCCTGATATAATGTTGAATATATAATGAATGCTCTAATATAAACTGAATATATTAAGGCCCCGTAGGTTCAGCGAAGTTAAGCGAACAGAGTTTTTGAAACAATATAATGCGTCTGTTTATAATAATATGGTTTAAAAAAAATACGAATACTAATCTTGAGGCTTTTCTGCAGGGAAATCAGTGTTTAGAAACATGATTAAGCAATTTTCGCTCGATAGAAAAAAAATCACGAACATAGGTCTAAAAGGGTCTAAAATACACTTAAAATATTTCTTACAATTTATGCACAAAAGCTAAAAATATTATAGTGGCTTCTAAAAATCAGCAATATCATGTTTGAGAGAAATCAGTGTTTACTTTTTTATTTATTTCAACGCCAAAAAAAAAGAAAATTAAAAAACATGATTTCCGTGCTTCCGAGCACGCACTTCCATCTCGCTCACGCTTAAGCTCAGTGAGAGGGAGAGAATACCATGAACCTACGGCGCCTTAAGTGAAAACTTATTTTGCGGCGCTGTGCACTTTTCGGGGTGGGGAACAATTAATGGAAGGGGGTTTTATATCAAAAATGCACAACGTTAATATTCAAGTTTTCACTTGTGTTGGCACTCCCGGAGTGCAACCCGGTCTATTTTTTAATAAAATAAAATCAAAAAGTTCGAGTCTTATAGAACTACTGGTAATAGTAAAGTGTCGTTGCCGGGAACATTGCCCGAGGAGGTTGTTTCCAATATTGCCGGGAAACATAGCAATAAATTGCGAGTAATGCTGCTCGACCAATAATGCCCCATCAAAATAAAAATCGAACCATGAAAGCCGAAAGACGTCCACTGCTGGACAAAGGTGCCGAAAGAGTGCCAAAGTGACCGGTCCTGTGCCACCCGCATCCAGCGGACTCCCGCAACCTTCACCAGGTCATCAGTCCACCTTGTCGGGGGCCCACCCACGCCGCGCCTTCCGGTACATGGTCGCCGCTCGAGAACCTTTCCGCCCCAACAGCCATCGGTTCTACGTGCTATGTGCCCCGCCCACTGCCACATAAGTTTAGCGATCTTGATGGCTACCTATATCGGTTACCTTTTGGTTCTGCTGCGGACAGCCTCATTTCTGATGCGATCACGCAGAGAAACTCCCAACATGGTCCTCTCCATTGCCCTTTTGGGTGACTTTGAGCCTTCTTATGAGGCCCATAGTAAGCGACCACGTTTAACCTCAAATATTTACCTCCAATCTGGACAGTGTGATCGAATATCCTTGTCGTGTCCGATGACGGCAACGTTTTCAATTTTCTCTGATGAGCACGTATATGGCTCGCAAAGCCGAACTAAGTTTTAAATGTATTATCTAAGTGCCTTCTGTCCATAAACTACTGACGATCTGATGATGGAGCAACTTTATTATGTTCCAATTACATTCGTCGTTCCTTTTTTTTATGTTCTAAAAGGTTAGGCGACGCCATTACTATAAAATCACACTGTTACATCTCCCGTTTTAAACACAAGGGTGGAATGAACCAAACCGTTTGTAATCGTACACGATGTTCGTTAAAATCTGATTGTATCGAAAGATCGACAAGTTTCTAAGGGATGACTGGGATTACAATTATTTGTATGTCAGTTAATAAGCCAATATAAGGCAATATCAAAGGCAAATAAAGGAAGCTCCCGCAAAAATTAGAATACTGGCAACGGCACGTAACTAGTAGTGCCCCATTAAACCGGGTTTCTTGCAGTTTAAGGAGATGGCCGAATTAAATAACATCCGTCATAGTTACGTAATAAAACTGGGGACCGAATTCAGTTCCTTCTATTCATTTATACGCCTCAACCGTTTAATCAGAATATAATTGTTAGGAGTTGAAACTATTATTACCAAATAAATTTTTGAAGGAGTAGGAGTAGTCTAGGGAAATCACTAATTCAGTTACTACTTGTTTTTTACCTTGTGGTTCCAAAGATAATTCTGGAAGTATCTGTTTTTGTGGACACTGTAAGGATTGTTGGGGTTAAATTCATCCTCTGAAGAACTTGAACTATCTTCAGATTCTGAGACTTTTATTTGTCGTCGAGCATTGAGTACAATCGGTGGATCGTCAAACTCGCCTGAAGACGCATCTCTCTGAAAAGGTCAAAATGTCTCTAAGCACAGTACAATTTTTATCTTTTGATTTTCTAAATATAATTTACAAGAAACACTTCACCAGGAACCACGATTTTTCATTTATACAGGTAAAGGAAATTATATAAACTGGGATACTGGCATCAGTTCGCTCAGGATGTTAGATGTCTATTTAATTTCATAATTTGCCAAGATAAACCCGGTGATTTGACCAAATCCCCAGGATTCAGGTAACGTATAGTATATCCTCCCATGACAGACAGACTGACAGGCAATGCTAATATTACTACAGAACTTAATTTGCATCAATCTCTCCAAGTAACACCCCCTAATCAAACGCGAATATATCACGCGATATTGAAACGAATCAAAATCATTCGGTTTTAGCTGTTACGTCACAAATATGACCGCAGAAACTAATCGATTTCTGTTCAAATTTCGGGTTCTATTTTACAGATCGGTTCGTGTGAGGTGTCATTCCAAAGCATATTAAATGCATTAGTCTATAACTTACAATCAACCGTATGTTAATAACTAATAATATAAAATGTTTATTTTACCTAGACGTTTGCTTATTTGCCAGCATAAATCGAGAAAGAAATAGGTGCTACTTATATAATTATGATTAATGTGATAAGTATTAAAACAAATATCAAACATTTTATGGGCTTGCCAAAAATACGCAATTTGTCGTTTTACTATAGTAAATATGTAATTTATGGCCAATTCCGTAACGCAAGTACCGAAGGCGCGGCAACCGGCATAGAAGATAATTGAAGTACTATAAAAGTACATTTTCGGTGTCCCAAACGAAAGCAATTTTACCTAAAAAAATACTGTAGTCGAATATTAATAAATATTATGTTTAACTATATAATTGTACCATCGTCAACATAGTTAACTAACCATCCGTGCACTTTAGGTGTATTGGAATAAGGTTAAATTTAAATACAGGATAATCAGTTAACTGTGTCGACGTTTGTACGCGTAGATTAGTATTTAATCTATAATCAACGAGTTGAATCGTTTTACGCCTAATAGCAAGAATTTATCATCTAGATGAGCATAATTTAATTTATAAATATGTTTCAATAAAAAGGTATATTAAATTAATAACTTCGTTGACTTTTGGGCGCTCATTTTTCCTAAAATAGCCCTCTCCATTTACTAAAACCAAGAGATTCGTAATCTGGATACAACGAGAAACACGTCCATACCGGATTTAGGTATATATACGTGGCGGGGCATACTGAAAGTTTCTGGAACTGACCTCTTACAGAGAAAATAATGTGTTGGTGTAGCAATGAATTTATTTTGTGAAAGGTTTCGCTTAATGATTTTTTACGATTTTCGCCTTGGCCTTAGTCAACAAGAAAGTTGCCAAAGGCTTCAGTTGGCATTTGATGACAAAGCCCCATCTCGCAGATCTGTGTATGCATGGTTTGGAGAATTTAAACGTGGACGCGATCATCTCTATGGCGACAGCGGTTACGGAATCTAATATTGATACTCTATGACAGCTATAATTGAAAAAAGCTAATGCAAATTCTTGCTTTATTGGGCATTAGAATGAGCCGAGGACACACAATTTTACATGTGTATCTGAAAGTCCGAAAGCTTTGTACTCAATAGTACTAAGTAGAAATAATCAGAAGACCAAAAACGTCTGCATGTAAAAATGATAAGAAAAATTTATGGAGGACAGTCATTAGCTGTCTATAATATCGTGACAGATGATGTAACCTGGGTGTACTGATTTGAACCAGAAATAAAAAGCCACTCAGCAGAATGGGTAATTCCTTTTTAAGATTTACCGACGAAAGTTAAGAGAAGTCGGGGCACTGTCAAGAAAATAGTTTGGTAAAATTTTCGGTAAATCAGGACAATACACTACGGTGTCACTTGAAAATCAAAGAACAGTTACTGCAAATTGGTACGTAAATACTCGCTTACCCATAGCGTTAGGAAACGTTCGCGAAAAGCGTCTTCGCAGCAAAGTCGTCCTTCACCACGATAAAGCCGGGGTTATATAAGAGCCACGCTGCGTGTCACAACGCGATCGGTTAGTCGGTTACAACATACATTTTGTATGAACGTGGTTACATTCGCTCAGTCTCGCGTGTCGCCACTTTCAATACAAAATACGCGTTGCGACACGCAGCGAGGCGCTTAAATAACCCCGGCTTAACGCGTCCGCCCAATCCGCTAAGATAAGGAATGCGTATTTTAATACCTCCGATGTGGAACTGATGACGCATACGCCATGGAGCCCCGACCGCGCCCCTTGTGACTTCTTTTTATTTCCGAAAATTAAAGATAAACTTAGAGGTTTACGATTTACAAGCCCGGAAGCTGCGGTGGACGTGTTCCAAGAAGCCATAGAAAGAGGTGTCTTCAAAAGAATTGGCCTCCTGCTTCACACAATGGTTAAAAAAAATACTTATATGCTATGGTGAAAAGCAATAATTGTACTATTAATATAATAACTGCTCTCTTTTACGAAAATCCAGAAATTATCAGTATGCCCTAAGTAGAAGAGATGTCGACGAAAAAAGGAGACGACTTTTTGCGATATTTATAGACTATAACAGAAGTTTCGCGAGGATTCCAAAAGTCACTGACACTGACCGTCTTAAACCTTTAGTCCGTGTTGTATGACATATATGGGACAAAGCGTTCACAGTAATTAATCAGATTTTATTGACTTGATTTATACATAGAATTTAGGAGCAATAGGAATTTAGGACGCGAACACTTTTAGATATATGTTAATTGGAGCAGCTAAACAAAAATTAGGTTGCCCTGGTTTACCCTGTAGAAAATAGCCTCGCACTAAACACTTTAATAACTATTGAAATAAAACTTTGCAGACTATTTCATCAAGGTTTGTGAGACGCTTCGTAAAATTGATGAACACAAAAACCGGAGTTTCAACAGTGAATTCTGCTGTATCTGTAAGTGCAATTGTATGAGTATAGGTATACATATAATTATTAAATTGTAGTAGTAGGTAAATAATAGGTTACATTACCATGTTCGGGTCGTGGTAAAATCGTAGACAGAAGAGATTTACAAAAGTACGGTTCGACACATTTATTATAATGGTGTTCGGTTCAGAAACTGAACTCCGAATGTCACGGGTGCTTCAATATTACCTGTTCTACACTGGCATAACTGGGCTTCACACTGCAGAAAAAAACAATGATTTAAATTTATTCACAAGGGCTTCCACTTTATCAAGCAGCAGGAGGTACCTACATTTAGCCTATTAGATATTTCCGAACGCCAAAGATACGTTTGCAATTTGTTCTTTATTAGCTACGCGTAGTGCAAATAACGCATGCAAACCCGCGGGTTAAAATATAGCCTACTATATATATATATATATATATATATATATATATATATATATATATATAGATCGACTATGTATTTTATCCAGCCTATAAACTATGTTCCTGCAAAATTGTATCTAAATCGGTTGACCCGTTTAATCGTGATTGAGTAACAAACATCCAAACATTCGCACTTATAATATTAGTGGAATGTTCATCTCGAAGGGCATTCTACTACACGGTGATTTTTAATCCGTGATCAGACGTCGAAAAATATTGATAATCGACCTAAACGGATTTCAACGGGTGAGGTCTCATGCAATGAAATCACTGTTTAGTTAATTAAATTTAATGATTATGTTAACACTAATGTCCACTGAATGTTTGATCACCTTACATTTCTTGAAGTTAAGTAGCTACACAAGTACGGAACTACGGTTGCCTAGTGGTTCAGGCATGCGGCTGTCAAGCGGCGGTCGTGGGTTCGAATCCCGGCTAGTACCAATGAGTTTTTCGGAACTTATGTACGGAATATTTACCTTTAGCTTTTCGTTGAAGGAAAACATCGTGAGGAAACCGGCCTAATCCCAATAAGGTCTAGTTTTCCCTCTGGGTTGGAAGGTCAGATGGCAGGCGCTTTCGTAAAACTTAGTGCCTATGCCATATGGGATTAGGTGTCAAAGCGGACCCTTCGGCTCCTTTCGGGGCATTTCCGGGAATAGCGCTAGGAGGATGATGAAGTAGATACACAAGTAGAAATTTGATAGTCCTTACGTCAATAAACTCTAACATTTAGGTACCTGTCATATGCATGTGAAAATTGACAGTTTTACTCTTACTTATTATTGCACACACGGGTTGTTAGGTTGGTTTATGAAACAATTTGTACGGTGGTTTTAGTTTCATAGATTTGAACTACCGTTATATACTCGTATATACGAGTATATGTATAGGTGTACGCGGGCTGGGATTCCGCAAGGGGACGTCGTAATAGCGCCTATTTTGCGTATATATATATATATATATATATATATATATATATATATTGATTTATAAAAAAGGATTTAGTCACTTTATTTCAGAAAAAAGGACGTTTGTTTTATTAGGTGACTTACAGTTAATCTTGTTTGGCATCAATTACAAAAAATGAATCACGAATTACAAATGAACTTGTATACTGGTGAATCAATTTGTGAAGTTGGATGAGTAGTTCCTAACATTATCTATATAAAATACAATATCACAAATATACCTCTTTAGATTATTTATTAGTATATTAGGTAGATGTATAATATATACTCACATAGTTTCACTTTTATGAGGATAAATCACCACCTAAAAACGGAGCATATTCTTAATTGGTTATATAATATTTATAAAGTTAACGTTACCTACTTCTTAGGTATAAGTAACCTGTTTGGTACACGCGTATAAGTATAACAGGTGCGTAACGATGCCTATAAAATAATATAAATATTTTTTGAAATAATATTAGTCGCAATATAACACTCTTTTCATAGAATTATAAAGTCATATAACAACACTTAATATATTTACATACGATATGATTATCATTTTATGTAAAGATCATTTGATGTAAGAACATTTTATGTAACCTAATTTAAATATAATGCATATTTCCTACAATGTACAAATGATATAATGCTAAGTTGGCCGAGTGGAGCGACCTGCTCCATACATATTTAAAAAAAAATATCTCGTCATAAAAAAGCCTACTTCTTTTCATATTCTACTCTCGATTCTGAACAAACGGTTTTCAGGTTTTGTGTTATGTTATTAATACCATACACAATTGGCAAATATTTATGTTTGCTATATTTTCTTTTGATAATAATAATAATAAAATCTACTTGATAGTTATGATAACATGAGCATTATACCATACAAAGATTATACAAAATAATCATATATATTTCAAAATTATAACCAACGTTTTTTAAACACTATGAGTGATTATATACGAAGCAAATATATGAAATGTTGTTAAAGCGAAATAAATTATATTATTATTTTTATACCCATCATTACACCCGCGTGTAGCACTATCGCCCACATAAAATATTTGGGCATTCGTTATCGCATTTACATATAAAGAATATTTATAAAAAAGTCATTACACCCCCGTGTGGTGTCTGGTTGGAATATCACCACCCCCTTTTCTTCCCTCGAGTGTCGTAAGAGTCGTACTAAGGGAACAGGATTTAAGTGTGTTGTTGGCGATGGGCTAGCAACCTCACCCCTTTTAGTAATGTGTACATATGTATGATAAATTATAAAATTTTAATAGAAAGCATGGCTAAGGATTCAAATATAAATAAAACATCGTACAAACTTTAACTAGAACTTATCATTGGCAATACTTACAATCACAGGTTGTCTGAAATTTTATTAATGATTGTAGTATTAAATTATGGCAACTCCACAGATTTGTGATTTTCATAAGCAATTCAAAATATTATTACTAGGATATTAGATATTTCCAAAATACTTTTCATATAATTCATTCATGCACAAAACCAAAAAGTTGTAAAAAAATAACACAACCTATCAAAATTAAAGAGATCATTGTTTGTAATAAGTATAATAATTACCTTGTTACAACTTTTTACTTTTGCTAGATAATATTAAAGCCAAAGTTATTTATTTGTAGAAAATAGTGTGGGTACAAACAATCATTAATTAAGTCACCAATTTATTTTTAGAAGGGTGTTTTTGGTTCTGATTTGTTATATACGACTTTTAGATAAGTAAGTAGCATCTTTTTTGCACCTAGTTAAAGTACATATGGATAAAGGATGACGATCTCATCATTCAATTTTAGAAGGTTTTTAGTTATTTCGTATTATGTGCCTAGCTTTGTATTTTTGATCACAGCCTATTTTTTTATAGTATTTTTAAAACAATGAATAAGTAAGTAATTACAATATCCCAACCAATTTAATAAATAACTGGCGGAAATTCTGCAGATTTATTTATTGAACTTCTTCTACTTACCTCATTTTTAATCTCGTAATTTTGTATAACATGATAAATATTAGGTCAAACATTTTAGTTAATTAGATACTATAAAATAGACCTACTTCATAGTAAGTCCAAAACTCATTTACATCTAAATATTTTTTTTTATCGTACTTGAACTAATAAGCCATCAAACTAAGCACCCGTTTAGAAGTCTAATCTGCTGATTATCGTATTAAGTTCGGTATCACCATTTAAATATGGTAATAACATTACTCCGAAATCTTTATTTGCGTTTCCCAAAAAGTTGTGTTTTTGAGTTATGTCGGTTCCATTCTAAAGTTGTTATAAATGGTTTAGTAGTTAAATGCTATTTCTACTCCTCTTCTTACGTTTTGCTTTAATTCGGTTTTTACGAAATATAATTTTAGTTAAAAAAATAAGTTTTGGTACAAGCCAACTTTGCCGACTGCACTTTTCTGTATATCAACAGTAGTTTTTTTATTGAGACGATTCTAACAAGCCCAAACTCAATGGGGTTACGTCGGGTAAGTACCTACTCAATTCCGATGGCCATCTTCTGTCTCCATCATCAGATCAGCTCGATGGTACCATAAAATTGAATTGTCATCCAAACTAACCTTATACAAAAAAAAACACGGGAAGTGGATCAAATTTAAGTTGCAAGATTTGATGACATACATCAGGATTGGAGAAACTAAATAAACGCTTGTTAAACAATATAACTAAAAACAACGGCAATTTGTAGTCTGATTTTCTGATATCAGTCCACGTTAAATATATTTACAACAAAAAGCGGCCAAGTACGTGTCGGGCCACGCGCAGTGTAGGGTTTCGTAGTTGCCTGTCTGTCTTAGTTACATCGACGTACGGTGCGGTTGCGTCGGCCGAATTTGTACGAAAATTGACCTTTCCAAGTACACTTTAAGTTGGTCGACTATTACTTGGGAAGTAATTATGCCTTCTTGTTCGTGATAGTTTCCTTTTAAATTCATTATATGTACTATTGCCCCGAAATTTTTTCACGTCCCAGTAGCAGCCATTTAGCCGAGGGGAGGGGGGGGGGGACACACATGACTTGAACAAAAATTAGGGCTTTAAATCCCATTATCTCGCAAACACATAATTGAGTTGAAAAATAGTTTTAGAAAACCCGTCATGATATTTTTGAACAAGCTATCCAACGATACCCCACATTATAGGTTTAACGAGAAAAAAATACATCACCAATTTACATGTAAGGGAGGTACCCTACAAAAAAACATTTTCAGGATTTTATTCTACTATTTTGTCGGCGTGATTGGTTTATATACCCACGCCGAATTGCAGTTTTCTAGTTGTAAGGGTTACTGAGCTAAGCCGAAGACGGTCAGACAGACAGACATGGCGAAACTATAAGGGTTCCTTGTTGACTACGGAACCCTAAAAATTAAACTTAGAAAAAGAGCTCAAATTAAAACGCAGATTATTGACATACTTATTTGACGCTAGTCTGTTTATGGCACCCATTAGGTACCTGTTTTACACCATGTATTTGCCGAGCAGTCCTTAAATACTATTAAGGTACATCATTGAAAATTTAACTGAAATAGAAGCTCAGTAATGCCGTGTCAATTGAAATAATCTTAATGTTAAACGTGTCACGTGGTAGATATACCTACTGTTATTCTACATGAAACGGATTTCATATTCGGACTTTGAAAAGTCAACATATCATGATTGATGGTTATGCTTCGCTTATAATAGAAAGATAGTTGACAAAATTAAATGATCAACGACATTAAACGTCGTCCCACCACACTAACCAAAATCGTGCAATATTCCCAAACGGGGTCCCAAAGAGTGCCAAAGTGACCCCTAAAGTAGACTTAATTTGCATCATTATTATGTTAAATGAACGTCCTGACCAACAGTCCACGATTACCAAATATGGCGCAAAAGAATATGTTATTGACTATGTAAATACGGCTGTATTCATAAACGTTCTACAAGCCTATTCTTAAATGGCGTTAAAATTCGTTTGTCTATCTATCTGTCACTTTGACATTTGTGTTCGTCAGAAAGGGGCAAAGTACATTTTATTTAGAAATAAGGGGGTGAGAGTACACAAATGTTTTTACACTTACTTCTGTCGCCGTTTTTGAGAGTATACTGACGCTTGGGTTAATAGCCGCAAAAGATTTTCCTGAAGACAGTAATGACAGTTAGATAATGTACAAACGACAACACTGTTAACCGACCATCCTGTGTTTATATAGAACCTTATTACAATGCACTTAAGGTGCACCGATGGTCAGTTAGCTGTGTTGTCGATAGTAAGTTTATTATTAATTTATATAAACACTAGCTGTACCTGCGACTTCGTTTGCATGGTAATGTGGTGGGAGTTAACGAATTTCTTATTTTGGACTAAGGACACATGCAGTTCTAATTTAACCTTTCAAGTAAAACGTTGAATAAACCTATTTTAGCTAAAATGCCGTTAAACATCTTTTCTTTGATGTTTAAATTAGTAAGAAAGGGACAAAACTCGTTTGATGGGGTAATAGTTTAGTAGATGTTTGTGGCTATAGATCCAACAGGTAGGACACAGGCTGCAGCATGAAATGTTTATATATCTTCTTCTCTATCTCATCTTTCAAGTCATCATCAAGTCATCTGTCAAGATCAAGTCTTTTCCTTACGATGCATAGCCGAGAAGTATTTGGCCAAATGTCAAAAGGTCTATTGCGCTTTCGTGGATTTGGAAAAGGCTTATGATCGAGTGGTGAGGAAAGAACTATGGTCGGTGTTGTAGTATCTATGGAGTAGACAGCCGCCTCGTTCAAGCACTGAAATCTTTATATAAGGATTCCAGTGCTTGTGTGAGAATAAACGGGTCATATACTGACTGGTTTAACATCGAAAAGGGTATTAGACAAGGATGTGTAGCGTCTCCGTGGCTGTTTAATCTATTCATGGACAGCTGTCTGCAGGATCTAAAAGGTGATGAATGTGGTTTGAGAATGGAAGGGTTACGCGTCAAATGTCTCCTATATGCTGACGACCTTGTACTACTTGCGTCGTCCGCTGAGGAGTTACAAATGATGGTAACGAAGATGAATGAATCTTTTGAATGGAAAGGGATGAAGATGAATGTAAGTAAGACGAAAGTGATGGTATTTGAAAAACAAGTAAAAGAGTTTGTGTATTTGGGGACGTTATTTACTGGAGACGGAAAGCATGAGAAAGATATTGAAAGGAGAGTGAATGCAGGGAACCGAGTGAATGGGGCACTGAATGCCTTTATGGGCAGCCAGAAAATATCACAAAAAGCACGGATGGCTGGGCATAGGGGAGTTTTGGTGCCCACACTTATGTATGGTAGTGAAAGTTGGGTGTGGCAGAAAAGACATCAAAGTCAGACATCAAAGTCAGAGTGAATGCAGTAGAAATGAGAGCGTTGAGAAGTATGTGTGAAGTGAAATTGAGTGATAGAGTCAGAAACAGTGTTATAAGAGATAAGTGTGGAATGGATGGAGATATAGTCACAAAAATTGAGAAGAGTATGTTAAGGTGGTTTGGGCATGTAGAGAGGATGGATGAAAGAAGATTAACGAAGAAAGTGTATATAAAAAGAGTGGAAGGGCAAGTTGGAAGGGGAAGACCTAGGCGAACTTTCTCCGATCAAATCGGAGAAATTTTAACAAAAGGCCAGGTCAAAAGTACCCTAAACCGACGAGCATGTATGAGAAATATTATGAAAGTGAGTGAAGTGAAAGTGGTTTGCCAGGATCGTAGCAAATGGAGATCCGTGATCTCTGCCTACCCCTCTGGGAAAGAGGCGTGATTATATGTATGTATGTATGTATGTATTTAATAATCCTTTCGAGTACCCGGAGTAGGTACCCATTGACCGGTAAGTGTTTACGCGGAACAAAAGATCTCTTTTTTAACGGCTGAATTTATATTTTCCAAGCTATAAAAAACCACTAACTAAGTTCTAGATAACGCGAGTCCGAGTCCCTTTCTATTAAAGGTAATTAATGTAATTATTAAAAATATTAAAGTACTAATATGTTTATTTTTTCATATTGCAATGTTTCATATCGCACTATCACATTCTGCCGATCTTCTGTATGTTCCCGCCATTGTCAACTTAAGGAATGTGTATTGCAGGCTTTATGATAAAAGTTTTATCTGTATGTTGGCCGATTCCTGTGTCTCTATATAGGCTGAATGTCAACTTGAAGGCGCGAAGTACGAAGTAAAATACGTCCTTAATACCTACTGAACTGACGCGCTTGATAATTAATGTTTTTAAAAAAAGTGGCCCGTTCTATACTGATTTAATATAGTTTTACTGTTTATTGCTGATAAATATAAATACTGACAAACCAGCACGGCTATCACAAGACGGCGCGCGAGCTCACTCTATTTTTCTCGAACTATCCGTCTCTCTCGTAATAGACAACTTAGAAAGAGACGCATAGTGCGAGAAAAATCGAGAGAGCTCCCGCGCCATCTTGTGATAGCCGTCAAGTATCGTGACAAATACTCAGCGTGTAATCTTGCAGAAACTCATAAACCTAGACGTTTTGGCTGAACGCGAGACAACGCTAGGCCATGCCATTAAAAAAAGGAAGAGTCAGACTTTTGACATTATTTTGTTAAAATTTGTTGATACATTTATTGAAATTACGCCTCAATACGAATTTAGCGCGTATAAGTTTCCATATCAGAATCGATTATATTTTTAAGCTTTAGAATTTAATATGCGTTTTGTGAAGGTCTATCCCAACACCGGATCGAAATTATTACTGTTAGTTAGATATGGCAAGTCCGCCATTTTGACATCACTGACAGTTGACGGATATGGCGGCTATGATTTCAAGCAGAAGAACTGAATAATTTAATGAGGTTAAATGTTTCCGAAAATTAATTAACTGCCGCAGTTGGATAAAAACTATCCTAAACGGAAGCTAGAGTAATAATGTACTTATGAATAAATCTACATGTTTTTCCGTTCATGGGAAGCCGAGATCATTCGGGACACGTAAATGCTTAGTTTGATACTGGCTCATTCCATTTTCAAATTAGAGATTTATTATAAGTGAGAGATTATTGCACAGTAAAAAGTTACAACTACAAAAGTCGATAATTTTTACGTAAAGTCCACAATCACGAATTTTAAGCCGACGAGTGCATTCGTGTGTGTAGTCAACAAAAGGCGCTGTCACCAGTACGCCCCAGGGCTTGCTAGGTAATGATAGCGTAGCGAGTCTGTTAACACAAATATCGAATACATAAATGTAAGGTTTGGCCAACAAACATATACGACATACCAGTACAGTGTTTCTTCTACTCCCACTGTACAGGACTCGTTGATCGGTTTTTCCGTAACTGAAAACACATTATTTTGTTAAATATTTGTTAGAAAATAAATAAATATATAAGCTAGTACCTATATATATATATATACTAGCTTCTCCCCGCGACTCTGTCCGCGTGGAACTCGTTTATATCGCAGCTCCATACAAACTTTTACCCCCCATTTAACCCATTATCCTATGTCACTCTCCATCCCTTCAACTATCTCCACTAAAAATCACGTCAATTCGTCGTTCCGTTTTGCCGTGAAGAACGGACAAACAAACAAACAAACACACAGACACACACATACACTTTCCCATTTATAATATTAGTATGGATATACATAGGTACTCGTACATATAAAATGATACAAACAACCTCGACTAAAAGTTACAGAATCTACTACTACTAGAACTTCGAGGTATAATTTTTTACGTCGCTTCCGACGCCAACCCCATTTCAATCAGTTTCGCGCGCTAGCTTCGACAGGCAGTGACCCCTCTGGAATGTGTTTAAAGAGCTCGCGAAACAGGAAGAGATGAAGCGAAATGAGACCCTGGTGTTTTACTAATCATTTTACAATCCTGAATTTTGTCACAATATACATATTTAACTATTTATATTATGAAAAATCTTACGTAATCCCAAGGTTATCTAAATTTCCATAAACAAGCGGATCGTTGGTGTGCGGGTACACATTAGCGGATTCGGGCGTGTCTTCGGATGGCAGCACGTTGCGACTGAACTCGCTCTCATTAGGAGAAGGTTCCCCTGAACCATTGTCACTGTCAGGTTGTGGCAACTCATGTGCAGGAGACAAATCGTCTTGTTGTGATTCTTGTACCTATCATATTTCATAAATGTTAATACTGATACTGTGGGTTCTCTTCTATATTGCTTCCACGAATACGAGTAAATAAAAAGTAGGTTCCTCCAGAGGTTTGGTTAAAGGTGGCGAAATTTAATTCTAACAAAAAAATGGGTTTTAAGGCCTAATAGGGTAAAAAACCAGTAGGGCCAGTTACTGAGGATTTACCCTATTAGGCATTAAAACCCAATTTTTTGTTAGAATTAAATTTCGCCCCCTTTAACCAAACCCTAACCTAACCTAATACTAAAAATGAACTCTGTTTCCCTACAAACAGAATTCCATTTAGTAAAACGTGGCCAGTTAAATATTGAAGGGTGGCAGTTAATTAACACCTTATACAAAAAAAACTATTATGTAGTTAGTTATTGGCGATTTACCCTATTGCGCAAACAGATCCCTGAATCGAAGAATAATTTTGAGAAAGTCACAATATTATGAAACCAGCCACCCAACGACACAAAGTACCATGGGCTTAGCAAGAAAAAAATGAAATATTTCCAATTAACGTGTAGGGCTATATTTTTAGGGTTCCGTACCAAAAAGGTAAAATGGAACCCTTATGGTGCGACTCCGTCCGTCTGTCTGTCTGTCACAAAGTGAAATATCTCACGAACTACTTAAGCTATCAATTTGAAATTTGGAATAGTTCTAAATGAGAGTTATCCACGTGCATGGAAAATGACAAATTTAAATATACATTTTAATTTTCTATAAAAAAATACAAATATGAGGAGGGGGCAAAAAAAAAATCAACTTTTAGGTCATTTGGGGGTATCATTTGAAAAATCTTAGGAGTTGCACTTTTCAAAACAGTTTTTCTTTTTTTTACATTGGTAAAATTTCGATCTATGAAGGAAAATGTAAAAAATACCATCCCCCCACCCTTATCTCCGAAGTTATCCAAGCGAAAAATTTGAAATTATTACTTGTGATTAAGATAAACGTAAATATTACTGGAAAAGACTTATTTTTTCTGTATCTAGCGTATTTTTTGTTTTATTTTCAAAAACCATTTCCTAGTTAAGTTTGCAATTTAATCAAGTTTATAGGTATTTTTTTGTTTTGAAATTCCTATAAGACTATAATAGTACATACTCTAAACTCGTAATAGTAGCAAGTACTCTCTTTCAAATAAAAAAAAAACATGGAGACGGTTCACGTGATAAACAATAATCGCTAAAACACCAACATACATATTAAGCTGATGGCCCTCGCACGTTAGTACCAAAAGGGGCCGATAGATGGCCCTGACCCCATTCTTACTTCGCGATGTTAAGATTTTTCTAGAATTAATGGGGTTGGGTATATTTCAATAGCAGGTCAAAAATAAATTGCGATTCAATTGTCTTGGTAGTTCGATTTCGATGGTCTTGGTGTAAAAGTTATTCTTTGTTTGGAATTGAATTCTGTTGTGTTGGGTTAAAATAAGTAATTTAACAAATATTTGGGACATATCGTCTTTACCTTGAGTTAATTGTTAGTTTGTTCGGAACCCTCGATGCGCGAGTCAGACTCGCACTTGACCGGTTTTTTTGTAAAGATATTGTTGCTCTATGTTGGCGTCATTGACACAAACACATTTGATTTATATGCCCTTGTCAAACTGAGCTAAGCCGCGGGCGGCCAGACGGACGTAGCGAAACAAAAGGACCTAACACTTAAAAAAAGCGTACCTCTGGATTGTTTTTTCTACCACCTGAAGATGCTCTTTGTTTTGTTTTCCTCATTCTGAAATCAATGTAATAAATAAATAAGTAAGACCAAAACATGGCATCTGTTGAGTTAACTATACGTAGGTATGTACTCATAGCTTTACTAGTAATACTCATTTATAGCTGAAATATAAAATATTACATGTCATTTTTTTACATTTCATGTCAAATAGGACATACAGATAATACAACTTACAGATAAAATTTCATTTATTTTCTAAAGTAGGTATATACAAGATGATAACTATAACATTAACAGAGTTATACTAAAAAATACCAAAATTACTACATGCGTCCCTAATATATTTGAGGAGTTCCCGCAATTCCAGTTAAAAGATTTAGAGATCCCAGTTAGATACCTACCATGAGCATCCGAAGATATAAGTATTTACCTGAGTTTTGGATATTTTTTTCTGTTCCAACTGTACAATATTCTTTCATTTGTTTTACCATATCTGAAACATACAATATGTTATCGTGTCATTCGTTTTAAGTCCCTGGGCGGTACAGCGGTACAAAAAGAACAGAGAAAACGAATATTCCCAACATCCATCTAGACATGAGACCTGGCTAGATGGATGTTTGCCTCCATAAACCTCTATATTCCAATAATCATCGAAATCTTTAGACCCGTTTTCGAGAACGAGAATGCAACTACGTATATATTATATACATATACACGGTGATTTTTAATTCGTGATCAGCAGGTCGATCACGCAACGCATTGTACATACGTTAGGTAGATCTAAATGTCCATTTTTATATGAAAAAATGTCATTTTTATCTACCTAAAGCGCGTTCAAAACGTTACCTGATAACCCCCCTGGAGAAAATTTTACTAATTCTGTAATTGATGCCGAACACGTTTAACTCGAAGTTAGCCAAAACAAAATTTCATTTTTTTCTCAATAAAACTACATAAGCAATTACTTCATAATTCAAAGCCATTGTCACCTTACCGGTAGTTTAAATCTATGAAACTATCCTTTAAAATATTTTAATTTAAACCATCCTAAAAACTTTGGTGTCCAATAATTAATATAAGGGTGATAAATTGTCAATTTTCACAAGTCGATGTTAGAGTTTACTGACGCATGGCCTATCAAACTTCTCATCGAAGCGAAAATTTGCTGTTTATCCATATTTTTCGACTCCTATATATATTGGTACCACCGAATATATATAGGTATGATACAAATATAATTTGTTTAATCAGCAAAAGTTCTTTGAAGTAATTACTAATTACTCATACTTATAAACTAATCCATTTGTATATATACCTGCATAATATAATATAATCTTTATCTATACTAGTCTATGCCAATACATATTATAAAAAAGAAAAGTCTCTAAGATAAATTATTTTATAATATACATTGACATCGCCCATTGGGGTGGCCTAGCTAGTCACTGTGTGACCAAACCCCTTTTCTTAATAAGAAAGATTTCAAAAAAGTAAAAAATGTAAGATTGTATTGTTTTTAATTGGTAACCCTTGGAACCGCTTGGGAAAATTGCGTTTATATTAGATTTTCTGGATAGTTACAGTTTATATTTTATACCGCGGGTTTGGCTGCGTTATCTGCTATACGAGGGCGAAGCCGTGCGGGCAGCTAGTAATATTATAAATGCGAAAGCAACTGTCTGTAAAATAAGTTAGCGAGAGAATAGTTTTTATGCCGGAAAACATCCCTCAAAGAGTTAAAATGGGAGTGGAAAATAGTATGGTAGTGTGGTAATTGACGCTTCTCTTTTGGAAAGTGTAATACCATATTTTCTGTTAGATCTTCTACAGGCGGAGTTTTAATCCCTTAAGCTAGCTTTGTAAGTTTGTATATTTTGATTAATTTCCGGAACTACTTATCCGACTACCATTTTTTTTTTCACCTGCGTGTAGGTAGGTTAGGTAGGAGGTTATAGCTTTATTTAATCCCGCGGGTTGGCCTGCGTTCTTTGCAATACGCGGGCAGCTAGTAATTACATTACGACGGTCCCAATTAAAAGAGTCGGATCTGAAAAATTCAGTTTTTTGCTTTTCAACGGCTTAGGTCCTTTAAAACTCAAAAGTTTAAACCCACATTCACAGATTTTCTTTTTTCTCAATATTTTTCGTGAAAACCACGATAAAAATGTTGGATCTAAGAACAGATGACATTTAAAAACATCGGTTGTGACAGTTACGAGATTTTTCCGGGACACAGTGAGTACAAAGTCATATCCATGACTCATTCTACTATTTTACACGAAAAGTATAGCGTGTTTGTTATTATGTATCTTATGTAATTTACAGCCTGTTAAGTTATCAAGTAAATTTTCTCTTTATTAAATTGTTACATAAGAGTTTCCGTGCAACAATGTCAGGACTGTTACGACATTTTTGGAGTACATTTTTTGTCGGATGTGGTACACAATTACCGGACAAAAATGTCGTGTGTGGCACTTCTATAACGACCACGACGGCAAACGGGCACGACTGGTTAGCCTAGTGGGTAGTGACGCTGCCTACGAAGCTGAAGGTCCTGGGTTCGAATCCCGGTAAGGGCAAATGTTTGTGTGATGAGTCGATATATCGTCGTCTAGTACCCATAACACAAGCCTTATTGAGCTTACTATGGGACTAGCTCGATTTGTGTAAGATTGTCATCTTATATTTATTTATATTTATATTTATTTATTTACTTCTGACAAAAGATGCTTAAGTTATTCCGGTTGAAATAGTAATATAGAAGGTTTTTGTATTTTTTTGGAAAAATGGCTGAAAAAGTACATGTATGCTCAACGGCTAGTTATAAACAACCTACTAATAAGCAAACATTCGAAGTTTGATAACGATATTCCATTAATAAACAATTCCTACCACACACTTTTTTTTTTAAAAACTTTTACGGCTTCTCCTGAAAAGTAGCTGTTTTGCAGATCCGACTCTTTTAATTGGGACAGTCGATTATACAAATAATATGATTATAAAAATAAAAATAAAATAACTGCTCAATTTAATATAGGAGGGAAAGCAGTTCAAAGGGTTACATCTGTGAAAGATCTGGGAGTAACACTAGATGAGAAATAAACCCTAGACCAACACGTTAGTAAAGTTACTACAAAGGCATATCAAATGCTGGGTTTCGTCATATATCTACTCGTATTTGACGAGCTGCAATGAACAGCAACACGTCAGTATGATAATCTGTTGTTACGTAATTATCAGTTTTTAACAAATGAAAATAGTATACGTTATGCCGAGGTTATCCAGGTTTCCGTATATCTCCCCGCCCGGTTGCAAAGAGTTCGGATCCGTGGTTGTTTTCGACGAATCGGAGCTGTCCAATGGTCCATTTCGTGAAACATACTTGATGTGTGGCGTGTTATGAACTTCGTCAGGCCCCGTGTGTCCATTACGCACTTTTCTCTGAGAAAAACATAAGAATACACTAGAAATTTGCGGAAAGTACTTACGTCTTTTTTCAAATCTTACACTTAAATTTGATTATTTACTGTGTGTTTTTTTTATTCAAAGGTATACAGTTACCTTTATCCTAAAGCTGGGAAATGAGGAATGACTGCTGAGTGTGTTGTAGATGGCCGAGAGAGTACCGAGCATTTCTGAAAGTCACGGGAGTTTTCACACACATCCCATCCCTTAACGTTGGTTTATCTACGCACATATCATTAGTGCTCTAAAATGCGTTCAGAAACCGTAGGAAATGGCAGCATTATGACAACCAATTTTACTATGAGAATTTTCTTGTGTGTGGTAGTAGGTAAAATTACAGATTTTTGATAAAGGGTCTAGCAGGCTAAGCTAACGAGAGTGGCCCCCGACGAGGGATTTGGTGATTCTTTCTGGTGGTGTACTGGCAGGTCCTAAGAACACTCCATGCTTAATATCAGTCCTCGATCTTCTTTTGTTTTCGAGTAATTTAGGATAATATAAAAAATACAGGGTGCCATTTAAAGTGTCATATTAGGTAAACTGTTCAAGATAGAGTAACCAAACAAAATCATCATGAATAACAATAGAATTGGCTACCAAATGCATTTATTCAACCAACATCATGTCCTTAAACTTCCTTAAAAAAAACTACTTTTATTTTTGTTTTAATTTTTTATGGCACTTTTCGAGGAGGTACACCTACAAAAAAAATATCGTAACAAGCCACCCAATGCCTACTACATACACATATAAAAATATCTTCAAAAATCTTCGTGCGTCATGTCAAAAAAAAACAATCGGCGAACAAGTAGATACTACCATATAATTAAAGTACCAGTGCAGTGTGTAGATAAGTCAGTATGTAGGTATACTGGTATACGGTGTCTTTTAATGAACCTTTTTTCCTAAAAAATATTTATGAAAATAAAAGAATTTAATACTCTTTTCTAATCTTTTACTATTTCAAACAGTGGAACTGTGCACATGCGGCAGTATAAGTCGGCTAAATCAGTTTCAGTTGAATTGCATATGAAGCTGTATTTATGCGTAGAAATAACTCGAGGCATTCTAACATCAAATCGGTCCACTGAATTACCCACAAAAACATCATCATCGGATACATTATCATCGGAAGCATCAGAGCTTGCAGACCAAAACTCAGCTTCGCCATGTGCTGAGCTGCTAGAAGTAGTTGGTACTACTTTATGTTTATACACCAAAAGTCGACACTTACCACACAAGACATCATTGATGTTAATTAATTAATTAGTGCATTTGCTATATAACTCAGCTTCATGCCCAGTTTTTATGTGTTTTATCTTCCCACAGATATTTTTTAATGCTTTTTCACAGGACTTACACTTCATGACTTCCATTTTCCTGTTTTTCCAATCATCACCACAAAATGCAATAAACAAATGCAGAACACGTGTCATATGTTATCAAGATTGACATGTCATCGTAGATGCATTCTAAATAGGTTCATTAAAAGAGATTGTATACCTACATACTGACTTATCTACACACTGCACTGGTACTTTAATTATATGGTAGTATCTACTTGGTCGACGATTGTTTTTTTTTTGACATGACGCACGAAGATTTTTGAAGATATTTTTAAATGTGTATGTAGTAGGCATTGGGTGGCTTGTTACGATATTTTTTTTGTAGGTGTACCTCCGCGAAAAGTGCCATAAAAAATTAAAACAAAAATAAAAGTAGTTTTTTTTAAGGAAGTTTAAGGACATGATGTTGGTTGAATAAATGCATTTGGTAGCCAATTCTATTGTTATTCATGATGATTTTGTTTGGTTACTCTATCTTGAACAGTTTACCTAATATGACACTTTAAATGGCACCCTGTATTTTTTATATTATCCTAAATTACTCGAAAACAAAAGAAGATCGAGGACTGATATTAAGCATGGAGTGTTCTTAGGACCTGCCAGTACACCACCAGAAAGAATCACCAAATCCCTCGTCGGGGCCACTCTCGTTAGCTTAGCCTGCTAGACCCTTTGTATCGTTATGAGTTTTACATTTGGAACAGCTGTCAAAACTCAAGTGGGTCTCTATTCTAGTATCCATAGATATTAAAACAGTTATCGATACAAAACGTCAATTCAGTATGTTTTTAATATAAACCACACGAAATTTGATCTCGAGTGACATGAAAATAGGGACTTTATTCGTTTGTCAATGATTTAAAAAAAAAAACTTTCGTTGACGGAGATTTGAATTTCCGCCATTACTGTTGTCAATTGCTTGTAGTTTTTGCTGTTAAGAAAACTAGTAGAATTGACAAAAGTTGTTTGATATATTAACATTTTAGTTGAAAATATGAGTAGTAGTGACTCCGAGAACGATATGAACACTCCGCCGGATATTGTAAATGCAGCCACGATTGCAACAAATAACTTGTCCAGAAATCCAGAGCCAAATACGAGAAGGCGTACAACGATTTTTTAGATTGGAGAATGAACAAACGCACGACTTCGATGTCCGAGAAAGTATTATTAGCCTACTTTGAAGATTTAACAAAGAAATTCAGTTCTGCCTGCCTCTGGACCATTTATTCAATGGCCAAAAGCACGCTAAACATCAAGCACCAAGTGGATATATTTCCAAATATTTTAAATTGACTACTTTTCTTAAGCGGATATCGCAGGGTTATAAAGCGAAAAAAGCTAAAACATTTTCACCCGAAGAAATAAATAAGTTTTAAATGAGGCACCAGATCAATTATATCTGCAGTCAAAGGTAACTTACTAAAACTATTTAAAGTGTTGAATAGAATTTAATGGAATTTGATTCTACGTATGCACGAAGTTTCCTATTAGCACTTTGAGATTTAATGTTACTTTGATATTGTTTCAGGTGGCACTAGTATTTGGAGTTATGGGTGCTTGCCGCCGACAAGAACTTTACAATTTACAGTTTAGTGATGTACAAATTTCTGATAAAACCATTTTAGTAACTGTCCGCAATACAAAAACAAAAATGGACCGTACTTTCACAGTTACTGGAAGTTACTGTGACTCGTGTAAAAAATACATGGAATTGCGTCCGAAAGCTTGCTCAGCATCCTATTTTTTTGTAAACTACTCGGCTGGGAAATGCACTAGGTAACCAAAAGATTGGCATTAATAAGTTTGGATCATTATGCAAAACCATAGCAAATTATTTGCATATTCCGAATCCTGAGATGCACACAGGGCACTGCTTCCGCAGGACATCGGCCACTTTGCTGGTAGATGCAGGCGGTGACATAACAAGTTTAAAACGCCACGGGGGCTGGAGGTCCACAGCAGTTGCCGAAGGGTATATTGACGACTCAATTAAAAACAAGGTTAATGTGTCAAACCAAATACTTAATTCTATTCAAAATAAAGAAATACTAAATACAAACATGCCATCAAACTCTTCGTCTACAAACCAGGACCCTCCCACTACTATACAACCAGGACCATTGAATATTACCCATTGTACCAATGTAAATGTCAATTACAACTATTACAATAAATAGTTTGTTTCTGTATGTGTTCAAATTTATTATTTATTCCATTATTTTAATATCTAAAGTCTATAGATAATTTACAGGTATATAGCACTCACTAGTAGCAATGCAAGTCATTTCCCTACGGCTTCTGAACCCATCTTAGAGTACCTACTTATGATATGTGTGTAGATAAAGTAGTGTATGCAACTGCACATAATTACGCCTTAATACACTCGTGTGATATGAAAATAATAATTATTAGCATTAAGGGCTTTTCTTACACATATTTGGATATAGCGATGTATTCGGTACGCAACCTCGTGGTGTCAAGTTGTCGACCGCGACAACGCCGAACTTGACTCCCATCGGCGAAGACTCTTCATTAGTCAAGGTTGCTATATTTTGATTTGGTAAAAATGTAAAGCTCTAACTAAGCGAATTGTAAATAAAAGATTTAAAAGCAGAAGTTAACAATAGGTATGTTTATGTTTCGACCTGTTTTGTTACTTTTTTCTTATGGTTTACTAGTTACTAGTTAGTTTAGGGTTTTCGACACGTGTATTATACCGGTGATAACTTATGGATGCCCAACTTGGGCACTTACAAAAAAACACTATCAGAAACTTGCTACATGTCAAAACCACATGGAAAGGAGTGTGCTAAATATAAAGCTTAAAGACCGAGTTAAATTATCCGTAATAAAAACCAAATCAAAGAGCAAAAAAATTGGGGAGATCGTGAAACAACAAAAGTGGCGCTGGACAGGCCACATGATCAGACAAAACCTAGATAAATGGACAAAAGAAGTAGTTGAGTGGTATCCAAGAGGAACTAAGAGGAAAAGAGGAAGACCAATTTTAAGATGGTCAGATGACCTTAAAAAGACTGGTGGAGGAGTGTGGCTGCGGGACGCGAGGGATCGCAAGGTGTGGAAAGCTTTGGAAGAGGCCTTTGTCGGAGGACAAGTTGAGGTTGTCGATGGGAAGCAAATAAAAAAGCAGTAAATAATAAGTTTTAATTTTTTAAGTTGTATAAGTTTTTGAAAATTGTAAACCTCAGCAATAAAGGCTATTTTTATTTTATTTTATTATGTTTCGACCTGTGGTCATTATCATAAAAGAGTAAGTAAACATAGAGCCTGCACACTTAAAGAACTGTTTAAGTATCTCTTACCAGTATATTTTTCAAATTATTCAAAGCTCTGTATTTTGTCCCGTATCTGAAACAGACCAAGCAGTGTTTTTTACTTATCATACAGGCTAACGCTGCCTTATATCAACTTTCCTCCTCGCAACTTCGAAAAGGCGATCGAGTACCTCGTGAGGTTTTGTGGGATGCTTGGGAAGTATGTGGAGCTAATTCGGTTCATGTATGCCAGATGTTGTACACGCACACCACCAACAGGCTCCGTGTTAACAGCTGACCAGAGATCAGCTTTAAGACCATACCTCTTTTTGTCGATTATGAACGCCCTGTCGTCGGACCCTGGTGAATGCTCTTTTCCGATGATTTTGTTCTTGTCGGTGAAGACGCATAAATACGAGGTACAGAGCTGGGGAAGTGGTGAAATAAACTGGAGAATGTTGATCAGTCGATCTAAAAGTGAGCACAAGTTTTGCGATTTTGGCGATCTCTCCGGTTTGAAGCGCATACAGTTAGGGCATTACGCTCCCAGTCTGCTCCGACTTAATTTAAGTACCTTCGTTTAGCGCAGCGTAGGTACAGTGTAATAGTGATATTGACCGTGATGTAAAAAACCGAATGAGCGCTGGGTGGATGATTTGGCGAAAGGTCTGCGGATCAATGGTGAGACAAAATCTATAAGACTATTATGGGACCGGACGTCGTGTATGGATCTGATTTTTTTTTTTATTATTATTATTTATTGTTCAGAACACATACAGTCATACATAAAAAGAAAGAGGTTTGATACAAATATGTATAAAAACAGACCTGGAAGTTCATAAATACAAACAATTAAGTAGAAAATACAGAAGCGTCTTAGCGAGTAGGAAAATAAGCAAGTAGGTAGAACACTAAGTAAATTTAATCGATAACAGCTTGGATCTCGTACGTTCTTTTAAAACATCAAGAGAGTGCTTAAATGGATTAATGTCACAGAAATACTCATTGTAGTTTTTTAAAACTCGTTTGGAAAAGGTATGTCTTGAATAATTAGTACGTGCGGAACTCACATAGAACAAATTACGTGGACGTAAGGAGCGATGCGGTACATGAAACATTATATTTTGCAGCAAATTTGGGCAATTAATTAAATTTTTTAGAATCTTGAAGAAGAAAATTGTGTACAAGAAAAGTCTTCTATTACAGAGGGAAACCATGCTAAAATGTTTGGCTCACTTAGCCGACGATTCCAGAGGTGTACCGGTCCTGTAACATAGTGACCTCAAGAAAATATTTTGTATTCCTTCAAGGCGGTTAATATGGGCATGGTATTGAGGAGACCAGATCACAGACCCGAACTCAAGAATACTCCTACGTAAGAATAGTATAATATTTTAAGGGTTCAGGGGCGCCTAAAGGGTTTGCCCATCCTTAGTATCATGCCTAGATTTTTATAGGCACTTTTACAAATTTTGTCGATATGATTATTGAAATTAAGCTGCGAGTCCATAGTAATACCTAGGTTTCTAATAGAACTAACGCGAGTTATCTGCTTCCCAGCAATAAGATAGGTAAATTTGGTTATATTTTGTTTACGAGAAAAACTTATCACAAAACATTTGTCTAGATTTAGTTACAGATAATTATTAGTACAATATTCGTAAAAACTATCAAGGTCTAGTTGTAGACTATGACAATCAGCTTCAGAAGATATAGCTTTGTCAATTTTTGTGTCATCTGCATAAACAAGATGTTCTGAGTTTCTGAAGCAGGTTGCCATGTCATTTACATATAAGATGAAGAAGAGAGGACCAAGATGCGAGCCTTGCGGCACCCCTGACGGTACTGGGAGATAACGGGAAGTGTAACCCTTTAGCGCCACAGCCTGGCTTCGATTTTTGAGATATGACTCATTCCACCTCAAGAGATCACCGTGAATACCGAGCTTCTCGAGCTTTGAAATTAACTTAAGATGATTGATTTTGTCGAAACATTTAGAGAAGTCGGTATACACGGCGTTCACCTGCCAGCCGGAGGTGATATTGTTTAATGTAAAGTCAGAAAAGTTGAGGAGATTTCTGTCGATACTGCAACCACGGCAAAAACCATGCTGACGTTCTGATATATGCTGATAAACCGTGGCAGTTATTTCATTAGTGACTATTTTTTCGAAAGCCTTACCAAAGATATTCAATTTGCTAATTGGTCTGTAATTATTGACTAATTGAGAATCACCACCCTTGTGAATCGGGGTTATTAAAGCTTTCTTCCATAATTCGGGAGAAGTTCCGGAAGAAATAGATTATTTGAATATTTTCGTTATGGGGAATTTTGCGCCTTTAATGAGACGGGTGAAAAGAAACTGCATACTCATATTACGGAGATGAGAAAGTTGAGAGTTGAGACGACGAGAAAGAACAGTACACACCTATCATCAATAAAATGAGAGCCAATCTCCTTGCGTGGGAAGGTCATGTAATGCGGAGGGATGAAAGTCAAGTGACCAAAAGAGAAGGTATGAATGTAGAGTGATGTGAGAGATGAGACGAGGTAACCCATAAAAAAGGTAGATGGGCTGTGCGAGAGACGATGTGAAAAAGAAAGAAGTGGGGCGTGTCAAGTGGCCAAACTGTTACTTATACCTATGTACTTACCTGCAGTTATAGGTAATCTAATGTCTGAACTGATTGAAAAACCTTTTGATTGTACTACTTAAAAGATTAAATTTTGCAATATCTGAAGTCATCAAATTGAGTACCTACGAGTCCAATAATAATTTATTTGCTTCGTAATATCTTACCTCCGTACTTAACTTTATTAATACCGAATACGGGTGTTAGCCCAGCCCAAGTAATATCAGTTAAATATGAAAAAAAAGCAACCCAAATATAGACGAATCCATGTAGGTATTCAAAAGTTTACAGGTATTCAAAAATGGACTTCCTGTAATGATGAGTTCTATGCCTACAAATCTTTACTTTTCTTTAATATTGTGTTTGGTCTGAAACCGTGAATAACCCTTTATAAATTAAATACTTGAGTTACAACATTAGTGCCTCCGTTTGAAATATTATAAGGTACCTACACTTTTTTCCGAAACATGTACTGAAGACTGTACTGACAAGAAAATGTAGTACGCTAATTTGGTATGCAGCTTTAAAACATAGCCTTTTTAACACTGGCATAATTATGGAAAAAAGCTTGTGTTTTTATAAGAGTATGATAATATGCATGTTGTTAATTGTGTAATACGCGACGTGCGTATATATTACGTGCGCTCCGTCCCACATGTAGGCAACACGAGCGCAACAGAATGCTGCGGCTAATCAGGCCCAATTACTTAAGCGCCGCAAATACTCTTCTCTAGTTCAAGACTACAGGTCATGGCTCACTAGAGCCACCCGTCACCGCCTCGCCTCATAAATGTACTAACTACGGAGTTGATGTAGTGAGCACAGGCCCGTACAAATCCATATAAAGAATACCTAACCTCTCGAGGCGAGGCGTGGTCAACGGATGGCTCTAGTGAGGTACGACCTTACGAGTTTGCGGCGCTTGCAGTTGAAACGAAGAGGACGCCAAATAGGGTCCATGCCGCAGGCAGAACTTTTGGATGGTCCCATCGTCATCATCATCATATCAGCCGAAAGACGTCCACTGCTGGACAAAGGCCTCACCCAAAGAGTGCCAAAGTGACGGGTCCTGCGCCACCCGCATCCAGCGGACTCCCGCAGCTATTTTTTAGTAATAATTTAGTTTTAATTATTAAATTTGTTTGTATTTAGTATTCCTTGTATTTTAATTTAGTTTATGTAGGGTTTTTTAATATTTTGTACATACGGCATAGTAAGAGAAGGTAAGGAACAATTTTTATTGTATGTCTTGTATTTTCTTTTCTTTTTTTATAACGGTTGTGTAATGCCTTGGGGCTATCACCAGATTACGGCTTGACGTTGACTTTTGTTAAGTTGATGTTAAGGGATATTGGAGTTAAGGGATAGTTGTAGTACTTATGGGATACGGTTTCTCTGTCCTTCACCTAAAATCTAATTCATGTCACCCCTTCCCACTTACAATATGTTTATACCATGAGGTTTTGTGTAGTCTCAAATGAATCTTATGACATAATATTTTATATCATCATCATCATCTTCGTAGCGTTATTCCCGGTTGCGCCCTAAACGAGCCCGAGGTCCGCTTTGACACCTAATCCCAAGATTTGGCATCGGGACTAATTTTACGAAAGCGACTGCCATCTGACGTTCCAACCCAGACGGAAAACTAGACCTTATTGGGATTACACCGGTTTCCTCACGAGACGTTTTCCTTCACCGAAAAACTTACGGTAAATATCCCTTACGAGCCGGGATTCGAACTCACGATCGTCGCTTGACAGCCACATGCCTGAACCACTAGGCTACCGTAATAATATTTTATATATGTGCATACATTTTCATTCCTCGATCCTCCGAGTGCTTGGCCGTGGCACTCAGTCTCGTGGGCTTCTTGGGATGTAGAATGTGTTGAGCAATCATGTTAACATGTAGCCGCTTCGGATTTTCTGGTGTACGCCAATGCTCCCGAGGTTTCCTCTGTTTAATGTTTATTTGTTACATACAATTCATTTAATAAATTTCTAGGTAATAGGTTTTTCTTGAAGATTTAACGGTTTAAAGGAAACTTAAGGAAAAAAAAATATATTTTAGTGTGGCAGTACAGTACAATGTTTACTTAATATTTATTTATTTCGTTTATATATTTAACAAACGTATCCACTGACTTCCAATTCGAACCCCAAACTTCTCATTTTAGTGGTAGCCCTACGCTTAAAAAAACCGCAAATCGATGTACAGTTTAGCCGTTTGGCACACACATACTAGAGGGCAAAACAATTTTTTTGACCCGCAGTTCCTCAAAAAATTTCCCTTAGGGGGGGAGTGCCGAAACATTTTTCTTTTTGTATGGAACTGACGAAAAGGCGCAGTTAAAGGGTTAAAGAGGTATTTCCCGTTGGATATATGGATACTACGTATCATTTTATGATTAATATGTACCGTATCTGCAGTACAGTTCCGTAACAGTTGAAGTAGAACTGTGTCACTTGGTAATATTAAAAAAAAAATACTTAAAACAATTATTTTCAAAATTGCTTTTTTGAGGTTAGATATGAGGATATCACGTATTATTTGTGGTTTATTGAGTTTTTAAAAAATCAGCCATATCGTGTCTGGAGGAGCCCAAACTTGGTATGTTACGAAAATTATTTTTGTTTTAATAAAAAAAATATGGCTAAAATGTAATGATGTGGTATATTTTTAGAATCGCCTCAAAAAGTCATTTCATATGATACTACACACGATAGGTGTCTGAAAAAAATGTTTTTTTCCATACAAAAAGAAAAATGTTTCAGCACTCCCCCCTAAGGGATTTTTTTTTAGGAACTGCGGGTCAAAAAATTGTTTTGACCTCTTGTATGCGTGTGACAGACGGCTAAACTGTACATCGATTTGCGGTTTTCTTATGAAATTGGGCTTGTGGGGCTTCCACTATTTGAATGTGATTTGACATTGACCGAGTCAAGTCGAGGTTTACTTTCTGAGCTTGACCATCTCGAAAATAGATACTTACTACTAGTATTTTTAAAACATTTGCCATAAAAAATAACTTTACTATAATTTTCGAATAAAATTTACTCGTATAAATATTTACTTTCTAAAGTATATTCAAGATGATAACCAACGTTAACTAAATTAAAATAAAACTAAGTTAAATCTAAAAGAGGCCCTCGAGGCGTTGTTTCGATGATGCTGGCGGCATTTCCTCGCTGATGCGTTGCGCGTACAAGCCGCCATCTGTTCGGTCAGCAGTTACGTCAACCAGACGTTTTCGATTTCCGCAAATAACTTTTGCGCACTGAGACCCCACGGACCGAAGGTCTCGAAGCCAAATGGTACAATTTGCCGAAGCCTCTATCTTTGATGAGTTCCAGCCGCTTCACCCGCCTTAGAAGTAAACCGTTGGAGGTGGGACGATGCCAGTGTGTCTACACAGGTAGCTTCCTGCACAGGCATCCGTCCCAAACTCTACGGAACCACAGACACTCCATCATCAGGTCCTTTGTCATCATCTCTGACAATGCCAGGCGGCTCAAGAAGAGCAGGCACATTAAAGGTGGCAAAAGACCGGCGGCGGATTATGTCATTAAGATTCGCATGTCTTAAAAAGCGGCCTGCACTTTTTTGACAACATAGTCCGTGGTGATCCAGTCGGTCCACGTCCGTGCCACAATGGCATAATGTGTGGAGTGCATACTGTGACCCCAAGCCGTAGACAAGTCGCCAGACAAAGGGAGGTCGGATCCAGAAAGGTATCAGTTTTTGAAGAAGAATGGGCATGCGGCCAGTGACCATCAGCCTCTCTAGCTCCGACCGCTTAAAGCCTCGCGCGATCTGGACCTGAACTGCGGCTCAGAATCGATTTGTACGTTAAATCGCAATAGATATCGTCCTAGCTCCTTTGAAATTTTGGGTAGTCTGGAAAATCTGTACCCGGGCAAGTAATTAAAAGCATTCGTCTCAAAGTTTGTGGGCAAAGCAAAGCATTTCAATACATTTCTAAACTAATTTTGATTAAATCGTCTATTGATGAAAGCAAATTTTGATCTTTCCAAAAAGGGCAGCAGCGGAGCACATATTTAAATTTAGGGACAAAAAGACAAAACTTCAAAATTTCAAGAGCATAAGAGGACTGATGACATCGAAGATGAGAGAACCCAGGAGGTAAAGTGACTTTCTGTTTACAATTTTTATGCTGGGTGGCAGCCAACCATTAATATTATTTTGATTTGAAAATCATTCAAACCGTAAGAAGTTTTTTGAATAAAGAGTTCACATTTGCTAAAATTTAATTCTAAACCAATATTTTCGAAATTTGTCAGATAATACAGTTTCCACATCGCCTCTCAGGGCCCCGTTCTCCAAATAGCAAACGTTAAACTTTGCTTTAAATTTTGAAAAATGGATTGCTTAGCCAAGCTCAAAATTGCTGGCCCGAGGGGATCGCCCTGCTGACAGTCGACCTCCGCCAAACGTCTTAAAGTTGACCCCACAGCAATGGGCACCCCTCCGACCTTTTTAGTGAGGGCGATCAAATTCTAATGGAAACAGGTTTTTACTTATCAATCGCTCTGCACTCAACGCTGAGGATCGTGACGTCATGTCCTATTCTTGTTGACCAGACTTCTCCAAATGCTCGAATCACTCGCTTTGCGTATGGCCTCGTGCATATATGTAGCTGCAAGGGTGCAATTATTTGTGTGCTCCATCTAGCGGGCCTACCTCGAGTCCTCTGGCCCTCAACTTTTCCCCAGCTTTATATTTTTACTAGATATACATATTTTACTAAATCAATTAAATCGTTTTTGATTAAATATTGTTTTCATTCATACCTCTTTTGAAGCAATAAAATTGTTAAGGTCAACCGATCTTGATTTCTTAGCAAATATATCTGCGTAATTCTGAAATAATAAATATTTTTCAGATATGCTATCAACTCATATCTTCAGAACAAACATAAAACAAGATACTACATTCACTACGCTATTCTATAAACTGATATTACAACTGGTAGTTACAAGTTTGAATTCGTAAATGTGGCTTACATTTGAATTACATTCAACATCAATTTTACTTGCATTGTAATACATATTTTCAACTTACCGCAATTGCGAAATATAAAAGTAATTTCCACTTCATGATCAATATTTAAGATTAGCAAGCTAAAATGAAATCGACAAATATATCATGAGTTATAATAATTTATAACCACTCTAACATCGCGTAGGAAGTTATGAGTGATTATTAAAATGTATGTGTCGCAGGCATATTGTATAGTCCGCCGTTTTACATGACTGCTAGCTGTTTCAGAAAACAGCGCTGTTTTGTAATACGGCAGGTTGACGGCCAGGCAAATTGAATATGGCTGAATTAAAATTCGCTGTATTGTCAAAGGCCTCCCTAACGTACGACAACCAGCGACGCAAGGAGGAGCCGAGCGAACGAAGCGAGCGTGCGGCGGTAGCAGACAGCAAAGCGCCAGAACCGTACAAGTTTTGGGGTCGTAGTTCAGTCTACCACTCTTCCTCGCTTTGCTCGTCGTCGTACTTAACGGAGGCCTGTAACAATCCCGCAAATCGTCCATCCGCTGCAATACAAAACGGCCCTGTTTTGTAAAACAACTAGCTGCAATACGGCGGATTGCCGCTATATTGTAGAACGTATCGTAATGACAAACCCGCGAATTTTGTGCTGGATTAAAAACCAATTATTTATTCTGCAAATAGGCCACAAGGGCACTCTTACATGTCAAACGTTTCCTCCAAACACAAGAATGCATTTTTAGCATAGCCATTTTTGACGATTGAATTTGGATTATAATGTATAACCTCTGAAACTCGTTCTTTTGTCCATACGTCTTCTTTAGTGTTCCACATTAAGATTCATAGAAATTGTTTGATTGCACGTGAAAATTTGAAATAAATTTAATGACCCGCTGTATTACAATAGCGCTAGTCGTATTGAAGAACGATTAGCGCCGAACACATTCCAGCGGATTTTCATTCAGCGGTATTCAATTCGCCTGTTCCTCAACCCGCCGCATTAAAAAACAGCGCTGTTTTGTGAATCGGCTAGCTGTTATGTAAAACGGCGGATTATACTAGTCTATTGCGACATATGCATCGGTGACACTTCAATATAGTATTAAGTGCAGTGCATGAAATTAATGTTTAAAATGACTTGGTCAATAAACCGTTCTACTCGAATGAGCAGTTTCTATTAACGATTTATTCCACAATAAACTAAATATACAAAGATTGTGTTCCGTTTTTAAGAAATTTAGTTTTTAATAGATTTTCGGTAAATAGCTACCTCGTCACGCACTAGTGACTTCCTTTAATGGCGTTATTAATATTTTTCTGAACTAATCTGGCGAAACTCCCTGAACTTTGAAGCGCGCCGTCTATTTAACCCGGTGGCAGCATGGCAGAAAGGGCATTGGGTAACCTTGTATCAGAAAAAATGTCGTTTTCATTTTTCGCAGCGGCCAAGGATGTATTTTTAATAATCGTTTAGAGGACCTCTTAATACGCATAGATATACGAGTATAACATTAAACGCGATATATGATATCCGAGCCGAGACTCTAATTATTCAATATGACCTTTGAAAATATGTTCAAATATCATGGCTCCGATGCATTTTAGTGTAGGTATTACATTTGACAACAAAACATATTTTTGTTTTGACTAGATCTATCATAATCTACCACTTTTACGAATGGCCCCTCATCTTAAAAAATTACAACATTTTTACCCAAACCCCTTTCGTACCTACAACATCTGCATGGTGGCACAGAATAGATAATAGTACACGTACAGAAGGGACACTCCTTTGGTCTTTTCAAAAGGCGCTTTTATCTCAGCTAAAACACTAAGATTTATGCCCCTCTGACGTCGTCGACGACGGCGTCCTCATCGCTACAAGTACCTAGCTACGCTAGTTCCCCAACGTTGGGGCACCGGCACGTACTGTTTGTAGCGATGAACGCCAATCGCGGAGTGTCCCGCGCCTGATGGTGGGTCAAATGACCCCGATTTACAATCAAACCTGGTTTTGACTATTTTAAAGAAATTTGGTAAGTTATGAATGTATGTTGACGACCGCTTTAGCCTAGTTGGTAGTGACCCTGCCTACGAAGCAAGAGGTCCTGGGTTCAAATTCCGGTAAGGGCATTTATGTGTGTGATGAGCATGAATATTTGTTCCTGAATCATGGATGTTTTCTATGTATATAAGTATTTATTATAACTGGAACTCTATTTTTAATTCCAATTATTATAAAGAGAATTCGGCTTGTAATATTAGTTGTAAATTGTTAAGCAACATGGTTTATAATCGGCCACCTACCGTCAAATAGCGATACTGATAGTTCAGCCAGTGGACGCTAGATGGCGACTTTGTATTCATAAAACGTCTAGAGAGCGCGTCGAAGTATGGACGCGCCCACTGCTTATCTAGTATTTTTTTTAGATGATGATAGTGACAACATAAAATAGTTAATAGTTTTGTAATCATGTAATGTAGTCCGATAATCACTTGTATGAAAAGTTCACACTGACGTTACACCTTAATATTCACACTTTTTGTCAATTAATTACATACTGAAAATGCATCACATTCTTTGAGCAAAGTTCCTTGGTCATTAGAATTTTATCAATTTTTTTTTTGTTTTGGTAGCGCCACATACATATATTTTATATGTATACGCTAGCTGTTGCCCGCGACTTTGTTCGCGTATAACTTGTTATCGTCTTAGAAAAAATATTGCTTTTAAATTATTGTAGGCAGAACCTTAATTATCGCCGACCCAAACAAAGTTCTACCATTTTAAGGGATGATTTCCGAGATTAAACTGTCCTATATTCATCCAAGGGTCTCAAATTATCGGTACGGAAAATTTCATCTAAATTCGTTCAGTAATTAAGCGTAAAAGGAAACACAGAGCAATGAGTTCATTAGTTTAAATTGCTAATTTTAAATGGAAAACTCCGTTTTTACAAATATAAATATCTTGGGAATCACCAACAGACGTTCCTGCTTAAATTGTATATTTTTATAATGTATTATGGTATACATTTAACAATTCTATTGTATTCTACACATTCTACACTTAACGATAAAAACTAAATCCTTATTAACACTTTTAGGGGATGAATTTCAAAAATTGCTGTACTACTCAGCATGCTTGACTATATATATACATAAAAGGAGCCTATGCGCAAACTCTCATATTATGTTTTCCATATAGCCATTCCACCCTTGAACTTTGATCTAAACGCTATGTCATTCATCTGATCTATATTAATGAAAGAAAGTTGTGTTAGTTCCTTTGCGTATAACTCGAGAACGGCTGGACAGATTTTAATGGTTTTTGATTTGTTGGATTAGTCTTGGCCCCAATTAGAATAATAACTATTAAAAACATTGAAAAAATTGGCGAAAACTAAATAATGAAAGAAAAATCATTCCCATACAAAATGTTTCTTGGTATTTTAGCTGTCAAACATTTGATTTTCACCCACTCGATACGGTAAACTCTCACCTCAAATTAAAGAACGTATTTAAATAAGGGTTTCGAATCGACAACATATATCATAAACATTCGGATTACGCCGTTTTTATGATTTAAAGATTGAAAAATAGTGACAGTAATGAACCCATAGGGTTTTACGTTCCGTTACGCGCAGCTCTTAAAGTTTCAATAGCTTACGACTTACGAAGCAAAGCTCAATCTATATGCACGCTCTGTTTAGCACTTACAAAATTATTGTTATTTTAATTACGGCTTATTGTGCAGAAATTAGCATTGAACATTCGGTATGAAAATAATTACATCCTGCGACTTTATTTTTAATTTAGTGTTACACTGCTTCAATCGAATGGAGTACCTGTAAATTTAAAAATAAATCGGTGTGAATCAAATAATAGTGAATTGGAAAATAACAATGTATTATTTAATTAATGTCACGATAATACGACAGATTATCACGTCGATCCACGAATCGATCGTAACCGACATTTTTGATAGTGCAAAATCTTCCGTTTGAAAATATGGCATTGATTTCTGAACGCAATATTGACAAGAAAACACGAAAAATGTCAATGTCACTTTGCAATAATAATGATAATTTGAATACTTCGTGTTTACTACACAAGCTTATTTGAATGAAACTGCTTGACTTATTTTAATACTATTTAAACTTTACTAAGGACTTATCTACAGCATAGCTACGAACTCATGTGAAATACAGTGAACTGAGCTAAGCCAAGTGAGTGCTTTTTCAACAATCCGAATCAGTTATCCCGTGCTTTACTATTTCGACACACGCAGCGCGTCATGCGAGGGAAAGGAACGGATAGGTACACTGGTATTTTAGTATGTGCTTATACAATAAAATACGATCTGACGGGTCGCAAGGTGTGTCGCTACAGTATAGTTTAGTTAGAAATAACTACCAGTTACAAAAGTTGAAATACCCCACATGTCAAAGTTCAATATCTCAAAAACGGCTTAACAGATTTTCATGAAACATAACTAAGAACACTCGGAATAAAATGTCATATATTAGGTACACCACGGAATATGTGGGGGGTTTCGCGGGATGGTATTAAAATACGTGCGTACTATTCAAGATGTAATCGAGAGAATGACCTGCGGATTTTTGACACACGTCAATCCGCGTTTTGCGTACACACTGCGTACATACTGCGTTTAAGAAAATCTCTAATACTAAAATAAAGTGCTTATCTTGTTCCATAAAAACATGATTGCACGTAGTTATAAAAAACAAACTTAAAATCCACTTAACCATCTAAACTTACACAGTTATGGTTGAGATTATTTAAAGTGGCCGACCTTTTACAAAACCTGCCATTGGAATTGGAATCGTCCACCTAGGACAGTAGAGCCTCTTTCAGAATGGACCACTTTGATGCAATTCGGCCAACTCAAATAATCTCACATTATACTATCACTAATTTAATACCTATACAAATACTTTAATCTATTTCTGGCATAGGATAATATCTAACGGGTTTTATTGGCCGGCCGAAACGACTGACGGGCAACGGAGGCAAAGGTGAAGGTACCGCTTGCTCCCCCACTGCCGGCTCGGGCCCGCGCCTACGCGCGCGCGCAATCCCCGACGCCGCCGCCGCACCCGCTGGACCAGGCAAAGTTTCCCCGTCCGAAGACATATCCCAACGGGGCCACACCAACTGAGTACCCTTATGCGAACTGTGCTTTAATTTTAATTGATCTACATGTTTTTTAACTACCGTTCCGTCTAATCTTTCAACCATGTAATTCCTACAACCTACCTCTTCCTTTATTCTACCTAGAATCCACCTATTTAGATTGGCCTGTTCACGCATATATACTTGATCACCCACTTGGAATCGGCGCTCACATCCTCCCGCCGCGCGAACCTGTCGCTCCTGCGCGCGCTGGACTGTGCGCTCGCGCTCGTCGCTGCCGCGCAGTAAGTCCAGTCGACAGCGCAGCCTCCGCCGCTGCAGTAACAACGCCGGGGAATCCTCAGTTGTACCATGAATTGCAATTCTATATAACATTAAGTATGCTTGTAAAACCATATCCACATCTACACCCTCTCTTTTTGCTTTTTTTATAGCTTTTTTACATAGTTTTACGGCATTCTCCGCAGCACCGTTCGACGATGGGTGATAAGTCGGAGTCAGTATCTTTTTAATCCCGTTCGTTTGTAGAAATTGGTCATATTCAGCGCTACAAAATTGAGGGCCGTTATCCGATACCAATGATTTAGGTAATCCAAATCTAGCAAAAGTTTCGCACAATACTTTGATAACCGCCGACGCAGTCGTCTTGGGCATTCGAAAAATTTCAATCCATTTAGATGTCGAATCTACAATAACAAAAAACATCTCTTTTTCAATAGGACCTAAAAAATCGACGTGAAGGCGAGTCCATGGCTCTGACATGTATGACCATGGGTGGGGCGGCGCCCGCGGCGGCGCGCTGTAGAGATGCAACGGATAGTTGTTTGGCCGGATACCGGATACCGGATATTCGGCCTGATCACCGGCCGAATATCCGGTATCCGGCCGCCGAATATTCGGCCGGCCAAACGATACCTACATTTTAGCTTGGCGGCGGGCGCGTCGTTCAGGTTTCAACCTGTTACGTATTGTAGGTTCGCGCGGACCGTTTTCTAGGCAAGAAACGAGTTTTATTAGGGCAATGTCCGGAACTATTTCGTATGCAGTACACGTGCGCCCGCCTATTTTGCTGAATAGGTAAGTTTTTAGTATTACTATCCATTTTTCAAAATTAAATACCAAACAGAATCACTATTCGGTATCCGGCCGGATAGTGCGTAACTATCCGGTATTCGGCCGGATAGTAAAATAATGGCCGGATAGGCCGGATACCGGATAGCAACCGGATATCCGTTGCATCTCTAGCGCGCTGCCCTCGGCGACGCACGCGCCGCACGCGCGGCACGCGTGGTCCACGTCCGAGTCAATGCCGGGCCACCACACGTAGCTGCGGACCAGACTTTAACTGCGATTTTAACTATGCCCACGTGACCAATATGCAATTCCTGTAAAATTTTCTCTCGAAGACTACCCGGTACGACTATCCTATATCCCCAAAGTATACACCCGGCCTCCATATATAATTCATTTCTCCGGATGTAAAACGGTTTAAGGTTTTCATCATCGCAATACACAGGCCATCCCGAGGCAATATACATTAAAACTTTAACTAATACCGGGTCTTTATTCGTAGCTCTTTTAATATCTACACTCGTTAAAGGCAAGAAGTTTTGAACGTAATTTAAGTAAGTTACCTCCGATCTTTGAACCCTATCCGGGCCGGTTATCAACCGCGACAAGGCATCCGCTCCATTGTCTTCGCTTCGTACGTATTCTATATCATAAGTATACCCAGACATGATCACCGCCCACCTTTGTAGTCGACTCGCCGCCATCCTAGGTATACCAACTTTATCCCCAAAAATGGTCACCAGCGGTTTGTGATCGGTTTTCAAAAGAAATCTCCTCCCGTACAGGTACTGGTGAAACTTTTGGACGCCGTAGATGATCGCGAGGCCTTCCTTATCAATTTGCAAGTAGTGCTGTTCTGCGGGAAGCACTCGGCTCGCGTATGCCACAGGCCTCTCGCCCTGCGACGTGCGGTGTGCGATCATGGCCCCGATGCCCGTGCTGCTGGCATCCGTCGTGAGCACCAGCGGCAAGTCGCTCGTGTAGTGCGCGAGCACCTCACTCGACTGCAGGAGAGCTTTGACCTCCTCAAATGCGTGTTGGCAATCTTCACTCCATACGAATGTGACATCTTTTTTTAATAATTCATACAACGGGGACAATATTGTGCTTATGTTTTTAAAGAATTTCGCATAATACATTATCATTCCAAGAAATGACCTCAACTCCGACACACTATGCGGCCTAGCCATTTTATCAATTACTTTAATTTTACTTGAGGAGGCTGAAACGCCGTCCCTAGATATGATAAACCCTAAATAGGTGACGGACTCCGCGAAAAACGCGCACTTTTCCTTCTTTATTTTCAACCCAGCATACTTTAGTAATCTATCAAATACCTGACAAAGTATATTTAAATGCTCGTGATCATTTTTCGCCGTAATTATCACATCGTCCAAATAAACACCCACCGTGGGCAGATCGGCAAACATTTGCTCCAGCTTGCGCTGGAAGATACCAGGACTGGAAGCCAGCCCATAAACGAGGCGGTTATACTGAAACAATCCTTTGTGGGTATTAATAGTAGTTACTTTCTTGGTATCATCCAGTGGAAACTGCGCATAAGCCTGACTTAAATCAATTTTGGAAAATTTGTCTCCCCCATTCAATTTAACTAACAAGTTATCTATTCTAGGAACAGGATATCTATCTATTTCTAACCATTTATTAAGCGTAAGTTTGTATTCAGCACAGATTCTAATCGAGCCGTCCGATTTGACGACGGGTACAATTGGTGTGGCCCAGTCGGAACACTCGACTGGGGTAATGATGCCATCTCTTACCATCTGATCCAGCGCTTGCTCGACAGGCGTGCGCAAGGCGAACGCGAGAGGGCGCGCGCGCATGAACACGGGCACCGCTCCGGCGCGCAGCCGTAGCCCCACCGGCTCGCCCGTGAATCGTCCCAGCCCGTCCTCAAAAACCTGCGCGTATCTGGAACTGAACGAGTGCAAATTAAACTTTCCCTCCGTAACTATACTGTTACACAAAGCATTCGGTACCACAATACCCAATTCCTCAATCCATTCGCGCCCTATTAATGACGTCCTCCCGCCGGTCACCCGTCACGAAACTAGACCTCTACCTACACTTAGTTACTACGCATCGCGGTGTCAAGATATATTTGTGGGTGAGCGTTGAGGAGAGCTGAATAGAAGTTACAGAATAAGGGGGCAGGCATGCTGTTAGGACTCGGCTCGGCGGGATGCGACGGCGGCGTGGCGATAGGCCCTGGCGACTCCGATAAGTCTTGGTGAACCAGAACACCGGTCATGTTAAAATGCTCATGGCTTCTTTCGATAATTTCACTTCCTCCTCTTCAGGGGTTATATTTAAATCTGGAAATCTTTCTCCATCCGAGATTGATGACATTAAAGAAGTCACAAATTTTTAGTTTGATGATATATTGTGCTTCAATCGATTTTTCTGCAGTTTAGACCTATAAATGCGTTTTGTTCGGCATAAGGGGCTACCCGAGGTTTTCATTGATTTTTGACAAGTTCTGAATCGTATCTTCTACTTATGCACTGCAGATTGAATTATAAGTCAAACGGCTATCGATTCTTCAATCTTTTATCTCCATTTTTGACCACCGGATTTTGAAAGAAATGAATACTTAATTTTGTAAGATTTTTGAACATTATCTAAGAAAACACTTATTTCGTATCTATATTGACTCTATTGATTGACGTGAAAGATCTAACATATTATACGAAATCTACATATTTGGGTTCGTCTATGACGTCTCTTAAAACGTGTCTGGGGTTTTAATTTTAAACTAATTAACACAAAAGTCAGAATACCAGTTTTTTTGCCTAAAATTGTTCAATTTTTATGCCAAACATCTCGAAAACAATGAACTTTGAAGTAAATATGGGATACTGTATTGCTTAAAGCCGTTGTTGTTTATATAATAAGCTACAAAAAAAATATAACAAAAGAAAGGGATTCAGATCGAAGCTAATTGGCGTATGGGAGCCCCTTAAGCATTGACCATGTTTTACACAAAAGTTGAAGCAATCTGCGGTTATTGTTTTGCGTTCAGCAAATTTGCGTTCGATGAAAATGTCTATCAAGTCATCTTTTCAAAGACATTTGTTGTCATTTTTTTTGCCATTTTGCGTAAAAAAAAGTAGGCACATTATTGGTTGACAAAAGAGCCTATAATAGAATAACTGCATAAACCGTGATATGCAAAAAAGAGACACTATTTTACGGTCATAAAAGTAAAGAGTAGACGTAAACGAAACTAAATTAAACCTTACCTGACAACAATTCATGAGCTTTTATATTTATTTTGCATTAATTGTATTACATTTATAATGAAATCATAAATTAAGTTCAGCTAATCTCTTACACGATATTTATTTACTGTTAGAAAGGCGGTACGAAGTTCGCCGGGACAGCTAGTTTAACCTTTAACTACCGACCTGGTTTTTACGTAGCACATAGGTTTATTGCATTTACAACAAGAGTATTTCGTACGTCTTTTTAGGCGACTTGGACATATCGCACAGGTTTTACGAACCCCTGGTTCCATATTTATGCCGATTTCGGCTGGAGGCTCGGGGATATCAGCGGGTCCAATGACTCGCTCTATAGTGAGTCGTAACTCACGGGGCATTCTGTCATTATCTCTTGATCTTTTAAAGGCCTAACTCGTTTTGGATACCTAGGAGGTGCTGGGGCTGCTTTTCGTTTCCTAGAAACGCTTTGCTTTCTTCTAGGCATTCTGAAATAATAAAAATATACCATCAAAACCGACGTCACGTCAATAGGACACTATGAGTTTGTACACTAAAACACCGAGGTGACGACTAACTGACGTGCATATTATTTATACAATAACACCGTACTTACGTCTCTCAGACGGCGATAGCTCCGCTAGGGTCACATACGCACTCGCCGGGCTCGCGGCGTCGACTGCCGGCAGCAGACGCGGAACGGGGAAGGTAGCGGGAGGGGGAGCACCGCGAGTCGCGTAGTTTTAAAATTATGTTTAAAATAAAAGTAATGACGTCTGTGAGACGTATAGGTCGTCAGTTAAAGGTTAAAAAAAAAGAACGTACAGCGAACATTCAACTCGGTAGTTGAAATAATAGTTTAGGGGGCAAATTGATCTACATACTATAATAGAAACCTGCTGTCCTGCTTTCATGATTCTAGCCACAGATTATCATTAAAAACTTATGAAAGGATGAATTAGAAAAAAAACCCTTATCAATGTTTTTGACTGTAGATTAGGAGCTTATGACGGAAGTTTTAAACGGCTAACTTTAAAAACGACATGTTTCCCATACAAACTTTCAGTTCTTTTTTAATCCCCTTAGGGGATGAATTTTAATAACAACGCTCAATCATTTGTTTTGCTTTTTAGAAGTAACCTTCATACAAAGATTAGTCTATAAGCGCTGTGCGCTGTCTGTCAATAAATTAGTAACGCAAGAGTTTTATATATATTATATTACTATCTGCCCGGCCCGGCTTCCCAAGGTTAGTTTTCCGTTTTCCCGAGGAATGAAGCATTTTCCCGCGGTAAAAAGTAGCCTAGCTAAACAAACAAACAAATAGTCAAGCCTTTGCTCTTTATAATATTAGTGTCACTTAAATTTACTTTCAGCATCGTATCGATTTAATTCTTAAGTGAAAACTTGTGACAAGCTTCAGTTCATGCCTTATCTACATCGCTTTAGTGGGCAAGGCAAGTCACAAATGAGCAATTAAAGGCCAATTTCAAGCATTCTTAAGACCCTCAAACTTTTATATTGACCTACTTTTTCAAACTATTTGTGAATGTGAACGTCATGCTCGCTTATTTTTTTACTTTGTTATTTTGTATATACAGTCACGGAATGAAAACGTTCGTCACTTTTGCACCTTAAACCCTTAAAATAAAGTCGAAAAGTGATCAGTCCTTTTATTCTGAGGATTTTCATTTTGACGACCTCTTTAGCCTGCCTACAAAGCTAGAGATCCCGGGTTCGAAACCTCTCCTGGAAATTATTTATTTGTGTAAATATTTATTCATGAGTCATGGAGTTTTCTATGTATTAAAGTATTATATAAGTATGTATATAGTCGTCTAGATGGCTACGATCTTTGCATAGTTTGGGAGTAGATTGATTTGTGTAAGATTGTCCGAAAATATTTGTTTATTATTCCTCAAATATACAACAAAACATTTTGCTTCATCAGACAATAGGTGCGCCTAAATTTGATTGCAACCCCCCACTTCGAATAAAAGCTCGTTTGTAATGTTCCTTCTCGCGTCTGCGTTCCGGTCACATTCCTTAATAACATGAAGGTATCTTCTATAATGCCACACTCATTGCAATTTGGTGATGCAACCTTTCGCATCAGGTACGAAAATTTATTAAGTGGAATGTGGTGTTCCCTTATATCGATACAGTACTGAAATACGTTTCTGAGAGTAGTGTGACACATCATGGGACGGTTTAAAATGGGTGGTGGCCTCAAAAAGCGTTATTTTTCTACCATCGTCATTTTTATCTAGACTACGTTGTGTACATAAATACGATTAGTACCTATAACTTTTAGGTACATATATATCACTTGAAGGTTGTCGATATTATCAGAGGCGTCCAGTTTCATTTATTTATCTTCATTCAGGATAACTAACAAAATTATAAGAGGGTTTTCTGTTAAGTCGTATACGACCCCAAATAAAACGACGGTGTGATTTTTGTAATATTTTATCATTAAAAAACCCATTACAAAAATGAAATAAAATAAATAAATAGTGTTCTTATCGATAAAAGTGTATGTATGTATATTTATAACGTCAATTAATTACAAAAACAACTAGATATAAATTAGGTTTGGAATGCATGCTTTGGTTCACGGTAATAACAGAATTTTTACAATGGTGGGGGCACCTTTTTTGCAAAGCTGCCCATTATATTGCCAGGCGGGTTGTAGTTTGCCACAACATAAACATGCCCATCTTTCGACCGTGCCATACCTACTCCTACTTCTCTGCTATCTTCCCATATGACTTGTGTAAAGTGCCCGGATCCCAAGTCGGTAGGTTCTCTGCCGAAACGATGGTCTTTTATTTCATTGTACCATTTCTCTACTGGATCTTTACCAGATACGGCAAAGTTAGTATCCGAAGACCAAGCATAGAAAATATTTTCTCCGTAGTCATGTTGGTCTCTATGTTCCATTCGCCCTTTTTTAACTAAAACTTTTGCCCATTCTTCGGCATATTTTCCCAGTTTTTTACTTAATTCTAGAGGAGGGACACCATGTATTTTTCTGTAAGTATTATGAGCGGCCAAAAACTCGTCTTCAAAACTCTTGTCGTCAGATACAGACGTACTTTTAAATTTACTGACCAAATCTGATGCCATGTCTCCTAAATTTTTGTTATTCCTTTGATTGGGCGGTGTCGATGGTGCTACAACACTCGAGTTTCGAGCAGGGCCATTTGATGGAAGTGCATTTGGTTTAAACTGTAAGGCACCAGGAGGTAAAACATTTTTAACGAATTGATTACTGATATTGCCTGGAGGAAAGTAATGCGCTACAACGTAAAGCTTGCCCGATTTACTTTTAGCACTTCCGATTCCCAGCTCTTTTGTGTTTCTCCAGACTATCTGAGTGAAATGACCACACGTTAACACTTCCGACTCTCTCCCAAACGAATAATCGTTTATCTCACTATACCATTTTTCTATACAGTCACGTGCTCTTATCTTTATATTGGGGTCATGAGACCATCCACAATATACGCTCTCTCCATATTCTTCGTGAAGGCTGTACTGCATATTATCCTTTTTTGCGAGTTCCTCAGCCCATTTTTGACTTACTTTACATATATCTTTATTGAGAATGAGAGGAGGAGCCCCGTGTTCTCTCCTGTACTCGTTGTGTACAGCCAAGGCTTCATTTTCAAAATCACTGGATCTAGACCCAAATAATTTGCTCTGAAATAATAAAGAAACAAAAATTATGTAAATACTGATAGCAAATTAAGTTTAGCTAAATAGCTACTCATGTAGGTTTTCAACGAGCGGCAAATAATATTTAGGATGATCTTACAGGGAACTTGCGCATGCTCTTATATACGCGATTGATACATATATTACGAGTATGTCGATAACACAAACTATCATCAAAGTTTTCATGATAGTTTGAGTTATTGAAACACCATTTCCTGAACAGTAAAATATGTGTTGTGTTTGACTATCAGAACCGGCTAACAGCTCATTTTTCAATCTTTACCTATATAAATATTTGAATGTATTACTAGACTTTATTATGTTCTATATTTCGTTCAATAGTTACGTCCCATTTTTTACTTCTAGTAACAATTAGGAACTATAATATGAAAGACCAGCACATGCCCGGAAATAGTGGCGGTTGCTCCGCAGTGGGCAAGAGCTGGCTGAAAACGATGATGATACAATACAATTTCGATGGCGGGTTAGCCAGCCTTACAGACTGAAGGAAAGCGATGATGCTTGTCTTGTTATGATTTTCAGCGCCAATCGCTAACAATGGTTCAATTTCGACGTAAACAGCAATAATTGACAATGAATTCGAGCAGTAATAGAGCGATACACAATTTGTCTTCAACTTGCTTTACCGTGCCTAAACCTAGACTTTATTTTAAGTACGTAGAAATCATGATGTCATTACGTACTTGTCAATGCGGAAATTTACTCACCCTAAAAATATTTATGAATACTACTCGCCATGTGAATAAGCTTGTCATTAACTGAGGCAATTCTATGATAATTGTAATCTTATCGCCAATGTAAGTTTCAATGTCGTTGGCAAACCGAAACGATTGTAAAAATAAAACCCATGATGAACGGGATAACATAATTGGGTGAGGACCAAATTCTTGACCAGTAGTTAGCCTAATTAATTGATAGTAGTTAAAAAGTTCCGTTGTGACACGAAAATTAGCCATACATTTTCTATAGCTAATTTTCGTGTCACAACGGAACTTTTTAACTACTACCAATTAACGACGAGCTACTGGCCAAGAATTTGGTCCTCACCCAATTATCATAGTAGTATTTTCAACTTTGCAAGCCATTTAGGTAACTGTAACTGCTCTTATCCTGAATGATTGTCTAGTACACTAATGTAGCAAGTCTCACGTCATGTGTTTTTCGATCGAAGCTTCTTATAGCAGCTATAATTTAACACGGCTATCACAAGACGGCGCGCGAGCTCTCTCAATTTTTTCCGCACTATCTGTCTCTCTCTTATTAGAAAACTTAGGAAGAGACGTATAGGCATTGTGTGAGAAAAATCGATACAGCTCGCGCACCGTCTTGTGATAGCCGTGCAGGCTGCTGGGACCTGACGGTAAAGACGTACGTTGCGTAGCGCAATCTCTTAAGCTACTTACGTCGTCCATACGGTACATATTATTTTAGCAAAATGGGTCACACGACGCAAGTCGGATCGACTTAGATTGTGCGTCGCGCAACGTGAGCCTGACTAATTCATATACTTTAATGATATTTTTGTGGACTCCTGTTGATTAAGGATTACACCATATAAACGGGTGTGTAATGAATGGTATAACAACTTTTGATATATTTTCACTGGATATAACAACATATAATATAATTTCATTGGATATAATCACTCAAGGGACATAATAAACTTTTGGTTAAACAACAATCAGTAAAATTTCAAGGCGTATGCTGTTCAAATAGTATAATACATTTTTGATATAACGTTTAATGGATATAATGTATATTGGATATAAGTATTAGTGGTATGTTTTGTGAGATATAATTTTATTTGTCACACACACGTTTATTATTTTAACCTAACTTAAACCGAACCTAATCGTCAGCGTGTCGACGTCACCCCGCTTCGCGTGGTGTCTATTTCCGCTCTACGGGACAGAAGCTAACCCTAACCTAACCTAAAATGGTACAATTAATACCATTGTTACAAGTATCAGTGGCTATTATACTGTTGTGTGTCAGTGGTTACTCGTCGTCTTTCAACCTGCCTTAGAGTAAAATAGGTAATAAATAAAAGTAGTAAGTATTCCAGATTATGCCAGCAGTCCATTATACCAACTAAGTTGTTTGTTATATTACAAGTTCATTATATCTGTTGAGAATAATATAACATGAGAATATATCAAATGTTGTTACATCAAAAGTGCATTATATCCTTTAATCGTGATATCCAGTGAAAATATATCAAAAGTTTTTATATCGATCGTTACGCGCCCCATATAAACATATTCAACCAATGTTAAATAAAATCATTAATATCAATACAAATTTGTTATACCTACCTCAATCCTAATAGAATTAATAATGAAGTATAGTGTTGTACACACGTAAACTTTTTTTACGTCAATCAATTAACTTTTTTTACGTCAATCAATAAGGTACAACAATTCGACCATCCTGATTACAACACCTTTTTTTAGACAACATGAACAAAGCCGTTCATTATATTCAAAACAAGAAGAATATACTTTTTCATCACACTTGCTCGTCAATGGCGTTATTACTTGCGAGCGTACAGAGCAGTTATAGCCGTTTTAACTCCCACGGGTTGTTAAGTTTAGTTTTAAAATATAGAACCCACTCATACTTCACTTCGGACTGAGGATATTTCCAATCAGACAAGGTGTATTTCATATCTTCAAAAGTTTGCTACAACCAACTTTTAATAAATTTAAACTAAAAAAAAATACTTAAACATGTCTAACAGAATTATTTATAGATTTAATTTTTAGTTATTTAGTGTATATGTAAAATGTGTTTAAGCGTTTTCAAATCGTGGCTGTATACCGAAGGGTCTTTGCCATACGCGACTCACGTCAAATTCAACAAAATGGGCGACTGACATGTTACAGATTTTATTATGGTTTGTATTAATTTCATCTAAAATGTATTTATTTCCTCGCAAATGTGATGAAAAACATTGTGTATAACACGGGCGTAAGTGGAATATTGCAAACTCGAGTCATCAAAAGCCCTCCGCCTTCGGCGTCGGGCTTCTGATAGACTCTTGTTCGCAATATTCCGCTTACGCCCCTCGTTAAACAATGTACTATAAGCATAGGCATTATAAATGGACAAAAGTCTACAATCGCTAAAAATATAGCAACATAATTATCTTAAATATTAAAAAAAACAAACCATTTTCCCACGCTTCCACAGCACTGGTCTAATAAAGTTGATTAATATGATCAGACGTCTATAGCCCGTCGTGTCACCAGAGATCCTGGCAAATTGTTATGGCCCAGTTGTGTGTTATTATCCTGGCTGGCGTACATAAATGTCAATGAAGTACTGGCACGCATGTGGTAGCCTTATCACGGAGATTAGGGCCAGCCAATCGTAACCGCAGACGGATATGTCTAATTTAGTAATCATTTTATATTGATAAACGCTTTTTCCAACAACAAAAGTAGGAAATCCACAATAAATATATGGGTATCGAAATATTTTTTTATGTTTTTCATTCTACCATCTGAAACTCAAATCCTTTTTTGTAATAATCGAAAAATGTATGTTAACTGCGAATAGTAAATACCTGCACGAAAAATAACTTGGACTTGCCGATGTCGTATTGCTGGCATTCTATAAATACGAAAGTATCTCCAAATTAGAATGACTGCAACTAGACATCCTTGGCTTCTTAACCACCCCACTAAATATTACGAGTGAACACTAAAAAAACGAATAAAGTAAGCATTTATTTAAACGAAGAAATGCAGTTGAGTATCGAATCTAGCACGGTCATCGAATAGTCTCACGATAAAATCAATATTAGGCGTATTTATCCAGCATGGTTATATTTTAACAGCTAGCAATCTTTAGTCTGGATTGAACTGCAGTCAAAAGCAGCAAAAACTCCTCGGTGTACACCTATTACGCCGTGAGGTATGAGTAACTCTTATCGTAAATACTTCGATAACAGGCTTAGATATGGTACACGTCCGATTACGTAGTTTGAATTACCTACTCAGGTATGTGACGACAAGTTTAGTGAAACTAGAACTAAGACAGAATCAATTTATTTCAACTTGTTTTGGGATTTCTTCTTTAATGCTACCGTCAAATGTCTCATCAATCAAGCCCAGCCCAACAGTTGCCAGACTCCTCCGCTATATGCTGGGCTTTAATGCTTTTCATTGTGTTTTTCTTTTTCATTCTATCTCTCACTCTGCGAGGTTCCCTAATCACAATATTTTCTATTTCGAAGATATACAGCATGAAATTTCAAGGAGTTAATGATAGTTTTAAGTGTTGTGTGGTATTAATATAAAAAAAAACCTTGACTAGAGCGTCATTATTTTTTAATGTTTTCTGGAAAAGCAATGTGATGCCGCATTCATAACATTTATTTGATATTTATGAGAAACAATCACATGTCTGTGATGTGAGATGTGAACTTGTTACCGGTACTTACATTGTATATTGAATTAATTTGTATCAAATTTTTTATTTGATTATTTAGACACCGCTCCGCTTATACTTTCAGCCCTTAAAATGTAAGTTCGTATGAAAGGCATTTTTTGTAACATTCCACAAATGTTGCCATGCCATATCACAAAATGAAACATCTATTTAGATGTACCTACTGTTATCGAACTTATAGAGCACTAGACGTGCCCGCGGCTAAACCCGCGTGGATGAATTACATGAATGTATTTGTCACAATAGGCATGGTGCCTCATGTTCAAATTGATAACGTAGTGATGCTAAATGGATAGTAAACCATCAAATTATCGTAATAATGTTTAAATTATAAAATATTATTAAAATAGTAAAAACATTGATTTAGTATATAGAACTAGATGCACAATGTCAAACAAATATTCCAAGAAATGTGCCCCAGAATCACAACTCTAGCTACATTTCAGTAGTTGCTAATAGCGTTAACTTATAACCTGCATCAAAATATATGTTTCATAAAAAAGAACGCATTGTTTTAGACTCTAGCACCATATAGCAAACTAACATCAAAAGGTTAAATAATTTTTAGTTTATTGAGACATATCATAATGGGACTTGACTGCTCACGTCAAAACTTCAGTTAGCGTTTAGCGAATGAATGGAGTCGCGTTATAAAACTTTTTTAATAGTATTTTATTTATTTAATCAGAAAGACCAATAGAAGAAATAAATCAGGTTTATTTTATTTTATAAGTGGGGAATAAACAGTTTCAAATGTATGTAAATATATTATATACAAAACAATTGTTAGGTGAGATTTCCAGAACATACAGTGCAACTGACAGAGTCCTTAAAAGAAGTCATTATAGTTTCCTTTAAATAGATTCAGTTTGCTAAAAAATTGTCTTTTAAACCTGCGTTAACTTTATATACTTTATTTTTTGCGACGTAATGTAAGCGTACAGTCGTACAGTCAAGTAGCGATCAGCTATCGATTTTATTAAAACAATCCTATGTTTGTTGCTGCGGTCTTTTTCTGAGTTTGAATTAAAAATGTTTACGCTCAATAATGTCTTTATTACCTTTGTTGCTAGTATAATACTGTTATTTCCTACTCCCATTCGCATATTACAGCTTATAGAACCTTCAGTGGTTTTGCACACAGTAAATACATCTTCAGATACGTAGAAAACAGACATCATAAAAAAAGTATCTGATACCGACTCCTTAGATTTATGTTCCGCGACTTTGTCATTTTGAACTAACAAAATTAATTATTTAAAACATGTTTAAACTATTAAATTACAGTGAGTTTACACAAATGTCTATATAACTTTCTATACTAATATATATTTAGACATAACTGACAACCAGACTTAACGCAAAAGAGCCGGCCGATGCGTATTGCGTACGGCCGGCTCTTTTGTAAACTCACTTTTTATCAGCTGATTGTGTATCTAGTTCTATATGTTCGAACCTTGAAAGTTTAGGAAAAATATGCATTTTTTTACTGTCCAAGAGTTAATTTAAGTTAACAATAGAATTCTTACGCTTTTATAGAAACAAATTAGTACGACAACTATGTACTTAAACGCAGTATTTCACGACCTACACATCAATTTCCCTGATTTTCCATTCAATGATACATGTACTTTGTGTACCAACAATTATGTCGTTGTGACGTCATACCTGTCTGACATCAGTATGAAGCGTTTTGCGCTGCCGCCAGCGAGGTCAATCTTTGTCTCAATTTTTTGGGTATTTTCTGTTTTTATTTTTTTATTCCAATAATCCGCCGTATTAGATGGACATATTTTAGAATATGATAGCTCAAATAAACAATTATCAACAGTATTTAAATCACGATCTAATTCCGTGGAAAAAGGAGGATATAAATTATTGAAAAAAATGGTCAGGGTTGCCAATTCAAATATACGGATAGCATTTTTTTTCTTTGGTATATTATCATTTCATTTAGCAGAAGTATATTTTGTTAACCATATAACTACCATAAGGTTTTCTTATAACCAACATCTAAATCTAACGTAGACAGGTAATGGATTCTATTATATGATGAAGTTTTCAAATCGGATTCTATCTAATGAAACGATTTTTAAGACATTGTCGATGAAATCTACCGATTTTAAGGAAAGAAAACGACGTGACACAAAAACATGCTTATATATCTACTTATTACTCTTATCTTTGATTGAGATAATATTATACTCTTTCAATAATAGATTTTGGTAAAATGTAAAATAGTATCTTCAGACAAACATTCAACCCTTTTTTACCCGTTTTAGATACAGGCCTATACTTATTACTTTCGAAAAAAAAGCGTAATTAATTCGTATTGATATTTAGAAACGTAATCGTGGTCTTACCGCTAAAGGACATCCTGGTAATATGCAAGGATACTTCATCGTTGATCACGGCCTGGTTCAATTTAGCCACTTATCCCGTGTACACGAGTGCAATAAAGATCTTGTACGATAAACGCAAGAAAACTAATCTTCTCGCGTTGTTCTCGCATCGGACCGTCTCCGTTGTGACCGAGTTTTTAATCCAAGATAAGTGACGTATGCGATTGGTGTAGGTTAAACAAGGGCACAGTATAAACTATCACTTAAATTTAATTTCTATACCCACAAATGTCTTCATATAATGCTTAACCAATTGCGCTATCGTAATCTAGCATAAAGGGGTGGTTTCCTGTCATCACGGTGATCACGAATTTGATAAAACATTGATTGAAGCACAATGCGTATAGGTACCCAAAATTTATTATTACTCCAAAAGAAAGAAGGCAAAAGGATATGCTTCTCGACGAAAATCCCATTCAGATATCCCAAAGAATTACGAAGCTACAACCGTTTTACTATTGTTTGTGAGAGAGAGAAAACGTTCCCAGATTGCGACGTTACGATCTGCGAGCGTCATAGAAGGTAAACCACAAAAGGTGCGTTTTGAGGAAAAGGGACAGAATACGTGTATACCCCCCTCGTAAAACTTTGGACACATAACTTTGTGATTATTTAAGCCCCTGCTTTAGTATTTTCTTTATTTTACAATATTTTTTCAAGAAAAATCAGTATTCCTGGTTATTTTATTTGGTTTTTACACCCATATTATATCTATTAGGGTATTCGATTGTTTTAGGTTGTATCGTTTACCTGTCTTCTTGATGGTTGGTCTTCGAAATTGATCCGTTGCGGGGTCACAGCTGGCAGCTCAAGAAGGATCCCCCTCTTCTAATCTGTCGGCTCCCTACATATCTGCGCTCCTGTTCGCCACGCGCCCTAGCTGCGAGTCCATCTGCCGCGCACTCTAACCTTGCGCCTGCCTGCCGCTGCCCTGAGCGACGTACCTGCGCGGCTGCCTACAACGCGCCCCAGAGCTGCACGCCTTCAAACAACGCGCCTCTGAGCTGCGCACCCCTGAGCTACGCGACCTCACCCTACCGCTCGATTCCCTAAGGGATCCCCTCCGGTTATCTTTCTTCCTTATTCTCTAACCATTCCTGTAGCCACGTGCTCTAGTAACCTTCAAACTTGCCAAAAATAAGAAAATGAAAACCCTGACCTTTGTCAGGGTTTGCGTGGTCCGGTGGAGGAGTCGTTGGTAGCAGAAGGCAGAAGAGGCGAGACAACGCCAAGGCGAGAGCTCAGACACAGAGAGAGGGCACCCCCCAGGATGCACCCACTTCGGGGTCAGGGGTGGTGCAAAAGAAGAGGCAACTGGGAGCCAGTGGTGACTCTTCTCTGCTTGTCAGCGACTCCAAGCGAACGAAAGTCACAGCCTCGTTCGCTGAAGTGGCTGCAAGCTAGAGGATGGCCATCGTCCCGGAGGCCTTTCCGGCCGAGAAGATCGGGTTAGGGCATCTGGGCGCCATCCAAGGGCTCATTTTGGAGCTTCTGGTTGACGCTCCGGATCCCATACCCCGAGTTACCCTCGGCAACGCAGTGGCGGGCGCTCTCCACGTCAATTGCCAAGGGAGGGAGTCCGTCACATGGCTCAGGTCAGCAATCGGAAGCGAGGAGATTGCTGGCTTGCGCCTGAAGGTCATGGACGCCAAGGATCTTCCGAAACCAGTCAAGATGGCATGGAAAACGATGATAGTTGGCGGCCATGACGTGAAGTTGCTTGTCCGTGTGCTGCAGAGGTACAATCCTGCGCTACACACGGAGGAGTGGAAGGTGGTAGACACCTTGACGTCGGACGCGAACACCAGGCGCATCATACTGATGGACAGGGTGTCGGCCGACGTTATCAAGGCAGCGGGCTACCACCTACACACGGGGGTCGACCTGAGCTCCTTCAAGCTCCTAGAGGACGTGGAGGCTTGAGGGGGCTGAGGACGGCACTTGTGCGGGGAAGGGCGTGGGGGGTCAGACGCCGGGGGAGGGCGCGGGGAGTCTGCAGCCTGGGGAGGCCGAGGAGGGCACACCTCCAGAGGGAGAGGTGCCAACTGCCATTGGCAAGGAGGCTGAGGCAGCCAAAGAGGAGGGGCAGTCGGAAGCGAAGGCCGGGGACATGGCGGGCTCCAGTGACAGACGTGCTGAATCCCGCAGGGCCCGAGAGTCATCAACGTTATCGGGGATTGCCTCAGAGGACCTGCAGGGAATGGCAGAGCTATACCTGGAGGCCTCCATGTCTCCCATGTCCTACGACGAGACGCTCCAGGAAGTGGCTGCTGACCTCAGCAAGCCAAAGCATTAACAGCGCCAATGGCGGGTTTAAGGTGTGTGCAAATTAATTTACAACACAACAAGGCGGCCACTGCCCTTCTGGCAAGGCAGCTAAAATGCGACAAGTTCGATATTGCTCTTATTCAAGAACCATATATATATATATAAAGGTGAAATAAGAGGTTTAGGTGGAACGGGGGGAACAATTGTTCACTTGTGTCCAGATAACAACAATAATATGAGGATATGTATATATGTCAAAAATGGCATCAATGCTATGCTTTTAAATGCTTTCTGTTGCAGGGATCTCACCACGGTGATGATCCACAAAAAGGGGGAGGGTAAGGAGCTCATTCTATCATCAGCCTTCCTCCCGTACGAGGCGACGGATCCCATCACACAACAGCTGCGGGATCTTGTTGCATACGGGAGCCGGGCGAACACCAACCTGATAATCGGCTGCGACGCGAACGCTCACCATGTCATCTGGGGCAGCTCAGATGTCAATAGCAGAGGAGAGAAGGTACTGGATTTCCTGGTAAGCTCCTCTTTACAAGTACTGAATAAAGGCAATGAACCTACCTTCGTCAATTCTAGGCGGGGAGAGGTTATTGATATAACGTTGGCTACTAATAACACTAGTAACAAAATCAACTCATGGCACGTATCTGATGACATATACCTTTCGGACCACAGATACATCTGCTTCAGGTACAAAACTAAGATAAAAATAAATACGGTACGTAAACGGAATCCTAGGTACACGGACTGGTCGGGCTTTAGAAGGGATCTAAAAGTAGACCTAGGAGACCCAAAAGGCAAGCTAAACTCTATTATAGACATAGAATTCGAAGCGGACAAAATAGTACAAGCCGTATATACGGCCTTCACTAATAACTGCCCGGAGAAGAAAACCCTGGCTAAAAAGTTACCATGGTGGACCCCAGAGATAGTTAAGCTCAGGAGGGAAACCAGGGCGATATTTAAGGACGCGAAGGCATCTAATGACTTTGGGTACTATGCACAAAAACTCACAGAACAGAGCAAGGCTGTGAGGAAAGCCAAAAGGAGAGAGTGGAGGAACCACTGCGATCACATTGAGTCAATACCAGAAGGAATGAGACTAACAAAGGCACTAGAAACCACAAAGTCGGTCCCGCTCACATCCATCAGGGACAATGACGGTAGAATGACGAAAACGGGGCTGGAGACCCTTAAGGTAATGTGTAAAATGCACTTCCCAGGCTCAGTAATACACGACAGCGTAACAGACGATGGAGCAATTAGTGCGTTGGAACAGCCCACAAGTACAACGAGACACAAGGTAGTAGATCATAAAAAGATAAAGTGGGCACTTTCAACATTCCAACCATATAACCATATAAGCCCCGGGGCCAGACGGCATCTACCCCATTCTACTACAAGAAGGCGCTAATGTACTAATCCCACATCTTAGCAGATTGTACAGTGCGTGCCCTTCGCACACGTACCGCGTGTGTAGAGGATGGTAAAAGTAACCTATCTACCCAAACCAGGTAAGGCGGATTACAGTGAAGCCAAATCGTATAGGCCGATAAGTTTATCGTCGTTTTTCCTCAAAACACTGGAGAAACTGGTAGATAGATACATAAGGGACGGCCTATTAAGGAGACATCCACTGCACGAACTACAATGTGCATACCAGCCAGGGAAGTCAACGGAAACCGCACTTCACCTGGTGACAACCAGGGCTGAACAGGCTATAGAGAATAAAGAACTATGTCTTGTAGCTTTCTTAGACATGGAAGGAGCGTTCGATCGTACCACGTATAAAGCTATCAGCGAAGCAACTGTTAAACATTGTGTAGAGCCCACCATATGTAAATGGATAGGCAATATGCTAAATGGCAGATTAATAAAGTCATCACTCTAGGGGGATGAGATAATGGCCACGGCCACAAAGGGATGTCCACAGGCCTACTCTCACCAACTCTTTGGAGTCTGGTGGTGAACTCACTCCTGGTAGAACTCAATAAAGGTCCCATCCACACGGTAGGATATGCTGATGATTTAGTGATACTGGTTAATGGGAAGTTTCCAGGCACGGTATCGGAAATCATGAACAAGGCACTGCAGACAGTGGAGAGATGGTGCGACCGACACCAATTATCCATTAATCTAGGCAAAACTGTAGTAATACCCTTTACTAGGAAAAGGACCCTTCGAGGCGTACAGCAGTTAAAACTGTACAAGAGGGTACTAGAACTGTCTAATGATGTGAAATATCTAGGTATCACACTAGATTAAAAACTGAATTGGAAGAAGTATACAGATCTTACCATTACAAAGGCACTGAGGGTATTTGGAATGTGTAGATCAGCGTATGGAAAAACATGGGGGTTGAACCCAAAGGTACTTAAATGGATCTACACTATGATGGTGAGGCCCACATTATTGTACGGTAGCCTGGTATGGTGGCCAAGGACTTTAAAGAGCACATGCAGAGATGCTCTGATGAAGGTACAGAGATCGGCATGCATGGCTATAACAGGGGCGTTTCGCACCACGCCCACAGCGGCGCTAGAAGTCCTACTGGACCTACCGCCACTTCACTTGGTGATTAAGTCAGAGGCACGCAAATCGCTCTGCAGATTAAGAATCCTTGAACTGTGGAGCGACAGTAAGCCAAAGACTAAGCACACAAACATGGAGACTGATGGTTTCTTAGGCAGAATAACAAGCATGGGAAGCGACAAAATGCTACCCAAGTTTGTATTCCATAGGAACTACACAACAAAAGTTCCATCCAGGGCTGAATGGGCCGAAGGTCTAGAACCACCGAGGTCTGGTATCGAAGACAGTATATGGTACACGGACGGATCAAAAATGGGATCCGGCACGGGAGCAGGCATTTATGCGAATGACTACAGTAGTAGTGTAAGCATGGGTAATTTTGCAACCGTCTTCCAGGCGGAGACATACGCCATAATTGCCTGTGCACAGGAGAATATAGACAGACAAACCAGACGGCAGACCATCTATATACTCAGTGACAGTCAAGCGGCGCTTAAGCCACTTACGGCGCCGAAAGTGGAATCTAGACTAGTCTATAATGGCGTCCAGGCACTGAACAAGCTTGAAAAGCACAATAAGGTGCAACTGGTTTGGATTCCAGGGCACGAGGGCTTCATTGGCAACGAAAGAGCGGATGAGCTTGCAAGAGGGGGGTCTACAAATCACTTTGTGGGTCCAGAACCATGTGTGGGACTCTCGCAGGGAACCATAATTTCGGCCTTTAAAGCCTACGCCAAAACCAAACACCAATACGAGTGGAGGAATGAGGCGGGCTTAAGGCACTCAAAGCTCTTCATAGAAGGAGTGGACTCGGGCTGGACTAACAAACTCTGGAAATTCAGTAGGAAGCAGCTCAGAATCATATCTGGGGTGTTCACAGGTCACTTCGGGGTCAAGGATCTCTTGGCCAAGATAGGACTATCAGACGGCTTAGACTGTAGAATGTGTGGCGAGGAGGATGAGACTATGGAACACTTACTGTGTGAATGTCATGCCCTTGCCAGACAAAGAATGAATTACTTTGGTAACGGCTATCCGCAACCAAAGGAATTCAAGGTACTTCCGCTGAGCTGCATCATCCGCTATGTGGAAATGATGGAGCGAAGTTGGGAGTAGACATAAGGAGAGGGCAAATGCACAAAAAATCCCACTGGGTCGAAGTGCATCCGAAAGGGCCCTCATCTAGATAAGATAAGATAAGATAAGATGCTTGGCTGTGGGCTTCGCCGCAAAAAGAATGGAGATCTAAATGAGTGCCAAGTTATATACAAAATCCAAATATTCTTTGCGTTATTGGGTACCTATAACAATTGCTGTCATTTAAAAATGTGAGATCTTAAAGTAGATTAGATTTAAATTGGCCAGTTTTTATCAGAATTAAAATAAATAAATGTTGAATAACTTTATAAAATGACTGATGTAATGAAAACTTTATAAAATACAGAATGCTAGTATTTTAAATACAAGTTTTGTTTGTATTACAATATAAATACGGTTTATTCATTCTCTAAATATTGCACTTTGGTTATATATCACACACAATATCTCATATATTAAACATGACCTAAACATAACCTCTAAAATGCACTATGTAAACAAGATGAAAATTATCAATTTACTGTTATTCTAGCGTAAAGAAGACAATTAATATAGCCGTTTATAATTTAACACTTAAGACCCATTTACATGATGCCAGTTTCTTGAACAAGAATCAAGAATCATTTAATCTTTGCAATAATTGTATTCAAGAATTTCACGAAAGTGTTTACATACGAGCAATAACCAAATACTTGTATGCAATTATAAATTACAAGTATTTATAGGAAATAATTGCCACCTTACTTTGTTTACACGTAGGACTTGCACGGTAATAATTGAATTCAACTCTTAAGTCTAACGGCCGTATTCATAAACATACTACAAGCCTGTTTTAACAAAAATGGCGTTAAAATTCGTTTGTCCTTATCTGTCACTTCATTTGTGTTCGTAAGAAAGGGACAAAGCACATTTTATTTAACAGAGGCATTTTAATTTTTATGAATAAGGGGGTAAACCTTTAAGTCGTACGATGCATGACGTGTTGCTACAATTATGGCACATATTCGCAGCCGCAGATTTTCATTTAATATTAAACGTTTAACGTGGGTGGTGAAAAACGAGCAAAACGTTGAAGAAATTGGGTTATACGGATTTTATTTAATTTATGGAGTGAATGTTTTCAGTGTCCCACAGACAGTCATAGAAACCATGACAGTCTGTGGGACACTGAAAACATTAATTATCAAAACTTGGAGACTTGTGATGTTGCACTAAAATAATTTTCTAAAGATTTCGGGTTAGATGGTTTTGGTTCTAAATAACTTATGAAAGAAAAATAGAATTTAGAAATCCAGTATCATGCCGAAAAGAACAAGGAGAATTTTTATGGGTTTGGTATCCAGCACTGCTGATATTTATCAAACAAAACTTGCCTGGTATTATTTGGAGCGGAAATTCTTGTATTCAATTAACTGCTGGGATCTGTTTACACCCAGTGTTTGCAACTAGAATTCAACACTGGTAGTGTTGAATTCAAGTTGCATATTGTATGCTACAATATCACATTAAGTTAGACTAAGCAACTTTTTATTGCCTGGGATATGCAAGAAACTTGCATCGTGCAAATGGGCCTTTATTCTACAACTATTTAAAACTGTTATTCTAGCAGTACATCTATAAACATTGTCCAATTACGACAAAGTTATTCCGGGTTGATATTCCGCTAGACATCGCTTGTATACATTATAAATTACTTCCCGAGCGGAATCGCGTCTTGACTTGCTCGTTTTATCAAAATTTTGTTGCATTTTAATGTCAATAAATCTGCGAAATTTTATAAATACGCTAAAATAACATGACAAGTTTAACGAAGTTGCCAGGGTCGAAAAAAAATAGTTCTGTTTCTGGACTTTTTTTGCCAAGCTGTATTTGTGTTTGTATCTTCTACAAATATATTAGGACCTTCACCTTGCTGTTTAATGATTTATTGTATATTGAAAATAGTGAATTAAAACATATTTCGCAAAAGGGTTGGCTAAACTATTCTTAGCCAGATTATGATTAATTCAAGAAAGTAACATAGAGGCCGAGGCAGTAAAGTGACGCAAATTAATCGGCCTCATAGACATGTTTTTGCGGCTTTTGTTGTCTAAACGCTCGGACCCTGGAGCCCAGATGCTCACCAACTGTCAAAAAAATTGGTCTAAGTATCCCGGGAAATAATATAAAATTGTTTAAGAAAATTAAGGCGCACAAAAATACTTTCAAACCCATATTTACCTCTGATATTGTAGCTTAATGCCACTATAGCTAAAGTATTTTTATAAATAATGTTTTATTTGATACTGACACATCGTAAATTTCAATGTGGATATTATTTAATGATTTCCGCCCTGAAATATGGTGGCCAATATCCAAAAAATCTGGTGACATTCACGTATAGTGCCCGATGAATAATTCATCGCTTCATGTTTTGCCTTAGACCACGACTTGCGGCCGCTGTTTTCCATTATGAAAGAATAAACGTACCTAGTATTTCTTACGACGCTTAGCGTAAATTACGATGTTTAGTTTTATAATAAAAGTGTCTTGCCCTTCTATAAAATTCTACAATAGGTACTTGTATTGAAAATAGTAAAATTAAATGAGGGCTATATAAAATAAACAAATGTTAACTTTTAATTCTTAAAAATATTCAATTAAAATTTACTTATCTATCATTCATATTGTTGCGTTTTTTTTTAATTTTACTCGGTTATCGCCACTTACATTTTTGCTTTCATTATGAAAAGTTACTTCCCGATATCCCGGGAAACCATTCCTTAAATGATTCCATAGGATTATTTGTGAGGAAAGAAGGACGTTAAAGCTGTTGATATAAGATATAGACTGAACCTTGTCCCGAATATGGGCAATATATTAGGTTGCCGTGCCGCGCCCGGGCCGTTTCCGAGCCATGCGTGTGAATCACGGCGCGCAGCGACCGAGATGTTTTGCGCAATTTAATGCCATTGTAAATATAATATTTATTCTAGCACCGTAACACAATTAGGTACAATAATTTTCTTTATAGATATATATTTACATTCTCTAATACAATAAGCTATCTATATAAAACAAAGTCGTATCAGTTACACCATTCATAACTCGAGAACGGTTGGACCGATTTATACAGGTACATGATCTTTGTATTGTTGGATTTGTCATAAATAAACGGCCCGTGTGAAGGGCAGCTAGTCAATTATAAATAATACAAGTGGCTCTGTGAGCTGTACAACTCGCGAGCATGTCTGTTGTAACTGATTTATTTTATTTAGAAAAGCTGCTTTGACAAAATAAAACTTTATAATGATTGAACCTGCACACAATTTCACAAGAATCGGTTGAGAAATGCGACCTGCCGAACAGCCGGACATCCGGACATCGGTAAGAATTTTTTGCCCAAGCTGAAGCGGAGAACTACGTTCGCTTTGCTCGCTCGTTCTAATATAAAATGAAGAGGGTGTCTGATTTTGATGACTGTTCGAACAATTCAAGACGAAGAAGAACATTTGGCACCGTGTTCTTAAAGATAGTTGTTCCCATGAAGAAATTTTGTGTAAAGATCTTTGACAAATTCTATGATTATTATCACGTGATACAAGTTACCTACCTACCGTGCTATTCATGAAAACGTTATACACTGTTTGATAAAGATAATTACATGGTTCCAAAAACGTATGTCCTACGAACATCGGCTGGCACTACGCCTAGAGACGAGCGTATTTTGCAAAATGCTTGTTTTTTCATTTAGGATTACGACATAACTATTAGTATTTATTCAAAACCTGATAACGTACTCACCTTTTTTTCTATGGATTTTTAAGTACTTACGAAAGTTGTTGAACTCTGAAACACGAAAGATATTTTCCATAATAAAAGCGAGCTTAAGATTAATTTCTTAAAATAAGTACGTACAGTCGGCCCATGATAATGATGAGCACTTTAGGACTTTGTCAAATTAAATCATGATAAGGGGGAGTGACGCGCGAGATGGTTAGATGTCAACCATTTAAATTTAGAACCCATTGTTATGACATTCATGCAAAAAAGTGTAGACTTGTAATGACAAGTCAACAGATGAACAATGAACAGTGTCAACATCGCAGAACAGAGACAGAGTTATGCAATGGCATAACTCTGTCTCTGTTCTGCGATGTTGACACTGTTCACAGTTGTGTTGCAGTTAACTAAATTAGGAATAGATGTTTCACGACACAATGTCAAACTTGCAAGCCACAAATGAGAAGGTTAATTTCGAATAACAAAGTATGACCCCTCGTGGCGTTGTCAGTAATTGCTTGCTTTCTAACATTGAGGTCTCGGGATCTAATCCCAGACAACGGTCTTTTTTTTATTATAAGTTTAGTTATTGGTATGTTTTGTATTAGAATAACTACAACTTAGAAAAGTTGAAAAACCCCCGGCATTCCAATTTCCAAGTTCAATATCTCAAAAATGGCTAAACCGATTTTGTTGAAACGTAGCTATGAACTATCTCGATCACATCAGTTTTTGGATAAAAAAACCGCATTCATATCGGTCCATTCGTTTAGGAGCTACGATGCCAAAGACATACACACACACTCAAACTTATAACACTCCTCTTTTTGCGTCGGGGATTAAAAATAAATAAATCCACAAAAGTCCTATTTTCCTGACCCAGAATGATTACAAATCACAGTAGAAGTAGCAGAAAACGAATTAGTGTTCCCACTTTTTTGATTAGGGTATATATAACTATTCAAAAAAGCGGGAAACCTAATTAGTTTTCTTCTCTGGTTCAGAAAAATGGGACTTTCGTGGATTTACTTATTTTTATTTGAACAATGTCTTCATATTTATTACTTTCACGATTTGCGTGTAATTAACTTTTTCATTTACATCTTTGAGGTTTCGGATGTGAGATGAGGATATTGTGACACATTCGAAACGTCGAGAGACCTCAAATAGGTAAATGACATACGTTATCTTCATTTAAGTAATGTGAATGAACCCTAATAAATAAAATCCAATATTTATGTAAAATAATTAATTATTATTATTTAGGTTATTTAGGTTTATTATTATTTAGGTATAATATTGATTGTAAAAGAAAATTCAAAATGCATGGTTAATAATGCGTGTAACCGCCGTCTGCGTCTATAACAGCCTGTAGTCTGTCCCTCATTGAGCCAACAAGACGTTGACATATATCAGTTCCTCGCATTTCCTCCCAAATCTCATTACAGTGTCTGGAAATCACTTCCTTGGTTCTTTCATGGCGATGATCCCACCGTTGATTCATTAAGCCCCAAAGGTTTTCTATTGGGTTCAAATTAGGGCTCGCGGTCGTGTCCGGGTTTCGTGTATACGTGTCGGGTACCCGTGTTCGTGTAACCCGCCCGCGGGTCTAAGCGACCGGTCCGAACGGATCCGTGTAATTAGCGCACGGGTACCCGTGAACACGTGTACACGTGTACACGGGTACCCGCGTCCTGTTTACACGCGGGTAGTACTACCCGTCCCTGAGTTGTGGTGAGAAGCTAGGAACTATCCCGTTGTTCTAAGAATATACATACAAGTACTAAATGAGTGTTCGTAGCTTTGCAATTATAACATATTATTTGTGAATAAAAATAGCATAGGAATAAATGTAACAAATTATAACAAAGTACGTAAAGTTCGCCTTCTCAAATTCATATTTAAAAAAAGTAAGTACGAATCCATGATAATGTTATAAATATGAAAGTGGGTCTGTCTGCTTGTATCTTTCTGTTACCCCTTCACGCTAAATAACAGCTGAGTTGATTTAGATAAAATTTGGTATAGAGATTTGAGTCTGGGGGAGGGACATAGGATATAAACGAGTTCCACGCGGACGAAGTCGCGGGCAGAAGCTAGTAAGTTTTATCCCATAAAAAAACTTTCCATGTAAAAAAGAGGCCAAGTCTCGAAACTCTTCCACCTTAAAAAGCAGTGAGATATTTCGTAGTACCAAGTCTCAGGCATTCTCATTATTCTTTATTTGCCAGCTAAATAGAATTCTGCCACTTGGCAATCACACCACTTTACTGCTTTTATGGATTTTTGCACACCTCAAACTATGAAGTATTGTGTAATTGCCAAGTCGCAAAATTATATTTAGCTAGCGAATAAAGAATAGTAAGAATGCCTGAGACTTGGAAGAGTTTCGAGACTTGGCCTCTTTTTTACATGGAATGTTTTTTTATGGGATCTTACTTCTTTTTGTAGGTTATTGTGTCATCAATACATACAAATTATGAATGCAGTCTCATTCTTGCTTTTGAATTTACTCTCCCATTCGCTGCAAATGTAACTTTGTAATCCTATATATTTATATGGGATTACAAAGTTATTTATGCGTATCTAGAATTTAGTAAAATATTTTATTTTCATCTTGATTTTAACACTAAACACTAATTATGTTCTAAATTAGTGTTTTTGTTGATCATTCAGTGAGTATGCGAGTGACAAAATTAAGAAACTTTGACTAGTTATAATTCTTAAACTACAGCTTCAAATTGAATGAAATTTGAAATATACCATGTTTAAACAATGCCTACTGTTACTGAAAATTCAGGCTTCCAGATTTATCCACAACGAAGTTATTGGGGGTCAAAAACGGCCTGAACTGCTTCGAAAAAAGATGGTACGGCAGTGCCGCTTTTTTGCTCGACTTGGCGGGGGCACCACCGTGCCCCCAGATTTTTATTTGAGCTTAAAAATAGTGAAAAATTATGTAGTAACATTAATCTAGTCTTGGTTTAGAACGATAATAGTAACGAAGCTGGTGGTCTAAAATTGGCCGGTCCCAATTTAGAAATAATGATGAGACTTTACTGCATTTATGAGATTTTGCATACCTAAAACTATGTAGTATTGTGCGATTACCAAGTCCCAATAATACATTACGTAACTAGGGCGGTGAATTCGTGAATGCCCCAGATCGCAGGTGTTTGTGCGCAGCGTGCAGTAAAACTCGTATTATGGCCAGGTGTGACGTAAAATTTTATTTAGCAAGTAAATAAAGCCCCCCACAAGGTGGACTGAGGACCTGGTAAAGGTTGCGGGAGTCCGCTGGATGCGGGTGGCGCAGGACCGGTCACTTTGGCACTCTTTGGGGGAGGCCTATGTCCAGCAGTGGACGTCTTTCGGCTGATATGATGATGATGACGATGATTAAATAAAGATTAATGAATGCCTGAGACTTGGCTCCACCAAATGTCTAACAAATTTATTAGTTAGAAGAGTTTTGAGACAGCCTTTTTTTTCCAAATGTTTTTTATGGGATGAGACTTACTAGCTTCTGCCCACGACTCCGTCCACGTGGAACTCGTTTATATCCTATGTCCCTTAACACCCCTTCCACTTCCCTCATATAGCCGTTCAGCGGTAAAATACCACAGCTCAGGTCGGCGAAGATAACAGATAAAAGTACATTATTGTCGAAGCAAGGGAAGTAGGCAATTGCTGGCTGAGTATTAATTTTAAATGGACGACCTTGGGAGACCCGTTTCGCCGGCAGGTGACGAACAAAACAAACAAAGTAAACTTAAGTCTTAAGACGTAAGTTATTAGCTTCCTTTTTTTGTTGAAATTTCGATTTTATCGCAAAGGCATAAAACTTAATATTGCTTTGGAATTCAACCACTTCTTTATCTATAGTTTAGTCGCTAAGACTTTTGGGTTTATCCAAAAAAAGTTGCAAGACACTGATAACGCCTATACAAATGATGATCTCGTTACTGCAAATTATTTTTACCTCGTTAAACTACATCAACGATGTTTAGTACGTCCGAAATTGTAAGATAAAATCCTGTCAAAAACGCAAGCAGAAAACGACTTTTTCATGAGAGCATAAAATCGTACCGTTATCCGATATCGAAATAATTATGGTATACTTTGAATCGGTAACGTAAAATCGTTTTGTTTGAGTAGGTACCTTTATTTTAAAATGATAACGGTATACATTGAAGCAGTAGCAAAATAGTCATATTATCGTTTTGTTCGAGTACCTTTCTTTTAAAATGATCACTGTATCTTTTAGATACGTAGGCAGAGTAATGATGCAAGTATCGTTTTGATTCAGTGCCTTTATTCGGTGCTCATATTCAACCTCGTGAGTAAAGGTACGGTTTAAAAAGGTATACCACATTCAATCCCTTATTTAGAACCATACTGACGGTGGAGGAAAATGAAGACTTAGCAAATGTCAACTCTATTTGAATGACGTTAAGGATCAAAAGTGCAAAACATTAAATTTCCTCGACTGTACAATACAATAAGCGCTCGGTTAATATTAAAAAGTGCTCATATACAGTCAGCCATGACAGTGGGCTACCACTTTTGGACCTTATTTTGCATGCAATAAAGTACAAAAGTGGTAGACCACTTTTGTGCTTGACTGTACTTACCTACTGTTTTTGTTTAGCTATCATATCTAAAAGCGGCTATTAATAAAAGTTAAACAGTTTGCGTGCCCTTTGTCGGTCAATCATTAAATAAAATACTGGGTTTATACAATATTATGACGCAATAGAGCAAACATAGGCTTCCTGTGATGCTGTGATATTTCCTTTTGCCACATACCTAATATAAAACAACATCATACACACCAAACCCATAGAGTTGCAAAATGAAATAAATAAATTATATTTGCCTCAACTCAAACGGCCGCGGACGGTCCGAACCCGCGTGTAATTAGAACCCGCGGGTACGTGTGTACGGGTACACGGGTACCCGGGTACCCGCCCGCGGAACGGGCGGGTTCGGGCGTGTCCGTGTGGAACGGACGCTTAGCACCGCGGGCTTAAGAACACGGGTATTCGGGCGGGCGGGTTTACACGTGTAGCGGGAGCCCTAGTTCAAATCAGGTGACATTGCGGGCCAAGGCATGGATTTAATATCCTGATGTCGACTGAACCATTCCCGAGTGACCCGTGCCGTATGTATGTATGGGACAATTGTCTTGGATAAAATATATTTGGGGAAAGTCCGATTCTGGGTATACGTTTCGCAAAGTTGGCAGCATCACTTCGTCCAGTAACTCCACGTAAAAATTGGCATTAGTCCGTGTGGGTATGAAGTGAAGTTCACCGACACCGTCACCAGACATCCATCCCTATATATTGGCTGTTAAGCGGCCAGAATTCCTCAAAGGAACCTCGTGATCTTCCGTGTAGCGGGTTAGGTCGTATCGCCAGAGAGATAGACGTCCATGGTCGCTCGATTTGAAACTTTTTTCGTCCGTAAAAATAGTTTTACTCCAGTCAAATTCTGAATACCGGCGTGTGAAATTCAATCTAGTCGTTTTATGATTTTGGGTCAAAAATGGCTTTTTAGCGTGGCGTCTGTAGTGCAAGCCCATTGAGTGCAAATTATTCCTAATCACCTGGGGACAAACTCCGAGTCGGGCAGCAATGTGTTTTGTAGGGAAAAATGCGTTTTTTTCATAGATATTTCGAAGAAGAACCCTTTGCTCGTTGGACAAACATGACCGTCGATCTGAATTAATATTATGGCGATGATCATGAACCGTCCCTTCATCAGCGTATCTTCTCAGTCTCACCCACAGATTCACGGTATTGCGCTGGAAATAAATACTTGTTAGTATACTTTTATAATAGAATAGTATATATAACGTTGAAAATGACGGCAACAAGGCAGAAAAAGATAATCAAACTCCAAATAATATTATTAAGTACAGAAATAAAAATACAGTTACTCCCAAATTTCGAGATATCTCAGAAATTGTATTTCCCGCTTGATACTGGGCAACAATTTCAGCTCTTTCCATTTCGGATATTATCCGAGGCATGTTTCTATATTTCTTCTGGAAATTTTACTTCTTCACACGCATCAGAACATTGAAAGCAATGAAAGAATATCATTTGGAATTTGAACGTCACTTGTGACATTTATCAGTGATATAATAACTTTAAAAGTTTTAATGCCTAAACTGAGGAGGTTTCAAATACTTGTGACATTTAAGTACAAAACGTAATTCCTTCCATATTGGTACGACAAGGTTCTAAGTATGCTCAACATTTTCATGGGCCGACTGTACCTGGCCTAGGTACCCCCCTCCCGGCTTTATAAAACCCGTTAGACCTAATTTCATTCAGTAAATTCGACAAAAATACCGAGATACTGAAATTTGAGCTCACATTTGGTCTAACCTAACAAATCTTTATAAAACCGTGGCTAAGTAAGTTAGCAGATTGAACGTCAAGAATTCGCTGTAAGCTTAGACAATAGTACTCATTCACTATTAATGCTTGGATTGTATTAAATACACCTTAGCATCCAAATATAGGTCAAGTAAAGCTTGTCCACAAAAAAGTATCCACCGTTGTATAATTCAGGTTTTCGATAAGAAATGTTATTTTTTAAGAATTTAATTTAAAAAACAATACTTCGCCTTTCGTTTTGTATGGATAATTATGTCTGCTGCTTTTCATTTATGGACTAACTTTCGAAATTTCTGGATTTTAGTCTTAGAAATTATAATTATCACATTAATGCGTCATAGAAGTTCTTTTTGTTCTTTACTCAAAATAGATTATCGATGCTATAATGTTCCGCGAATATATTTCCAGACTCTTAATTACTGTAGGTATGCAGTACACCCATTTCTATGCAGTCATTTTACCTTTAAACCTTAACTGGCATTATGTAGGCTTTCCCAACTTTTAAAGACAAATGTATGGATTTTAGATTCTTTCGCATAAAAAAGAATACTCAAATGGCAAACTTATTGCGGTTTCAACTACGTAGACCTACTAGGTGACAGTAAAGACAGCTTTCGATGACTACTTTTTTTCGTGAACATGGTATTTCTTATTAGCACTTTGAAAATAGTATTATATGCAACTGTTGCATAAGTAGGGTCTTAAAATGCGAGTGTCGTGAGTTGCGATGCGAGCCTTGGCGAGCATCGCAACTAAAGATGCCACGAGCGTTTTAAGACCAAGTTATACACCGTTGCATACAATACTTTTTCTACGACTAATTTTAAATAAATAACATTTGACTTTTCCGTTAGTTCTATTTACTACTCACGCCATTTCTTCAGCGGTGCAGTTATTTTCTTCTTCGTCCATTTTAAAGGGAACGTACACATTTTTCTTCACTTCACAAACACGAATCAAATCTTAAAAAGTTATTAATCACGAATAGTTATCACATTTTGTCTTTCAATTTTTAACTGGAACTTTGGTGGGACATTAGAAATATGACACATTGACACCTCTTGTTTATGGTCGGTTTTGTTTTTAATTTCCTTGCATTTGCCATCCAAACCAAACTGAATCCGGATCCGAACCGAATCGGATCGGTTTATATTTATAAATAATACCAATAATTGGTAAAATATGTATATTAACACACAATACATGATAATTTATTTTTATTTTAGTAAATAATTCATGTTTTACAAATATTTGATAGTAAATAAAAACTCTTCATTTCGAAAAATTTGTTATGAAGTTGGTACCACTGCAATGTAGTGGCTTATTAAAAAAAAGTTAGATGATTTGACATCGTGGTAAACAGTGCTTTTATGGAAAATGTATGAACCAAAAAAGTACACTAAAGAGTTCTTTTATGGGTAGAGTTAGATAGAGTTTTTTGACGACTTATTATCGGTGTCATTGTATTTAAGCTAAAGCCTATATAAATGACAGATAACGGTACAGGAGTAGAAAAAAACACAAATAACTTTTGTATTCTAAGCCTAGCCAAAACGTGTCTTTTATATCTTTAATAGTGTTTGTAGGTATTATTTTAGCAGTTACAAATGAAATGTTGTTCCGTCCGATTTGTTAGTTGACCTGTTATCGTTTCACATAGCAGGAGATCATAGTTTTTGTTTTTCTGTGCGACGGTATATATGTGACCGTGAGCGTCAGCCTATATATTAAGCATGGTTTGTTCGGTTTCATTAGACTGTTCGTAATGCTCTGTCTGTAATTTTATTAGGTTTGAGGTATTTAGTCAGTTTATTTCCTAACATAAAACATATTTAATTAAATCGTACCAACAATAAGAATTCAAATAAACGAGTATTCACCGATGCACGATGTAAGTATTGCGGCGATTAACAAGATTTTTAGAATATGTATTTATGTTTTCAGCCATTTAACATTGAACACGTACACGACATCTTTTTTCGTATCATATTCATTCGAATTTTCCTACTCAAGCCCAGCGTTTCAGAAAATAAATGATTATAATACTTAAGTACAAAGTAGCTCAGGTCGTTTCGAAGCGATGAAGTGAAGATTTCTTAAAAGATAAGACGTCCATTATTGTTCTGTTAGCTCTTTCAATCCCGTGCGGATATGCACTATCTCTCTTCATCATAGCGTGACGAAGCCTATTTGCCGTTGCGAGAGCTTGAGTTATGTGATTGAATACACCAAGCCTTATTTTTAAGCGTTTTATAATCTAAGTATCTGTAATTTTTAGCAATTTTCTTGACGTGTGGCCATTGATTTGATAAAATAGATTGCAATACAGTTTACGAATTACTTAGGTATTATTTATTCTATTAAGTAGGCTATTACAATTTTTCACATGTTTATTTCATTTAGTAAGTGTGATAGTAAAGTTATTCTACATTATACAGAGTGTATCAAAAATGGGGTGTATACTGAGCAAGGGCATATTCGGTAGCGCATTGCAATTCCAAGTATACCTATATGCATTTGTTTATTTTTTTTTAATTTCATAGGTACAGGTTTCATTTCTTATGTACTTCGTACTGCCAAGAAATTTAATGTTTCGTTATGTTTTTATATAATACTTTACGTCGTCTTATTTGGTTTTATTAATTTATTAACATATAAAAATATGTATAACTAATAACAAGTTTATTCCACGAAGTTTTATGGTGCTTGTGACTGTTTACCTAATTATGGCCTAGGCCTTTAAAAAAAATACTTTTAGCAATATAGCATAAAAGTCGCATTTTGTGTAGTTTACATCCAGTACAAAAGCGAACTTTGCAATCAAATTATAATATAATTTTCACTTCTCATGATCGCAAAGTTATGTTTACTATTAACATATTTATTAACATTATTATGTTTACTAGCTTGTGCCCGCGTGGAACTCGTTTATATCGCAGCTCAATGCAAACTTATACCCCCCATTTCACCCCCTTAGGGGATGATATCGGGGATGAAAACTATCCTATGTCACTCTCCATCCCTTCAACTATCTCCACTTAAATTCGTCGCTCCGTTTTGCCGTGAAAGAAGGACAAACAAACAAACAAACACACACACACATACACTTTCCCATGTATAATATTAGTATGGATTGGCGTTAAAAAAGTATTTCTAGAAAGGTTTTCACATGCCATATACGGTATAAAACCTCCTTTCTTTATAAAGACATATGGGTGACAGATACAGTATAATAAACAATACGCTCGTGGGCGTAATAAAGGCTATTGTAGAGCTCAGTGAGGCTTCAGATTAAGAAGCCCTGTCGCACGTACGGACCCGTAAGCAATGGTACGTTATTTTCTAAAAAGTTAAACGCGTATTTTAAGCTAAGTTTCTTGCATTACTTGGCTTTGTTCTTATAAATGGGAAAAAATAATGAGGAAGAGCAATTTGCTCGACGATTCCATTTTCACCTTGCATACAGCTCGACACAATACTGGTCGTTAGACGCCAGAAATGGTCGGAAATTACCTAAACAGTGATTTATTACGCTATGCTTTGTCGGGACTAACACAATACAGGCCAACGGCCCTGATACAAACGAAGATAGCGTCAGGATTAGGCAGGTGGCATCAACTAACTTTTACAGACCGATCGAATTTAAGTTTAAATATGGCGCTAACTTACCTTCGTTAACTTCATTTTTGGATTAATTAGAAGCTCTAGATTAGATCGGTTCATATTTGCGCTAAAAAAACTGAGACAGTGCGTGTCGTATGACTCGGCCCTCACAGCTTACCATGGTCATGTGTCATCCATTCTTGGCTATGGCCTCATCCTATGGGGTAATTCAGTAGACGATGAAAGGCTTTTAAAACTACAAAAGAAATGTGTTAGTGCAATAGTTAATGCTAGAATAGGCAGCAGTTGTAAACCCCTGTTAAAACAACTTTACATATTACTCTTAGCATGCATGTATGTACATACTTATTGAAAATTTGCTATTTTTCCTAGACCTTCCAAAAATATTTCATAAAGCGTTACGAAATGTTTTATAATAATCCAAGGACGCAATATTAAGATCTGTTGTTCCACCTACGCTGTACGTTTGACATGTATAAAAGAAATGCCTAAAACATGAGCATTATGGTTTACAATAAGTTGCCTATCGAAATAAAGGAACTTCAGGGCAATAAGTTCAAACAAACTCTTAGAACTTGGCTCCTTAATCAGTGCTTTTACAACATCAGCGCATATCTAAACCACTAAGTGTAATATGATGTTTAAGTTTGTATACATTTTATTTTATATTTGTAATCATAATAATAACCTATGTTGGACAACTAAATGATTTTATCTTTATATTGTTATTATGTATAATGTAAGCATGGTTAAACAAAAGTCTTAAATACTTCAATATTATAAATATTTGTTGCAAATGATAATTACAAAAATGCTATGGTATAAATGTACATATTTGCATGCTGTTTGTAACAGCTGGAAAAGGTGCAACAATAATGTATTTGGGTACTCTAAGACATGTCAACTTGCCCTTTCTCTGCCAATAAATTGTATTATTATTATATTTCTTGGCTCTTTTTCTCCTTTTTAAAAATTGATGAATGTTCCTTACACTTACACTTACCTACTTACGAAACTCATACCTACTTACTAATATTACACACTACGAGATATGATCGACGATGTCAAAAACTTTCTGGTAATGCGGCATGTATTTAAAATTGTGGCTTTTTGAAGGGTTCCTTTAATTTGAGTTGTGATCTGGAGGTTCTTCAAACTATTCAAGATATTACACATGGTTTTGGGCACTACTCCTGTTGTGGAAACAACTATTGGGACTATATGTACAGTGCTAGCTTGCCATTGGCGCCTAAGCTCAATGGCCAAATCCCTCTACACGCATAAGGACCAATATTCACTAAAGTTATATTCGCAAAACCACCAATACGCATGACAAAGAATGGCCAATACGCTGATGGACCAATACGTAAATGGACCAATACGCTCATAGACCAATATGTAAATGGACCAATCATCATCATATCAGCCGAAAGACGTCCACTGCTGGACATAGGCTTCCCCCAAAGAGTGCCAAAGCGACCGGTCCTGCGCCACCCGCATCCAGTGGACTCCCGCAACCTTTACCAAGTCATCCGCCCACCTTACCTAGGCCTACCTACGCCGCGCCTTCCGGTACGCAGTCGCCACTCGAGTTGGTTCTGCTGCGGAAAGCCTCATCGCGGATGCCCCTCTATGCTCATGCAACATGCCCCTTTCGATTGCCCTTTGGGTGACTTTGAGCTTTCTTATCAGGCCCATAGTAAGCGACCACGTTTCAGTATGATATGTCATCACTGGCAACACACACTGGTCAAAGACTCTCGTCTTGAGACACTGCGGAATATTGGACGAAAAGATGTGCCGTAGCTTCTTGAACGCTGCCCAGCCGAGTCGGATTCGACGATTGACCTCTTTTTCGAAGTTGGACCTACCTAACTGGATAGTGTAGTGTAGGCTGGTTAGCAAGTAACTGTCATGTGTCTGTCATAATTCTGCCTAATATAGCTCAGCTGGTAAACTTTATTCCGGAGTCTTATTTACCGTCCCCGGGCTCCATACCTTACAGTGGCGACGAGGAAAATTGCTAACAAACGCGTACAATAATATAGCAATACTAAAAATTTTGATTGTGCGGGAAACTGTCGATAGGAAAACTGGGCGAGTTTGACGTCAAAAACGGAACATGGTCGTCGTACATTGATAGACTGGAGATGTATTTTAAGGTAAATGACGTGAAACCGACGCTCCAATTACCGACGCTAATCGCAGTAATGGGGGACGAGGCGTACCAGCTTTTGACCAACTTAGCGAGCCCCAGCAAACCATCTGCCCTAACGTATGACGAGGTTGTCAAGTTAGTAAAAGACCATTTACAACCGGCGCCGTCAGTATTAGCCGAACGCTATAGGTTCCGGCAGCAAAGGCAGGGAAGCGACGAAAGCATTTCGGAATACATAGCGGAGCTTAAGAAAGCAGCCCGTTTTTGTAAATTTGAGGCCAATTTAAATGTCGATCTGCGGGACCAATTTGTATGCGGGCTGAAAAACGACGCAGTCAGGCAACGATTGTTTGCGGAAGATGACGGATTGAGCTTCGCGAATGCGGTCAAAATTGCGACTTCGTTGGAGGCGGCAGTACGAGACTCGGCGGCGGTGGATGTTTCGGCGCGAACGGCCAACATCGGAGCAACAGCGGGAGCGGAGTCTGTGCACGCAATGGCAGCGGGATATGATCGTCAACCGACAACAGCTGGTCGCGGTGGACGCGGCGGTTCGCGTGGCACTCGCGGTTCTGGGCGTGGATTTGGCGGCGCAACTGGTATCAAGTTTCAGTACAGGCAGTCAGTGCAGCGGGTGCGGCGCAACCAGTCACCGCCTTGAAACGTGCAGGTTTAAGAACTACGAGTGCAGCCGGTGTAGGCGTACTGGACATTTACGCCGCGTGTGTCCGGAACGGGCGGCGGAAAGAACACGGGTCGGTCCAGCAAACGTTAATTTCGGAACATCAGAAGCGGAGCAGGAAGCTTTACAAGAGGAAGAATTTCACCATCTGTGCCTGAACGACTATCGGCCGGTGAGATTGTCTATTTGCATTAATGACTGCATACTAAATATGGAGGTTGACACGGGAACAGCTTTATCATGCATAAGTAGCGACACGTACTACCAGTATTTCAGTAATCTCAAACTGGAACCACCTGGCGTAAACTTAAAGTTTTATCGACACTGGTTAACGGAGTTGAGTATAGGTATTCCAAAGTTCGTTAATTGTAATAATGTGAGAAACGAAAACGATAAAGAGCAAATTGACGATAACATTAAAATATTATGTGACAGGTATAAGGAGTTATTCGAAGGCGGTCTGGGGTGCAACACGGGCGGTAAGGCGACGCTGCGGTTGCGGCCCGGCGCGGTTCCTGTGTTTCACCGCGCGCGCCCCCTGCCGTACGCACTGCGCGCGCGAGTTGACGCAGAGCTAGAGGCTATGCTCTGCGATGGCATCATTGAGCCCGTCGACTGCTCCGACTGGGCTTCTCCCTTGGTACCGGTAAACAAGCCGGATGGCTCCTTAAGGATTTGTGCGGATTATAAGGCGACTGTTAATCCAGCTTTACTTGTAGATCGTTACCCATTGCCTAAGATCGATGACTTAATCGTGCGGTTAGGTGAGTCACGTTTCTTTTCAAAAATTGACCTGTCACAGGCGTACAATCAGATTGTGCTCGATGAGTCAAGTATCTGCACAGTCATAAATACTCATCGCGGTCTATTTCGGTATAATAGGCTGGTCTTTGGTTTGACTTCAAGCCCAGGTATATTCCAGCGGATCATGTGTTCAGTACTGAGCGGAATTCCGAACGTGGAGGTGTTTTTGGACGATGTGGTAATAGGTGGCAGGAATGTGTCAGAACATTTACAAGCTTTGGATGCGGTTTTCAGTCGGTTACGCCGCAAAGGGTTGAAATTAAAAAGCAGTAAATGTGTTTTCTTAGTAAATGAAATAAAATATTTAGGCTATGTGCTCAGTAAAGACGGGGTGAAAACGGATCCGGATAAGGTAGAAGCAATCACCAAAATTCCTAGGCCAGGTAATGTCACTGAGTTACGTTCTTTTCTGGGTTTGATAAATTTCTTTGCGAAATTCGTGGGACAGATGAGTGGCAGGCGGACCAACGAAACTATTACTATTATCCTACCTTTGTATAAATTGCTTAAAAAGGATGTAGAGTGGCGTTGGTCGAATGAATGCGAGCAAGCATTCGTAGACATTAAACGGATACTATCTAGAGCGCCGGTGTTAGCGTACTACGACCCGGAACGGCCGCTTACGCTTTTATAACAGGAAGGACGAGTTGTACGAGGAATTAGGTTTTGTCATGTGGGGCCACCAGCTAGTGATTCCAGAATTGTGCAAGGAACGAGTACTACGTATGCTTCACGAGCTTCACATGGGTATAGTTAAATCGAAAGCCCTGGCGCGAAGTTACGTCTGGTGGCCCGGGGTTGACGAGGCGGTGGAGCGCATGTGCCGGGAGTGCGCGGTATGCGCGGCGCATGCGGACGCGCCGCCGCGGCAAGCGCCCAGCATGTGGCCGTGGCCAGACAGGCAGTGTTCAAGGATCCATTTGGACTTCATGGGTCCAATTGTTGGCAAATCATATCTCGTAGTCGTGGATGCGATGTCGAAATGGGTCGAAGTTTTCCACATGCCTAGCACAACCGCAGGTGCAGTCATTGCAACATTGTGTGAGTTATTTAGTAGGTGGGGTTTGCCCAAGCAGATTGTTTCGGATAATGGGCCGCCTTTCTCAAGTACCGAAATGCGTAGGTACTGTCAGGGACTCGGTATAGAGCACATTTTCTCCGCTCCTTATCATCCCGCTTCGAACGGTCTGGCGGAAGTGACCGTGAAGGCGTTGAAGCGTGTGATTAAGAAAGCGATTCACGAGAAACAAGACGTTAATAAAGCTTTGTGGACCTACTTGCTATATTATAGGAACACGACGCATTCAACTACGGGGCAGAGCCCAGCGATGTTACTGCAGGGTAGGAGTCTTCGTACCAAATTAGATGTTCTAAAACCAAATACTGCGTCCAGGGTTAACAAGGCCTAGCAACAACAAAGGCTAGCGGCGGGGGGAGTGCATAGGGAACTAGACCTAAATGAAGATGTGTGGTACCGCCAGTATTTGAAGGGGGAAAAGTGGGCCTTGGGTCAAATTGTAAATAGGACTGGCTCTGGCGACTATACGGTCAGGGGATCAGACGGGAGTTTATTGCATAGGCACGTTGAGCAACTAAGGCGACGTTCAACAAGTACCCAGTCACTTACATATCCAGCATCAGGAGCTTTAGAGCCTGACTTCCGCACAAATCCTAGTGGTAGAGTTCAGGAACCAAACGCTGAGCCTTCTGAGGCGACTCCGGGAAGTCCAGCGGTGCAGCCGATAGAAGCGGCATCGGGCGCGGCTGGGGAACCGCAAGAGAGTCACACTCCCTCTCCGCCCGGGTCACCTGCGTTCCAAGACGCTCTGCCGAGTGTATCGCCGCCAGCCCATGTTCGTCCGTTCAGGCAATGCCGGCTCAGGGGTATCTCTAGGTTGAATCCCTAGTTATTAAGTATTAGCCTAGTGGGGAGGATTGTAGTGTAGGCTGGTTAGAAAGTAACTGTCATGTGTCTGTCATAATTCTGCCTAATATAGCTGAGCTGGTAAACTCTATTCCGGAGTCTTATTTACCGTCCCCGGTATCCATACCTTACAGATAGTCTGTCCTAGGTATACATAATCGTCTACATTTTCGAGCGTAAAGACCAATACATATAGGTAAATACGCGAAATGGACCAATACATATAGGTAAATACGCACATGAGCCGGTGAATACGGTCTTGGGTTCTATCCCCGGCTCGTGTATGTCGGCAATGAAGTTATAGGAACATTTGTACTAAATGTAATTTATTATTCAGAAGCTTACTTTCGGACCAAAAGTAGGAAACACGGTGACTAATCGTTTTATGAGGACTCTATTTCCAATTTTCGTTGGTCCACCTCCCGATGTATAAATAAATACTCTTTAATTATCACTTACTGCCCTTACCTTACTGGCAACTTCATATTATCTTTCAACTATTCAAATGACACAAGGTGAAAATAGGCGGCTCGCTGTTACTTACTAGGCGTATTTAATATAATTTCTCATGAATGAATTAATATTTTGCAACAATCAGAAACGAAACGATACCTTGTTGCACTCAGGTTATCGCTATAACAAAAATTCTCGCGAGAACATCAATAAAACAACTATACGGCGATGTGTAAAAAAGTGGATGTTCTGCAACAGTAACAATTGACAGTTCAAGAAAAACAATTTTAAGTCAAGGATTTCACACATGGCTAGCCGACGAAAGGCAAATGTTATTTATGGAATCCGTGCAGAATGCAAGGCCGAAGTATGCCAAAATTTGGATCCACTAAAGAGCGTATATGAAACCAAATTCGAAGACCTAAATGAAGACTACGCTGCATATCTACCCATCCTTAAAAAACATCCAGGACTATACCAGGGCCAGGAAATCATTTTTAAATACAAGTCATCCAAAATATCAAGATAGAAATAGAACCAGATACCGGAGGTACTCGCAAAAAACTTCTTGATATGTGATGATGAGGAAGAAGACAGAATCATGATTTTCTGCTCAAAAACAGCCAAAAGGTATTTGAAGTATTTTCACAGCGGTTTGTTTTTGGGCGATGGTACCTTCAAAAGTACCCCATCTCCATTTTAACAAATATGTTCTATTCATGTGGATTTAGGAACCACAGCAACGTCAACAAATGTAGCACCTGTAATTTTTGGTCTACTGCCCGACAAAACCAAAAAAACGTACACTCGTTTTTTTCCAACTCATAAAAGATAAATTACACATCGAAATACAGGAATACAAATGCGACTTTGAAATGGCAGCCATTAATGCCGTTCGTAGTATTTTCAAAGACACTACTATATCGTGCTGCTTATACCATTTTAGTCATGCAATATGGAAAAAAGCAAAAGGTTTGAAGCTTCACAAAATTCTAAAAGATCGTAAAATTCTTAGATTGACCTCCAATCTGCCAATGTTGCCGGCTAATAAAATTGCATCCACTTGGAAGGATATTCTAAATTTAGCACCAAAATGTGGGAAAACGAAAAAGTTTCAAAAATAAGTATTTTGAAAGACAATGGTTGACTATATTTTACTCTTAATGAACTTAGTTGCGCAAATTCCCTTCACCGAACAAATAATACATCAGAAGGCTGGCATTTTTCCCTAAACAAAGGTATAGACCCGTAATTTCATAAAAAAAATTAAGAAAGAGGCAAAGCTAAGGGATATGCAAATCATACACGGTGTCGCAAGAAGAAATAATCGACGCAAATGTCACATTGCCTTCGACAAGTTCTATAAAAAACAATCCAAACTGCTTAAAGATAATGAAATGGCGCCACTGGCATTTCTTCAAAAAATAGTTTAAAAAAATGGTGCTATTTAAGTAAATTGAACGGCATTGTATTGATGTAATAATATAAGTACAATTTAAAAAAATAAAATTAATTCAGGAAGAACACTGACATACACTGACACACTGACGTTTCAATTAATAAGTGCCCTGATGACTTATCCTTTTTTTAAATTATTATTAGCTAACGGAATCGGAATCGAAATCGGAAGTTTGTTTCTGTTTCGTGCCATTGGTGACAGATATATCCAGGGCCTCTACTCTGAAACGCTTTTTCGTTCGTTCGGATGGTGCTGTCTCTTTCCCTTTTATGATAAGTGACAGACACGAGAGCGACGGGGACGGAATGATTCTTCGTTTGAATTTCGATTTCCAGAGTCGAGGCTCAGGGCAGTGGCGTACAACATAGTAAATGTTAAAAATGCGTGGAAACAAACTGAAAAAGCCCAAATTTTGCAATTTGCAAATCCTGCTATGGAACTGCTACCTATTGATATACAGTTATTAATATTATTCAAAAAATGTTATAACTACCCTTATTAATTTGTAATCAGTTAATCACATACTGGCCACTTATGAATGCTTATCATTCTGACATCAGATTGTCAGATTTATTATTTCTGTCATTAGTCATATTTCTGTCATCATCACATAATTTGTCGAAAGGAAGTACTTATAATTTACACAAAGAACAATAAACGAAAAAATATTGCAATGGAAGATATTCCAATGGTTTCTACCTCTTCAAAAGAAGAAGGAGACCTCAATAAATGTGTTTTTCTGTGCTCCATGGTACCACTTATTCCAATACCTCAACTGCACAGAACACTGGTGCTGACCAAGTGCAACTTTTACCTCCCACCTGACGCCAGGGTGTGCCTTCAGCATTTGGATGTTGAAGATTGGACTGCTGTCGTTGATTCCAACTCGGCGAAAAGTGATTCAAATGAAGTACAATTGATATTATTAAATTATTCAAAAGTGTGTTAGAGATGATCGAGTTTACAGTATCGTCAGCTTTACGTTGATTCGGTTCTTAATTATTTTAAGTCTTAAGCTATAGTTAAAAATGCATGTGTTATATCTTAATTTTGAATATATTATGTGTCTATAACATGGATCTTTGCTTAATAATCCTGGCATACTGTTACAGACAACTAGAATCATATATCTCTATGATTATGATCATACAAACGACATATATCTCATTTAGGGTCCTTATGCTAGTAATAAGCATGGGTAACAGTACCTTAACTCTTTCAATCTATTTGATTATGGTCCATATGCGTATAGGTCCTAATGCTTATAGGTCCTAATGCGTATAGGTCCTAATGCGTATGGGTCCAAATGCGTATGGGTCCAAATTCGTATTGGTCGTTTTTGACCATTGGTCCTTATGCGTGTGTATAGGGGCCAAATCTTGGTATTTTTTTTATTTTATTATTATTAAATACTAAATGACTTGATTACCTCAACCAGTTTCCCGAATACCTGTTAACGTCAAAATTACCTTTCCTGATAACCAAACTTGATAACTAGTTAATGAGGGGGAACATATTTATTTATTTCAACTGTATTGCACACATAATAAGTACAAATGGCAGACTTAATGCCTCAAGGCATTCTCTACTAGTCAATCGCAGGGTTAAACAGAAAAGCTTTTAGGTGCTGGCAGTTGATCAAGAGAAACACAAATGAAAAGGATAGGTAGCTACATGAAAATACATTTCCTAATATAATAAACATACATACATATTACTGTGCGTACCCAGTGCAAAAAACTTACTAAACTACCAGAGATATCGTTGAGAAAATGCTTGCTCAATATGCGCTTGAAGGTGTGTTTCGTTCGTGCTTGTCTGATAGTAAGCGGGAGAGCATTCCAAAGCCGAATGGCCTGGCCAGTGAAAGAATTACTCATAAAACCAGTGCGATGAGGGGGGTCTACGAGCTTCCGGCTTCGGAACTGGCGTAGAGTACCACCAGGTCGAGGGGTTACAAATTTAAACGTACCTACAGATATTCTTCCGCGGAGAATACCAGTTATAGGAGTGGAATCATCCTTTCATGTTCGTAGCCGAATTTGATAAGCCAGGGGAATGTTAATTATGCCTTATAAACAAAAAAAGAGATTCAGGAAAATAAATGTATAGTACAAGCATGTTGCCCATACGTATATCTATACTTCCATACTAGTATTATAAATGAGAAAGTAACTCTGTCTTTTTCCTTAATACGCGTAAACTGCTACACCGATTGATATGAAATTTGGTACGGAGATAGTTTGGATCCAAGGCCCGTTCCCTAGATGCCCTATGTCCTTACATAGGGTAGATTTTATCCCGGAAATCATCCCATAAGGGGCTCTAATAGGGGGTGGAACTTTTTATGGAGATACGATATACCCGAGATTCACGTGACAGCGGGCCTAGCACAACTGACGCCGCGCCGCTGTGCGAGTCGAGAACGATCTACCCACCTCTTTCTAATTTGAAAGGTGCGAGACAGTAGACGCTCAGTCGTGCGCGAAGCGACTAAGCAGCAGGTTGTGCTAGACGTGCTAGTCGCGGGCAAACAACAACAAACTTGGGATTAAGTAGCAGGCAGATTCCGGGCACCTGTAGGATGCAACTGTAATGATGCTGGCCGTAACGGAAACGTAACTGAATGAGCCCTAGCTAGACACTTTTTAAGTTTTAGCTTAGCCAAACCCACATGAGTAAGTATCGTCTTTATCCAAGTATCACTTCTTCTTATGTGTTATATTGGTTTGCATTCACAATATGTATGTATTGCATTTGCCCATTCTAGCTTTTTCATTTTAGGTCCCATTCACTGCTGGAGTATCTAGAAAACTGGACCAAAATTGCAAAATATTTCTGTTTTTCCTTGATGTACCCATACACTAAACACTAATTGTATTCTAAATTTGAAGCTTCTATATGTCTGCTAGTGACAAAATTAAGAAACTTTGACGAGTTACAATTCTTAAATATACCGTGTTTATACAATGCGTGCTTGGTTACTGAAAATTCAGGCTTCTGGTTTTATCCACATCGAAGTTATAGGGTGGTCGAAGATGGCCTGAACCTCTTCGAGAAAAGGATGGTACGGCCGTGCTGCTATTTTGCTCGACTTGGCCCCCGCCAAGTTAGACCATAGCATCGAGAGCATACGTTCCCCCGAACGTATGCTCTCGATGCTATGGTCTAACTTTCAAAACTAATATCGAACAACTAGGAATGTAACGAATCCGATTCCTGCAATTACTTGTGAATAAGAAGACGAAAGATAACCGAAAAAGACTTACCAAAACTGTTTAAAATATGTAAAATTTTCCCGATAAGCTCTATACTGAAATATGTGTTACTAGTAAATAACCATGACACCCTGAAATACTAACAACTAGTTAGACATAAACATAACACAAGGACATTGACCGCATGCAAGTATTAAGTACTTACCTAGAGTGTCCAATTACTATCGTTTTAGGACACTTAAGAAACGCATACCTTAAATACTGCCCGCGGACATTGTGCATGAACCTATAAAAGCTAGATTTAGGTATCGATTAGAAAATACCTCATGGCCCTGCAGAAATCTTCCTTCACGTTTCTTTTTTATAAAGCATTCATTATAAACCCTATTCACATGTATGTACATTGAAGTAGTTAATTGTAAAATAATGTAGAGTAGATAATTAAGACACAACTACATATATTATGTTAAAGGGAAATGAGACTGTTATTTTGACTCCACACTCAAACTGATCGATTTAGTTTTGTGTACATAACTAATTTATTTACCTCACTGAGGTCTCCCGACGTTGGTCACAGAACAACTGGCTTGTGCGGGTATCAAGTTAAAGCGTTTAGTATAAATCATGTGTGAGAATCGTGAAAGTTTAAATCAATATATGTCTATAACTATTCGTGAATTACAATGATCATGAAACCGCTATCTAAATGCCGTGTGAGACGTTCACGGCAATGAGGGCTACCACATATCTGCAAATGGACTCTGACGATTCGCGCATTGCATCCTATTTTCTCTGCATACATTATTCATACCCTTGACATATTGCGCCAGTTTTATATTCTTAGTGATAATATCAGGTTGATCACAAAAAAGAAAAACTGAAATGCTTTAAAAATATGAGTTTTTGGGAATAAGTCTCTATTTTCGATCAAAAACTTCGCTAGCTTATAGGGTATAGATTGTAGGTACTGCGCAGACATTTCCAAATTACTTCGAACCAGGTCAGGAGGTCGGTAAGATTCGCTGCCCCTTCCGGATATTTATAGATGCAATAGCCTTCCGTTCACGTAGGGCGGCTAGTCAGGTTCCTTATCAAATTGACCGACAGAGGACGAGAGCTACCTCGTTTTATTGCCATTTATATCTCACCTCCGTCAATTCGCTGAGCCGATGGCTTTTGTCAGCGATCTCAATAGCAAAAAGTGAAGCTTTTTTAGGAAGGCCTTATATAGGAAAATCGATATTCGTTTGTTACAGTCGACTGCTAAATAGTTAACTCATAGTGTTTGTAATGGCTTTTAATTTGTTTAACTTATTTTAAGATTATTTAATTCATGTAATTTTGTAACCCATTGACCATAAAGGATAAGGATCTATTTAATAGAGCTTATCCCCAAATTACTTTCTGTTTTTGGTCGAATCCCGCCTAAGTAGGGTATTGCGAGTAATTTCCGAAAGCAAATAAATGATTCATTTTCAAATGTTCCTCATTCAGTATTCAGAATATACGCTGAAATTCATAAAGGCTTATTATTTCGTATTTTCTAAAAGGCTGCTATCTACAGGGGTTTAAAGCTTAACCATTTTATTTCTTTGTATTTGCAAATACCAAACATTAAAAGCCTGTTAATGTTTGATAAAGGCATGTGAAGAAGCGCAATAACGGTCCACGGTAAATTCAAACATTATCCCAATCTTAATCTACATTATAAAGAAGTATATTTTGCTCATTTGTAGCATTGTTCAAAGAGTAGTTCATTTGTTAAAGTACTTAACTGGCACTAATCCTGACAAGAAAAAAACTTCGAGTTCTGTGTATTAACTCAGAATCCAGCACAATATTTCACATCACAAAGTCCGACAATAGTTATTTCTTATGCAAGGGTGCAGAGTTGCTGTTTGGTGCAAGAGCTTGTATTGATAGCCGAGCTAGCAAGGATTCAAAAATACAATCCTGAGCATTGCGAGGCTTTCAAGGCACACACACAACACGTGTGCACAATTGTGTATGAAAGGAAAGTTATTTGGACCTTACACTTATTTTCAATAAAGGTTTGTTTACATTTCGTCAAAATCCGAGCATTTTATAATTATTTCCTCAAACATGCTCGGAAATAATAATAATAATAATAATAAATACGTTTATTTCGGAGTAAAGATACATCCATATTTGTTAGTTTTAGGCACATTATTAACTTAGGAGCTATGTTAGTGTAGGTATTATGTAGTAGGTATAGGTATAGGTACACAAATGGTCACTTCTCATAGCTCACCTGTGAGCCATGAGATCGCGTCCAGTGACAGAGTATTGGACTGTCATGTGCTGCCGCAACTGCGCTCAGGAGGCTGTTGGTGCTGTCGCGGACACGCCGCATCAGGGACGCGACTCGCTTACGCATTATAGCATGGAAGTCGTCCGTGCGCGCCTCCGCGAACATCCCCGATGCGCTGCAGTAGCGCGGCAACCCCATCAGCATCCTGAATGCGTTTTTATAGAGGACGCGCAGGGCGCTATAGGCTGTCTTCGTACAGTTCATCCACAGGCTGCATGTGTAGAAAGACTGACAGTACGCTCTAAATAAGGTAAGTTTTACATCTGCCGTACATTTAGCAAACCTGCGGATCAACATGTTGCTTCTCACTGATAGCGCCCTGCGCTCCCGCTCCAAGTCCAGGTCATCCTTCTGCGACGCGGCGACCCAATGTCCCAGGTACTTAAATTGCGATACTAGCTTAAGCGGAACCCCACCTAGTTCCACCGGAGGTACAGTACTGTAGGTTTTTGTGCCTGCTTTGAATATAAGTAATTCGCTCTTACTAGCATTGTACCTGAGGCCGTGGGCCGCCGCGTACCGCTCACAGACAGAGAGTAGCTTCCGAAGCGCACATACCGATGGGCTCAGCAACACCATATCATCAGCGTAGCTGATGTTGTTGAAGCACTGACCCCCAACTGAACAACCGGCTCGGGTGTTGCTGAGTTCATCGATAAGCTGGTCCATATACAGGCAGAACAGTCTAGGTGAGGTTAATCCACCCTGTCTCACCCCACACTGCGTTTTAAAAGCCTCTGACAGGGAGCCCGCCCACCTTACCCTGTTACTCTGGTTGCCATACCAATATTTAAGCAGCTCAACCATTTCCTCTGGTACAGCAGCGTCATGTAACTTTTTCCATAGAAGATCGTAAGACACCATATCGAATGCCTTGGACAAGTCCAAGAAACACGCATACACTGGTGTCTTACGATCTGTGTAGTATTGGACAGCGTGCTTGAGGCACAGGACGGCTGTCTCTGTAGATAGTCCGGATCTAAACCCAAATTGGGCGTCGTGAAGTGGCACAATCTTTTCAAGGCGCTTATCAAGCACGCTGTCCAACACTTTACATAGTATGGTAGCGAGTGAGATTGGCCTATAGTTACTTATGTCCGACGCATCGCCCGTACGATTTTTAGGAACAGGGACTACAATCGTTTTTATCATTGCGTCGGGTAAATAACTATGGCTCAAACATATGGTGAACAGCATGTATGCGTTAATGTCACGAAATGAGGACATGAAGTTTCTTCTTTATGGCTCCATACATTTCTTCTTAAATTATTTCAAAATTGCTTTCTTGGGGTTAGATATCAAGATATAACGGATCATTTGTGATACATTATAATTATATTGATATCTAACCTAATTAGTTGGGTATATCGTATCTGCAAGAGTCCAACCTTGATATTTTGCGACAAAAACTAAACAAACTATACCAACTGATGAAAAGGCGCAGTAAAAGGGTTAAAGAGGTATTTCCCGTTGGATATATGGATACTACGTATCATTTTATGATTAATATGTACCGTATCTGCAGTACAGTTTTCCTTATGTCAAGTAAAATAGGTATTGAAGTAGAACTGTGTCACTTGGTAATATTGAAAAATTTAAAAAAAATACTTAATGCAATTATTTTCAAAATGGCTTTTTTGAGGTAAGATATGAGGATATCACGTATCATTTGTGGTGTATTGAATTTCAAAACAATCAGCCATATCGTGTCTGGAGGAGCCCAAACTTGGTATGTATCGAAAATTATTTTTGTATTAATTAAAAAAATATGGCTAAAATGTAATGATGTGGTATATTTTTAGAATCGCCTCGAAAAGCCCTTTCATATGATACCACACACGGTAGGTTTCTAAAAAAAATATTTTTTTTCCATACAAAAAGAAAATTGTTTCGGCACTCCCCCCTAAGGGAATTTTTTTTAGGAACTGCGGGTCAAAAAAATTGTTTTGCCCTATAGTATGTGTGTGCCAAACGGCTAAACTGTACATCGATTTGCGGTTTTTTTAAGCGTAGGGCTACCACTAGTACTCACGGGTAAACTAAGGCTGAAAAATACGCATATTTTACTTTTTCCGCTAACTTTACATTATTGCAGAGGCCGGGAAGAAGCAATTCGTGGACGAGTTGATTTTGTCGGATGAAGCGAAGCTGCCGAATTGCCGTTCCCGCGCGCAGCACACGCGTCCGGTGGGTGGAGGCCTTAAGAATTATTATGAGAGTACTCGCTTCTCGCCGGCAGTGGGACGAGTGCCTAAAGGAAAGTTAAGTTTCGTAGCCGTAGTACAGGCAACCCAATACATGGAAAATCAAGGTGTTCATTTAATTTATGAATGCAATATTCCATGCACCTGGCATTTCGAATTTCTGGCTTTTACTCGCGCGAGTAAAGGCCTCCATCCACCGGACGCGTGTGCTGCGCGTGTGCTGCGCATGTGCTGCGCGTGTGCTGCGCTGCAGCTGCGCGTGTGCTGCGCGTGTGCTGCGCTGCAGCTGCGCGGGTGCTGCGCGTGTGCCGCGTTCGATGTGTGTTTGAAGTGTAGTTTCAATGCTTTACAACTTGCGCGTGTGCCGCGCAGCACACGCGCCGCGCAGCACACGCGCAGCACACGCGTCCGGTGGGTGGAGGCCTTAAGAATTTTTATGAGAGTACTCGCTTCTCGCCGGCAGTGGGACGAGTGCCTAAAGGAAAGTTAACTTTCGTAGCCGTAGAACAGGCAACCCAATACATGGAAAATCAAGGTGTTCATTTAAGTTATGAATGCAATATTCCATGCTCCTGGCATTTCGAATTTCTGCTACGCAGATCACATCACCTTGTTTGCCTCCTCGGTAGCGGAAATGGCAGTTACTTTTACGCCTAGAATTGGAGAGCCACAACCTCGGTCTTGCCATAAATAACATAAAACCAAGCCTATGGTGACTTGACAGATTTGCAGCTATCCAGAACCAATTTGTAACGCGACTATGAAACCGTTGAAGAGTTCCAAGACCTACCTCGGTTCCGTGTATTTATCTCAAAAATCGGCCACGTGCATGTCGGGCTACGCACAGTGTAGGGGTCCGTAGTTGCCTGTCTGTCTTAGTTACATCGACACGCGCGCGTCAAAGTTGCGTTGACAGAATTTGTACGAAAGTTACTTGAACTTTTTTCATACTGTAAGTATCGGAATCCTCTTTCTCTCCTTTTTTCCATACAGTCTTTAAGTTTCCAGCCTGTATGTACGACTCCCATATTTTTTTTCACATCCCCAGTATTAGTCATTTAGCCGGCAGGGGCGGGGCACTAGATCTTCACATGCCTTCCGCAGGTTCTGCTCTGCTTGACGCGCCGTCTCCGCATTTCGAATTTGTGGAAATACGGTCAGCTGCACAGACAAGGGGATTTTCGCGAGCGCCTTTTACTGCTTCTTGACGTCTTCACATTTCTTATCCATTTCTCCTATAGAATCCCAGAGATCGTCGTGGATAAGCACCATAACCCGTTCTTTCTTCATGATGAATTTCTAGCAATTATGAGTACTTCTAAATTAAGCCGTAACCTTTTCGATGAAGGAAAACATCGCGAGGAAACCGGTCTAATCCCAATAACGTCTAGTTTTCCCTCTGGGTTGGAAGGTCAGATGGCAGTCGCTTTCGTAAAACTATTGCCTATTATATTAAAGTGGACCCCGGGCTCGTTTAGGGCACAACGTTAAGGGTTTGTTTGTAGTGTGCCTAAGTTTCTGAACGTAGGTACTTACTTAGGATAAGTACTATTTACTTACTTAATTTACTATTATCATCTGTGGAACATGGCATTGAATAGAACTTGCCGATTATCGAAAGGCGGCATTATTCCGAAGAACTCCCAGATTTCGAGCTTCTGAGACTCTTTCTACACTTTTACCTGTGATACTTACTTAAGGACAAAACGTGGTTAACCTTCTTTTTCGAACCTAACACAAGAAACTTGGCCTTGGTAGAGTTCAGAACTAGGCTTTTCAGTTCTGACCAGCTGTCAATCCGGCGCAGGTCTTCGTTAAGTCTATCCACGAGTGTGTGAGTATCTCCTTGCTTAAATTATATGAAAACTTGCAAATCATCTGCATATAAGTGGAATTGCAGTGTTGTTTGACGACCGCCGTAGCCTAGTTGGTAGTGACCCTGTCTACGAAGCCGGAGGTCGCGGGTTCGAATCCCGGTAAGGGCATTTATTTGTGTGATGTGGCAGTCATGGCTGTGTTATATGTATTTAAGCAATAATTTATCTATATAAGTATGTTTAGCGTCGTCTAATACCCATAGTACAAGCTTTGCTTAGTTTGGGACTAGGTCGATTTGTGTAAGATTGTCCACGATTTATTTATTTTATACTATTTTTTATCCTATACGCACTATGCATGCAGACTGTACAAAATACTCCTCCCGGTACTGGATGAGTCCGTGATACTGTTGTTAAGATCGATTGGTAAGATAGCTGGTAAACCATTCAATTGCAGATTTGCTGGAACTATTATATGTTATATGCTAATTTGGATAGTAAGATGCTAGTATTGATGGAATCAAAGGCTGGAGAAAAGTTTAAAAGCGCTAAAATTGATCCTTTGCCTGCAGGCAAAGGTGTATTGTGACGTGTGAAATAAAAGTGTTTGAAAACTATGTAAAAATAACAAGGAGTCAGAGGCTGAAATAGTCACAACACCGCCGCATATTGTTAATGCTGCGACATGACTGAATGAAAACATAAATTATTATATATTAAAGTAAATAAAGATAACACCCATATAAAACCCTGAGTATATAGGTAACAATAATAATTGTAATTCGAAATATATAGAATAAACATATAGTAAATGAATAAACAAATGTAAAACGTAAGTCGTATTAAAGTGTATAAATATCTCACCTAGCATCCCATAATGTATATAAGCGAAATAATAATTGTACAGAAGCCAAAATACACAAGTCAAACTCATGTCAAATCGAGTATATTGCACTAGCACGACCGCTGATTGGCTCTCAATAATGCGTACAAAATTTTGATCCATCATTAATATAGTGTAATTTGGCTTATCGGTCTCAGCTTTTAAGCACGACCATTACATAACCCATTAATGTACGGGTAAGGTGATTATATCACCGAATGGATAATGAAAGGTCCTAACTGTCCTGGCATCCGACTTTACGTGAAATTTGCAGTAGAATCGAATTAGCGGACGCAATAGTATTTCAAGACGTCCTTCCGAGTCACGGAATTAGATGCAAATATAATTTAAATCTAACTGGATTTATATAAAAGAAATAATTAGAACGATAGAAAAAATACAGTGAAACTGGGCGTGTAATCACGAAACCAGCAATAAGAGAGTTAACATTTAGTCAACCGCAAAAGCGGAAATTCCCGAACCTCGTGTCATTTCCCGTTGGATGGCCCATAAGGCCCCCAATGAGGCCATACCGAAACATTTCTGTAACTGGCTGCTCGGCAGGCCACAAGCCAACAAAATTGTGAAAAAAAGCAAATTGACACAATTTGACACAAGCTGAGTCTTTTCGAAGAAGCCACAACTAGTATAAGAAGAAGTACTCCAGGAACACATAGGAACTTAGGAAAGTTATTTAGGGCAGTGATAAGGCAGTATACATAAGCAAAAGTTTGAATATATATACGTTTATTACACACCAGTTTGTTTTTCTTTCACTCTTGGTTAGGGAAACCCTCGGGCATCACAAAAACCCAGACCTTACAACCCGAGAGTCGTGCCCGGAAGCTATCGTGGGCTGCTTGCAGGGATCCGGTGGGCCGCCAGGATTCTGTTCCGGGTCGGTCCTGCTAGCAGACTCTCACGTGGCTTTAGAGTGGAATACGTCATCGCTCTGGGCGTATGAATCAGCACTCAGCCGGCGCAATAAAGTGGCCCCCGTTGTGAGGCGTGGCGACGCGTCAGCTACTTACGAAGCTCTGCTTTGGTAAAGGTGACAGAGGATATCAGGCGTGGCATGGAGAACCAATTGTTCACTGTACATATCCTCATCGATTTCTCTAACGCATTTAATACTGTTGACCATGACATTCTCCTTGCCCTTCTTGAACGCTTAAATGTGTCCTCCGCTGCCATTGACCGGATTATCTCCGTGTTCACCAGCAAGCAGTCAGAGTAGATCGGAAGTTTTCTGACTGGTGCGAACTAGCTACTGGGGTACCTCAAGGCGGGATCTTATCTCCACTTTTATTTTCTATATTTATTAACTTCCTGACTCCTGATTTTATGCTGTATGCTGACGATTTGCAATTGTATGAGCAGTCTAACGTCTCCAACCTCTCAGCTGCCATTGATAAGTTAAACGTAGATCTAGCGGACATTCAGAGATGGTCCGAGAAATTTGGGTTGTTTGTCAACCCCTCCAATTGCCAGGCCATTATCATTGATAGTTCCCATCAGGTAGCTAAGCTCGACTTCAACTCTATTCCTCACATTAAATTCAATGACACTTCTATCCCATATAGTCAGAAGGTAAATAAGAGTCTATTTAGACAACACCCTGAGTTGGAGGACCCAAGTTGCTGAAGTTAGTCGAAAGGTGATCGGATCCCTTCATGTCCTCAATAAACTTCTTGCCTATTAAAACCAAAGTTGTATTAGTGCAAAGTTTGGTCCTACCCATAATGGACCCAGAACCGGACTTAAACGAGGAAATCCTAAATAAACTAGACCGTCTCCTTAATAACTGCATTCGTTTTGTTTTTTGCCTCCGTAAATACGATCATGTCTCCTCCTACCGATCTAAGCTTGGTTGGTTACTCATCCACCAACACCATAATCTTCGTATGCTTTGCTTCCTTTTTTCAATTCTCCAGGACCCGAAATCTCCCGACTATCTCAAAAGTTTGTTCCAGTACCATGGCGTGAATTGTACCCGTGAGTTTCGCTCTTCAGGTAATCTTTCTCTCGCTATTCCACTTCACCGAACTACTTTCATATCCAATTCGTTTACCATTCGAAACGTTCGCTTCTGGAATGGTCTCCCCGTTAAAATCCGTCAGTCTCCGACCTGATTCGCGTTTAAAAGATCTTTACGCAAGTTGTTTGCTAGCAGAGCTGTAAATTCTTCGTGTTTCTGTTCTCTATTTTCGTCTGTATGCATATATATATAAACATAATAAATAACGACACCGTATTGTCGTTATTTATTATGTATGTACGAGGGGTGATCAATGAATTTAGAGAATCGGCATAAAAAACAGAAGTTCATAATTCTGTGTACTAAACACGCGTGTTTTATAACATTACAACACTTGTGTGTTATGGTTATATCCCTATTAAGTCACGTTGGCACCTTGCAGCAAGATATAAGCATGAACACGGTGCATTCTTAAATTAACCGGGTTGTACAGAACGTACAGCTTTTTTTTAAATTCTCAGCAAATGGATTCTTACTCGACTAAACAAATTAAATCCTTTTTGTTAATTAATTGACTATATCTTTTTGCATATGATACACAAACGTTTAATTTAGTAAAACTATTCACTTTTGATAACATTTTTACATGAATTAATACAGATAACATTTTAAAACGAAAATATTATTTATTTTGTATTGGCTGTTTAGAGATTTCTGTGCCCTCACTGCGCAAACTTCACGAAAAAAAAATGTTGCGCGCCATTGTAGGTTATTTCACAAATATTTGTAAAATTTGTTTATGCGTGTTTGGTTATTATCAAAAATGTTGACTCGGGGTGACTAGAAAAGTGATAAACAGAATGGAGGCCACTGGAAATTCTTGGCGATGTGCAATTGTGAGTAAAAGCCTGTTGTCATCTTAACTTAATGATTTACTGGATGTAAAGAAAATAATTTGGCAATCATCTTATGAAAATGATTTTTTCCTCGCAAAATGTGTTGAAAAACGTCGTATGATATGCGTGAGCTTTGATAATTACATCCTCGGCTTCCTTATCACGCTCACCTGCGGTTCGCGTGAACAATTTCGCCTCTGATGTAATTATCAACATACCTCACTTGTATCACAATGTACTATTATATAATTCACAAGCCTGAAAAAAAGCCTTGGTAATCGGCAAGCTCGGCCAAAAAAAAAACTTCGCCATATAATTATAAAGGCGCACTTTGAGAGCAAGTGCATTCATTGTAATGAATTTTTGTAACATACATTTTATTTCAGTCGAATTTTAACTTAACTTAACTTAACTTTAATTTCTCTCCCGTACAATTTATTCACTTCTGGGTCAATTTTCACAAAAAATGATTATTTCTCCCCTACCAATTTTTTCAACATACACTAACCTCAATACATAGTTTAGTATACAATAGTTTTTCTTTTTCAAGAAAATTCATGGAATCTTTTTTTTTCATACCAGGTGTGCGGTTTAATCTCAATCGGTTTCAGCGGTTTAGCGTGAAAAGGCAGAGTGTCTTTCGCATCTATTATATAAGTAAGTAGTATAATTTATCTAAGTGCTGCAGTCGTTTGAACTAGATTTACGAAAACGTGTGATTTTCTTGACGCCCGGCATATATTTTATCAAGAACCAATAATAATATAAATTTACTCTTAATTTTAACAAGCCCCCGTTTTCAGAAAGGCATCTTAAAATATTAACTCCGAATATAATACTTTTATGAACCTGAGTGATGCCTAATATCTACAATTCGGATTTAAGGTAAGCGTTCTGGTTGCTGCGTAAATTAATTTCGTCACGTAGCAAAGACTAAGATTAATACGCAACAAGTCCTGTTTCAACACCGCCGGCACACTCTAGTGGGAAAATAACATAGTATGTACCTACATCAACAACTTGAATTAATTGCGCAAGTCTTGTGAGTGCACACAGGCGCCCGTGGCTGTGTGCGCGCCGGCAGTGAGCACAGGTGCGGGTCGGGCCGCGGCACTCGCAAGGAGATTGCCGGCGTGATTACTCGCCGTTCGTGCCCGTTTACTCCTGCCCGCGCGCCTGCATAAACTTCGCACTCTCATTTTCCTCAGAAATATTAATAAATCCTCGCTGTAAATAAATGTATGTGAAAAAGCCTGATTTCCATTAGTGATTTAATCAAGTGACATGTTTAAAAATAGAAATTGTGGTGCGTGGTTGATTAATTAATTAAGCTGTACCGCTGCTTGAACTTAAATCGTTTTTGGACAGCAATTTGATAAATTATATCTATAGTGGCTACATTGACAGGTATGTAAAAATATGGGATTATTATGTGACATTCCTAGATTAAATTATTTCATGTGTCTATTATTAATTTTATGTTCATGCTTTATTTTTGGTTTTAATTTTTACTTTATTTCGCAGGTGACTCTTGGAGTTGAACGATATGGATATAATAATTTACATCAGAGCAAATAAAATTAAGTTTACATAAAGAACTCATATCTATTTTTTTTCTGTAAGCTTTTTATTAGTTTAGCGGTTACTTTTTGAGTGTAACTAAATTATGCATAAATCTTATATACACCAATACCCATGAAAATAGAACTAATATGTGCAACATTTTTATATAGAAATATGTGAATCGCTTTCGGAGTTAATGATAAATTTATATTACTCCATTAATTATAAGACAACAAAATCTCTGATTTTTAGACCGATTGGCCATGCATGAGGAATTTAGGAAAATCTCTTAAAGCAGTATTTATTTTCGAAAATCTGTCTTTAGAAGCCCTAAGAGCAAGTTTCCGTCTTGTTGTTACAGATTTTCCCTCATTGGCTCTTTTGAATAATACACGCAGCTAAAACTTATACTAAATAAAAAACTGGCCAAGAGCGTGTCGGGCCACGCTCAGTGTAGGGTTCCGTAGTTTTCCAAACGACCAAAGACAACTAAGACAATTCGAGCACGACAAATGTTCGACCTAATTTATTTATTTATTTAAACTAATGTATCAAATGTATGGGCGCACCTGCTCCGACCCCATTAAATCAGGAAAAGTCTTAAGAGTCCGCAGTAAGCTCGATTCTCCATACAAACGTAGATACGCTCTCATTTTAAAACTACGTGTTGGATTGTCACGAAACTTTGCATGTTCAATGAAATGAGGTATATCTATGTCTGTAATTAGTTTATGTAGCTTCAGCTACCATAATAAAAAAAATACTGCGAATTTAAGTTTATCATACAAAACTAGTTTTTGCTGTATTTAGTTTGTTTTATAAATTGGAACCGTATCAACTAATTACAGACATAGATATGCCTCATGTCATTGTATATGCAAAGTTTCGTCACAATCCAACACGTGGTTTTAAAATGAGAGCTTAACTGCGTTTGTATGGGAAGGTGAAATTCAGCCGAGCTTACTGCGGCCTCTTAACACCGCCATGTACGATATGAGCGTTCCGCGTACACCTACATCTATCGGCAAATTAAGTAAACTATTGCGCGCGAGATTAAAGTATGGAAGATGATTTTTATGGGATAATTCTTTATTGCGTGAACCGAATTTCACCGTTTTTACTTTATTTGAAAGCACGTCATTTCATTGTGATTTTGTGGAAATTACAGGTACAATAAACACCTGCTTATACGGTTAAATTACAAACTTTGTTCAGAAATTATTTTGAAAATAATTTCTGAACTAAGTTCAAAATCATAAATCATCTATCAAGTTCGAAATAATTTTCCTAGAAAGTTTTTATAAAGTTCTACATTTGAGATTTTTCCATATTTTTAAAACTTACGGTTCAAAAGTTAGAGGGGCGGGGGGACTTTTTTTTTACTTCTGGAGCATTATCAAAAAATGATTTTTCTAAACCCCTATTCATTTTTAAATACTTATCCAACAATATATCAGATGTTAGAGTTGAAATGAAAAAAAAAATACTCCCCACTTTACGCATAGGGGAGGTACCCCAATAAATCATTTTTTTCCACTTTTTATTTTACTGCGATTATCCGCGGACGGACGGACAGACATGGCGAAACTATAAGGGTTCCTAGTCGACTACGAAACCCTAAAAAGTATATTTAATGTGAACTCAATAAAAAAAGATTAGCTATAAAATGATCTCATTCTTACAGTCCTTTATAGGTAGGGCTGTGAATTTATCAGGCATTTCATTATTAATCTTCACGCACACGCAGTAAGAATTATTGTTGTATAACGTTCGTCATCTGCCCTGGAATACCTAAATTGTCGTTTAAAAATTGCTTTATTATGTTGATGATTATTTTGACCTTTTACTGGTTTATTTTGAACAGATACTTAGACATCACCATCATCATTTTGATCAAAACAGAGGTTATTGTAAAAGAGCGGTTTACTAACTTTCGAGGAATCGTCTGCCCTGGAATACCAAAATTGTCGTTTATTATGTTGACCTTTATGTACGGGTTTATTTTGAACAAATAGACATCACCAACATCACTTTGATCAAGACAGAGGTTTTTGTAAAAGAGCGGTTTACTGACTTTCGAGGATGGAATACCTAAACATTCGTTTGAAAATCACTGTCATTATGTTGACCTTTTACGAATTCACTTTGTACAAAATAGACGTCACCATCATCATTTTGATCAAAACAGAGGTTTTTGTAAAATAGCGGTTACTAACTTTCGAGGACCGTCCATTGTAAGGCAGGTATGCACTTGTCCTGCAATTTAAATGTTCGGTTTACGTCCGCTGAGTTTCCTCATATCTACTGACCATGTGAAAGTATCGTTTACACACACGCGAGTCTTCCTATCGTGATTCCCATACAATACGGATTCCAACAACTGCAGTTTACCGACTACATTCTTGATTCCATACCACTGTTATTTTAACGCAATCGGGATTCTTCCTATTCGTGATTCTACACAATATGGGTTCAATGCAACTGCAGTTTACTACATTCGTTGTACCACACAGCCGCTTTTTAACGCAATCAGGTTTCCGCCTATACACAATTCTACTCAAAATGATTCAACGCAACTGCCTTTCACGACATTATTTATTCCACTCAGTTATTATTTTTACACAATTATTTCGTTTCCTCCTAATCTGTAAATGTATAATTTAGTTACCGTTATAAATCTAGTATCTAGATTTGCAAACTCTTTCTTCTTCTTCAACTTAAGAGCTCTGCTCTTGTCGGTGGAGTAACCGCCAATCAGCTCTACGCTCTGCCACTGCTTTGAGCTCCTAGTACGACACTACATTGACCTTCTCCTTGACCTGGTCCATAAAAGCACGTCGCGGCCTTCCTCTACCTCTTTTTCCCCGTATTTTCCCTTCGATTATAGTTTTTATGCATATGTCATGTCGTAACAGGTGCCCCAACATATTTCCTCTTCTATTTTCAATTGTCCTTAGCAAGGATCTCTTCTCTCCGACTAAATCCAAAACCTCTTCATTCGTTTTTCTTTCCGTCCAAACTCTTTACTTGGTTTAAATACTTACTAAGAAAAGATTTGTAGAAACTATTTCCTGTGTATGTGACGAAAGATGTCACTTTATTGAGTTGTCGAAGAATGACATTTTTAAAGAAAAACCGGATACCCACTGAGGGTTCCGTACAAAATTAATAAATAAAAATAAATAAAAAATGAAATGATTTATTCAGGGTAAAATATTACAATCAGTGGATATAATCTAATTAAGCTATTGACAACAAAACTTAAATCTAGCAGGATTCTACTGTACATACATATTGCCTACCTAAACATTTGTTACCTAGCATCAAAAAAACTTTAACAAAAAGAATGCTTGCGATTGCAGCACTATTTCACTATAGTTAGCAAATGTTCTGTCTCGTCGCAGGTCGGGGTTAGCAAACTATCCTGTAATTTTAGTTTGGAATACTTTGCGATTTTGATTGTACACGAAGCATTGTTTATTTATTTTATTTTTAAAAAAGAGCCCAGGAAAGAAGAAACTGTTAGTAAAAGCGTGTTTTGTGCGAAATTGCTTAAAAATTATATCCACCCGTCTTTTGGTTTGCATATTAGGTTTGTAGACCCCCTGCGAACTTGGCGGGGTCGTTCCGCGGAAACGGCGCTGGTGGGACCGCAGAGGAGGAGGAATGGCATCACGGTACGCCGCTTTCCCTATCCTCTGCGGCCGAGACGTGGTCGGTGGCGGAACCACAGACCTGATCCGCCACCGGGTGCTGGATTTTTCCGCACCCACGATCTCTTCGTAGCGGACTCAGGGGGTCCGCTACTATACAGGTAGAGATCGAAGAGGCAGGCGCGTCCAAACATCTGGCGCGCCTCACGTGGAGGACCTCCGGGCATCCGCGAAGAGCTGCTTAAGAGCGCCTGCCGCCGGCGGGGTCGCGGATGTGTGCGCAAGCGTTCCCGTAACCTCGCCACATGGCGGCGAGGCGGCAAATGGGGGGATTTTTAGTGGGTACACCGTGGGTCTCATCAGCTCAAACGGGAGTCTCACAATACCACTCGGGTCACCCCCTGCGCCCGCGTAGTATGCGTAACGCATTTCCCCCCCCCCTAAACAAATAAAAAAGCCAACTTGTGCTGTTTTAGAATAAAGCTCCTGACAAATAGTTGTCGAACTGTTAATACTTTACATGATTGGTACAATTCCGTGGTCGGAAATTAAAACGGACGGAAGGTAGCCACTTTCAAAATGGCTCTTTGAGCACGTTCAAGTGTCAATAGAATGGTCTTTGCAGCCCCATCCCATGACGTTATACAGTATGTTAGTATAGATTGACACAAAACCGAATATATTCGATGTATCAATTCTTTGTTAGCAACACTTCTTAGCTTTTTAAAGACAAAAATAAGTTTACGTACTCTAGCAGCAAGAACGTCTATGTGGTTTCGAAAATTCAGATTCGGATCAATCAACAAATTACAAATTTAATAGTTCTAAGTCAACGGAAAGTACCCTAAGATACATTGTTTTCCTTGAGACTATCGAAATATACGTTGTTCGTGGCATACACGGTCGTATCTTTTTTTACGTTAACTTAGAAGTTTGATTTTATCACAACTTCATGGGAAAGACCTGAGTAAATGGTTTAATTTCAACGCGTTCCCGAGATCCGGCGTCTTGACAGACAGACAAACGGACAGCAAAGTGATCTTATAAGGATTCAATTTTTACTTTCGAGTTACGGAACCCTAAAAAGGGACACAGAAAAAATGATATGTTTGTGGTGTTGGTTTTGTGAAATCAGTAAATTAAGAAAATATATATAATTTGAAATCTTCAGAACGATATAAGAGTGTTTATTAAAAGCAAAAAAGGGAAAGATGTTCTTTTAAAAAAACGGATATCAATATTATTTTAGAGGTTATCATAAGAAATCTTCATAACGATGGAAGAGGATAATATAATATTATTAATTAAAAGCAAAAAAGGCACAGAAGTTTTAGACGAACGAAGAATCAAAAATATTTGTTAACTATTCTTAAGAGAGCACATTAAAATGCAAGATCGAAGTAAATCACCTGGAAACGGGTAAACAAGCTTTGATTTATCGTTGCCGTTTTTACATTGGGAAATAATTACGTTAAGGTCTATATTTTTCTAAACACGCATCGCAGTCACTGTAATTATGCAACAGACAACAAGTGTAATTATGCAAAGCAGTTAGCGTCATGCATGCGACCGCCGATCATGACAGCTATGTCATAACTTTGAAAATCCGAGAAAAACAACAACAATGCAAGGTTTTTCCTAAAACCTCAATTTTTTTTTGTATTATTCATAACGTTAATCGAGGACGCCGTCCAGAAGGGAACGTTTTGTGGTTTTTGTGAAGTAGTGCCCGGGTGTCTCCTACTCTGTGCTCTTTCTCTTTATATTATACCTATGTTATTTTATTATATTGTAGTCGTTAATTTTGTTTTATATTTGCAGTGTTTTTTCTTTGTCCATCGTGGAGATAATTTGTTTTTAATGACTTTAGGCTGTATATAATCATTATTTTCAGAATTATTTAGGGTTGCTGAAAATAATTAAATTGTTTGTTTACCTTTTTGACAACCTGTCATACAACGATAGGTACGTCGATTTTGTGGTACGCGCTGCCCTGAAGTTCAGGTTGTATACTTTTAGTCTAAGGTTGTAATAATTTTATGTAAATATGTAGTTCTGGTTCCTTGTGAATTAGAATTTTTGAATTTAGCAATTAAGATGGAGTCTTGTAATTTCAACTAGGTATATCTGTCTGGTAATTGCAACTAAATTTAATAATGCCTCGTATATGATAGTGATCATACAGGACATTATTAAATTTCGTTGCAATTACCAAACAGATATACCTAGTTGAAATTACAAGACTCCATCTTAACTTTTTTAACCCCCGACGAAAAAAAGAGGGGTGTTATAAGTTTAACGTGTCTGTCTGTGTATCTGTCTGAGGTATCATAGCTCCCAAAAAGATGTTTTTTTTTTGTGTCATACATAATTTTATACCGAGTGTTCTTAGGCAGTTTTCATCAAAATCTGTTCAGCCTTTTTTTTGATATTGGACTTTACAAATGAAAACGTTGGGGGTTTTCTAAGTTGTAGTTATTTTATTTTCTCAAACATGCCTTGAAATGTATGCGTTAATATCACGAAATGAAGACAAGAAGTTTCTTGTTTATGGCTCCCTACATTGCTTCTTGCCCTTACGCCAAGAAGTAATGTATGAAAACCCTAACTATAAACATTATTGTCGGCTACTCTAACTTTTTAAATTTGTTTACTAATATTAAACTGACAAAGGAAAAATTACATACTGCCAACCACCACTAGACTCTGTAAGCATACTTGCGACATAAAAAAATAACAAAATCTATGGTACTATCCTTATGTGCGGTTAATATTCCATGGGCCAGCCAAGATATCGGTATAATTTGGGGGTACCAAATTTCCTTTTCACAGCAGTTATATAGATTTATTATGATGTTAAAAAATCATGATTGCCATCTCAAAATGGTAGCTAACAAAAATGGCCGCCAATCCAAGATGGCGGATATTGAGTTTTAAAAAATCACCCATAACTCGAGAACTATTTGTCCGATTTCATTACCTTTTTTTTTTAGCCAAAGCCCTATACGTGTGCTTGAAATTTTGTACATATATTGTATCGGTAAAGTCAACCGTTAATTAGTTATTAAAGAAGTATTTTGTATTTTCTCATTTTTTGTTATACTTTTTATTTAAATCATGTTCATACAAAATATCTTGCACATTTCAAAAAAGCTTTAAATGAGGCAAAGTAGTGTAATTAAATTTAATATAATCTTATAAAAATAATATAAAATTTGATGTATAACATGTATGGGTCCTAATGCTGTAAACACATGGAAACATGAATTTGATTTTACTTTCGGTGAAATTCACCGTTGACTAAATAACTGCGTACAGAACAAAAGCTTCAGATAGAAGTCATAGCGTTCAAAAATGATGTTTCTAATATATTTTTAAGCTTTTTTTCACCTCAGCAGCTCGAACAAGGCGATTTTTCTGCCAGAAAACAGTGAGAATAATGAGATTTTACTCACTAATTAATTATAAAAAAGTAGCTTTTTAATTTTGAATACCGCGCACTGCTTTTCATCGGCACAGGGGCCCTCACTACCTAGCACAATAGGTTTTATCGTCACGTTTTACGACGAAAATGTGTTGAGACGTCTCGTAAAACATAACGATGAAACGTATCGTGCTAGCTGGGCTGGTGTAGCTATTGCAAACTCACAATATTTCAATGTTATTCACTCTCTCTTTTCTAATGAAATAAAAAGAGAGAGCCAGGCATAAGTCGATTCATAGTCCGAGTTTCAAAGATTTCATAGGCCCTCAAATTAGTGCTTACTAAGTAACACGTTCGAAAATTAACTCATAATTTAACCTAAATGTTAAAATTTACATATAAATGCTTGAAATAACTGGAATAAAGTAATATTTTGTGAACGAAAACCACGCAAGCAGTTTCAGAACGCACCATTAATTTTAAAAAATTGCACCGAGAGTCATACGTTCGGAAACTTTAAATTACCTATCCTAAAATCAAAAATATAAATAAATTGTTACAGAAGTGATTTTTAAATTGTAGAATATTACTTAAATAAAGCTAGGGAAAACACGAAGTGTAGCACGTATATATTACTACTACTATTAGGTACTATTTCTAGTCTTAAAAATCTTTATTCTTGTGAAAAATACCGCGGATGCAGTTTTGGAACGCCACCGATTTAAACATTAGCGCGAATTTGGGTTTATTGTTTTATCTTATTTTCTTGTATTGTGCTGTCAACACAATAACATATAAAATATGAGTGAAACAAATGACAAATTACATATTAATGAATGACAATCTATAATTGAGCCATGGAAATGGGAGCAAATACTTTGTCGTAAACTGTAAGTATTTTTATTAGACTTTATTTAGTTACAAATTGTGATGTTAGTCACTTATAAAACCGGCATTTACAAATAGTATAGTATGATAGTACTATTCGTTTTGATTAATTACAGGTAAAAACTAGTATTCTATTTAAATAGAAATTTCTTTAGTGAATATTTTGTATGAATCTTCTGACAGTGACGATGAAGATGACTTTTAATTTATATTAACTTTTTATAGCGTTTAAAGTAAAAGTACTGTACAAAGTGAATGAATGAATGAATAAGATTTATTTTGAAACAAAGCAACAAAATTAGTTTACAGAATTCTTATATGTAATAGTATCGTTGTCTCAAAAAAGGAACCCACTCAACATGAGTCTAGGCAGAGGGGGCCGCGACGCTGATTTTCAGTGGGTCCTGTAATGATTAAGTACCTAACTTAAAACTAAAATTAAGGAATCGCGTCTAGTGAACAGGCTTACATCTATGTATATTTAATTGCCAAGATTGTACATTTCAGGTTATTTAGCTTAGCGATAACCAAACCAGAAGTTGGATTGACATGATAAACAATTAACTAATAGCCAGAAAGACTTATGGAGGATTGGCGTGTTTACATGTATGCATTGTTCGTATAAGAATACTTACACTTATTACAGACGCAGGTTGCTAGGCAATATAATTTTGATTAGTAAGTAGGTGATGCTTTATGTCACTTAATTGTATGAATGCTCCGTGCTGCGTGCTGCTGCGACAGTGTCGCGCGCCACGGAATTGTACCTTAAGTTTCTGTTATGCTAAAAATCACAAAAAATCCGGAATATTTCCATAAACACGTACTAATTTAGGATTCATTTGATTTGAAGCAGTTAATCAAAGCTTTTTCTTTTATATGCAGTTATTAAGTAAACGGTAGATTTCAACCGAAGTAAACACATATTAATGTTTTGCATGTGTTTATAGCCATTCGATCAATACATGTTATACATCAAATAAAAGAACATTTATTATGTTACATCTTTTGTCTGAAGTTTTTTTTCTAATGTACACCATATTCTGTAAAAACTTATTTAAAGAAAATATTTAATAACAAATAAATAAAATTTGAAGATTTCTTTTAGTTTCTAATCAATGGTTGACTAAATCGAAACAGCTCATATAACGAAATTTAAAACGCACGTGTATTACTTTAGTTTAAAAAAAACAGTAATGAAATCGGACGAATAGTTCTCGAGTTATAGTTGATTTTTTAAAATTCAACATCCGCCATCTTGGATTGGCCGCAATTTCTATTAGCTACTACTTTGAGACGGCAATCATGGTTTTTTTACATCGTAATAAACCTGTCTAACTACTGTAAATAGGAAACTAGGTACACCCAAATTATACCATTTTCTTAAATTTGGCTAGCTGGCCCACGGACTATAAACATGGTGCTCGAACGCCTTGTTGAAATGACATGTTTAAAAAATAAAAGGCGGCAAATTACACAAATGGTTTCTGAAATTTCGTTCCGATTGTAATTTCAACAAACTATTATTGAATTTATAACCTTGTATTTATATTAATTTTAATATTTCCTCACATCGTTTGAGAAAAGCACTATACAATCTTCGGCCGGAACAGGGATTGCTGGACTCGTTGTATCCGGCCTTACTTCACGGCCCCTGCAGTAATGTACTATTGTTCCGTGGGCTTTCAAACCTCTGAAAGTCTACCTAACGTGACAAAAACCCCACTATAAATTAGTTTTACCGCCGAAATCCGATCACTGTCCCATTCAATCACTTATACCATTTCAAAGGACCGCTTTCACCACAAGGTAGGTACCCCACCGAAAGGCCTGTCTTTTAATAGATCAGATGACATATCCTGACTTTCCCGTCCAACCAATCGCAATGTCTATTGTGCTCAGAACGGATAAATCAATATCCATCGGCCACGTCTCTTGATGCGCTACAATATTCGCAGATTAAATTTAAACATTTTTCAATCAAGCCGCTGTATATAGGTAGTTGCGCATGTTTCTAATTCCCACGATACAGGCCTAGCCAATAAGTAGTGTGGGGATAGCAGATAAATTAAATAATTGTTTGGTCAATTATTATATTTTACTTTTTACTTTTTTTTTACTTATATTGACACAGATGGTTTTCTCCTTCAATAGTCCTTTAAATAGACTTACAATAAACCACTCGCCGCCGTGAAATGCAAGAAGTATAATACATAGTACGTTGTAATTTTTTCCAAGTAGGAGGAAGAGTTTATTGCCGTAAGACTTGAGTTTCCCGCTGAAGCAACGACATTTGATATATGAGGCACTTGGCACTTCACAAGAAATGTAGCATAATTATCCTCGCGAGATATTATGAAATGATCTGCCTGAAACAGAACCCCTAAAAACTTAGCTGAAGCGCATTTCACCTACAAAACCGGGATGCAAATAGTTGTTACCTGGAATGACGTTGCTATAGAGGACTGTCCGTACCCGAGATGACTTGGAATAACCCTTGAAAGAAAGCGTTCCTTTAGGAACCATTGTGTAAAAGCACATCAAAAGGTTGGTTTGCGTAATAGTCTCCTGAGGAAATTGACATCAACCCAGGGGGGCGCTTCACACACTCCGCACTACCGGCCTGGCGCTCTGCTATTCGGCGGGCGAATACGCGTGCCCGGTGTGGCACAGCCCACGCAGTACACGCTACCTCGGCACTCAATGACACTTGCCGTATAATAATCGGATGCCTCAAACCCACTCTGGTCTATAAGCTATACCCTCTGGCGAGAATCGCGACGCTGGAGGCCCGCAGAGAGGTATCGTGCATCGGACGGCTCTCCAAACGATAGAGCACACATGTGACACATGTGTCTTGCCCAGCGTGCCCGCAAGCCTGCTCCAAGCAAAACCCTCGAGACGCGACACCGCACAGTTGGAAACCACCGACACGAGAAGAAGAAGGCAAACATTCATATATAACTATACTCGTACAGTCACCAGCAATAACATCTGCCACAACATAGCACGCATAAATATCTGACACGACTCTATGTCTAATGCCATAAGGACGTGTCAGATATTTTTGCCGGCTTTGTTTCGGCAGATATTGATGCCGGTGACTGTACTTACACAGGTATACCAAAAAGATTTGTGTTAGCCGAAAATTAATTGCACACCAGTACCAAAACAAAGTATTATGCGAGGGACACATCTTGTAATATAATTAATAAAACAGAGTTTTGCATTTGTTTAAATCAATAATACGATTTCAACGAATGGTCATCATCCTACTAGCGTTATTTCCGGTTGTGCCCTAAAGTAGCCCAGGGTCCGCTTTGACACCTAATCCCAAGATTTAGCATAGGCACTAGTTTTATGAAAGCGACTGCCATCTGACCTTCCAACCTAGAGGGAAAACTAGACCTTATTGGGATTAGACCGGAGGGAATCCTCACGATGTTTTCCTATACGATTTCAACGAATGGTATCTATTAATAAAATACGCCTACGCTGTGTTAAAATCAAACAACGGCGAACCTAATTATTGCGAACGTGCAGCACTTTGCTTCAGTACTAAGTTGGAGTTCTATGAACAACTGTATTGATAGCCCATATATGTACATATATTTAAGGAGGATGTTTCTTAAGAGAAATTTAAAAAAATCTAATGTAGTATTTTGCCTCTGCCACGGAACGTGACGAAACTGGGACATCCACCGTGTTAAAAAAAGTTGGTGTGAAATGACTGGCTTGGCTACACATAGAGAACTCGTATAGTGTAAATATACGTGATGACTTTAATTTCATAGTTTTTGAGTGTTGCTTTTCACAACTTATCAGCACGAAATATGTGCATAGTTTTGTAACATTTCGTATGCTGAATTTAATTAATAAGCGTTTGCACGGTCACATTTTTTTTTAATGTGAGGTGATTTTATCGTTTTAATTAATTTCTGGTGCCTGGAAATATGACAACGAACGCTATGTTTAGCGTAAGTGTAGTTGGTAGTACGGACCGACCGTGCATGCAAGCAAGCCGAGGCCCTATTTTCAATTCAAACTGACGGTGGTGAGGGGTCATTTTTAACCTCTTCTACATCCTCGCCTTATCCCATTTCAATTGGGGTCGTATCTTCTTATCATTCTTCTCCAGGACATTCTATCCTGGGTCGTCTGTGTGTCTATTTGGGCTGCACGTAGGTTCTTGTCAACAACTGATTGACATGTGAGTCACAGTCTGCCACGGCCTCTTGGACCAGCTTCTAAGTAAAGCACTATTCGTGTCATATGGTTTTGTGGTCTTCTCATGACGTGCCCGTATCACCTCAACCTACATTCGAGCATTTATTCCGGGATTGGTCTTACCCTGAAGGTGCCGCGAATGTGCTCATCGCGTAATTGGTCAAGGAGCATCACTCCTCCTGACCACCTGAGCATCTTCATTTCGGTTACATGTACCTGATGTTCCTGCTGCTTTTTCAGTGGCCAGCATTCCGCGCCATATGTTAGCGCTGGTCTGACGGCGACTTTGTAGACTTTTCCCTTAACCGGTATGGGCATTTTTCGGTCGCACAACATTCCTGACAATTCCCTCCACTTCATTCATCCGGTTGTTGTTTATGCGGTTTGCGAGGTCTTATCTTATCTTATCTTATCTAGATGAGGGCCCTTTCGGATGCACTTCGACCCAGTGGGATCTTTTGTGCATTTGCCCTCTCCTTATGTCTACTCCCAACTTCGCTCCATCATTTCCACATAGCGGATGATGCAGCTCAGCGGAAGTACCTTGAATTCCTTTGGTTGCGGATAACCGTTACCGAAGTAATTCATTCTTTGTCTGGCAAGGGCATGACATTCACACAATAAGTGTTCCATAGTCTCATCCTCTTCGCCACACATTCTACAGTCTAAACTGTCCAATAGTCCCATCTTGGCCAAGAGATCCTTGACCCCGAAGTGACCTGTGAACACCCCAGATATGATTCTGAGCTGCTTTCTACTGGGTTTCCAGAGTTTGTTAGTCCAGCCCGAGTCCACTCCTTCTATGAAGAGCTTAGAGTGCCTTAAGCCCGCCTCATTCCTCCACTCGTGTTGGTGTTTGGTTTTGGCGTGGGCTTTAAAGGCCGAAGTTATGGTTCCCTGCGAGAGTCCCACACATGGTTCTGGACCCACAAAGTGATTTGTAGACCCCCCTCTTGCAAGCTCATCCGCTCTTTCGTTGCCGATGAAGCCCTCGTGCCCTGGTATCCAAAATAGTTGCACCTTATTATGCTTTCCAAGCTTGTTCAGTACCTGGACGCCGTTATAGACTAGTCTAGATTCCACTTTCGGCGCCGTAAGTGCTTTAAGGGCCGCTTGACTGTCACTGAGTATATAGATGGTCTGCCCTCTGGTTTGCCTGTCTATATTCTCCTGTGCACAGGCAATTATGGCGTATGTCTCCGCCTGGAAGACGGTTGCAAAATTACCCATGCTTACACTACTACTGTAGTCATTCGCATAAATGCCTGCTCCCGTATCGGATCCCATTTTTGATCCGTCCGTGTACCATATACTGTCTTCGATACCAGACCTAGGTGGTTTTAGACCTTGGCCCATTCAGCCCTGGATGGAACTTTTGTTGTGTAGTTCCTATGGAATACAAACTTGGGTAGCATTTTGTCGCTTCCCATGCTTGTTATTCTGTCTAAGAAACCATCAGTCTCCATGTTTGTGTATTTAGTCTTTAGTTTGCTGTCGCTCCACAGTCCAAGAGTTCTTAATCTGTAGAGCGATTTCCGCGCCTCTGACCTAATCACCATGTGAAGTGGCGGTAGGTCCAGTAGGACTTCTAGCGCCGCTGTAGGCGTGGTACGAAACGCCCCTGTTATAGCCATGCAAGCCGATCTCTGCACCTTCATCAGAGCCTCTCTGCATGTGCTCATTAAAGTCCTTGGCCACAATACCAGGCTGCCGTACAGTAATATGGGCCTCACCATCATAGTGTAGATCCACTTAAGTACCTTTGGGTTCAATCCCCATGTTTTGCCATACGCTGATCTACACATTCCAAATACCCTCAGTGCCTTTGTAATGGTAAGATCTGTATGCTTCTTCCAATTCAGTTCCTTATCCAGTGTAACACCTAGATATTTCACATCATCGGACAGTTCTAGTACCCTCCCGTACAGTTTTAACTGCTGTACGCCTGGAAGGGTCCTTTTCCTAGTACAGGGTATTACCACAGTTTTGCCTGGATTAATGGATAATTGATGCAGGTCGCACCATTTCTCCACTATCCGCAGTGCCTTGTTCATGATTTCTGATACCGTGCCTGGGAACTTCCCATTAACCAGTATCACTAGATCATCAGCATATCCCACCGTGTGGATGGGACCCTTATTGAGTTCTACCAGGAGTGAGTTCACCACCAGACTCCAGAGAGTTGGTGAGAGTACCCCCCCCTGTGGACATCCCTTTGTGGCCGTGGCCATTATCTCATCCCCTAAGAGAGATGACTTTATTAGTCTGCCATTTAGCATATTGTCTATCCATTTACATAGGGTGGGCTCTACACCATGTTTTGCAGCTGCTTCGCTGATAGCTTTATACGTGGTACGATCGAACGCCCCCTCCACGTTCAAGAAAGCTGCCAGACATAGTTGCTTATTCTCTATAGCCTGTTCAGCCCTGGTTGTTACCAGGTGAAGTGCGGTTTCCGTTGACTTCCCTGGCTGGTATGCACATTGTAGTTCGTGCAGCGGATGTCTCCTTAATGGGCCATCCCTTATGTGTCTATCTACCAATTTCTCCAGTGTTTTGAGGAAAAACGACGATAAACTTATCAGATATTTGAAGGACTCTACCTTTTTAGGAGGGGTGTCCTGCAAGAGTATTGTGTTGCCTGTTGTATTGGAAAAGCTACATTGCATGTTTTCCGTCTTCTGTCTGCTGATGCGTAGTCCCGCGCCGGGTTGTCGCTGATGAGAGCTATATCGTCTGCGTAGATAATGTTCCAGGGGGGCTGCTGCTGGAGGTAGGCTGTAACGTGGTTCATGACCAGGTTAAAAAGAAGAGGGCTGAGAGCTGAACCTTGGTGCACCCCAAATTCCACATGGAACTGGTCACTGATCCCTGCGGGACTCCTCACCTTTGTTTTGACCTCTCTGTACATGTCTACTACCATTTGGATATATATTTCTAGAACGTTCTGGGCTCTTAGCGCTTGCCATATGAGATTTCTGGGAACACGGTTGAAAGCCTTCTCCAAATCTATGTAAACTTCTCCATTAGGATTCTTATTGATTGTATGGCGTCTGTGGTGGACTTTCCTGCGACAAAGCCACATTGGTTTTCAGTAACTCTAGTGCTGTGCTGAAGCCATCTGCTGATTATGCTTTCCCAAATTTTAAGGGTATGCGGGATCAGTTTAATGGCTCTTTAGTTTCCCCAAAGTCTTATGTCGCCCTTGTTTTTGTAGAAAGGTACCAGGAAGCTGTTACACCATTCATCGGGCATCCCGTCTGTGAGAATCCTGTTGAAAAGTAGTGCGAGAAAGGTTTCACGCCATGGTCCCAGTTTTTTCCAGAGCTTTTAACCGACTACAAAAAAAAGGAGGAGGTTCTCAATTCGGCTGTATTTGTTTCTTTTTATATATTTTTTATTATAGTTTAACATATAGGATATTTTTATGGGTCCACGCAGATGAAGTCGCGGGTGGGAGCTAGTTAACTATAATTTAAATTATTTAGTACCTACCGAAATAAAAATGAATATCGGATCATGCATGCTTAAAGACTTCCCCCATTATTCATAAAACTTAAAATGCCTCTGCTAAATTAAATGTGCTTTGTCCCTTTCTTACGAACACAAATTTCAAAGTGACAGATAAGGACACATTTTAGTTAAAACAGGCTTGCAGTACGTTTATGAATACGACCGTTCATGATTCTGAACGCATCCACAGAAAAAAGTGGGGTCTTGTGATACTACGTCATGGTCTCTTTTTAGAGTACCGTACCCAAAGGGACCCTATTACTAAGACTTCGCTGTCTGGCCGTCTGTCCGTCCGTCTGTCTGTCACCAGGCTGTATCTCAAGAACCGCGATAGCTAGACAGTTGAAATTTTCACAGATCATGTATTTCTGTTGCCGCTATAACAACAAATACTAAAAACAAAATAAAATTAATATGGGGAGCTCCCATACAACAATAGTACATTGTTGTAAAGGCTAGCAATATTGTGCATTCTAAGAAAAGTTGTTCATAATAGGTGTTAGTTTGATTTTAGGTTTAGTGTCAACCATTAGTTTAATTAATGTTATCCATTTCAAGTAGTTTATTGCCACACAACATAGACATATACAGAAACAAAACATAAAAACATACTTAACAGAAAAATTAAAAATAAATCTAGTATATCTGTGCGAAAATAGGAGTGAACTTAGCATTTGCTGCGGTACAGCGCTGGTTTTCAGTTCATCCCTAGTGACAATCAGTTAGGAAGGTATTCAAAAACATTAAAATACATAAAAGAACATTAGGAAAAATTAGTAAAGGTCTCAATAGGCTTCTAAAGATATTATACTTACGTCTAAACAATGGCCAGCTTTACCAAGATACGAAGTTAAAAACGACATTTTAGGGGTTTCAAAGTCTCTTTGTATGTACATACACTTTGTTTTTGAAGGAGGTGCCTGGTCGGTGCTGGGGCTATGTACACGAACGCAATGGATATTGAGGCCACGTTGGCCTTTGTAACGTTTGCTGTCAGCACAAATAGTGCACTCCAAGAGCAAAACCTGGGGTGGGGCTGGGGACCTTGACTAGGCAAACGAATTTTATATACCTACCAAAAATAGACAAATGAAAGTAAAGCTATCATGTAAAACAAATAGTTACAGTTGTATAGAAAGTTCACAGTCACACCTAGCGCAGCAACTCCTCAGCACGAACTATTGATGTGTGCACCTTTGAAACGAATTGTTATTTTCACGCATTCCTCCCGCATATGTGTTGTTATTATTTCAAAATTGATTTCAACATTTCAACAATGACAGCTCTGCATGACGGCCGCACCTTTCGGGCTCCGGGCGTGGTCTCCGCGGATGTGTTGTCTGTTAAAAGGCACCTATATTTACAATAAAAGGGATCGTAAAATAATAAGCAGGTTAATATTAAATAAAATTACATTGATGCGTGCCAAGGTAAACTTATTTGCATGTTTCAAGAAACATATTCAAATCTATCAGCCACTAGTTTATATTTGCTGGGAGATACTCTAAAAACAATTTACAAGTAAAAGAAAATACTGGTTTAGTACGTGTAGTAATGGTACGAGGAACGACCGAACACCTTCAAAGCAGGGATCGGATACCGGTATTTTCATTCAAACCGGTTTTGGCTCTACACCCCGAACCGTTTTTTAGCAGATTTCGTTTCTGTTGAACAGAATTAACCGGTTTGGTACGACCGAGATTCAACGAATCCTTCTTTCTCATTTGTAATATTTGTAATATTTGTATATAAAATAGATGTACTATCTGAGTAGATAACGAATAATACTCTATGTATTTTAATTTTTCAGTTGTGTTGTATGAAAAATATCGCTTTTTACCTACATACCTCTCCACCACCTACACACCTATTTCTTGTTTACTGCTGTCATAGATATATATATTACTTCGTAAAGATAGGCCCAACGCCGACGAGTAATTCGTCCAATCCGGTGGCCCGCACACGGGCAATCGCGGGCCACCGTGCCTAAGTCTTCAGCTGTCACAGTGTGTCACATTATGTCAAGTGAATATTGTTCGGACAGGCGTATCTTTACTTTCGATATCATTGACTGCTGTTTTTCCATTATACTATATCTCTTTGTTTTAAGATGTGCAATAAAAAGTTCCTGTATTGTATTGTTATTCAATCTTTATGTAGAATTGATCACTCGACAAGCCTTTATGACAGTAAAATTATGTAATGTTGGCTTATTTTTTTTAATTTATACTTAGATTATTTCTTATGTTTGTGTGTTTACTTATTGAGCCAAGAGCCATACATGTGTGAAGACTATAAGTATGCACTTTAATAACATTACACACGTTAACATGATGCTTTATGAATTTCTAGTTCCATGCTTAGAAAATAGAAATGGGGTGATTTAGGCAAATTTTAAAAACAATACATTTTTCTCCAAAATGTTTTTTTTTTGTGGTTTCGTCATTGTAACGAAACATGGAGTAGATTTTGGATTCTTTCTTCCTTCCCATCAATTTTATTTAATGCATTTGATGCCTAGCTAGCTCAGACCAAGAAAAAAAGACAGACGTAGCGTTACGTACAGTCAAGTGAAGCCAAACCACATACAAACAAAACCAAGCTACATCAAGTTTAGCTCACTCACGCTCACGCACACAGATACAAACAAAATTGCACAAAACTCTTCAGCACGTGTCGCAATGCTGTCAAGATCATTTATTTCGAGTTTTGTGCGATTCAATTTGTTTAGCGTGTGCTAAACTTATGGGCCTTGGTTGAAAACTGGTTGGTTTCACTAGACTGTTCGTAACTCTCCGTCTGTATACTTTCTTGGTCTGAGCTAGCTAGATGTACAAATGTCAATCAATCAAACATAATGACATTTATGACTTTATCACAACAAATAGGTGTTACGTCATGCGATAGCAGTGCATTGCTGGTTGAAGAGACTATATTATAGATAAGTAAATTGATTGACAAATAATGTCATCTTATTTACCAGTTCAATAAAGTTACACGGAACATTTTAAATTCTGTGCTTCTTGAATAACGATAACCGATATAATTCGTTCTCTATGGAAACGTTACTGTAGTATACGGGTTTACAAATGAACGAAAATTTGAACGGTTCACGAACAAAATTGAACGGTTTTTTTAAACCGGTTCCGATCCCTGCTTCAAAGACACTAATGAAGAACTGTACAATAGTACGAGTAAATAACGTACTTACACTAGTTCGCCCCGTGCTTGATCACCTAACTCAATTACCCGACCGGAGACGTCCCGTTAGCCGAGCGGAGCTGCAAAGTGACGATGATAGGAGTGGTCATCAGTTGCACTTTGTGCGCGTTGTGCGACCATGACATGTCTCGTTAATATACTAAAGCGTCGACGTAATTTCATTGTACGGGTTTATCATTCATTTAAGATTTACAAGCTATGTCGGAGTTTAAACCAGTGGTCTGTTGTATAGTTTTAAGTATGTTATTCCTATGGAGTTACAGACCAAAACAAGTTTTCCAGCCAACACCAAAACTGAATTTCGACATTCGCTTCATTTCCAAAATGTAAAATATGAGTACGACATGACTCTTTGAATTGCATGCGGGGTTTTGCCAAATATCCTTTGGTCCGTAAAAACGACCAGCGTAAGCCTAACGACTTCGGTTAGGTAGTATAGTCCCTAATACCATTTAAACAATCTTAAGCCTATAGAACGCATTCCTGATTTTAAGATTTACGTGATCGATATAACGCATTTTCTCATCTAATAGAAGACCCAGGTTCTTGTCTCTCGGACATCTAACGACAGGTAGACCTGCGTATCAACTTCCAATAAGTTTGTTAATTTATAATCAATTAGGTAGCTGTACATTGCGAAAAGGAGACCGCGCGGACGGTGCTGCGCCACCCAAAACAAGTTCTGATCTTCTGACAAGTACAGGTCGATTCACGAGGGCTGGCGCGGAAAATATATGAAACTGTCATTAATTTCAAAACACATTACGCTCTAGCTCTTACTGTACTGTTTTGGGTTAGCCACTTAGACAGACGAAAGAGGTACGTCGTATGCTGTGCCTCAAGTTAAACGAAACTGCGTTGTCGGGGCGTGTCAGTGACTGATAAAACTGCGAATAATATGTTTAATAGTAATAATTCAATATCCAAGAGAACATTGAGCAGGCATAACATTGATGAGCTTATTCGATTAACTTTTGTTAGACATAAACCGCTTTCATAATTTCTAAATTACCGCGGAAGCGGAACACTGTTGAGGGGGTTTACTAATGTATGACCAAAAAATTAGTATCAAATTATCGTTTGACAAAAAACGCTTCATCAAGTAGTTACTTTGCAAACGTGTTATTGCGCAAAATTTTCATTTTACAAACGTTTACTTGACAAACACTCAATTAGCAATAAGTACATCACGTCAAATGTATTTCAATAATAAAATGACAATTACATGTACATTTTTCATTACACCAAGTAATATGTTCGGCAACACTTACCAAAATATATTACATACATAGTAACAGTAGGCATAATTTAAAAAAAAAACGGTTTTTGCGCTTCGCCGGCCGCTACCGCGGCACGCTCGCTTCGCTCGATGGCTAGTCGCAGTTCTACTTAACACTCCTCCTCGCTTCGCTCATCATCGAACTGTGGGGGGGGGTTAACTCAGGGACTTATTTAGGATATATTGATATATTGATATTTCATTTATTTGATAACCTGATAGATGAAAGCCTCGAGGGCCAATTCCGTTCCTCCTCTATTTATAGGCTCTATGACAGCTTGATTTGAACTGTGCTGTCCAGCGAGCACAGTAGAGGTTGCGTAGACGACCTCTACACTACTCCACCGACCTGCCTTAAACTAGAATTTGTGAAAGTTAAGAATTTATAAGTAGTATATATTCTCAACTTTCACAAATTCTATTTATTGCATTTGACACCGTAAGTAGCCAAATAATAACCTAACCTAACCTAATTTCCTAGCAGCAAGTAATTCGTTTCTGTTGAAGCGAAAAGACTTGCCTGCTATATACTGCCTGTATCTAAAGGCGGATATGTAATAGTTGAGAATTTGACACATTTTAGCAACTGTTCCTTTTAACCAAAAGAAACACAGTATGTCAAAATAAATAAGACGTTAGTGGAATCATTTTTAGACCAATAGTAGTTTTTTCACACCACATGCTCGACAATGCCGAATTATAGTCATGTAAACCCTACCGAAAGCAAGACATTAAATCCCTTGGTATTAGCCGGGTTATAATGTTGTACTGAATTTCATTATAACCCGCTGGTTAATAATATGATTTCACTTTTCATAATTCTTATTACTATATGCATAAAGTTTAATTTTGCTAAACACAATTTGTCCTAGGCCATGGCCTACTTGATTTGACAAAATAAATGAAGTTTGCCTCCGTGTGAACCCCGGCCCGGAGGAGCGCGGTGTTCGAAATTCGAATTTCGAATCTAGGACCACGGCTTGTGCTTTCGAATTTGGAACGTCGCGCGCCTTCATTTGTTCACGCGTGACGAACAAATCGAGTTCTTGTAGGTGCCTATAGAAGATTTAATTTCAAAAATAATATTGAAAATGTCGAGTGATGAAAGTGTTTTGACTCCTGAGTTTATCAAATTAGACAACTCAACCTCAATAAACGTACCAAATAAAAACATTACCTTATCTTTCCATAATTGGACTAACGTGTCTAATGTTACGATGTACTTTTAATTTGCTAAATAAATATTATTTATCTACTGAGCCTATTTTTTTGTCTCGCATAAGGTGTGAAAAGTAGAGTATACACCTCGGGGATAAGACTGTTTTAGTCTTGGGCGGTTGAACCCCTCACTGCACTCAGGACTCAGTCTTAATTCCCTCGCTTCGCTCAGGAATTAACTTATAACTCCCTCGCTACGCTCAGGAGTTAAATTATGAGTCCTTCGTTACGTTCGGGATTCAATTCGCTCCCGTGACATAAAACAGTGCTTTATCCCCTTGGTGTATAATCTACTATTAAAGTATAACACTAAACGCCAACATAATATATGGTCGTAATCGTGACGCACTGAAAAATTTTTTTTTCAAAAAAAGTAAAACAAACTAAACTTGGGATTTTTCGGTTCCGTACCCAAATGGTAAAACGGGACCCTGTTACAAAGACTCTGCTGTCCGTCCGTCTGTCTGTCCGTCTGTCACCAGGTTGTATCTCATGAACCGTGATAGTAAGACAGTTGGAATTTGCACAGACGATGTATACTACAAAACAGATTCAAATATTTTTTTTAATGGGAGCCTCCATACAACAAACGTGTTTTTTTTGCTGTTTTATAGATATTTGTAAGAAACCCTTCGTGAGTGAGACCTACTCGCATTTGTTTAATTTTTTTCTCAAATTATAGTCGATAATACAGGGTTGGCAACTGGAAGGTAAACAACTTTTTTTGCCGTCATTTTGTTTAAACGCAAATTAGACAGTTGTTGCATAACAGTAGTTTATGCAACTGATCCATAATGGGAGGCCTTAAAATACGAGTGTGATGGTTTTATTTAGGTTTCACACAAGTGTTTTAGGGCCTAATTATGAACAGTTGCATACACTACTTTATCTACACACATATCATAAGTAGTATAATAAGTAACAGCAAAAAAACAACAAAAAAATGACAACAACAATGGCGGCAATGCGATCCTCCGTCAAGACGAATATTTTTAAAAAATCATAGACAAGCGAATGAAGTCCCTATACCCATGTCACTCGAGATCAAATGTCGTGCGAATTATATTTAAAAAAAAACAAAACATACTGAATTGACGTTTCGTATCGATAACTGTTTTATCTACATCCATATTATAAGTTCTCTACAATATGTTTACCAGCGATAAGCAAATAGACTATATTAGGAAATCTGTATCTGTGGGTGCATCGTAATTTTTACTTTACGATATCGACAACCAATAGTTTAATTACATTTAAATTTGGAACATTCTGTTAAAAAGTAAAAATCGTACTTTAATTGCAATTATCGAATTCATCGATTTGTAATTTCATTCACAGTAAAATTCATATTCCATACATTCTTTTAAATCTCGAATATTAAAAATCGGTTTTAGAATCGATATCGACTCAAGACTATATTATATTGTCTATGAATAAAAAAAAACAAATGTCAGTCATTTCTTTCATGTCTGTTTCGTTTCAAACATCGAACCTGTGCATCTAACTTTTTGAACTAAGCTGAAGAAGAGAAATAAAGTTAAATATATAATTTGTCGTGAAAGATACCTGCCTATTCCGTAGGTATTGTAGTGTTGTGTTCCTGATGGTGAGTAAGGTTCCCAGAGCTCCACCCTTAAAGGCCGGCAACGCACTCACAACACCTCTGGTGTTGCAGGTGTCCATGGGCGGCGGTAATCGCTTACCATCAGGTGATCCGTCTGCTCGTTTGCCTCCTATAACATAAAAAAAAAAAAAAAAAAAAAATGAGTAATGACGGCGACGATAGTGATGTTGAAATGTGTGAAACACCGCCAGAAATCCGGGACGCCGCAACTACCGTGACCAATAATTTGCTACCAGAAAAGTCACGAAAACAATATGAAAAAGCGTACAAGGATTTCATGGCTTGGATAGCAACGAAAAACACAACATCAGTATCGGAGAACGTGTTATTAGTATACTTCGAACACTTATCTACCAAATTTAAGCCCGTGTCCTTGTGGACATACTATTCCATGCTGAAAAGCACAATAAATATAAGACATGAAGTGGATATATCCAAATACTACAAACTGATAGCATTTTTAAAACGCAAAAATGAAGGTTATACGGGAAAAAATCAAAGACATTTTCACCAGAAGAAATAGAAAAATTTCTTAATGAAGCACCAGACCAATTATATCTTATGAAAAAGGTGAGTTGTTTTGAAAAAAAAAGTGCTGGTCATTGTTTTTCATCATATTTAATATATATGTTTCTGTTTAGACTTACTCCTTCTAATGGTACTACTTGTGTTATTGTTGAAGGTAGCCTTGATATTTGGAATCATGGGTGCGTGCCGCAGGCAGGAATTTTACAATTCGCAGTATGATGATGTGAAATTGTTTGATTCCACTATATTAGTGACCGTTCGTAACACTAAAAACAAAACTGACCGCACCTTCACTATAACAGGAAGTTACTTAGAACTATGTAAGAAATACATAGAACTACGCCCAAATTCATGTGAACTGCCTAATTTTTTTTTGCATTACATTGGAGGCAAATGCATTTCCCAAAAAGTTGGTATTAACAAGTTTGGATCACTCGGCAAAATTATAGCTACATATTTACAACTTCCCAATCCTGAACAGTACAGACACGGGACACTGCTTTAGAAGAACATCCGCAACATTGGTAATTGATGCAAGTGCAGATATTACAACTCTGAAACGCCACGGAGGGTGGAAATCCACATCAGTAGCTGAAGGCTATATCGACAACTCAATTCGAAGTAAAGTGGCAATTTCAAATAAAATAATTAACTCCATTCAAAAAAAAGAAGTAATTAATATAACAGTGCCTGACAGCTGTGCCAATGTAAATGTAAATGAACATTCTGCTACTGCAGAAAAAATGCAGTTTTCACATTGAACTATACAAAGTGTAATTAATAATAATTATTATAAATATAGTTTTTTATTCTTATTATTTGTGTTTGATTTAAACTACTAAATAGTTTATTAAGACTATGAATAGTACCACTAACCTGATAATTTATGCCATAATTATCTATACATATTGTAGACAACTTATTATATGCATGTAGATAAAGTTATGTATGCAACTGTACATAATTAGGCATTAAAACACTTCGTGTTATACTATTATGAAACTCGCCTTTGGCTCGTTACATAAAACAACACTCGTGTATTAATGCCTCTCATTATGAACCAGTCACATAAATAACTATTGATACTAGAATAGAGACCCACTTGAGTTTTGATAGCTGTTCCAAATTTAAACTCATAACGTTACAAAAATCTATACCGTAATAACATTACTGTACAGATTTTACCTACTACCACAGACAAGAAAGCTCTCATCGTAAAATCGGTTGTAATAATGCTGGTCATATCCTGCGGTTTCAGAGCGCCTTTTAAAGCATTCATGATACGTGCGTAGATAAAATATATTTTGAGTAGAAACGGCAAATTTGTTATGGAACAGTTTTCTCTGCCCAAGCACTTTATTTTCATTAGTATGGAAACAAATGGAAATTTGGAAATAATTCATAACAGCAGCTTTTTTGTGTGTAACTGATATATTATCATTTTAGTAATTACGTAGACTCAAAATCCACCAAAATATTAGTCATCAAAAAAATCGATATTTAACCAATTCCTGAAAAAAGAGGAAAAATATTAATAGATATTTTATTTCTTGTTTTGGTTAATTTACAGGAGCTCTTCAAGAATAATAAATAATTTACACAAAAAACATAATGAATGTGTCATTTATTTTTATATATTTACTTCCCGATGAAAATTTTGGTGGATTCTTGGATAAGGCATCTTAGAATAATATTGGAAAATTAAACAAACAAAAAAAAACGCTTTTATAAATTAATGTTTGAAAAAAACGTAATTTTCCTGGGGTAAATGTTGTATTAACTAAGTAGAAATTATTTAGCTGCTCAGCTAACCATGACTCATTTAGTGTATAAATTTGAACAGTTTGGCATTGTAGCAGATAAAGCAGTTTCTCGTCATCCAAGAAGAGCTCGTAAGGAGCAGAATATTGAAATTGATAGCCAGAGTGTAGCCGAAGAACCCACATTGCCTACCAGGCGGTTTTGTCAACAACTCGGAAATAAGAGGACTTGTCTTCGAACAATTCTGAAAAAATACTTCGGTGATTTCCCACATAAGGTTCAGATAACTCAAGAATCTCAGCGTATGAAGTGCGTCGTGATTTCTGCAGTGTTATGCTAACCAAGTTGGAAAGAGACTCAGATTTTCAACAAACAATCATTATGAGTGACAAGCCCGTTTTGCAACAATATTCTCTCTATTGAGGCGAAGAACTACCGTCGCTAATCCACGACCGACCACTGCATAGTGCACGTCGAGTAACAGTTTTAGTGTGGAATTTGGTCAGGTCAGGCCTCAAGTGAATTAGTTGGGCTTTCGGAATATGTGGTTTCAACAAGACGGAGCCACAGCCCATACAGTACTACAAACTTGGTGTCTAAATAGTCTAGCTATTAGTGGCACGCAGACAGACGGAGTCACAGCGGAAGATTATACTTAGTAAAAGGTGTTTCTTTTATTTAATATAAAATTCTTTGGGAACTCGACCTTATAAATATACTTAGACAACCAATAGACACCAAGTTTGTGATTCTAAGTGATGTAGAACTCGAGATATCAGTAATATACCTATAATTATTCGAAATGACCACTATGACAAAAAAGATGGCCGACGAAGGAGTTTTTTCCTATCAAAAACTTAAAGCTGATGTACCTAATTAGAACCTGAAATAAAACTGATGCTCTTGTAAGTAAGTAATTTATTTTGTGAAACATATAGGTAAATATACATAGTAGTTCTTAAATTAGGTTGGGAGTCCTATGTTCCGCCTTGCAGAGTACAAAAATAAAAAAAATAGGAAAACAATTACTTATTCTCATATTAAATACCTACTTATATCTGTCAAACGTGGGTAGGCCCCCGACAAGGTGGACTGATGACCTGGTAAAGGTTGCGGGAGTCCGCTGGATGCGGGTGGCGCGGAATCAGTCACTTTGGCACTCTTTGGGGGAGGCCTGTGTCCAGCAGTGGACGTCTTTCGGCTGATATGATGATGATGATGATGATGATGATCTGTCGAACAGATTTAAAAATATCAATATTATCAACCAATAGTAAGTAGATGTCATACAGAATGAAGAATAAGGAATGTCACAATTAAAGATTTCGAATAAAGAATAATAATAATAAAAGTTCAAAATGTCAAAAGAGTTCTATATATTTTATTATTATTATATATTTTAAGGTCTCAGAGTGGATTGTGAACAGAAACAAGGCAAAATAATAAATCACAATGATTTTATTCAACGTTATAATAAATCTCACAAATTCAAAGGAACAAATTCAACTTTCGAATAACGATAACAAAATAAAAATAGCAGGTGTGGAACGATACCAAAATTGCTCACGCGAACACGACGGCAGCCGAAGGCAAAATGTCCAGAACATCGGCTTGCACCGGTTTTTATGCACAATGCGGGGTGGGGTTGACTTGGTGTTGCCAACACGGCTTCTCCTGACTAGAGGTCGTCCACGACCTCTTGGGTAACATCCACGGAGCCTGCGGTGCCGGCAGTAGATGGCTGCGACTCTGGTACTTGGCTCGCGCAGAGTTCTGGTGGACTGGTGGTGCTGTCCGACGCGGCCATGGTAAAAGGTGGAGGGGCCGGCGGCTCCGAGCAGCTCGTACCAGCTTCAGGTGAGAGTTCCGTCGGACCTTCACCCTGGCTGTCATCAGTGTCCTCAGCTGGAATTAGAGAGAGCAATCGTCATAACACCGGCTTACATTATATTGCAACCACAACAACCATGTACGATATTGTAATCTTTTATCAATAAATCTTAAGCTGTTTAGGTTAAATGTGTTTTATTTCCTTATAAGCGATCTGTTGAATAAATAAAAGCTCGTGGCACGTATGAGAAACATTGTATAAGCACAACGCTTACGCATGGTTTACACATAAGAAAAATACTGCCCTGTTAAATGTTTTGATTCTCTCCAAACCAACGTCAGCAAGTTCACGTCGGTAGACTCATTCAGAGCAGCATATTCGATGGGGTATGAGGCTCGTAATTTAATGCACTCGCATTACACGGAGTGTCCGACGAACGGTTAAACTCGATCTACGAGCTGGATAGCGACGAACGCGTAGCTTCGACCATAGGTATGCATAAGGTCGTCAGATGACGAACACCTACACAGGACCATTAGGCAAGACGATGACGTATGTCAAGTCTATACCCACCTGTGGTATGCCCGAATGCAGTAACAATGTATGCTTGTTCGGGTATTCCGACGAACGGATAGGCTCGACGTACGAGCTAGGCCAGCGACGAACGCATGATCAGAAGGCAACGAACGCCTTACAAGAGAAAATAAGTATCAGTTAGGCGACGAACGCCTTACAAAACAAGATAAGTTAGGTGATGACAAACATCATGTCTAAACTTACCGCTGAAAAAGGCAGCGCTTGTCTCGGGGCACCACTCGCCACGCCAAGGCACCATATATTGTGACGCTGCTTGCGTCTTTTTCCCGCGGCTGCCGCTGAGTAGTCTCAGCCCGTAGCGTCCGCTTGGCAAGATGTCCACCACCGCCCCGTGTAGGGCCCCCGCATTCCCGAATCAAGTTTTCCTGTAGACTGAGAATGCTTTATCACAAAAACAAGATCATCAAGTTGGAACTCTCGTGGTGGTTGTCGCTGGCTTAATAGGCTAATGCCCGTTCGTCTTGTCTGACCTGATTCTCGCTCAAGAGCTGGCGAGCTCTGTTTCTGGATACTTCACGCACGGTATCTCTGTTGGGGCTCCCGCTTTCGACAGCAACATCACGAATCAGGGCTCGAATCAATGGCGTAGTTGCATCGGTTCCTATCAATAGGTTAAGCGCCGACGCCTGAGTTTTATTTTGTTTGGTTATATTCAAGACAAGTTGCAGCTTCCATAACGTACTAGACCAAACCGCATTCCGATGATTCACTTCAATACGAATCATGTTTAAGACAGTGCGTACATACCGTTCAACCTGCCCGTTTGCATGATGCATCTCAGGAGTTATATGATGCAAATCGCAGCCAAGATCATTTATCATGGTGACACATTCCTTTGATTCGAACATGCGTCCTTTGTCAGTCACCATAAGTTTCGGCACGCCGAACAATGCTACGGCATTAGTGATTAATCGCTTTAACTCTGGCGTGTCCTGGCGTTGCATGGGATACAGCAAACAGAACTTCGTAAAGGCGTCCACCAATAGCAACTCATACTTGGAACCTTCTGAGGCCGCGAGAGGTCCTAAGACATCAGCGTGCACAGTGTTAAAAGGCTCTTCCGGCTTTCCCCACGAGGTTATGTTTTGTAGAGGTGCTCGTGGGACTCGTTTCTTTGAGATACATACCAGACAGTGCGAGATGTACTTTGTGACAAAATGTCGTAACCCCGGGAACCAGAAATGTTTCAGGATGAGGTCCAGTACCTTGTTGGCTCCGATGTGCTCATGTTCATCGTGAAACACCCGTAGAAGGCTCAGCCGGTGACCCTTAGGGATGTAACAAAGCAGTCTTGGTTCTTCACCCGGCGCAGTGTAGTGGTAGTACAAAAGGTCGTTCTTGGCTTTGTATCGGCTAGAGTCCAGACTTCCCTCCTGTAGTTTTTGCAGAAGTTCCTGGGTTTCAGCATCTGCAGATTGGGCCACCTGTGCCCAGTTCTGAGGCCTTGTGATATGGTTTACCTCCGTGACTGGCGGATTACGACTGAGGTAATCGGCGTGGGGCATCAAAACTCCCTTTCTGTACTCGATGACAAATTCGAAGTCTTGGAGGTAAATCCACCAACGAGCGACCCGGGGCAGCAGATCCTTCTTACGCTCAGTGGCTTTAAGGGCGTTGCAGTCCGTCACAATTACAAACTTGAGACCTATGAGATAGTGCCGGAAGTGTTGTAGAGCTTTTACCACGGCGAGTGTCTCGAGCTCGTAAGAGTGATACCTACTCTCAGCACCCTGTGTCGCCTTGCTGAAGTAAGCGACCACGTGCTTCTTACTGTCAGCGTGAGTTTGTTGTAGCACTGCTCCATAGCCGGCACTGCTCGCATCTGTGTGGGTCTCCGTGGGGAGTAGAGAGTCAAAAATAGCTAGGAGGGGTTCGGTGGTAAGGTGTTGTATTACCTCTTGTCGCGCCTTTTCTTGCTGGGGCCCCCAGATGAACTTTGCATCCTTCTTGGTCAGCTGGGCGATGCAGGCAACCTTAGTTGAGTAACCCTCTATATACCTTCGAAAGTATCCAGCAAGGCCAAGAAACTGGCGCACTTGCTTTACGTTTTGCGGTGGCGAGGATTGAGCGAGGGCTTCTACTTTACGGGGACTCGGTCTAACCTGACCTTTACCTACTAATCTACCTAGGTATTCGACCTCTGTGACTAGGAATGAACACTTCCGCAGATTGATGGAAAAACCCGCTTCAGTAAGTCTTTAGGACGTTTCGTAGCAGATCTATACCTTCCGAGACAGAGTATCACACCTTTTTCCAATAGATCGTGAGTGATTTCGCGAACTTTTAGCTTTTCCTGATAGGACAGTTTGTACGGCCTATACACGACTGGAGTGGGGCTCGTGAGCTTAATTTCCATTTGGCCGGTTTTTAATGGAGACGCAGCAGTACGAGATATAAGAAATTCTGAGAATTCATTTATAACGTTCATCAGAGACTCTCGTTCATCACCTTGAAGAGGGGTTTTTATGTCGACGCTATTAACCGCTTCGATAGTTAGGACCGAGGTTGACGATTCGGGATCACGGGTTAAACATTGTTTACGCTTTGTCCTAACATACATAATGCCATCGCGATTAAGGACGTCCGTACCGACTATCACTGGGGTGCTCATATAACAAGAAGGCACGACCGTCAAATCAGCTTCTATAGAGATTTCGGGGAACTCTAATGTGACAGTTACATAACAGTCCGAGACAATGTCCTCTTTGCTGAGACCTTTCAATGAGTAATGCCTACGCTTGGTCCGGCACGATAGATGTTTTAAGGCGGATGACGAGATGAGAGAGACATTTATCGCACCACTGTCAATGAGAACGTCCATTGGTATTCCCTGAACTACGGCCATAATAATGTCGTTATTGGGAAGAGACTGCTCGGTACACAAGTTGACATTCTTGTGATTACGTAACTCAGACCGTGCTTTTGCGAAGCAATTACTTTCGACATGTCCGGATTTCTTACTGAAAGCGCAATTACTTTTATTAGCTTGGCTAGCTGGTTTTGAAGTTGGAGCAGAGTTTGAGGACTGATTATTAGGCTTTTTAGGACAGTTACGACTTAAATGTCCCCTTTGATGACAATTGTAGCATTTAGGCTCATTACGATTAGTGGCATTCTGTGACGGTCGTTTGCTGTTCGCAGCAGAAGAATTTTGAGGACGGTTGTTACTTTTGTTGCGACTAGGCTTAACATAGATTGAGAGGAATGGCACTAATTTGTCTGCAGTCAAAGACGCATTTGCCGCCGCAGCTCGCAGCTGGGGGTTGTCTATTCCCCGGATTACGATATGCGTCCTTAACTCATCACTCAGGCCCTGCACCACCTTTAGTCTTAATAGCGTACGACGCGCGTATTCAGCGTAAGTCGGGTAGGAATCGGAAGTAGTTTTCATCGCATCGAATAAAATATTTGCGAAATCTAACGTAGTAGGGCACACGGGTACGAATTCCGTCTTAAAATTAGACCACGTTCGGTCATTCGTTACCCACTCAGTTAGCCACACTTTAGCGTCACCTTTCAGACACCCAGCAACGCGAGACATACACTCGTAATCGCTCCAGTCGTTGGCCTTCCGGCCACGTTCTACTTCTTCGCACCAAGAAGTGATATTATGAATCGTAGGATCAAAATTGGACACGAAATATTTATGTGATCTCACAGGTTGCGCGGACTTAATCGCTTCTACTAGAGCTTGTGCGATTTGAGACGCGCCGAGTTGTACCGCACTTGAATCTTGTGTAGTTGTATCCGCTGTAATGCTAGGCTTTGGTACGTTAGCATTGTCGAGCGGCAGTGCAGGTGTTAACGATCGACCTGTATTAGAGCCATTTACTACCGAAGAAGCGCTGACACGAGTATGTAATTATCTTGAAACTCGTTCCCGATAACGTCGCTGGGGTGATTTGCTTTCGAACCGTCCGCGCCTACGTGCATGAGAACTGCTGCCAGCGCGAGAACTACTACGCGAACGTCTTAGAGGTCTATTATGATCGCCTGGAGACCTACTACGTGAATACCGATAATATGGCGACGTCCTTCTATAATGTGCATTACGAGACCGGTAACGCGACCGAACACGCGAATAATCACGACGGCAACGCGATCTAGAACGCCTTATACGCGAATAATCGCGATTCCGTGAGTCAGATTGCAATCGTTGCCGAGAACGAACGCGTGAGCCATTTCGGGAGCCACTACCCGTACGAATACGCGATCTACTTCGCGACATCCCGTAACCTCCTCAACGTCGCAGGGATTAACCTTAATCACTTAATACACAAACCACAAAACAATACGTGTCAGTCCAGTGCCTCTAATCAACAATCAATTTAAATTTACACACTTTTAGACCCCGCACGTGAACGACGTCTATAACTACAGAACGACAAAACTACGATTGATAACGATTTTCCGAAATACAACACAAATTTAACACAATGAGCAATACGGTATAGCAAAATCGAACACAAAAAGCAAAGCAAGATAATGATTTTTTAAGGATTACCCGCACATAACCGGAATTGCATCGTAAACAATTGCATAAAAATGACACGCGTATTAACTAGTACACCGTAAAAGTAATCTAATGTAAAATTTGTTCCTTTTTAGTGTGGGCTGCGACGTTCTTTATCCCGCTACTGATTTAAGGTCTCAGAGTGGATTGTGAACAGAAACAAGGCAAAATAATAAATCACAATGATTTTATTCAACGTTATAATAAATCTCACAAATTCAAATGAACAAATTGAACTTTCGAATAACGGTAACAAAATAAAAATAGCAGGTGTGGAACGATACCAAAATTGCTCACGCGAACACGACGGCAGCCGAAGGCAAAATGTCCAGAACATTTTTTTTTTTTTTTTGAACCTGACTGTTGCTATAATAGGACGGACCCAATATAGCGGTCGAACTGCGTGGTTGGAGGGTGGCCTGGGGAAAATCCAGGGGAAGCCTCCGGCACGACCACGCGGGGAAGTTTGTACACTGGAATACTCTAAGAGTTTGCGCTCCAGGGAGATTGGTTGAACGGTATCAACCGAATCTGGGGTGTGAGTGGTATCGAACTACTGGGAGTTTTATCGCTGGTTCGCTAAAACCTAGCCTAGCTGAGAAGAGTCCAGCAAGAAACTCAGCTAGGCCCGACTTGCGTCGGACTGACTCTACCCGGTATGCGGCGGTACCGGGACGAAAGCGGACTGTATGTGTCTGTGTTGTCTCGCGGTGGACGTCCCCGCCGGCGGGAACGCTGAAGTGTACGCGATGTGTTGGACGCCGAAAGCGCAGCGTTCCATCTTTCGATGGACGCTGTGATTTCGTCGTCCGGGTCCGTGAGTGTGTGCCTAGGACGCCGGACCGTGCGGCCCCTAATCAGTGAGCGCCGAGTAACGACAGAGGGGGGAGGGATGGGGACGTAGTCAGCAGCCTTCCTAACTAACGGATTCCTATGGTGGGGAGCGTTATCAAAATAACGTCTGGCAGCCTGCTTAAAGAAACCATACATGGTGCTAATCTCCATGTCGTGGTGCAGGCTGAGGTTCGATTGGTACCACGGGGCACCAGTCGCCCTTCGGAGAAAACGATTCTGAATGACCTGAAGCGGCTTGAGCGATGACATAGGCACGTGAGCGAATGCTACACTTGCATATGTCATGATTGGACGAACACAAGTCTTGTAGAGTGTCAGCTTATTCCTAAGTGACATTTTACTAAACTTGTTGATCATCGGCCCTAGCCTTCCTAGCACGAACAACGCGCGGTTGCGTACCCTACGGATGTGGCTACGGAAAGTCAGTCTCCTGTCGAGGGTCACTCCAAGATATTTGGCCTCGTTGACCCAGGGGATGGGTCGAGTCCAGAACATCGGCTTGCACCGGTTTTTATGCACAATGCGGGGTGGGGTTGACTTGGTGTTGCCAACAATATATTTATTTATAAATAAACACGACGCTCAAAGTTAAATTATATAAAAATGCAATCAGACTTCGTCATTAAAGATTTCGTCTAGCTCTTTCGACCAGTTTATTTTTCTGGTCCTTCTTAAATATGTGCAGATCTTGACATTTAAGATCATCTGGTAAGAAGTTATAAATCTTCATTGCCATTCCCAATATACTTTTTCTTTGCCAGGGACCACATTTATTTTAAGTTTATGCCGAATCGGTCTTCTGCTTGCGCAGGAGCTTTTTAATGAAAATAGAACCGGATTTGATTAACAAAGACTGACACTTCAAATATATATAGGCTTGTTAAAGTTAGTATGCCTATGTCTAGTGTTTTAAAATGGGGTTTACATGATTCAATTCGTTTCATATTGCACATTGCTCTAATACAACTTTTCTGCGCCTTAAAAATACTTTGGATGGAGTTTTGTACTTGTCCGGCGTGGTCACATTTACGATTATTCGTTCCAGCAATATGCCCCACTACAAATCCTATCACGACTTAACAATGAACTTTAACTTCCATGAACACTTCAAAAATGTAACCTTTTAACGTCTAAAGAAGTTCACTCGTTTAGCAATCATTAGCGGTTAACGAAGTTAGCTATTGGATTAGCGGTGCCCAGTTTGGCTTTATGTCATTTCCTCGTTACAGTCAAGCCCTTCTTTTATGTGTTTTTACAATACGGCTGAGCCAGAAGGAAGGGATATGATCTAAGCATTGTATGAGTATATTTACGTGTACTCCACGGTAGCGTTTAAGATACTCAACCGATTCTAATGAATAAGGTATTATTCGATTCACTAATTGTGCTCCGGGTGACATAGTGCCTTTTGTATGAAAGAAAAATACGTTTTCTGTTACTTTTACGTAGTCGAGATACAGATTTTTGAACTTTCTGCTTGTTAACATAGACATATAGATGTCGCTCGATATGTAATTGTAACTCATTCGGTAATTATCGTGCAACACGTTAGGCCTGCAACTGCAGACTTTCCTGATGGCCTAGAAACTGGCCAACGAACTTGTTAGTGGGTCGTGGCGAAAACTCAATACGCTTAAAATGGTAGACTAGGTCATGCGAATTTTTAAAGCATAATCAATTAAGGTAAGTCAGCGTGGTGGTGTTAATAGTAGATTGTACAATTAGGGCGAGTTGCATCAAGCTACGATTACAGACCGATCAACGTTAAATATGGCGCCGGCAGCTGCAGTCCATAGAAACTTGTCAAACTTTCCATATATTCAGATTTTAACGAACACCGCTTACGATTACAGACGGTTTGGTGCAACCCGCCCTTAGGGTCTAAAATAAGCCATAATAACCATGAAATGGTGGTGTGAACGAAGCTCTTTTCTTGTCTACTATTTCTCATCAATTGCAAGAAAAAAATACAATGATTATAGTCATATGGACCATACACGTGCATATCACGGAAAGTGGTAAGGGCCACCGTCTAAGTTTACCACATGAAGGACTTTATACAAGAGCTTATCAAGCTTACATCCGAGAATTAATCAAAAAACTAATTAATAAGTGTAAATGTTACGGACACACAGGAGGTACCTTAACAAAAACAGCAATTCCTTAATTAATAGTACAAAAATATTTTTTATAAATTTAGTATCGACGTCAAATTTTAAAGATTCTTCTTAAAATTGACTTTAAGGTAAGGACCGGTTGTTACAAATGTTTAAAGATACGTTACTTAAAATTTCACTGTACGGGTTAAGTTTGAGAGATCTCCGTGGGATGACAGCTGCTGGCGTCTCGCCTGGTCCATCAGAAATATTGCTGCACCTCCTGAAATAGTTCAATAGTTGAAAATATTTAAAGTAAATATATAACTTTGATGATAAAAAAAAAGAATTACATAGTTACATACCTACTGGGTGAATATTGATTCCTAGCTTAAAATCTCGCGTTTTTCCGGACACTTCTATATTGCATCGTCTTCGGTATGTTCCACTTACAGTAGTGTTTTTATTAGCGATGTTATGGCAACAGTATATAGCATTTTTGAGAAATATTACATACCTAAAGGTCTGTTTAGCTTGTGCTAATGAAGTCTTTTCATACGGACGAAGCCCCAAAATGGACTTATCACGTTGTAAAATACCCTATTTTTTGTGTGCGTATGTTTATGTAGGTATGTGTATTATGACTAGAAAATAGGGGTTTTTAGACTTTCCCCTATACTTATAGTACCTACCTTGCTTTGTTCCAAATGTAATGATTTTAGGCCCCAGGCCAGCTACAAATTTTCAAGTTCAAGTTCCTAATAATATTAAAAAATAGAATCGATCACAAATTATGTTTTATGTAAATAAAATAATTAAAGATAAAACGGGATTGAATTCTAAACGTAATTTGAGACATTTTTAAAAAAACGTCACTTCGATCAATCACAAAAGTAACCGTTTCGTCTATGACCATTAGTGGCAGTTGTAACTGATGAAATACGGCGTTTCGTGAACCAAAGATTTCCTTTGGCAGGATTGGTCACATGGATTGGCATATTGACACCTTTCCGAACTAAAAAAAACATATAAAATTAATTCATCATGGTTTTTCAATTCCCTATTTTACAAGGAAAAATTCCATAGCTTAAAAAAAATTACGAATGTTGAAAAAAAAGAAATGCATAATGGAAAAAATCGAATTAAAATGGTATTTTTCGATCCTAGAATGATAGGGATTCCTTTGCAAACATGATAAAGGTGGAAAAAAATATAAGTAATGCTTATGCATTCAGTTTAATGCCAATTTTGCCATAATACCGAAGAAAATTTTTCTTTATAACATCAATGAATTAACTACGCCATAATTAATTCTTTACAAAGATATTAATTCCATAATAGTACATTGTGATACAAGTGAGGTATGTTGATAAATACATCACAGGCGGAATTGTTCACGCGAACCGTAGGTGAGCGTGATAAACGAGCCGAGGATGTAATTATCAAAGCTCATGCGTTTCATACGTCGTTTTTCGACACAATTGCGAGGAAAAAGAAACAGTTGAACAGTTAACATTTAATTATTTAAATAATTAGTAAAGGTACAATTCTAAAAATGATACCTACCGGGCAGTTTTGGTAGGCATTTTCAACATTTGTGTGATTGTGTATTATTAATAATTTCGTTGATTTCGTTTTCTTGCGTAAACGTTGGCGATAAAGATACATTTTGTAATGAGTTGGAAGAACGTGTTAAGGACTCATTAAGAGGAACGGAAGCCACCAAATTTGTGTCACGAGAAGTAGATGGCCGCGATTCAGGGCAAAACTTCTTCACCTGTGGCTGCAACTTGATGGAATATGTTATATTAGCACAAATTTTTGCCTTATTCTGAAGAGAATCTTCAACATAAGACTCAGCAACTGCGCCAGATCGCCAGCCACCATGACGCTTTAATGTTGTCACATAAGCTCCTGAATCCGCCAGCAATGTCGCCGACGTTCTTCGAAAACTGTGCCCAGTGTATGATTCAGGCTCGGGTAAATCTAACTTAGCGATTTCTTTTGGCATCGCACCAAATTTGTTGATACCAATTGGTTGGGCGGTACATTTACCCTTCTGGTAGTTATGAAAAAAACGATCTGCTTTTGCTTTTGGGGAACGAAGAACTTCGTTTTTTAATTATATCGTAAAACGGACCGTGAATAGTAAACGATCTCGGTATCTTGTTTTTGGTATTATTGATTTTAATAAGAAGCATTTTGCCATGAGTTTCCACGTCTCTTGCATTTAGATCGTTCCGTTCTTGACGCCGACATGCGCCAGTAATACCAAATATCAACGCAACCTGTAAAGAAATGAAATAATTATTTTTACAAATATATAAAACAATAAAGTAAACACAATTAGCTATAATAACATCAACTGACCTTTGTTCCTAGATACTGACTATCTGGCGCTTCTTTTAAAAACCTTTCGACGTGGTTTGACGATAATACTTTTGTCTTTCGGCCTGCCGGAGCGTCTCTTTAAAAACGTCGTCAGGTTGCAATAAGTTTTTATGTCTATGTTATTTTTGTTTCTAACAGTGCTCTTCAACATATAATAAATACACCAGAGAGAGCTAGGCTTGTATTTTTTCGCCATCAGTTCATTGAAGTAGGCTAAGAGCACGTTATCAGAGAACGAACAAGCTCTTTTGTTGGTTTTCCATTGGACGAACGTTTCGTACGCAGCCATCTATCTTAGGTTTTGGAGGTAACAAACTTTCACTTGCAATTTGTGCCTCTGTAAGGATTTCTGGCGGTGTAAAATTCATCATTATCTCTTCTTCCCTTCTTGAGCACGGCATTTTTGATAATGATTAAACACACAGCGTAAATAAATGTTGCTAACCCTATAGCAGTGAAAAATCGCGCGCAGAATTATGCTTTCTGCGGTTGGCACCACGGCTCGCTATGCGCGCGCAGATGGAAATAGAGGCTCAAACAAAGTCGGCAAACAGCCATTACAATAATAATTAAGCGAAACAGAGTGATTTTCATTCTGAATAATTTAATATTAATAAAATTGTTAAAATATCATAGATTAAGGAGTTAAATTTAAATTTATAAAGCGTAAGTTACTATTTTTTGCTATGAAAATACTCTTTGCTCCTACCCAAAATGGTTTTATATTTTGTATCCGTATAAGATCCTATATACGAAATTAAAAAAAAAAACAATCCGGCTATTTTAAGAATGCGCCTAGTTCATACATACACCTTGTTAATACACATCTTAATCGGGGTAAGCATATAAATATAACGCATATTCGTACAAGTGTTGTAATACTATAAAACACGCGTGTTAAACAGCCTGGATTATGAGCCTAACAGCGACGTTATAAGAGCCACTTTACGAGCAAATGTGTTGAAATAGTACATTGTGATACAAGTGAGGTATGATGATAATTACATCAGAGGCGAAATTGTTCACGCGAACCGCAGGTGAGCATGATAAGGAAGCCGATGATGTAATTATCAAAGCTCACGCGTATCATACGAGGTTTTTCAACACATTTTGCGAGGAAAAAATAATTGTCATAAGATGAAAATGTTATAGGCCTGCCAAATTATTTTCTTTACATTAATAAATGAAATATTTGAAATATGAAATATTTATTTATTAACATATACAGACACTCGAAAACATATCTATGGTCCCACACTAGGCTAGGCCTGTCCCGTGGAAACCAAGACAAATACAGATTAACAGACCATGCGGCTTAGAAGGAAAACCATACAAAGCAAAGAGAGAGAAAAAAGAGTTAAAAAAAGAGAACTAATTCTAGGATGCTTGCGAGTAGGAAAGTGAGTATATGTGCATGAAGGGATGTCGGTAATGTATGTGTGAGTGTGTAGTGTAGTTAGTTAGTTTACTGGGCTATTTTCCGCAAGTCGACATCCAGTGTGCCTATTTTGCGTGAAATGGGGTAGCGCTACTCTAACCACCCCTGCTCCTCCAAGTAGTGTGTCCGGAGACCCTAGGTGCTTTTTCCTGTATACTTCTACCTGCTTGCAGTCCAGTAGAATATGTTTAGTCGTTTCTTCCGCCTCCATGCACGCTCTGCACATGGGGCTGTCCGTGATACCTATGTTGTAGAGGTGTGTGTTCAGAGTATTGTGTCCTGTTATTATTCCTACTATCTTGCGTCGTTGGTTTCTGTGTGTCCTCAGTAGAGCGGTTGTGAGTTTGTTGTCGTGTTTTGACAGAATCTCTTTGGTCTGTCTGCATGTGTCTAACTCCTCCCAGTGTCTTTGGTGCTGGTTTTTGGCGTATATGTCCAATTGATTGTATATGTAGCTTTGTGGCAGGGGCAAGATTGGCTCGGGTCCGTATGCCGTTGTTTCTGAGCCTTTCCTGGCCAGTTCGTCCGCTGCATCGTTTCCTCTTGAGCCGCTGTGCCCCTTGATCCATTGTATGGTAACCTTGTTTTTGTTTGCGCACACCTCCGTTAGATTTTGGTGGCATTCGTATATCAAGCCAGATGTGATGTTGTCGTTGTTCAGTGCTTGTAGTACCGATTTATTGTCTGAGAGTATTCGTATGTTTGTGTTCTCAACTTGTCGTCTGTTTATGGCATTGCAGGCTTCGATTATTCCTACGCATTCCGCCTGGAATACCGTGTTTTGTTCGCCCAGTGGTTTGGATATGTGTATGTTTAAGTCCTCTGAGAACACTCCACATCCCGTTCCCGTGTTTGTTATCGAGCCGTCTGTGAAGATTCTAAGGTCTGTTTGGTTTACCCCTCTCTCGAGTCTTCTGTTAGTGATATGCCGTAGTCTTTCCTGAAGACTGCAGTTTTTGGTATTTTGTCGATTGTAGCCTCCAGGATGGGGAGACTAGTGATCAGTATGTTATGAATCTTCGTGTGTGGTGTGTTCAGCTTCGTCCATAGGTTGAGGCTTTTTAGGCGTATTGCCGTCGCAGCCGCTTCCCTTTGTATATGCATGTGAAAGGGTAGGAGTCCTAGCATTATTTCTAGTGCTGCCGTTGGGGTTGTTCTCATACATCCTGTAGCCGCTACACATGCTAGTCTTGAGTGTGTAATGTATGTATGTAATGTATGTGAGTGCAGTGGCGTGCACAGGGTTTTGGGACAGGGTAGGCAGTGGGATGAAATGATATTGAAAAGTAGAGAACTCTTTAAACTTTTTCTCTCCGATCGATATTTACCGAGATATTTGGGTTCAAAAGTCAGTCATTTTAAACGGTTCTGGGACTTAAAAAATTTCGGTGTCGTGCAAATGAAGTCAATATAACACCTCATTTTTATTGATGTATCCTATATAACGTGCTCAGATAAGCATAAAATGTCAAATAAACTTTTCTCTGTGACCATCCGTTTTGGGGGCGCGATTAATTTTTTTCCGCTCTTTTATGAAAAAAATAACCACGAAGACAGCTTATTTTAGCGTCTTCTATACGATAGCAACATAAAAAATAGGTGTCATAATGATACCGACCACCATCAAAAAAATTCTAAATCTCGCGCCCCCTTTACTATACCCCAACCTTTCGATTCTGTATTTAACGAAAGTGTGAAGTGCGAGGCACGTTTTTAAATGCTTTTCCAACTGTTCGTGTTTTTTAGCAGCAGTCGACAAGTTTTTCATATCGGCAAATCCCGTATCAAGCCAGACTGTTTTAAAATTCGAGAACAAAACACACGGGAAACAAAACAATCTACTTGAATGTAAACAGCCGGCCAACCACTTAAACGTCTCGTAATGTCGAAAATAAAAAACGCCAGTAACATTAGTTGTTTTTTGATGCAAATCCGGTAATTCATATTCGGCATGCATCTTCCTTTTTGAACCACTTTCAGCTTTGAAGCAAAAGGTAATTTGCCGAAATTGCCTTTTACTAATGTTTTCATCCACACAAGATCACCACACAACTCACAAGATAACTCCTCGACCTCCATTTTATTCGTTCTCTGACTTTTTGAACCACTTTCAGCTTTGAAGCAAAAGGTAATTTGCCGAAATTGCCTTTTACTAATGTTTTCATCCACACAAGATCACCACACAACTCACAAGATAACTCCTCGACCTCCATTTTATTCGTTCTCTGACTTTATAGGCACTAATTCTCACCTCACTAATACTTATAAGCTCACAACGCATTAACAACAAAAGAACAGAAAGAACCACGAAACAAATTTATAAAGCTAAATACAATTTCGCGCGTGTCATCCCAAGTTCGCAAACCATAACACCACAAACAGGTGATGAAATTACGATATATTTGAATGGGAAATGATCGCTTGTTGAATGCATACTTCTAAAATTTAATAAATAATAACTGTGATTGTTTATTAATAATATTACCGTGCCATACTATTTTCGTTATAGTAGGTATTGTGTTGTATTAGCATTATATTGATAGGGTAGGCAGCGCCTTTTTGCCTTTATGGAGTGCACGCCACTGTGTGAGTGTATGTTATGATATTACAGTAACGATTGTTTCCGATTGTTCGCAGTTCCAAGAGAATAACAGAGTTTGAATTTTCTTTTTTGCCTCTAGGACACTGATTCTTCTTAGGTCGATATGTTTAGCAAATGAGTTATAAATGTGCGGAAGTAGAAATGCATTAAGATGACAAAAGGTTTTTACTCACAATTGCACATCCCCAAGTATTTCCAGTGACGTCCATTCTACGAGTATTTATCACTTTTCTAGTCACCACGAGTCAACATTTTTGATAATAACCAAACACGCATAAACAAATTTTACAAGTACTTGTGAAATAACCTATAATGGCGCGCAACAGTTTTTTTTTAGTGAAGTTTGTGCAGTGTGGGCACAGAAATCTCTAAACAGCCAACACAAAATAAAATAATATTTTCGTTTTAAAAATGTTATCTGTATTTATTTCATGTAAAATGTTATCAAAAGTGAATAGTTTTACTAAATTAAACATTTCTATATCATATACAAAAAGAAATAGTCAATTAATTAACGAAAAGGATTTAAATTGTTTAGTCGAGTAAGAATCCATTTGCCGAGAATTTAAAAATAAACTACATTCTGTACAACCCGGTTAATTTAAGAATGCACCGTGTTCATGCATATATCTTGCTGCAAGGTACCAACGTGATTTAATCGGGATATAACCATAACACACAAGTTTTGTAATGTTATATGAGCCTAAAAGAGACACAATAAGAGTTACGTTATGAGCAATTGTATTGAAAAAAAGTTTAAAGTGGTCCAGGTGTTCCCTCATTTACTTCGCCTATTGGCAATTTGTAGCTCTAGTGTACTTGACGACGAACTCCTTGGCCCCTGTCGTCACGAACCAGCAGTTACTAGTTTTTTTAGACATTGCAGAATAAATGTCCCAAACGAGATCAACTCTTCTCGCATCCATGTTCTCAATACTTCCTAAGATGCGCTGAAGGAACTCCTTGCGACTGTACTCTCCACAGGGGTTGAGGCTACGTGGAGGATAACTATGGACCAGGGCAGCTCTATCAAATATATGGCTGTTACAATTTTCGGGGGGAATGCTGCCTTCAATATTTTTCTTCAAAACCGTGACTATATCAGACTTCTGGCACATTCGCAAACTTCCCATGGATGCTAAAGAAGGTGGAAAAGTCCGATTTTCATTTTCAAAGAAGATATCCAGATCTAAACACCTATTCTGGCATGAAATAAATAGTTTTAAGAACAGATTTACATCTGACTTCAAAGATTTGACCGTCTCCAGTTGTTTTGAATTCTTTGGCTTCGTTAGGTTTGCGAAAATTCTAGTCTTCTCCCTTTTAGAGTTCCGTAGTCAACAAGGAACCCTAATAGTTTCGCCATGTCCGTCTGGCCCTCCGTCCGTCTGTCTGTCCATACGTCCGTCCGTGCGTTTTCGGCTTAGCACAGTAACCATTACTACTAGAAAACTGTAATTCGGCATGGGTATATAAATCAACCACGCCGACAAAACAAAAGAGTAAAATCTTAAAAAAACATTTTTGTACTGTGTTCGTGTGGTTTAAGGGTGCACACAAACACAACAAGCGCTATTTGTCTCATCAACTTTCAATACTTAGTTGGAAAGAGACATTCATATACTACTAACCAGTCTAACTGTAGCATCTTGTTTTAACAAATTGTTGATGCCTTTAAACGTACGACCACTTGGCTGTTTGTAGTTATTTACCTAAGTCAAAATATGTGGTTGCAAGAAAGTATACAGTAATGGAATTTCATGCACTCTCCTGGTCGCTAAAACAGTACAGTAATCACATTTAACTTTTTAAATTTGCTTTAAATAGTCAGTATAACGAGGAACTTCATGTACTTAATATTTTGCTACAGTAAGGCGAACATTTCCGAGCAAATTGGAGAAAAAAATATTACTTAATGTTATATCTTCTTGATTTACTAAATTATCAAATAATATCTAACCCAACAATATTATAAAGAATAAAACGTTGTGGATGCATTGACAGCTAATCACAAGTGTGGTTAATAATACTGCGCATTTTAGGAGTCTAATGACGTCTAATAGCATATATTACATTTGCTAATAATATTGCTCGAACAAATTGTCGAAAATGTGGACACGCTGGACAAAAGCACCAAATTTTTTTCAGGTACTTATTAGGCCCATAGCTTTAAGTTTTTTATAGGAACCATTTTGAATTTTAGTTAATTTATCAATTTCCTGAGTTCTATTTAACGTAGAATGACAAATTTAGTGTCTAAATATACATATTTGGGGGCAAGGAATTCAACTAGATAGTTTTTAGAGTTAAGTTCCCAAAGGATATCAAACGGAACCCTGTTCTTAAGCTTCCGCTGTCCATCCGGCTGTCTGCGTATCAGCTATAGCTAGACTGTTCAAATTTTCACAGAAGTACTGTTTCTATTGCTACTTTAACATACATTCACAAAAATAAAAAAAAATAAACAGTGCTCTCATACATGAAACGTATTTTTATGGCGATTTTTTGCCCGCCCATAACAATCGGTATATATCTAGAACCGTAATATGTAGACACTTGATATTTCTGGAGATTATGTGTCACTATAGCCTCTATAATAACGATTAATAAAAATATAATAATGTTAATATATTAGTGGAGAAGAGTGCTCGAACAAATTGTCGTAAATGTGGACACGCTGGAAAATAGCACCATTTTAGTTTCAGGCACTTATTAGATTCATAGCTTTAAGTTTTTAATAGGAACCAACTCCTCCGTCGGTCATATTTAGTTTTAAGGCGGCTATTTTTAATATTTTTTTATTTATGAATACCTCGAGTTTTAAATCACTTAGAATCACAAAAACTTAGTGTCTAAATATACATATTTGGGGTCAGGAGATTCAACTAGATAAGTATTTTACCGATATCTCAGTTACTAAATTACTTGAAAATACAAAATTAAGTTTGTCATTCTACGTTAAATAGAACTCAGGAAATTGATAAATCAACTAAAATTCAAAATGGCCGCCATAAAATTAAAGATGGCCGACGGAGGAGTTGGTTCCTATCAAAAACTTACAGCCATGGACCTAACAAGTACCTGAAAAAAATTTGGTGCTTTTGTCCAGCGTGTCCACATTATCACCTGAAACTGCCCTACTATAATTATTGTTCAGGGGTAGTAAGCGATTAACAAGACGGCGAAGTCAATATTTGTAGAATCATTTTTAAATAAATAAATATAATGTTAAGAGGGCGGGGCTATAAAAGACTCGTTACCGTAGTGATACCATGTGAGCAACGAATTTCAATTTTGCCATTGTTCTCGGCATGCATTTTTGCCTGCATTTTTGATATAACGTTTAATAGATATAATGTATATTGGATATAAGTATTAGTGGTATAATGTTTTGTAAGATATAAATTTTTTTCACACACGTTACTTATTTTAACCTAACCTAACCGCCAGTGTGTCGACGTCACCCCGCTCCGCGGGGTGCCTATTTCCGCTCTAAGGGACACAAGCTAACCCTAACCTAATCTACAAATAATACCATTGTTACAATTATTAGTGGCTATAATACTGTTGTGTGTCAGTGGTTACTCGTCGTCGTACCTATACCAACCTGCCTTATAGTAAAATAGGTAAGAAATAAAAGTAGTAAGTATTCCAGATTATGCCAAAAGTACATTATACCAACTGAGTTATATATCGAACAAAGTTATATCCCATGTATGTTATACGTTATGACTCTTAGATTAAGAGGGTGCAAACAATTCTTTACAACTCGACCTAGTCGCGATCGCCTGCGCGCGGCCCTGATAGCTACCCACACTACGATGTTATTGTGTGCGTGCGGTTCGAGTGCTGCCGGCCGGTAGGACCGACTCTCTTGATCATTGTTATACTTTTTATAGTGAGCTAGGAAATAAAAATCTGATGAGTGTTAAATGTTTCTATTTTATTAAACTTACGCACTTATTTACATACCATAAAACTAGTGCCTATACCAAATCTTGTTATTAGGTGTCAAAGCGCATCCCAAGCTCCATTATGTCACAATCGGCAATAACGGTAGGGGATGGTGATGGCGCACTTATTTACAAACCATAAAACTAGTGCCTATGCCAAATCTTGGGATTAGGTGTCAAAGCGGAGCCCGAGCTCCATTATGTCACAATCGGCAATAACGGTAGGGAATGATGATGGCGCACTTATTTACATACCATAAAACTAGTGCCTATGCCAAATCTTGGGATTAGGTGTCAAAGCGGAGCCTGAGCTCCATTAGGGCACAACCGGAAATAACGGTAAAATAAATAAAAAACAATTCATAGGATACAGAGGTTTTGCTATTAGGAACATTCTGTTATATACATACACTGGCCATCTCATTATCAACATAGTCAATTGGCCCATCCTCCATTAAATTTGACGATTTTTCACATTTTTTTTTTGTCTGTGAATAAAGATCATCATTACCACAAAAAGTAATTGCCAAAAACATTGGTTTCTCTTGAAAAGTACATGTCCTAAGTTTCATAACTGGAGGTTTAAATACCTATATCGTTTTCCATGAAGCTACGGTAGCCTAGCGGTTCAGGCATGCGGCTGTCAAACAACGGTCGTGAGGCTCGTACCAAAGAGTTTTGATATTTACCGTTAGCTTTACGGTGAAGGAAAAACATCATGAGGAAACCTGCATACATCCACGAAGAAATTCAAAGGTGTATGTGAAGTCTCCCACCGCACCGGGCCCGCGTGGAGACTACTGCGCGTTCCATCTCATCCACGAGAGGAGGCCTGTGCCCAGCAGTGGGACGTTATATAGGCTGATTTATTATTAGTAACGTGCAGTACGAGTATAAACAAATGATATGAATAATATTTGGTAACATGGTGACTTACCTTTTAACTTGTCGGGCCGCGGTAGGATCGGATTTTTTAATCCCAAATAATTTTCGTTTATTCCCCATTTCTATAAAAAGTAATATCACTTTAGTGCTTGGAGAAACAACAAAATAAACAAGCTTACTTAACATGTAAAGTTACTTACCAACCAAGTATCAATCTGAAGCGGGCGCACTACAGCTATACGCAGGTGCATGTAGCGTACGCTCGGTCTGCGACCTTTGCGCGGTGACGAGAGCGATACGTCCGTTCTCTGGGAGCGCCCGGCGCGTAATGAATTGAACGACGTTTACGCGCGCGGTCATATAGTGGTTTTAAAAAAATGGTCTAAATTAACTGGGTCACCCATAAGCATTAAAAAAATCACGTCATAATAAACAAGGCCCCTAGTTTTATAATAAAATGTTATATTTCCAAAACATCGTCATATACGGCAATAAAAAAATGTTTAACCTGACCGAATTAGACATTTTGTAGTATCATTTTTTTATAGGAAAAACAAATATTTTAGTACTAGTGCGTCTACTATGTACTAAAAGACTATATATCCTATTGTAAAAGGCAAAGATTTATACGTCTTTGAAAGTTTAATATGGAAATATTCTACCTAAAAGATAGCACTGACACGTATTTTTGGAAAACACTCCGACGAAAACCTGGTTGTTTTCAATAACCGTATATAGAATTAGAATTACAGCTCTACTATGGTCTAAAATAAGAGTGTATCTATACAAAACAGAAGTTTACTATAACAATGTAATCATTTGAACGAAAAAATGGCCTGTGAAAAAGCCTTACGTTAGCTAAAATACGAACTTTTTGTTTGCACCGTCTTAATAGTTGTTATGTTACAAGTTCATTATATCTGTTGATAATTATATTACATGAGAATATATCAAATGTTGTTAATATCAAAACTCCATTTATCCTTTAATCGTTATATGCAGTGGAAATATATCAAAAGTTTTTATATCGATCGTTATGCACACGGAAAAGTGAAGTTCTAGTGCAAATTAATAATGAAGTGTTAACTGTGTCTGTAGGCACTAATAGGCGCAAACTCAGTGAGCTAGTGAGTGTTCATTGAGTCAGTATTCGTACGCGTGTACTCAGTGAACTTTAAGCCTCTATAAGGCGCAAAATAAATTGACAGTCGTCCTTAAAAGGAGATTTAAATCTGTCCCGTACCCCCAAGCTCGTAATATAAACTTACTCTTAAAAGCAGCACAGTGAAAATTAAATTACATTTCTCTCGTTAATTATTTATTAAAAGTTACATAAAACCGTCGTATTGAATATCCGGGAAAGACTCGTGCTAAATGAAGTTAGCGTGCCAAAGGAAAGTTCTCTTTTATTGTGACTAATGATAGTCAGGGTAGAAGTTTCACTACCTAAACCGAGGAGAGGCTACATGTGTTGAGGCTTCCATTATTGCAGCGCGCTGTTGTGCACGATGGCAATGATCGCACGGTCAAATTGAAAAAAAAACTAGTCTATACCCAATAGCATCCAATATTTATTCATAAAAAACGTAATCTATTCTACAGAGAAATAATGTTTTTTTTTTTATTTTTTGCGTGATTTAATATTTGCATTTTGTGTCACTCTCTCGACTTCCATTCAGAAAACATTTTTCCCTCATATGGTGGTGCGGCTAAAAATAAAATAATCCCATAAAAATCATTCCATGTAAAGAAGAGGCCAAGTCCCAAAACTTTTCCACCGTAAAAATTTGTGACATATTTCGTAGAGCCACGTTCCAGGCATTATTATTAACAGTGGCGTGCATAGGGTTTTTAGTTAGGGTAGGGAGATTATTTTGAGGAGACCTACGTACGTCACCTATGTGGGGACGAACAAGTTGTGTTTAGCAGTGCACATCACCGAATTGTGGAAAAGAGAAACAATGCATAATTAAACTGCTATTAAGTAAAGTAATGTTAGCCCTTACCAAGCCTTAGGCTATTTCGACTTTTGACAAACTGAGTATCCGTCAGCGTGTGTTGTGTTGGTGATACTATACATGAAATTGACGAGTAATGTTATATCAAATACTCCGAGTTTGAGCTAATTGCAACTGTGGCTTACACCTACCTATATTAACTTTTAACTACCTTTATCTTGTTATTATTATTATGTTTGTTTTTCCCGCTCACGGGAAAATGATGTCCCGGACCTTTGGGACGCGTGCGTGGAGTAGCGTAGGTACCTGAAAAGTACCAACTGAGCCAACACGTAGAGGCCCTTTTGACAATTTAATGAAATGCAAGGAGTACACCGAGCGGATGCTGTCCATGCCCGTGTCAAAGAGTGACTGTATGCGTTTCAGCCTTAGCTCACATGCACAACTATAAGTTAAAAAAGGTTTGTATGTGTATTTGTCACCGCCTCATATAGCCTAGTGAATATTTCAGCTAAAATAAAAGTAATGCATTAACAACATAAACTTATTTTATTTTTAACAAAATAAATTCCAGGAACTAGTAAGAATAAAATTAATTCCCTTTGTCAGTGGCGGCGCATGTATTGATATTTATTAGAATTAGTTCCTGCATAATGCTTATAAGGCGAGGACTAATTGGAATAGACTACTTTTCTGCACTAGAGCAGAAATGTATCCCTTTCTGCACACTTTTTAGAACAACAACGACCCAGTTTCAGAGCATGAGATATGAAAAATAAGTAAAAAGTATATTAGAATCTTTTTCAAATAAGAATATGATCACTATACAAATACATGAAACTCCACTTTAAAGCAAAATAATATTCCTTAATGGAAAACAAAATACCTTTGTGAACAGATACAACTTATTAGGAGAGACATCCAATTTTTTTTGGATTTCTTCAGTTAAAAATGCCTTCGAGTTTTGTATCTTGTATCTTAGTTTTTGTGCTTTAGTATGTTGATTTGGATTTGATGTTTAATTTGGAGAGTACCTTTCAGCATAGAAAAGAAATTCCACAGGCTTGCAAACTTAAATTTTGCAGATAATTCTTCAAAATATGCTACCAGCACCTTTTCCGAAAATGATGTTGTGCGTTTGTTAATTTTCCATTCCATAAGGTCTTTATAAACTTTATCATATTTCATTTTCGTATTTTCTGGCAACAAATTGTTAACGACATTCGCTGCCGCGTCGAGAATTTCGAGTGGCGTACATAATTCCTCGTGACTTTTTGATTCGCTATCAGTATCACTCATTTTTTACATTTAAAAAGTCTTTGCCCATAAAACTACAGTCTCTCTAGCGGTGCCAAGTAGACTACCGCTATATAGAAGTTCTGAAGTGTTTGAACGGGAACACCACTATTTCAGTCCGACTCCAGGACCGGCACTCGAAACCTATTCCTCTGCAGCGGGAGGAGATGTTATTTCTCCAACTGTTCACCGCTGCACTGAAGGTTGTTTTCAAGAATCTCAATTGTTCATGGCTAGGCATCAACATCAACGGCGAGTACATCACTCACTTTCGCTTTGCTGACGATATAGTCTTGGCTGCGACCATGACCTGAGTAAAGCTTTATTTTAACTGAGAGTTTTTGACTTTTGGCTGAAATTATATTTTTTTCTATGAAAGGATGTTAGTAACGTCCCATAAAATGATCGCCCATCCTCTATTTAACCGAAAATGATACCAAACCTCAAATGCCCTCTCTATACTTAAATAAGATTATAGGACTACCGAAAGTACGCGCGGCGGAACGAAACATCACCCCCTCCCCCTCCCCTCCAGCGGGGAGTCCGCCCTTGGCTCTTGGCCGTTTTCAACTCTAGTCAACCTAAGTAACAAGTGTGCCAAGCCGAGGGTCATGCTTTAATGTCAAAAATATTGGTTCCCATATATCGATGTCCTATAACGCTCTAACCTATGACGACCTTGGAGAACATTCCTGCCAGAGATGAGAGGAAACGAAAGCTCACTAGATCACTAAACTTATTTGTAATGTAAAATTTATGAATCGTAAAAGCAGGCTATGCGAACATCATTCCGACTGTCGAACGCAGACTCTCGAATACCGATGCTTTCCACGCTATACGCGTTTCACCGGATACTGTTTTTATTGAAACCATAAAATAATAAGTATTATTAAACTTTTGCTGTATATTGAGAGATGCTTTCAATGTAGTAAATGCAATCGATAGTTAACGCATGTCACATTTAGTTTAGATATGGGTACACAACATTTCACAAAAACATGGAGGGTAGTCCCAAGTCTAAAAGTTGATTTTACGTTCATTATATTAACAACAACGTTTACAAATATTGCTGGGAAATCAGTCATCTAAGAATACGGCCGATGAAACCCATGTTGAACCGTTCCAAAATAAAGTTTGTAAATACAAGTATTGCGTTAGACCCGTCCAAAGTACCTAATCATTTTAAAAATACCGCATTCTTTGAATGCTATCTCAATAAAAGTAAGATCACCAACAAAATCGACCACTAGGAAAAAACAAGGTAATGCATCCTAGTGGGATCAATTTAGAATTTGCGTTATTTAGGTCTAGTAATAGTGTTATTTATTTGGTTAAACTTTCTGAATAAAGCATAAATTGTTTTAAAAAAGTACCCATTTTAGTTTGGTTCTAGCCACCTTGTAAAGGTGTAATTTCGCGAAGTTCAGATTCTCTAACTTCAAAAATTACTTGTCCACGTACAATTTTTCAACCCCCTTTTATTAGCATTAGGGGAGGGGTTAAATTCTGAAAACGCTGATATCAGGCTTCTTTCAATATTTAAATGGAGATTTTGTTACCCTCGTCGCTAATCCCTTCAGGGGTTGAATTTTGAATAACACTCCAGGATTTTCAATACACTGTTCCTTTATTTTAACAATGAGTTTGTTAGCAAAGTTTTAATCCTACCACTTAAAAATATTTTATATCTTAATACAAAGGGATTTTATTGAAACAAAACAAGGATATTTAATTGCTCCTAGAATAAACAAAACTAGATAACAAAATGCTAATACTAAAGCAAGTAAAATGAGTCTGTGACACACTTAAGGCCTCCACCCACCGGAAGCGTGTGCTGCGCGTGTGCTGCGCTGCAGCTGCGCGGGTGCTGCGCGTGTGCCGCGTTCGATGTGTGTTTGAAGTGTAGTTTCAATGTTTTACAACTTGCGCGTGTGCTGCGCTGCAGCTGCGCGGGTGCTGCGCGTGTGCCGCGCGGGTGCTGCGCGTATGCCGCGTTCGATGTGTGTTCGAAGTGTAGTTTCGATGCTTTACAACTTGCGCGTGTGCCGCGCAGCACACGCGCCGCGCACGACACGCGTCCGGTGGGTGGAGGCCTTAAAGACTAACATTACAGTGAATATTTAATGTGAGTCTAAACAAAACACTGTAGGTGTCAGGCGGCTTTGCCGGAACGTTACGGTGGCCTTGGAATACGTCGGGTCTAAACATAACTAAAGTATTAACCCATGTATTTCTAGTAGATTTCGCCGCCCGGATAACATGGCAGTTCCATAGGGTAGATCCACATTCTTTGTAATAGTAGATTATACACCAAGGGGATAAAGCACTGTTTTATGTCACGGGAGCGAATTGAATCCCGAACGTAACGAAGGACTCATAATTTAACTCCTGAGCGTAGCGAGGGAGTTATAAGTTAATTCCTGAGCGAAGCGAGGGAATTAAGACTGAGTCCTGAGTGCAGTGAGGGGTTCAACCGCCCAAGACTAAAACAGTCTTATCCCCGAGGTGTATACTCTACTTTTCACACCTTATGCGAGACAAAAAAACAGGCTCAGTAGATAAATAATGTTTATTTAGCAAATCAATAGTACATTGTTTAACGAGGGGCGTAAGTGGAATATTGCGAACAAGAGTCTATCAGAAGCCCGACGCCGAAGGCGGAGGGCTTTTGATGACTCGAGTTTGCAATATTCTTACGCCCCCGTGTTATACACAATGTTTTTTATCACATTTGCGAGGAATCAAATACATTTTAGAAGAAATTAATGCAAATAGTAATAAAAACTGCAACATGTCAGTCGTCCATTTTGTTGAATTTGACGTGAGGCGCGTATGGCAAAGACCCTTCGGTATACAGCCACGATTTAAAAACACTTAAAACGTTTTACATAGACACTTAACTACATATTAAACATTAAATTGCAGTCAAATTTAATATAAAGATATGTTTTATACCTATTATAAGTTGGTTGTAGCAAACTTTTGAAGATATGACATACACCTTGGCTGATTGGAAACATTCTCAGTCCGAAGTGAAGTATGAGTGGGTTCTATATTTTAAAACTAAACTTAACATCCCGTGGGAGGTAAAAAGGCTATAACTGCTCTGTACGCACGCAAGTAAAAACGCCGTTGACGAGCAAGTGTGATGAAAAAGTACATAGTAACATTAGACACGTTAGTCCAATTATGGAAAGATAAGGTAATGTTTTTATTTGGTACGTTTATTGAGGTTGAGTTGTCTAATTTGATAAACTCAGGAGTCAAAACACTTTCATCACTCGACATTTTCAATATTATTTTTGAAATTAAATCTTCTATAGGCACCTACAAGAACTCGATTTGTTCGTCACGCGTGAACAAATGAAGGCGCGCGACGTTCCAAATTCGAAAGCACAAGCCGTGGTCCTAGATTCGAAATTCGAATTTCGAACACCGCGCTCCTCCGGACCGGGGTTCACACGGAGGCAAACTTCATTTATTTTGTCAAATCAAGTAGGCCATGGCCTAGGACAAATTGTGTTTAGCAAAATTAAACTTTATGCATATAGTAATAAGAATTATGAAAAGTGAAATCATATTATTAACCAGCGGGTTATAATGAAATTCAGTACAACATTATAACCCGGATAATACCAAGGGATTTAATGTCTTGCTTTCGGTAGGGTTTACATGACCTATAATTCGACATTGTCGAGCATGTGGTGTGAAAACTTACATAAATATATATGTTGGATGTAAATATTTATAGGTATGCTCGTAAGCAACGTTCAGCTTCAGGGATCGACTTGGCGAGTCTTATTGCCCCCCATAAGGTTCTAGCTACTTAAAAACAACTTGTTATCCAAACAAACTTTAAACCCCCTCTCAACTGCTAATATATTTTGATACACGCTGAAACTGGTTTTCTAGTTTTCTAAGAAACAGTTTCACAGCCAAGTTTAATATACTTTAAAAATGACTAGGCTAGGAGGCAACTCGGAGAACATTCCTCACAAAAATTCAACACATTTATTTTAATAAAATGTATTACTTACCGAAGTTTCAATCTGTCAACCCCTTTCGACCCCCTTAGTGGTGGAATTATGTAAAGTATCATGCTTGTATAGCCTAGGAAACAGAATTATAACAAAGTTGTATTTAAAAACAATATCATCGATCGTTCCCTTTCGACATCAATAAATTGTATAACAATAGGTAATGCATTTAACCGAGTAGTATAAAAAAATATTTACCCAGTACTAAACGCCCAAAACTGAAATTTTCTTGTTTTTCCCAGTGAACGTAAAAACATAGAAGTCTAAGTAGCGCCGCAAAATGGCCCCACAGAATGGGTGCCATTGCCACTATGCGGGGTTGGGGGAGGGGTGTCAAAACGATGCCAGGCAGCCGTTTAGTTCAAAGACGCGCATACCTAGTTTTAGGTAGAAATAAGTAAGGAGCTCTCATTGGTTACCTATGATAAGCTCGAAAATCGTTAATCTGAATAATAAAATCCCGAAAACGTTTCCCTTTTTATTAGTTGGCCGAATTTTTGTTTGCCCTAAAGCACATTTCCCATATTATTATTTTCCCAACTCGCAGGTCGTTGCAATTTTGTTTCGCTTGAGATTCGAATAGATACTTAATAAAATTCCGAAGGATCCTTTGCCAACAAGTTTTTAGTACCGAAAAGTATTAAGTCCGAAATGTTAATATCCCGCTATATCAAAAAATCAAAATTGTAGCATGTAACCTAACCTAACCGCCAGCGTGTCGACGTCACCCAGCTTCGCGGGGTGCCTACTTTCGCTCTAAGGGACACAAGTGAACCCTAACCTAACCTACAAATAATACCATTGACGATCATTTGTTGTTTTTTTTAGTGTGGGGGCTAGCCCCGAGCCCTTTATGGGCTTTTTAAGAACTTGTGCAGCACTCGAGTTGCTTAAATGTTTTGACCTAATCTAATCCCCTTTTCTATCAATTGTTTATTTTGTAAGGTCACAGTTTTAAATCTAACCTAACCCAACTTATTAGCGAAAGTTTATTTTCGCATCGCAATATTAAAGGGCGCATCTGTAGGGTTTTTAGCATATCTAAATGTTTTTTAATCGTTGCAGTAAAATGAAATTAGGGAAAATGATATTTCGATTTTAGGTAGCATCGGAAATATAAAAAGGTGGTTAACAATTCGGTTGTAAAATAATAAAGTTGGCAATCGTTCTTCTGGTTATTGAGTTTTGGGAAAACGATAATGTGGGAAAACAAACCAGCGACATTTCATAAGTATGGTGAACGAAGTATATGGATTATGAGAATTCGGTTTACCGTTTTCGGACAAGTGAAAATCGGGCAAGTGTTTTTCGAAACTTCGATAGGTTACCGCTCTCATTCTATGGTTTTTTCATTCGCTGGTTCTTCCATATGCCACTAAGCGCGATTGATGTTGGTGACGGAACCGTTCCACGTCAAAATGTACCTACAGGGTAGGTATGTCTTCGACTTTTGTAGTGCTCTTATTGGTGTTACATTTTACTATACCAAAAAAAAACCTGAAAAAAGGCTAAATGGGAATAACTGATTACATTGTGGACTTAAAGGAGAATTATTAAAAATACGATTTTGTGCGCAATAGCCTGTTTGTTTGCATTTGATAATGATTTTACAATATAGGTTCCATAAACATGTACTAAACCCTTAAAACAAAACGACAAAAACGATGTTACGAATTTGTGTTCGACCTTTACGTCTATTACAAGTAAAATTTAATCCAAGAGTCTTGAGAGAGTTTTGTTTTAACGTCATTGTCGTCTTAAGATTATTTCATCAGAGGTAAAACGTACCGCAGAACCTTTAATCAAAAAAGATTCAGTACTGGTGTTGCCTAACATCTTTATCAAAAGTAGACTCTGATACTCGTACCTTTTAATAGTATTTGCTGTCTCCGACAATGACGTAAAAACGAAAACGCCTTAAAAACGCTGAATATTCGCCCATCTACTAATTCATTTCTTCACAAATTTCATTCAAATGTTCTTGAAATATTACGCTTAAGTACATATTCGTTTTTACTTTCTGAAATCTCACATCGAAACACAATCAGGAAACGACCCCGGTCTGGAAAAAGTACTAAACAAGATTGAGAAGAAACGCGAAGATAAGCATTTAGAGGTTTTAATAACTTTCCTCGGATTTGAAACTCGGCTACCGTCAAATTCCATTACGGCTCAGAAATATTTTTAATGGTGAATCATAAAATCAAATCCAGGTGCGGTTTGCCCTTGGAGTCAGATTATAACGAAAGTAATACGTCATTTGACAAAAGTCTTCTTTTTATGGAACGTAAAAAAATCTCAGTTTGGAATTTGTAGGGATTACTTGCTTCTTACGACACAATCAAACAACGTCCTTATTGCTCGTTATTACATATATAACATCATAAAATAACAAACACAAATGAAAGATCTTCCGATATTTTCGTAATGGTCATTCTCAAAGGCCTTGCCAGGATAAGCTAAGTGATTCACCCTTCCTCCAGTTTGGGCTTGTAATTTTTAGTAATTAATGTGCAAAATTTGATTTTGAATTACAGATTGTGTTTAAAAAAAGCTACATGTTATTTTTCTTCGATATTTATTTTTTCTAGCTGACCGATTTTGGTGTGTGCTTTTCACATAATATATGCATATTTACTAAAGTGGTAGGTAGATCAAATTCTTAAACCATCACTAAGTGATTTCGAGGTGACGTACTTCTCCGAGGCAGAGGACGCGTGGAAGTTGGCCAGCCCGGGAGTGGACTTGCCAAACAACAAAAATATTCAAAAGATCTGGGACCAACCCATTTGTAAGCAAGTCCATCTGTTGGACTCCTGCTCCACCAGCCAGGAAAAATCAAGACTACTGGCTGTGTCAGAAAGGGAGGCCGGCTCATGGCTCCATGCTCTTCCCTCTACAAATTACGGTACGCTATATCTGCGCCTTGGGGCCGACATTGTTTCTCCACATCGTTGCCCCTGCGGAACCTTGGTGGGAAGCCTGGGACACTATGGCCTATCTTGCTCAAAGAGTGCTGGTCACCTGTCTCGCCACGCCTGCCCTAATGATAAGTATCATCTGTCGGGCCTTCGTCCGGCCGGCCGTACTGGAACCGCCGAGGTTGGCGCGGGACGACGGCAAGAGGCCAGACGGTATGACCCTAGTGCCTTGGAAACTTGGACGGCCCCTTATTTGGGAAGCCACATGCGTAGAAACTCTGGCGCCGTCCCACCATAACACTACATCTTTGAGAGCAGCTGCAGCGGCCGAGGCAGCAAAGTGCCGCAAATACATTGGCCTCACAGGCAGGCATGTTTTTGCGGCTTTTGCTGTCGCTGAAACGCTCGAATCTTTTTTAATTTTAATATATTGATTTAATATTAAAGTACTTTAGTCTAAAGATTATATGACATAAATTATATTTTCATTACGTAATAATATACAAATTGTTGTTGAAGTGGTTGTTGTGGCTGAATCTGGCTAAATTATCCCTCCTCCTCGCAAAGACACTGGATACAGTGTTCTCAATTCTGGAGACAAACTTATTCATAAAATTTTAAAAGCCGTATACTTTTTTTTTAATTTTATTTATTTATATTTAAAATCATACCGGTTCTCGGTAACTACAGCGACATCACGTAAGCTTATATAAATTTCTAAAGCGCTTTGTTCATTGCGTCCTCCGTGATAGTATCTAGTACTAAGTTAAACAGCTACGGATTAACACCAAGCCTTGATGAACATGCTACTACTTCCACGCCTGATCACTAATATGGCTTCCCAGTACATATCGCCCATTAATGTGACGTACGTACGAGGTACGTGGTCAAAAGTCTTATTCATGTTGGGATGCCACGTCATAGATGGCACGAGGCTGCATTGATTGCTAAGCTAAAGTTTACTTTCCTTCGTTGGTAATCGGCCAGGCCATCAATCACTGGGTTGTACAACTTCATGGTATGACACATCAACTTAATGCCCTGTGGTTATTATATTCATAACGACTGGCTTCTTGTACTGTGGAACAAATATTGCTAAGCCCCCTAACGAACGAAAACAAACCATGGAATTGAATGCGAGCGATGAAATTTCTACCCAAACACGTGGACATAACCCGGTATGCGCATGTTCGAACTTAACGGCTGCCTGGCATCGTTTTGCCATTTTGTTCAAAGCCTTCTTTACTTTCGTTTGGATGGTGATACTGGTCTTCTTTAATCCAAATTTAGTCTGGGCATTGGGGAGATTTAATGTGGGCCTATTACATAATATTCAGGACCGTACTCCAACTAGTTTGAAGGCTTTTTATTTTCTCTGAGATGGAGCACTTTGCAGTGACCGGCTCTTTAGACATTCTGGTTCCTACTTTGGTTCGCCCAGGATTTTGATTGTCGCTTTGGGGATGTTACTTTGCAGGTGATCGCAGATGTAGTCTCTAACTTTCTTCTGAACTCATCAGCTTTTTCTCCTTTCAGAAGCCACCACCTAGTGAGAACTGTGTGTGTCTTCTTTATTAGTGTAAAAAAAAGATTTATAGAATTTTAATAAGTGTAAAAGATAGATATAACACAAGGTTTTCTATAATTTAATAAAATCTTGTCTGTTTATTTTAAGACTATATCTTCAACTTCATCATAGTTAGAAATAGACAGCTTTCATACGTTATAATGTTCATATGATAACTGTCTATTTCTGAATTGTTGTTGTTATTGATTTGTTAGATATGTAAAGTTTAATTACTTACCGTCACCCGGAAAAAATACCATCCAATGCTCATTTAATTCCTGACCTTGACTGATGATGATGATGATGTCCTGACCGATTTCGGCCACAGCGACTGCTTATTCTGGCTATGGTATTAATAATTATTATTAGTAGAGTGATGTTCTTCTACTCTCTGGTGCGCTCTCAGGTGGATCACGTATCCTAATCTTTCTCGCAAAAGTGCGAGCGCACTTGGTGCAAGTTAACACTCCACTGACGTAGTTGTAACTGATGGCAGCTGGTGGACGTGCCTTGAGCTGGTCTCGCTTTTTATCGAGCTCCATTCGGACCGCCGTGCTGCCTCCTTCTCCCACTCAGAGGGCACTATTTTGCATCTCTTCGTGTGTCTTTTCAGAACATCTTTGTAACGAAGGTACTGGCCACCACACTTACGTTTACCATTCTTCAGCCGCAGCCGCAGCCGCAGCCTATTCTGCTATTTATTTCCGATTCCAGGTCGCACTTAGTTATTATTGTGCTCCCAAGATACCTAAACTAAGTCAGTCTTTGACTAATCATTACCTTATAGCGAATTTTCATTACCAGCGCACACTTCATTACCAATAGCGTAACCAATAAAAATAACAATGTTATCAAGGTACCTTTACCACAAACTTTTGAATTATCTTTTTTTGCCATTAGTATATTTAAAAAGAAATTAAAAATCTCGAGAGAATGCCTCGATTTGTATGAAATGAGAGAACGATCCTTTATCTGTTGCTAATGAAAAAACAAATGATTTTCACTGGTTGTCAAATGCCCTTCTTTTGAGAAGCCGTTTTTGCCGTGCCGTCGTTTAAGGGGCTACCCGAGGTTTCCATCGATTTTTGATAAGTTTTGAATCGTATCTCCTACTTTTGCACTACAGATAGAAGTATAAATCAAACGGTTATCGGTTCTTCAATCTGTTATCTCCATTTTGATCTAACGGATTTTGAAACAAATGAATACTTAATCTTGTATTATCATTTTAAACATTGTCTAAAATAAAACTTATTTTGTAGCTCTATTGACGTGAAAGATCTAACACATACGAAATTTACATATTTGGGTTCGTCTGTGACGTCTCTAAAAACTGGTCAAGGGTTTTCATTTTAAATCAATTAACACAAAAGTTATGGCCAGAAACCGGTTTTTTGGCCTAAAATTGTTCAACTTTGATGCCAAATATCTCGAAAACAATGAACTTTGAAGTAAATATGGGATACTATATTGCTTGAAGCCGTTGTTTTTAATATAATAAGCTACAATAAACCTAAGAAAACTAAGAGATTCAGATCGAAGGTACGATCCCATACGCCAATTATGGGAGCCCCTTAATAAGGCATTATATCTCGGTGTACAAAGTACCTATAGGGGGTGTACAAAGTTATAAGTGTCCGTAGTTTTAAGAGGGGTTTATTGTTATGTCCCTTTTCCGCAAAATGCACCTTCATATAAAAGATTTTCATTTACTATGACGCTCGCAGATCGTAACGTCACGATCTGCGAGCGTTTTCTCTCTCTAACAAACAATACTAAAACGGTTGTAGCTTCGTAATTCTTTGATATAACTGAATGAGATTTTATTGCCTTCTTCCTTTTGGATTAATAAAAAATATTGAGTCTAGGGGTACACGGGTATTCTATTCAGGTCTGAAATGTAAACTGGCAACACCGAAGCGTTTTAACCAGTATAAAATTGAGATTCGCAGCGTAAATTTGTATTTTAAAATGGATCCTTGGGCCATAAAACACTTTGACTTAATGATTTTCCGTGACGCCAGTAGGTTGATCGATTTCTACTTCTAACGGCAAACGGATACAGTTCGTTTAATATGAACGGAAACGGAGACGGCAGCCGTCTGTGGAGGTGTACCCGCTAAGTGTATTGTATTTACGTATGCTCCTATTCGAGTAGCCTCCAATAGGCAAATCGCCCAACGATCCCAACGTTATGGATAGTTTCTTATGAAACTTGATCACTCGTTATATAAATAAATGTATGAATTATAAAAATACTACTATTTTATTTTTAGTGCTTGCAGTTGTTAGTGTGTAGTGCAGCCAGTGTTTTTATTTCTCGTGCGGCAACTTCTTTTTCTCAAATTTTATTTATTTATTTACTAAGGCAAGGTATAGGGTATAACAAAATGTACACTACAGAGTTCCTTAAGTAACATAGTTGAAATATAGAGAATACAAAATTTACATTTCAATAATAACCAAGCACAACATTCATTCGCATATATTACAATTAATAATGAATAATAACCACTTTAATTGCCAAGTAGGTCGTTTGGTGATGTGTATTTAATCACCCAGTTGAATTACAAACCAGGTGGTCGGGTAGTACCTAGGTTATAATTTCTTACATACCAACCAGTCACACCGTCTGGTTGTGGTCAGTTAATATGTTTTTCTCGAATTTGCTCGGAAAGCATCATATTTTGTTTGAAAATGCTTGCCTGCCTAGGAGTTTAATAAGGGTAAACTATGTATGGCTTAACAACTTTATGCCTTTATTTCGGTTTGCGAATTTTAATTAAACTTAAATTATTTTGTTTCATATCTCACTTTATCTCATGATTTGAGTGAAAATCATATTGATAATAACTTTCTTCGCATAATTTTATTTCACAAAGCAACCTTTTTATCTTGATTCGTAAACTGGTTGAATGACATAATCATATTTCGTCTTACATTACATGTCGATTAGATTTTTTTTCGAATCCCTGTTATGCCTAACAACCGATTTCTAAACCTACATTAGTTTCGAAACTGCATTCCATTTCTCCGCCTTCCGGACGTGCTCTCGCCAGAAGCTTGATTGAACGCTTGCAAGGGATCGTGTGTGGAAGCAACTAAAAAATAACTTAAAACATATGGTTCTGGCGCTTCGACTGCCACTGCCGCCGCACGCTCGCTTCGCTCGCTCGCCTCGCGCGCTGTATGGTCGCAGGTCGTCCTAACACTCCTCTTTGCTTCGCTTGTCGTCATACCTCCATCTAACTGTCTTAGAGTAGAATACGTAGTATTTGGTCGGTATTCTCTTCATTTGTATTTTTTTTACTTTTTAACAAGTACTTAAATATTATGATCATTCAGTATGAGACATACAAACTTAATAAAAACATTATTCGGCTAAATGATGATTAATTAAAATGAGACTCGACAAAGTGATTTTTAAATGAAATAATGTTTGGCAAAACAAGAGTTACAAAAATTGACATTTAGGATAAACGTATATCTGTTCGATGTACGTTTATCCTAAATGACAATTTAATATAGTAACTACAACTTTTGCATAGTAATTATCTAATTACTATGTAAAAGTTGTTAGACAAACCGAAATTAGACATAAAGCTATTAGTCCAGTCAAGGGAATCCCGTATTTTCCATCCCATTTTTTCCCGCTGCGTTAAACTTTTAAAATCCTGATAGCGCCGCGGCATACGAAATCGAGACGACCATGAAAAAATCACATTCAGCCAAAGAAATCAAACCGCAAATCACGCGATTTTCATGGTGATATTTTTCAATTTTATTTTTTCACTCTTTATTGTTTAGTAGCTTCTGCCTTCGACTCTGTCCGCGTGGAACTCGTTAATATCGCAGCTCCATACAATCTTTTACCCCCCCTCCCCCATTTCACCCCTTTAGGGGATGATTTCGGGGATAAAAACTATCCTGTCACTCTCCATCCCTTCAACTAACTCCACTTAAAAAATTCGTTGCTCCGTTTTGCCGTGAAAGACGGACAAACAAACACACACATATACACTTTCCCATTTATAATATTAGTATTGAAGTATGGATATCAGTATGGATGCTCAGAAGAAAATATAAATTAAAAAGTTTTAAAACCATTTAGAGTGGCCTAAGTAAGGTACGAGATTAAAAAGCTTGATTTTGACATTATTGTGAACAATACTTTGTGTACGAGTTGAAAGTCAAATAATTGAAGTCATACGAGTATATAAGAAAACTAAATATCGTAAATAGTACTATATTGTCTAGTTCTACTATCCGACTTCTTTTACACTAGATAATGACACCACCGGCGTCCGTAATGTTGCAAAACTGTGCTGTGATTGGCTAAATACTAGCCAATCACAAAGCGAAGTTTTTAATATTTTTTATGCAGACACATGACGCGACGCTGCTACGTTCCGAAACGCCGTAGATTGGGAATTTTGTGTCGAATCGAGTCTTAAACAAAGGACACATAGGGTAAATCCCCAGTAATTGGCCACGTTATACTAAAATGATTACATTTTGAATTCTATAATATATCCACACACTTAAAGTATATCACCAGATAACAGTAGTTATCACAAGTATAAAACTTATATATACAGGATTAAAGATTTGCAAAAAACCTCCATTTGGCCACGGGGAATCGAACCCAGTCAAATACAAACTCAAAGTCGGAAGACATTTTACTAACGGCAAGTATTAAATAATATTGATTAAAACTATAATTAGGTATTGGACAGTAAAAAATACTAGTATTACTCAACTATTATGTACATCGATTAAAGTAAGAGTTCATAATAAACTGAGTTTGATTTTGACGAGGCGTTGAACTGGCTGGTTGCTTATTTTTTCTCTTAGCGGACATGCATTTCAAATTAAGAAATTCTATTATAATTTTGACTAATGACGTTATGTCAGTGTAGGTAAATGTGATCATAAACGGTAAGAGGGAGGATTCATTCCTTAAGAGTTTATTGTTTAATTTTATGTTCAGAAGCTTTTATTCTGTTAAAATTTTATTTGGCCAAGCATTGAAAAAAATGGCTAGTATTGGAAATACTGGTTAATAACTAGGTTAAACGTAATGTCCAATAAAACAATTAAATATTTTAAGAAATAAATAATATCGTGTTCTAGTTTATTATTTTCAACATTCACTTCTTCCCCTAAAACAATAATATGGTCGATATCTCTTTACAGGTGATCACAATAAACATTCTAAGCAAGCAAGGTAGTAAAGTGGCCAGTTACTAACGATTTACCCTATAATTGAAATACGAATTTCATTTTCAATTTTTTTTCGGTTGTCTAGAGGGTATTGAAACAGTTATTGCGGTTGTTTCGGAAGTAACATACGACTATTCAATGATGAAAAGAGTGACGTTGCAGTATTCTCTATGAAATTTTATGACACAGATTTTAATCGACACAGAACATAAATACCCTTTGTCCTTTTCCGAGACTTAAGACTATCTCTGTGATGAACGGCTAGGTGCTTTGGCATTTATTGTTTAGAAATATTAAACGTACACATACACATGTAATATTTTTAAATCTTCCCAAATGAATTGTAAGACATAAATACTCGTAACAGCACTGCGGAAGTCTCATCGCGGCCGTACAACAGATTTGAAATGAGAATTCACTTAGCTACGCCTTCGTTTCCGAGCGAGCCAACAATCGTTCGCCATCAAAATGAAAACGCGGCCGCAAGCTTTTGTTGCGATACACAAAAGGGAGAACCCATGCGATGTCGACGAGTGATAAATTGATGTGTTCACTAGTCCTTTTAACGTTCACCTAACTAGAAGGCAAAGCAAAAAATTTGCTTACGCCTTTGTCATTCGGCCGTTTCGCCACTGTACCGTTTAATTTTTGTTACCGACTTACTCTAAGGCATTGTTTGTCTACAGATCTTTTCTTAAACAAGGCCCTGCAAGGTTTCTTTTTCAGAAGTTGTCAACAAATGATACCCCCAAACCAACTCTATTCAGAGTTTGATATAGGTGTACAATTGTGTTCTTCCGGTAAAGGAGCTGACTGAAAAAGAAAATTACTACTGGAATAGGCGACCGGCTAAAAGTATCACAACAAGCAATCAATGTTTGAGTTCGTCGTGAAATTAAAAAAACCGGCCAAGTGCGAGTCGGATTCGCGCACCGTTCCGTACAAACCTATAACAAGCAAAAGTTGTAGTATGTTTATTACTAAATGACAAATTAAGTAAACATCGCTCTCAGAGGCTTGGGACCAATGGAAGTCCCGCCAGACAGTAAATTGCCTCTTGGACTGAAATTTTCGAAGAATTTAGAAATACTTTTGATATAGCGCGTAAAGAGTCTCTTATGTTACTGTTGCCAGTTTTGGCGTCTTCCACCGCCGCTCTTAGTAAATTTGACATGCCTCGATCAGCTTTGTTAATATAATCGTCAATATAAACGGACCTCCTCAGTTTTAAATTATGCGACTTATATTGCTATTTCTTATGATTGCATGAACATAAAAGTTTCGTTTTGCTACAGCTGAAAGGTATTATAGACCTGAGTATTTGATATGAATTTCAGCTTGGTACCTCCACGCGTTCCTGAGAAAAATGGTCTTAACAGACAGACAGACGGACAACAAAGTGATCTTATAAGGGTGCCGTTTTCCTATTGAGGTACGGAACCGGCTAAAAACGGACGAAATGAGAGCGTACAATATCAGTAAGTCACTAACGTACTAAGTAATTAAAATCATTGCTAAAAAGAGTAGCGCATTTACAAGGCAATCAAGCTATCATGAATATTTGTCGCAGGCACGATCGATGGAGCCGGCGCCACGTGGAATGAAAAGTCGTAACGTGGGGAGACTACCAGCCAGGTGGTTTGATGATAATAAAAAAGCAGCAAGGTCGACCGATTTAGAATCTATGCATAATTTATGCAAGAGACAATCCACGTCACGACGCAAACATGCTGAAAGCGCATTGAAGCAGCAGAATTAAACTGCTTTTGCTAAAAAAATATATAAATGAATAGATTGCGTTCGAAAATGACGAGAATATCGATTAAACTCGGAACTCTGAGTGTCACGTATCTCGGGCAACTACGTGATCTCGTAAACCACGGCGGATGAATTCATGTTAATAAACAACACACGAGGCGACTTTCTAGCTGAAGCTGAAAATGTCTAGTTAACACACTATGGTAACCCATTAGTCTTTAAAATTTGAGATGCAATTAAGCAAAATAACGCTAGAGCATTCCAATAGTACGCACACAACAGGTAAGTTCATTTAAACACTAGGTCTATCTGACTCGACTGCTGCAGGTATGATATCAAAAATAAAATCAGTTGCTAGTACCTACTACCTACTCGTTCTGACATGCGGACGACAAAAAATATTTTGACAGAATAAACATATAAAAAAGCGTCTATCTAGACCGCCAAAGCAGGAACAACATTGCTTTTCCCTAACTATGTGGAATTTCAGGAAGGAACGGGCCTTTGTTGTGAACTTAAAAGGGCTGTGAGCATAGATTGATTTATGGTCGTAGCGGTGGCACAGGACGGATAATAATACAAATTAAACAGTATCTATTACCAGTACGTATAGTTATTATAATAAAATACCTGTAGTTGATTGTATTAGAATAATACATTTCTTTTTACTTAAAAACGAAATAAAAGTTTATGCAACTGTCACGTAATAAGGGCTTTAAACTACAAGTGTGGTCTTACGAAACAATCTGCATGCCAGTCACACCAGTGTTTAAAGACCTAAGTATTTATGCACAGTTGTAAACACTGTACACGATAAAATCCAGCCGCTTTGTTTCTCGACTAACTTTTTAAATTTTTGATATACCTACGCACTTGAAATTTTGTTTTACGTTGCCTTGGAAATCAGTGCAAGTATTTCTATTACTACCGAGGATTAAAATACAATAATTTTCAATATGTCCTCAAAAGAACAAAGTGAAAGAAAAGTTATAAAGATATTTCAGTAAAATCAGAACGTGTCTGTACGAGCCGTTGCAAAAAAATAAAATGTCTGCATGCTATGTGCAAAAAGTCAAAACTAGAGCCAGCCTGACGACTTAAGGTACAAATAGCCCCAAATCGCCGAGATCAACAAAACCAATCCGCTAAAACTAGAGCTCGCAAACAATATGAGCGAATTTTGACGCAAAACTATTGCGTCGTAATGTACGACGAAACTTATGTCATTGCTGACTACAAACAGTTACCTACCCGGCCAATAGTTCTATACAGTATCAGACAAGACAAGTGTTCCTGATAAATTTAAGAAGAAAAAAAGTGCAAGTTCCCAGAAGCTTTTTAGTTTGGCAAGCCTTGTGCACATGCGGTCGAAAAACCCAAAGTTTTATAACAACGGGGAGTATTAACCAAGAACTTTACGTAAAAATGTGTCTTCAAAAACGTCTCTTGAGGTTTATAGTTGTCTGTTGCATTTTGGCCTGATCTTGCTTCCTGTCACGATACAAAATCAGCATTGGCATGGTACAAAGGCAACAACGTGGCAACAGTGCCTAAATCGATGAACCCACCAAACTGCCCTGAACTCCAGCCGATCGAGACGTATTGGGCTCTAGTGAAGCGGCATGTAAAAAAAGCAACAAGAAAGCAAAAGATGTTACTGAATTCAAAACATAGTGGCGCTCAGCATCCAAATCCGTATCTGTGACCACTGTGCAAAAGCTGATGATGAGAGTAAAACAAAAAGTCCGGAGATTCAGCAGATCCCCATTGGAAGCCTAAAAAAGCTTGTGTTTATAGAAACATGTGGATTATCCGTTTCTCCTAAATAAATAACACAACGTTTACTTTGTTGTTTTAATAATGTAGGGACCTTTGAATACGGCCGGATTTGATCATGCACAGTCTTTATGATGAACCGACTTGACATAAGAATTGAAAAACCTAATTCTCGTTAGGCGAGTGATGACACGTGAACCGGTAAAGTAATGTGTATATACAGTGGTATTTACATCGCACACATACAATCTACTACCCTTTTTTTTGAATCTGCAGGATAAAACCTTCATTGATACTTGTTACACCAACATTATTGTTGTTGTATGGCTGCCAACGTATGGAAGTAAAAAAATAAGTGAATTTAAACCGAAAAATTAAACGTTACGTTACCAATTATAGTTTATTTTATTTTATTTTTTATTTATTGTATTTAGAAGTTCAACAGCATTCACGCATTAGATACGAGTATTACATACTACCACGGATTCAAGAATGATAATGATAAGTCTATTGATGTAATTACTCGTCTTTATGTGTGTGTCTATACATAAAAATACAACATATTAGGTACATAATTCGTTTTTACGCCCTTGATGTGTTTACACAAAAACACGTAAATGCAATTAGTACCTACCATTCAAGTATTTTCAATACTCAGCCTACACCAGCATTTATAGTTTTAATTTACATGCTAGCGTGTGTCGGTTATGAAATTACATAATACGAATAATTTAAAGGCATATCTACTTCTACACCTTATGCTTAAGGACAGTATAATACTAAGGTATGCGCCGATTTTTCCACTTATTCTAATGGCTGATTTTGTGCCATTCATTTGAAATTTTAAATACTAAATACGTGACAATCCGAATTTTGCTGAGATGTGTTGTCAATTCAAAACTCTTATTGTTATACGTTATTTAAGAGTCCGTATATAGCCGTTTGCTGAATTCGCTAAACTTTTTGAGGTCATATCTCATTAAATATTCGTTTTCCTAAAGATTTAATTGTGTAATATGAAAAATCATTTCAATTCAAGTTAAATAAGGGGAAAAATTGTTTACATTTAGCTCTCAATTTACCATATTTTGGCTCAGTCCAACCGCTGTTTTCTCAATTTTCGCTCGGATACGTGTAAAACGACGTGGATTTGAAGAACTATTTGATTTCTAACCGACATGAAACAAATAAATCCATATTGGAATGATAGTCTTCTTAGGAATAAGTGGAAAACATTTTATAAGTTACATATTAAATTGTTGAGTAAAACCGTATTTCCATCCAACAACTTTTGATTAAAAACACACGAAGAATCGCCAGTATTTTTGGCCATTTAGCTCATTATTTCAAAAATATGAAGCCATAATAAGAAACTCTAGTTTAAGCGCTATTCGTACAAACAAAAATATATTTATGTGTAGAAGTAAATTTAAGCATAAAAAATATTTGAAATCACACTAAAGTTCGTAATAAAACACCGTGCACGGCGCTCGATTCGGCATCGGCAGTACCGGCTTAGCCGTTGTCCAGGTCGGACCTGTACGTCGTGTAATTGTGGCTATTCACGAAGGCTACCCCTCGACTAAAATATTATTTTGATCTCCGGCTAGACATAGTTGTTACCAACGTCGGGGTCAAACTATACTAGTGAGACATTCGAGAGGCTAATCGAGACAACTTACGACTTGTATAGCTCCCATGTCAATTATTTTACGAGTGATCGTGATACTTGGTGAATTTTTATAAACTTTTATTTAGTTCACCTATCCGTTGTCTGTAATTAAATCTTGCAAGTTAAATTTGATCCACTTCCCGGTTTCCGATTGAGCTGAAATTTTGCATGCATGTATAAATTGGACGACAATGTAATATTATTATGACATAAAGCTGATCTGATGATGAAGCTGGAAGGTGGTCATAGGAACTCCGTAATTAAACGACGCAACCCAATCAAGTTTGGGCTCGTTTAATTCGTCTTGACGAGAACTTTGGTACTATATGGTAACCAGGGTCTGCTGATGGAGCTGGAAGGTAGCCATAGGAACTCCGTAATTAAACGACGCAACCTCATCGTGTTTGGGCTCGATTAATTCGTCTTGACGAGTACTTTGGTAACCAGGGTCTGATGATGGAGCTGGAAGGTAGCCATAGGAACTCCGTAATTAAACGACGCAACCCCATCGTGTTCGGGCTCGATTAAATCGTCTTGACGAGTACTTTGGTTCTATATGGTAACCAGGGTCTGATAATGGAGCTGGAAGGTAGCCATGGAACTCCGTAATTAAAAGACGCAGCCCCATCGACTTTGGGCTCGTTTGACATATCTATATGATATGGCGTGAATATGCAACTCCAACAAATATAGGAAAAATTAATAGATATAACGAAATAGACTATAACGAAATCAGCACAACGCTGGAATCTGGAAAGGTTAACGAATTATTAATATTTATCAGGTGATTAAGCTCATACGGTAGGCCAATCAACTGTTAGCAAAAATAAACTGTACCTATTTTTCTAAATTACCTAGTATTTTATTTCAACACATACACTAATGTTATACTATAATTCAGGTAAAGACTATTCACCTAGAATTGAATAACCTGGAAACTGAAAACTCTAACAGTAGTTAATTATCGAACGAGTGAGCGGAAGCGAATAAGGTCGCCGTTTCAGCTTGGACAAAAATGCTTTCGGTAGTCTGTCCGGATTTCCGGCTGTTCTCCTCTAGAGGTCGCATTTCTCAACCGACGTGAAAGGGCTTCGCTCAAAATTGTCTAGCTATCGCGGTTCTTGAGATACAGCCTGGTGACAGACACACGGACAGCGAACGAGTCCCGGTTTTTACCCATTGGGTACGGAACCCTAAAAAAAGGCACCAGTTGGCCAAAAGTTTCCAGCAAAGCCAAAGTTACCAAGTTTTAAGATGAATAAAGATAAATAAATATTGGGGACAATCTTACTCAAATCGACCTAGTCCCAAACTAAGGGAAGCTTGTACTGTGGGTACTAAACGACGATATACATACTTATATAGATAGGTAAATAAATACTTAAATACATAGAAAACCAATATCCATGACTCAGGAAGAAGTAAATGCCCATACCGGGATTCGAACGGGGCCTCCAGCTTCGTAGGCAGGGTCACTACCAACTAGGCTAAAGCAGTCGTCAAACAAGTAAGTACTTGAATGAATTCTGAATTTCAAGTAATTACATAAATACATTATAATTAACGATACAGTTCTAAGTAGGTTCCCTCTGTTTTGGCATATTTTTGAAGTGAAAACTTCTTTAGCGGCGCTGAACACTTTTTGGGATGGGGAAAAATTGTTAAAATCGTGACAGTCGTGACAGATTTTTGTGATGTCACGTGACCGTAGAATTGGGAGAGATTCGGGACGAGGCATGGGGGCGGGGGGGAAAACGGGGGATTGACTAGGGGCACATAGTTCTAGTTTGTACTTTATTGTTAACAGAATAAGGTCGTAACACATTTTCCGTAAATGCAAATTCCATTTTGTTTAAAAAAGCAAACTCTTATATTTTTTGTTAGCCAATTCGACTTCATTCAAAACTGAACACTATTCGTAAGAATATAAAGCCGTTAAACACTTTTTGCAATTGCATTGTCTGCAAATAAATATGTAATTTTGTCCACGCGTCCTTTACCGTTTTGCCATTGAGTAAATTCGAATAGTTCGAATTTGGACGTTATTCCTAAAGAGATAGGGCTTTGAAAAATATTTGGCAATGGCAAAACAAATTGGTATTTTATTTCATCGTCTCTTTCATCAATTTTGCTGAGTTAAGTTGAACTATAGCGTACTACTAATAAGGCGGTTATAATAATAATAATGTGTGTTAATATATTGGCACGCAAGGGGAGGGAGGGGGCAGGAAGGGTTTTTTTTTTGCAAAATTAAAATTATTTAAGTTTTCCCTTCTGCCGGCACTCCCGGAGACTACCCGGGAGACTAGACGAGATTACCCGGGGATTTTTCTTTGAAAGGGCCATGCGACGAGGAACTGTCATTAGGCACCCAGTTGAGCGAAGCTCTTTACCCGTTACATTCACTCGCGCAAATTGGGAGATGTTTATTTTTACAAATAAGAGAAGCTCGAACAAATGTTGTGAGTAGTGCGTCATTATGCGTTGCGACAAGAATAACTCCCGACAGGGGTGCCGATGCTTGACTCCTACAAGTACGCGAACTGCACGTTTTTGCATGACAAGAACTCTTTGCGCATCCGTGGAGTTTCCCCATAGGAGGCTACCGTAGGACATCAGGGAATGAAAATATGCAAAGTAAACTTGTTTCCGTGAATCACCCGAGATTAGCGGCTTTAATTTTCTCAACGCAAAGACAGCACTACTCAACCTGTCACACAGACTGTCAACATGGCGCTTCCAATTTAAATTGGAGTCAATTATAAATCCCAGGAACTTGCTTTCCTCACACACCGGCATCGAACAGCTTGCCATTGACAATGGCGTTCGTACTTTACCGCTAGAAAAAAGCATTATATTTGATTTGGCTACATTCAGTTGCAGTCCGTTATCCAAGAACCATGTTTGGAGTTGCGTGCAAGCCTCGTTTATTTTGATGGTTAGTTGTTCATAGGTGCTTGCACCAACTATCACGGTAGTATTGTCCGCAAACAGCACTGATAACCCGGCTACGATATTCGATGGCAGGTCATTAATAAATAATAAAAATAGGGTATTTCCTAAAGCTGACCCTTGAGGAATACCTAAATTGATATACCCAGAATCGGATTGCACTAATTTGCCGTTTGCACGAAGTTTTTCGACTTGTTTACGCTTTGACAAAAACGAGGTAAACAAATGGTGAGCTTTGTTTCGAATGCCATACCAATTAAGTTTATTCAGCAGCAGTTCGTGGCTGATAACGTCAAATGCCTTTGACAAATCGCAAAGCACTCCAACCATCTTGTTCCTGTCATCTAACCCAGTCATTATGTAATCGAATATCCTGTACGCAGCAGTGGTTGTAGACATTCCTTGTCTATACGCGAATTAAGTGTCCGTAAGCAGGCTATTCGATTCCAGATGACTCATTAGGTGAGACGACAAAATAGATTCGACAAGCTTAGAAATAGTGGGTACAATTGTAATTGGCCTGTAGTTATTGACGTCACTCTTGTCACCCTTTCCTTTGAAAACTGGGCACACTCTGGTATTTTTTAAGACACTAGGATATGTGCCCGTCTCAAAAATCAGATTGATGAGAACAACAAGTATGTCGCCAACAACGGGCCATACACAGAGAATAATGTTTATGGAAATGTCAAAAGCATCGACGGTGCCACGTTTTTTCAACATGGGTCGCAAAGTCTTGTCCAGGAGATCGCGAGTGACTACTGGTAAGGTAAAATCAGGAGTAATGTCTGGTGTAGCTAAGTGCCTATGGAGATCACTTTATTTTATAATTAAGTCAGCCAACTCATCACTCATCCATGACAGGGTACCATTTTTCTTGCATTTATATTTCTAGTAATAAATATATGTCTAGTAAGAATTCAATTTCGCATAATCTATGTAGCCATAATTGACTTTTCGCATAATAAACTGTTTTGGCAGAATTGAGATTCGCATAGTTCGATTACGCTGAATTACAATAGCCCGAATATTATTTGTATATAATTTTGATACTCCGTATCATGTTCACACCGAAAATACATGAGATTTTTTTTGTTGATTGCCTGATATTTTATTTCAACACAACACGTATAACACATATATGTATGTATTTATATATACAACATTTATATATTTATATGAATATAAATATTAAGTAACGAAAAACTCAGATAAAACGGTTAAAGTATCAAAACTTTTCTACGCCGACCTAGCAGCCTCGCTCGACCCCCACTACGACACCTGCGCTGGCGCGCTCGGGAGACGGGTAATATACCTACAATCGAACTTTTGCCGGGCCGATACGGACTCTTAACTTGAAATAGGTCTGGATCGGAACTACGGTACCTCTTGATGGTTGCAAGTTATATAGTTTACTACATTCGCTACGGTATACGTCTATTCGAAATGTCAAAGTGTGCAACTGGTCGTATGAATAGATAGTTTAAATTACGCATCGACTAGCGAGTAACGTTTAGAAGTTGTTTTCGGAGTATTGTAGGGCAGTTTCGGGTGGTAATGTGGACACGCTGGACAAAACCACCAAATTTTTTCAGGTACTCGTTAGGTCCATAGCTTTAAGTTTTTGATAGGACCTCCTCCGTCGGCCATCTTTGATTTTATGGCGGTCATTTTGAAAAATACGTATATTAGTGGGGCGGAGTGCTCGAACAAATTGTCGTAAATGTGGACACGCTGGACAAAAGCACCATTTTTTTTTTCAGGCACTTATTAGGTCTATAGAGTATGATGTGTGCGGGTGCCAAATGGAAAAGGCACCCGTTATTAGAGGAGGTCAATGGTATGACCCTCCTAGTCCTATTCCATCGGTTGCGCGTTCAGTAATGAAACTCCGGTTGGATTGAAGATTGGTATACTTATCAGTTGCAGTTACAGTAATAACGTATGCGTGTCTAAGGAGCTAAAATATTAGAGTTTAACATAACTTTCTTTCTACACATTCACCAGCTTGGCAGCGAGAACAAAAGTCTGTGTCACATGACACAGCCTAGCCAGCCTGCTGTGCAACAAGGTTGCCACACCACCCCCCTACGGAGAAACATAACCTCGCATAAAGTGAAATCGGTTAGAAATGTAAATAAATTCAGTAAATTCTAGTCAATTTTTTTTAATCTCACGTGTCTACCAAATCTGGTAATGTATGGAGGTTTTTGGATATTAGGTGCGGGAGTGGGCGCAGGCAGCGCAGGAGAGACTGCATTTCCAGGTACCGAGAGAGCTGAGGGAGCAGATGTAACCTGCTAGTCACATTCCAATGCTGGACGCGAGGCGATCGAGGGTAGCCCAGTGGTGGACGAGCCGTTTGGAGTTTGATAAACAGCGTCGTCGGTCATAATATGAGCTGGCTTCACGCGGTCGATGCTGACTTCCGCTTCTCAACCTCTAATCAGCAAGGTGATCGTCTTGTCCCTCTTGCGCAGGATTGGATAGGGTCCTGTGTAGGGAGCTTGCAAAGAACGATGCACAGTATCATTGCGAAGAAACGCGTGGGTCGCTGTTGCTGTCAACACAAGACACAGCTGAAGGACACAGGTCCTTGAAAGTGAAAATTGCTTTATAATGGGATGGGATGCGATGCCGGAACTGGTCGCAAGTGAGCCATCTTGTCACGTAGCTGGTTGACGAAGTTGGAGACGTCAGTTGGACGCTCGTTTGCGAGAGGAGTGACAATTAGTTCGCCTGAAAGTCGCAGTGGTTCGCCGTACAGTAGCTCGGCCGCGCAAGAGCCAATGTCCTCTTTTAAAGCGGTACGAATCCCGAGGAGTACCATCGGAAGCGCTCTAATCCACGAGCTGCCGTGGCACATCAGAGCAGCCTTCAATTGGCGGTGGAGACGCTCCACCATTCCATTAGCCTGCGGATGATAGCTGGTCGTTCTGTTCCTGGTGGCACCATGCACTTGCATCAGCTTCTGGAAAAGCGACGACTCAAATTGGCGGCCCTGATCGGTGGTGCAACCGTCGGAACACCGAATCGGGCAATCCAGCTATTTGTAAAAGTCTCAGCCACTTCCTCCGCTGTCATAGTAACCAACGGCCATACCTCCGGCCAACGTGTGCTGCAATCAATGGCCGTGAGGCAGTAGTTGAAACCGTTGCAAGGAGGTAGCGGGCCAATAATGTCCAGGTGGACATGGCGCAGTCTGGCTGATGGCGTGGTGAATTCGTCAAGGAGCGTACAGGCGTGCCTTGTCACCTTGCTCCATTGACAGGGCACACAGTTATTTGTCCATCTCTGGCAGTCTTTTCTAATGCCAGGCCATACATAGCGGTCTCTAACCAGTTTTGCAGTCGTGCGTGCACCTGGGTGACTTAGGCCGTGCAGTTCGTCGAAAATGCCAATGCCAGGACGGAATGCAAGCGTCACATACGGGCGGGGTTTACCCGTAGAAGTATCACACACGAGAGTAATGTCTGTCCCCGGAATGCAGACATCTTCGAGCTTGAGAGAGGAGCTGTTGGCCTGACGTAGGCTGACAAGCTCGTCGTCCGTAGCCTGAGAGGAAGCAAGAGCAGCGTAATCCGCCTCTAATGAGATCGCTTCAACTCTCGACAGTGCGTCGGCTACAACATTGTCCTTTCCCCGAATGTACTTGATGTCAGTAGTAAACTGGCTAATAAAAGACAGTTGATTAAGTTGCGGTTGCGGTAGTTTTTCTCGGCGTTGTACGAAAGCGTACAACAAAGGCTTGTGGTCGGTAAAAATAGTGGCATGCTGTACCTCGAGTATATAGCGAAAATGTTGTACGCTTTCGTACACCGCTAAAAGCTCACGGTAATAAGCAGGCCATTCCGACTGGCGTGGAGTCAGTTTCTTGCTGAAAAACGCCAGTGGGCACCACTGATTATTTACTTCTTGTTGCAAGCAGGTGCACGCTAGATGCATCCGTGAAAAGGCCTAAACGGGCGTCGTTCACAGGATGATGAAGAAGCGTAGCATATGTAAGGCTTTGCTTGCATTTCTCAAATGCCTCATGCAGCTCGGGAGTCCATGGAAATGGTTTGTCACCCTGACTGTTGGTAGCCACCACCGCGTTAATCAAAGGGGCTAGAAATTTAGCAGCCTGAGGTATGAAACGGCGATAGTAATTTAAAACTCCTAGAAATCGTCTCATACCTTTAACTGTTTCAGGAGGTTTGTACTCCAGCAACGCGGTTACACGTTCACATGGAGGTTGCACTCCCTCACCACTGATAGTTTGTCCAAGAAATTTTACCTTTTCTGCACCCAGGACACATTTAGATGGGTTTATCATTACTCCGTACTCTTGCAAACGACGAAACAAACCTCGAAGATGCACCTTATGGGAGGTTTCGTCAGGCGAAAATACGAGTAAGGGAAGCAGTAATCGAGACCCCGTGTGACCTCATCGATAAAGCGCTGGAAGGTTTGACCAGCATTTCGTAAACCGAAGGTCATAAAAGGAAATTCGAAGAGGCCAAACGGAGTTACGATGGCTGTCTTCGGAATATCGTCCTCAAACATGGGAATCTGATGATAAGCTTTCACTAGATCGAGAGTACTAAACACTCGTGAGCCACGAAGGTTGTTAGTGAAATCGTTTACGTGCCGGAGAGGGTATTTGTCAGGATGATATCAGTAGAGGGTATCAGTTGACGTACCCGCTGCTCTTCAGACATAGACGGGCGTCTAATGAGCTCTTCTTTCAGCTGGACATACTGCTGACCGATGACTGGAGGCCTTGTGATAAAGGTCTTCCACTTCGCCAGCTAATGTTTGATCTAGCTGAGCAACGACGTAGTTGAACTTGGTGCTGTCAGCGGTGATACATGCTTTCTGAAACTGAGGCTCACCTCAACCTGTCCAAACCACACCGCAGGCTTATCAGGCCAAAAAGTTGGTAATTTTACAGAAGCTCTGCACACTTCAGGAACAGGCTGTAGCTGTTGCTGGAGCGCAGCATTTTCAGCTTCCAAGCGTTCAACCAAAGCTCTTAATTCGTCAGCCATAGTACTCGTAATTAACACACCCGCAAACAAAAATGCAAAAGACATGCAAAGAAAACAATACGATCGGGTTAGACTCGTTACGTAAATATGAGTATAGTTGAGAGGGGTTAGTGGTATAGCATCGCTGATGCAATACATACAAGCTAATATTAACGTAACACACGAATTTCAAATGTTAAGTATGAACAATAACGACATAAAATAACTGAAACGTGCAAATCATAGCATTGATATCGAAAAGGAATGTTTTGAATGACAAATTTTCAAAGTAAATACATCACGTGCAAATTGACACAATTTGTAAATAATACAGTTAAAAACTTACCCATGCAGGCTGGCCATAAGAAAACTAAACTATAATTAACACTTTCGTATCGCACAAACAACTCAAATAATAGTATTATTCCATTAAAACTAAAAACGAAATCTAAGAGTTTGTTTACAAGACACCATTTGACGCAAGTTGTTTTTTTTTACGTTCGGATCGTCGAGTTTCTGCCACGTTGGAGTTTGCTGCAAAGAAGACCGTTGACAAGTGAAGTGACTATCCTGCCGCAACCGTTACATTCGACTTTTCAAATCGGTTTTCATTCTCCGGCGCCCGTCACTATTTTGGTAACGTCAAAACTTCAATAAATCACATCGGGGCTTTAATTTCATCACGTCGGGGCTTCAATTTCATCACGTCGGGGCTTCAATTTAATCACGTCGGGGTCACCAATATAGGGTATGATGTGTGCGGGTGCCAAATGGTAAAGGCACCCGTTATTAGAGGAGGTCAATGGTATGACCCTCCTAGCCCTATTCCATCGGTTGCGCGTTCAGTAATGAAACTCCGGTTGGATTGAAGATTGGTATAGTTATCAGTTGCAGTTACAGTAATAACGTATGCGTGTCTAAGGACCTAAAATAGGTCTAACATAACTTTCTTTCTACACGTTCACCAGCTTGGCAGCGAGAACAAAAGTCTGTGTCACATGACAGATATATTTCTTATTTGTAACCAGCCTAGCCAGCCTGCTGTGCAACAAGGTTGCCACAGGTCCATAGTTTTAAGCTTTTGATAGGAACCAACTCCTCCGTCGACCATATTTATTTTATTCCGGCTATATTTTATTATAGTATTTCCCGTTCACGGGACAATGATGTCCCAGACCTTTGGGAGGCGTGTGTGGAGCTAGGTACCTACAAAGTACCAACCGAGACAACACGTAGAGGCCCTTTTTACAATTTAATGGAAGTACACCGTGCGGATGCTGTCCCTGCCCGTGTCATGGGACGCACACAGAGACCCCACCCGCTGGGGTGTATAGGGACTATTGATGGTTGATGGAATCTAAATAAAACGAGTTATTGGGTTGAAATGATGGACTAGTGGCTGGGCTATTGGGTGAAACATCGGACGCCTGCCTAATAAAACTGTTTCAATCTTTATCACTGGCAGACGGTGACTCACTAACTGCCAGATGGGCCCCTATTAATAGCGACATTAAAAAATGGCCTAAGGGCAACACCGGTCAGAGAGCTGGCACTGAGTTCCCAAAGGATATCCAACGAACCCTGTTCCTAAGCTTCCGCTGTCCATCCGGCTGTCTGCGTATGACTGTTCCAATTTCCACAGAAGTTGTTTGTCTATTGCTGTTTTCATAAAAATATCCTTCTTACATACATTCATAAAAATAAAAATTGAAAATTGAACAGTTCTCTCATACATGAAACGTAATTTTATTGCCCGCCCCTAACAATCGGTATATCTCTAGAACCGTTATATGTAGACACTTGGAATTTCCGCAGATTGTGTATTAAGTACTATAGCTTCTATAATAACGAGTAATAGACATATAATAATGTTTTTTTTTTAACATAACATAAACCAACGCTAGGAAAATTATGTTTTACATTTATATGAAGTGTTATATCGGTAAAAATACTTATCAAGTTGAATTCCCTAACCCCAAATATGTATATTAATACACCTTCTTTGTGATTCTAAGTGTCTTAGAACTCGAGATATTAATGATTAACTTTAATTAACATGACTCACAAAAAAAATGGCCGACGGAGGAGTTGGTTCCTATCAAAAACTTAAAGCTATGGACCTAACAAGTGCCTGAAAAAAAAATTGGTGCTTTTGTCCACATTTACGACAATTTGTTCGAGCACTCTGCCCCACTAGAACATCGGTACCATGAGATACAGATTTGACGGCTCGAATTTATGACATTGGGAATCTATTTGAAGCGCGTTTACTCGCTCTGGAGACTAGTAAAGTAACGTGTGTTTTTGATAGTGACTCATACTAATCATACAGATACTTCAAGGTTCTACTAAGATTACTAAGAACGGCAGTTCCCATAGATATGTACCCCTAGGAATATTAAATTACAAAATGACTAGTAGATAGTTGACCTCCTTTAGGCAGGTTTATATCTACCTCTATTACGTACAGGCACCTAATGTAAAGGTGCAGCTGGTAATTACCGCCGACCTCGCCTCAAAGCGGTGTTACCTCACTTTGAGTAACATTTCAGAACAACTCACCTGTTAAAGCCTTCACTTACACTTTCATGGAGTATTTTAAGTGTTCCAAGAAGCAGATATCAATTTCGATAAATTATTATGTAATCTGTTTCAATTGTAATGATGACTTTCTATGGGCAATAAAATAACAATTCTATTAAGATTGAAATCAATATTCGGTGCAGACTCCATCCTCTATAGAACTTCCCGCTCAACAACGCTCAACTCACGTAGACTAATTATTTGCAACGATCACGTTCACAGTGTCAAGTACATCACTTTGGGATCAGAATCTCTTGGTTCGACTTACCTATTCTAAATTTGCAGTGCATTTGCAATTCGTTTAGCCAGAATATTGACATAATGTCGGGATTAAACGCGTTGACGATATACATTATTAAGACATTCGTGAGAGTCATGACTCATGAGATTTGTGGGAATAATTAACGGCGCCGTCATATAGCCGCATAGCAAACCGCGTAGTTTACGGGTGGTTTTCTTTGGATGTTTCTTCCCGTCCTGTACCGGACTTCCGCGAATACATACATATGCGACCACGAATTCCCGGCGCGGTAGATGACGAATGAGTTCTTACATTTAAAAATATGTATTGTATTTTAACAACTATATTTCATTTCAACTCTAGCCCCGTATCTTGGTCGGCCTTATCCCGCGATATGTGACAAGATAGAGCGTCAGTCTCGTTCTATCGAACGGTGTCAGCCAGTGACGGACGCTATATCTTGTCACTGATCACGTGATAAGGCCGACCATGATACGGGGCCAGGGGATCGATTTTTGAATCTCACCAAGTGACTAATTCGCACCGATTTGAGTTATTTCCGAATGTTCGTATTTTTGAAACTCATTCGGTGACTTACATTTGTCATACCTATGATATCGATTTACGAGTGCCCCTACCCACTCGTAATTGAAATCACCGTGCGATTGTTTTTGACAGTTGACGTATGTGACATCTGCCAAGAATTTTTCAAAACTTTAATTTTCGTTTACATGACACTGACAGATACGCTACGTTTTACGTTTGAATCTGTTTTAAGTTATAGTATGAGAGAATAAGAACCGATATCAAGGACAACATCTGCGTAAAAAGGAACGTAACGGGAAGATTGTCTCTGAAATTGTAAAAATCGCACTCCATGTGAGAAAAAAACCATTATGCCCATGGGTGTGATAAAAGTAGTTCAGTATGCTTGCGTGTGATGTATATACGAAATTGTATGCAGCCTCCACACACCAACTTTATGAGCATGGAACGTCTCATTCTTAAAGCAGAGTTCCAAAAAGTTGGTGAAGAGAAATCTATTAGTTTTTGAAGTTGATGAGGAAGTTAGGTACCTCGTTTGTCTTCCAAAGTTTATATGGCATATAAGAGGCGCCATACGGAAATCAATGGATTTTCATGCGATTCAAACTAGTTATAAAATTACACAAATTAGTGGGCGACATATTAAAACACACAATCTACTTATTGTACACGGTCTTTGTATTGCCACTATATCTTTTCAATAGAGACCTATTAGCCATTAATATGTTCCATATTTATTAATAGTAAGGTATTTTTAAGATCTCGTATCTTATTTTTTTTTTTGTCAACAGGTGGCGTCACCCGCGAGTAATAAGGAAAATATTGAATCGCAATGGCTATCTTAAAATCTATGTACTTCATTTATGAAATAAGGTGAAGAGATACAAAAGATGCTAAAAGCTAAAATACGTGGATTTGCTTGAAGCTTGTACAAAATAGAAAATAAAAAAGAATTAAGTACAGTCATGAACAATCTGCAGTTCTTACAGGAAATTGCCTCCCCAACGCGATACTCTGCCACAGAGCTCACCGATGGAACATCTTACTTTTCCTTCAACGAAAGCCTCCTAACGACTCTAGATTATGCTGACAATGAGATTATTAACAGCGAAAAGCATAATCGTTGGTTTGCTTTTATGGAACTCTGGGATTTTAATCTTTGGGCCATTCTAGCATCGATTCTAGTGGTGTGCACAGCATGCGGAAATATACTTGTCTGCATGGCTATATGCCTAGAGAGGAGACTTCAAAATGTCACCAACTACTTTTTAATGTCACTGGCTATAACGGATTGCATGGTGGCGGTGCTGGTGATGCCTCTGGGAATATTGTCATTGGTCAAAGGTACGTATCTATTCATTATGAATGAAGTACCCGTGTTAACGACAGCGGGCTTTTCTTCTTATCTGTGACAAGTTTTATATTAGTCTTACTTACTTTAAAAACTAGTGTAGTATCGTATCGGTTATGCTATTCTTCTTTATAAAAATTACGGTAGTGGCCTATGGTATATATTTAGTTATCACATTTATGTCTGAATATTGATAATACTCGTAAACAGTCTCAAAAAACGTATCTTCTAGTATTCTATTCTTCGCGTATATAAAAATCAGGATGTTTGTGAGCGAAGGTATAAATAATTCGACACGATTCGGAACTCATCTTTACATGCGTGTATCATACAAAGTTATTACAATGTGTTGTATGTAGAAAAAACCAAATAAATAATGGGAAGTGCATTTACTATACATACATTTAACGTATGTACAGGGTGTCAGAGGTTTAAAATGCAATTAATTTAGAGTTAATTATTCCACAAAAAAGTCTGTCAATATTTAAGTATTTTTTCTACTTAGCTTTATCCGACAAGAGGCTGCGTTTGACATTGTATGCTTTTTGAATAATAATTTCTCGGTTTAAATTCACTTTCACTTGCCTTTTTTGTAATAACTTTACACAGAAACCAACTAACACGTTTAATGAAGTATTAGGATTTATAAATCCTTTATAAGAATTAAAATCTGTTATACCTACACTCATTTGTAAAACTTTTCTCAAACAATAAAAAATCTTTGCGCACTAGCGCGGAAATGCGTTGTAAAGTTATTTAAGGCTAACTCGAATGAAATACACAAAAGTCAAGAAATATTTCGACACAAAATATCCGCTAGGCGGCGCAACATTATCGTAATTCACCCCAGTAATGCACAGCACTACATTTCACGCACACTTTACTGTGTCAGTTACATCATATAATGACACAATCTAATATACGATACTATACGGTGCTCCTTGTATTTTACATTATTTATTTAAAATATTAGCTTTGCAAAATCAATAGTTGCGTAAAACAACATAATGTCAAATGTCACACTTACCTAATATGTCAGATCTTACGATAAATATCGCTACAGACGTCAGTTCCACGATGTTTTCAGTTCCTTATAAGGCCTGCAACACACTGGCGCGGCCTGCGGTGGCGGACAACAATAGTAAATTTGACAGCTAGTGACCAGTTTACTATTGCCCGCCGCGGCCAGGCCGCGCCAGTGTGATGCAGGCGCGGCCTGCGATGGCGGTCTATAGTAAATTTGACAGCCAATGACAAGTTTACTAATGTCCGCCGCGGCCAGACCGCGCCAGTGTGTTGCAGGCTAAATTCTTATAAACGTCAAAATCGGAGAGTGTTTGAGAAGAACTATCTTAGGTTTCCGAGGATGATTCGCCCGATAGGTGGCAGCCCAAAGCGGAAGCGGAAGCGGGGCTGACTAAGAATCACATTCAGGCAAATTCCATTTTACGTAATTTGTATATATCTGAGACTACAATTCCACGTCAGTATTTACATTACGCGGCAGAGCGCTGTGATGTAAAACATTCTCTGTTAGGCGCCCCTACGTGACTAGTTAATTAAATTATAAAGCTCTTACAGAGTCTTGATGCATGGTCTGTATTCAAAGCCTCTGCATCGTAGACCCAAAATTAAAAATACACTGTTTAGTAATTGAAATTAAACCAAACCATAGCCTGGCATGGTATTGAAATGGTATCCCGATGCAGAGTGCAATATTATAATTATAGTTATCCTTAGTATCTATCTGGTGGAGGCCATAAATGCCAGGGGGCAACAGAACCCTCAGCAGCCGATAATTTAACTCCGTTAACCTAACAACACAACCCAGCCAACCTATTTTAATTTTCCGGTCAAAGTAAGTCTCAATAGTCCTTGAATAAGCAGGCACGAGCATTAGAGCAGTCAGCCGTAATAAGACCGTAAAGTGATACCAGCACAGCTTTATTCACCTTTATTTAATCCATAGGTTAACATTGACATAGGTAACAGTCCAACCTGTACATCTACCGCAAAAGGGTCATCAGATAAAGGATTTTGGGGATGTGAGTTTTAGGATAGCGATAATGCTTAACCTGGGTAGATTAGGCTCTTCCCTTCGTGTAATCGGTTTTCCTATGGTTCAAAAGCGTTTTTTTTAAACGTCAATAAAGCGATGTCGATAAAAGCATGGCTATCAAGTGATTATACATACAGGGTGGAATTTTTTAATACCGCCCGGAGGGAAAGTCCTCTAAAACATGGATATAGCAAAGGGGTTTGGGTAAATGTGTTGTCATATTTTTAAATGAGCGGCCACTCGTTAAATTGGTATATTATGATAGATCTTTTTTGAAGAACCATATTTTGTTATGAAATGTAAATACTCTAAAATGCATCGGAGCCGAGATATTTGCATTACATATTTCCGCAGGTCATATTGAAAAGTTATAAACCAAACTAAAACATCTCGGCTCCGATATTGTTTAACGCGTTTATTTATATATATTTATGTGTATTAAGAGGTCCTCTAAAAGATTTTTACACAAACATCCGTGGCCGCTGCAAAAATAAAATGTCAATTTTTCTCATACAAGGTTACCCAATGCCCTTTCACCCAAAGGAAACATTCCCTTGTTTTTGAGGAGTAATGTTTTTAAACTTTTCTAAGTTTGCAGTATGTGTATTTTAACAGATTACTCACTATAAACCTTTTATAGAATGTACGTGTAGGAATTTTACTTTCCTCAAAAAGTCTCAAAGTGAAAAGTAGTGTTCAACTCGGGTGAAATTACCCATTTCACCCCCGAACTATTGGTGGGTACAGGTGAATTGGGTCACTTTCAACCCTTGGTTATCAATCTACTATTACGCGCATTGCTATTCTCCCGGGCGTCCGCCGCCGCCGCGGCACGTTGGCAGGTCGATGGGAGTAGGACGCTGCCGACGTGTTGGCGCAAGTGGCTTCCCACATGCACGGCCCATCTTCCATGGGATCAACGATATCCCGTCAGGGCTCTTACAATTTCTCCGCACTATCTGGGGTTCCAGAGCGGCGGTGACATTGACACTGACGAGCGCCCTTGTGAGGATGGCGTTGAGAGCAGCATGGCGGGATAGGCGGCCGGTGCCCGAGGAGCAGGCGAGGCCGTGGTGGACGAGGCGGTCTACCGCAGCTGTGATCCACGCAAACCTCAGCCCCGAGCCGACCGATGACGGATACGGAGCGTGGAGGGGTATAAAAAAGTTCCAGTGCTAGGCGAGGAATAGGCAAGAAGCCAGTGAGCTGTTTCAGGCCTAGAAACGGCCAGGAGTGTGGCCCGATCCCTGCCTGTGTCGCGTTGTCGATTGATGCCATAAAAGTATAGGCTGTTGTTTTTTCGAATTTCATTAAAGACAATCTATAATGCAGATTTGTTTCTTTTCAAAAATAAAGGAATGTTTCTGTTGACTGAACTTGGCTATCTCCATTTTTAGAGAACTTCGCGAACGGCGCTGGCCTTAGACGGATAAGTAACTTTTGTTATAGTAAGGTGAGTAGGTACCTACGTTCGAGTAAAATTGAGTTTGTTTCCTCAAAGCGGAGTGTAATAGACGGGATTGGTGGTGCACTTAAAGTTTTCATTTGACTACTGGCTTTATCTCAGAAAACAAACGAAGTTCAAGAACTGTTACCAAAGTTTCAATATACTAAAAATACATGTGTTGGAGTGGTAGGATTATTTTCAAAATTTGACAACAAACTAAATACTTCCAAATTTAAAGAGTTTTACGATAAATTTTCACGCTTGGTCACCGTACGCCATCGGACACGGTCATGGGTTACCTACGTAATGAAGGATTAGTAAAATGTATTCCGGTGGGTAGTGGAAACTACACGCACTAGGAGCAGTATGCTTGTACGATGTACGCTACCTATGATGTTGTAGACGCCATAATTACAAACCATTATTACTCAGTGAGTATCGAGCGTCTGTTCAAAATGAGGCAGGGATTACACACACTAAACTTGTTTTAAACTACTTCAGCCAACGACCGTTGTCTTCATATTATTCTGTCAGCGTACTAGTGAGGGTATTTAGTAAAAAACTTTACTTTCCTTGTATGCAAGCCGATTAAGATCGAAAGCCCTCGGGAGCGCCCCGCCCCTGCTGGCACTGGTGAGGGGGGGTTTAAAATACCGCTCCGCCTTCATTCAAAAATAGGTCCATTAATAGGTCAAATCTTCTACACGCATAAGGATCAATATTCACTAAAGTTATATTCGCAAAACGACCAATACGCATAACAAAGAATGGCCAATACGCTGATGGACCATTACGTAAATGGACCAATACGCTGATAGACCAATACGTAAATGAACCAATACGCATATGGACCAATACATATAGGTAAATGGACCAATAAAAGAAAAGGTAAAAGTAAAATAAAAGCACATATGTCACAGCTTATAGATATATTATGCTAATTAACATGGACAGCAAATGAAAATAAAAAGAAAAGTCACTCCAGAACTTAAATGAATGACCATGTTAGTAAATTAACAAAAACGCAAAAGGACAATTCGACATACCCTAAGGCAGGTACGACGACGAGCGAAGTGAGGAGGAGTGTTAGTTGTACCGCGACCCTACGGCGCGTGAGCCGAGCGAGCAAAGCGAGCGTGCCGCGGCAGCGGCCGGCGAAGTGCCAGAACCGAACTTTTAATATGACGAAATGAAATAATACATTTTCGGTTCTTCATTTTGGATCGCAGTACACCTAACACTCCTCCTCGCTTCACTCGTCGTCGTACCTAACGGAGACCTGCCTTAAGTATTAGGCATAATAAAGATTTGGTAATTCACGTATTTGGTATATTGCGTATTTGGAACTACGCGAATAAGGCAATAGCGTTTATTGGCCTCAAAAAAATTAGAAATTTAATTCTATACCTGAAAGTCCGGACAGTTTGCGTTCTTGTCACCATGACACTATATTGACTCTTTCAATCTATTTGATTATGGTCCATATGCGTATAGGTCCATATGCGTATAAGTCCTAATGCGTATAGGTCCTAATGCGTATGGGTCCAAATGCGTATGGGTCCAAATGAGTATTGGTCGTTTTTGACCATTGGTGTAGAGGGGTCAAATTTGGTATCAATTTCGGATAAAATACCGCTCCGCCCGGCTTCATTTTAAAAATTCTAACTGTCCTTAGTTAGCTAATATGTCAAATTTGGTATCAATTTAGGTCAAATTTTGTATCAATTTCGCATAAACTAATACGTAAAATTAATTTCTGGTATAAAAAAATTAATCTACAAAGGATTTATTTTTCTGTCTACAACATTGTTTTACCATGTCCTTTCGTAAATGTTAAACGGATTGTTAGGTCCATACGCAAAAATACGTAAACAAAGCCAATTTATTGTAGATTTGAACAAATATAAGTTTTTACTAACTCTGTTAATAATAAGTAGTGTAATTATTTTTTAAGTCGTGCGCCGATTCTCAATTTTTACCGCCAATAACCGAAGAAGTGCACGTTCTTCTGTAGAACGCGTGTCTGTTCTTTATATTCGTTCTTGTGATCTTGTGATTACAAAAATGCAATAAAAAACATGTATCACATCACATCATCAGCCTATATACGTCCCACTGTTGGGCACAGCCCTCCTCTCATGTATGAGAGGGAACGGGCAGTAGTACCCACGCTGGCCCAGTGTGGATTGGGGACTTCACATACACCTTTGAATTTCTTCGCAGATGTATGCAGGTTTCCTCACGATGTTTTTCCTTCACCGAAAAGCTAACGGTAAATATGAAATCATATTCCGTACATAAGTTCCGAAAAACTCATTGGTACGAGCAGGGATTCGAACCCACGACCGCCGTTCGACAGCCGCATGAAAACCTGTATGCAATAAAAATATTTGATTTGAAAATTAAGAAATCTTGAAAACCATTTCTTATTCAATTTAAATTTCCACAGTAGTGTCGTTTCTTTAGAGAACGGACCTTAGAATTATTGGTCCTTACGGCGCGGAGCCTCGCGTTTGTATTAGGTAGGAGCGTCACTGTTAACGCCAATCACACTAAGCGAAGGTCCCTTTCTCAAAGCCACAATATTACGTGAAATACAACTACAGGTCTCGAGATTCAACGCAGTTTCCTCCACTGAGACAAAACTGGGTGCATTTTAAATCCCTCTTCATACAAAGCTCACGTTTTACAACCAGCTTAGCATGCCAGCATCAGCTTAAAATAAACAAGATATAGGTGCTAAGATTTTCACAAACAAACAACTCCAGGTCTAGAATTGTGTCTAGAACTAATAATTTTTACGATGCAAGTTTCCGTCTGGGTCAGCCGCATTCCTCTGCCCAGCCGAAAAAGAAAGCTTTGCATGACGCAAGACCAGGTAATAAATATTATTATTATTAAGAGCCTTAAGTGTCCCACTGCTGGGCGAAGGCTTTCCCTTGTTCTTCCACATATCCCTGTCCTGCACGTCTATCATGGGACGGCCGCCACATAGTCTCGATTTTGCTCGCACTATTTATATACCTGTTGTAATAAGTGTTCTAATAGAGAGACGGATAGCGAGCAGAATCGAGAGAGCTAGCGCGCCGTCGCGTGATAGCCGAGCTGTAGTGCAAAAGTAGGAGATACGATTCAAAACTTGTCAACAATCGATGAAAACCTCGGATGGCCCCTCTAGTCTCGTTCATCTAGTCAAAGATAGTTCCTTGACTCAAATAACATATAATATTATTGTTACAGAATGCAATTACAGATTGCGGTTGATCGCACCCGAAAAGACCCAATCTAGCATGCCCAATATGCTTAGAGGAGTTCCGTAATCAATCAGCAACTTGCGTGCTCACAATGTGGCCACGCAATCTGTTCTAAACCTTCTGCCTTCAGTCAGCGTTGGCAATACAATCAGTGTCCGGTGTGCAAAACGGAATTATGTAGAGACTTACCATAACCTATATTTCAATTGAAAGTTTTTCATAGTAGCAACCTGTAGCGAACAAATATTTTCGGTTTTCATTCTTTTTCTTCTGAGGCTTGATGAAAATAGAGTATATTCTTAGGCGGTAGATTAGGGATGCGAAGAGCTCGAAAACCCGATAAATAACGGGCAATTGGAGGACAGCATGCCTCATGCGGAAACGGCGTAAACTCATAATATTTTACACTATTTACTCGTATTATTAGGAATAGTAGATTATACACCAAGGGGATAAAGCACTGTTTTATGTCACGGGAGCGAATTGAATCCCGAACGTAACGAAGGACTCATAATTTAACTCCTGAGCGTAGCGAGGGAGTTATAAGTTAATTCCTGAGCGAAGCGAGGGAATTAAGACTGAGTCCTGAGTGCAGTGAGGGGTTCAACCGCCCAAGACTAAAACTGTCTTATCCCCGAGGTGTATACTCTACTTTTCACACCTTATGCGAGACAAAAAAACAGGCTTAGTAGATAAATAATGTTTATTTAGCAAATTAAAAGTACATAGTAACATTAGACACGTTAGTCCAATTATGGAAAGATAAGGTAATGTTTTTATTTGGTACGTTTATTGAGGTTGAGTTGTCTAATTTGATAAACTCAGGAGTCAAAACAATTTCATCACTCGACATTTTCAATATTATTTTTGAAATTAAATCTTCTATAGGCACCTACAAGAACTCGATTTGTTCGTCACGCGTGAACAAATGAAGGCGCGCGACGTTCCAAATTCGAAAGCACAAGCCGTGGTCCTAGATTCGAAATTCGAATTTCGAACACCGCGCTCCTCCGGACCGGGGTTCACACGGAAGCAAACTTCATTTATTTTGTCAAATCAAGTAGGCCATGGCCTAGGACAAATTGTGTTTAGCAAAATTAAACTTTATGCATATAGTAATAAGAATTATGAAAAGTGAAATCATATTATTAACCAGCGGGTTATAATGAAATTCAGTACAACATTATAACCCGGCTAATACCAAGGGATTTAATGTCTTGCTTTCGGTAGGGTTTACATGACCTATAATTCGCCATTGTCGAGCATGTGGTGTGAAAAGATAGTTAATTTTTTTATAATTTGTTTTTTTTTGTTTTACTGTATACAGAAATAGCTAATTGTTCAATATTTAAGACTGCTAAAGAAAAGGAGTTGTACCTATAATTAGATTTTATTTATTTTGTTTTTTTTGTAAATAACATTTTTTTACCAGAAATGAACATTACGTTATTATTTTATCCGAAATTGGTACTTTTGACCTATTACCTAACCACGAAAAATCCTACCTAACCTAGAATTTTTAGAATGAAGTCGGGTGGAGCGATATTTTATAACGCGCTACTCAATTTGATTTTCTCACTATGTATTGTTAGCAAAGGTAGGTAATAGTTATTTGTGCAACAAGAGAGCAAAGTTTGTTTTTGCTGCGAGTGCTAATTTTGAGTCCTGAGGAAGCGAAAGATTCTAAAATTGAATCACGAGCGTAGCGAGTGATTCAAAGTTTGAATCTTGAGCGCAGCGAAGGACTCAAAAGCACGAGATGCAAATACTTTGCTCTCAAGTAACACATACAACTTTTCACATCAGCAGTGAGAACAAATTCACATCAAAAAATATATAATAGTATCAAGTACCTATTCGTCTCAAGATTATTCAGGAAGAAAAGTTAATTAGGCTTGTTGCTTGTTTTAACACCTCAGCGCCGGCCGCGCCGTTATTCAATACTAGAAAAGCGAGACAAGGCGCGAGAAACCAAAGGATATTTCAGTATCTAAGTAAGTAATAATACGAATGTCGCGTGACACTAACACATCACTAAAAACTAACCGTGTTATTGTTAAAATTCGCAGATTTTACTAAATATCTTCGAGATATTTTTGAAATATTTATCATTATCACAAAGGGCACACATAAGCATATTACGTGTATCTTGCGTGCACACCAAAAACTAGCCGTACTGTTGTGAAAATACTGCCTTCGTCACGACACTGACTTCACTATATATTCTAGTTAGATAGAGAATTGATTTATCCTAGTAGATTTTATATTTAAAACCAATATCAATAACGCGAGAATGACGAATAAATTCTACTTAATAAAATCTCAAACAAATTAACAGCGCGCAACTTTTTAAAAGGGGCGGGGCCCCGCGCTTGCGTTCGGAAACTGCATCTGTGGTATACGTTCATAGAATTTAAATTGTTTAAACTAGAATTTTTAATTAGCTAGCGTAATAAAAATCATGTTTACCTATGTGTTATGAATAATGGAGTATATACTGAGATCTTTCATTTAAATGTTCTTCAATTTAAAATTCCTTTGTATAATTATTTGGTAATTTAAACTTGTTAATTTGATAGTTTTCGAACGTGTTAGTTGCTATCCGCTTTTTTGGGGGTCTACTTTGAAATTCGATGGTCGAACTATGCATCGACCTATGTCTGCCATTTTCTTTTTTCGTAATGGGATGAAAGGGACAGTGCTAATAAAGTTCAAATATTGTGAACTTGTAATAGACCCCATACGACGAAATGTCAGTTCTCCGCACCAACATTAAAAAGTTACTTTGTCTCACGGAGTGAGCAAAATCGCATTTTGCACACTGTTTTCACGCAGCAAAATATGCTTGTTCGAGCTGCTGATTTGAGCTGTTCATATTAAGACAATGGAGGTTTGAAATAAGATATTAATGTATTTTTTTTATAAATTGCTAATCATATGATATTTTTTTATACCAGACGTTATTATTTACCAGTACGTTATTGATTTATACGAAATTGATACTAAATTTGACCTATTAGCTAACTATGGCCAGTTAGAATTTTTAGAATGACGCCGGGTGGAACGGTATTATAACCCCCCCTCCCCGGTGCCAGAGGGGGGGGGGGGAGGGGGCTCCCGAGGGCTACCGATCTTAATCGGCATATATTGACACAAGGAACAACTGTGCCAAGTTTCACACTTTTATCAAAAAAGTAAGGTTTGGCCATTTTATGACGCTAAAGATCCTCACTATATTGCGGTGGCTGCACAACTCTTTAATGCAGTCGAATCAATACAAAAGTGTGTTTCACCGAAGCGTATATTGCTACGGCTACATTATTTATTTATCGTATGGCAAATCAGTATTTAGAACCGTGAGATCTTGGAAAAGACAGTACGGTTGCCAGGTTGTTGCACTTTTAGCACCACCCAGGGGTCACGTGTAGGGTAGCGATGGGTAATTCCTACGGACGTGGTGCAACTTCGACCCTTGTCAGGCGAAGATTCGTGTCGCATTACCGCGATAAAAACTTCGTGTTTTTTCTACGTCGAGTCTGCGAACTACCTATACCTACCTATGTATCGCGATACAATTTTCGGGCGAACTACATTAGCTCAAATGAATGAGAAAAAGAAATTGTCGCGTTAAAATCCCTTTTCGGGGAGACCAGGTCTGGTTGACTCACGGGTTGGTTGTCACAGCGGACATAATGAACGAATAAGTTTATCTACTGGTGTCGAACGATCGCAGCGGCCATACTACCCTCCCCACTCTTGTCAGACACCGGTCGATGAACTTATTCATTCATTAAATTTTCTGTTATGGCCGCTGTGACAACCAACCCGTGAGAAAACCAGAGGCGGTCTCCGCTATGTATGTGCGGTAGAAAACCGAAATGAGTCCGATCACCGTTCCCCGTCCGCCCGTGAGTGACAGAATCAAAGTCGAAGACATACTAACATACTCAAGGAACCAAAAAAAAAACAGAAACAGATAATCAGCCTTAACACATAAATATTTGTCCTCGCTAGCAATCGAACCCTAACCGGCGTCACGTCATCGCGTTATAAAATGTGACGATGTCATCAGTTAACCGTTAGTGACAGGCTTATATTTGTTCCGCTGGTGGTAGATAATTCTTGATAAACATTCTATGCTCATGCTGATTACCTACATTTCACACAGCTGAAGACTTCGATATTCGACTAACAGCGTTTTCTAAATATTGGGTCTCATTGCTGAGTAAACATTAGGTTGGGGAAAAGTATTTTCGCATTTTCAGACAAGCGAAAATCCACCCTGTATGGATTTGGGTTTTACAAGTTTTTTAGTATCATTTACTGCCGTTTTCATAAAATATAGTAACCCAGTGTTATCTAAAAACGGGAAATTTTTCTCTTTCCCATACTGAGAAATGTGAAAGTGATCGATAAAGGCAAGCTTATCGAAACGACATTTTAGCTAAAATAGTTTGAATTGAATATGGATAGTTTCATCATGATATTCATCTAAGACGTCAGACGTGGACGTCTTTCGGCTGATATGATGATAGATAAATCTAAGAATAGGCGTATGGCCAATAGTAGTATGTACTTTGACGTTTACCTCTGAATAAGTAAGTCCTCATTTCTGTTTGGCCGAACCCAGATGATTTCTACGCGGACATAGACGCGGGAAAATGCTGCTTTTTTAAAATAAAGAGTAAGTATGAGATTTTTAGACTTGAGATTTTTTTACCTTAAAAACATTACGTTTTTAAGGTAAAAAAATCTCAAGAACATTTACAGCTGAAGCCAATTTTGGGAGTTTGGGACAAAACTGCTATTTAAGAATTTAGTTAATCACAGATACAATATTTAATTTGTTTACTGTTACTTAGAATAAACTCTATTTTTGCTTGGTCATAGTTTTAATTATTTAAAACCTAAGTATAGAAATACAGAACTGTCTCCGCAACCTTTTACTTTTCAATAGAATGTTTCAACTTCACTTGTTTATTTTAGACCTTCGACCCATTTGTGTCATCTGAATCTGACTGACGCCGACATCCCGGCACTAAAGCCAATGTTTCCAATATCCTAGAGCTTGTCGGGTGAGGGGTTACGTAATCCGAACTGAATGATGTATTTTTAAATCATTTATAGTTTGGAAGGCAGTAGGTTGTTCTAGGATATTTTAGATTATATTTTAGAATGTTCGTTTAGATTCGGTAGCCTAAGTAGTATTTTTATTTCCTCAAAATAAAATTATTCGCTTTATGCAAATAAATTAGAGTTGAAATTGGAACGCTATACTTATATTCGCGCCAACACGCGAGCCGCCATTATCGTGACGTCAAGTGCATTACCGACCATGACAGACCAGACTACTAAGAAGACACTATGTTTAGGTTCAGAAACATAAAAAAGTCAAATGTGCATGTCCTTCTTATCTACGTCTTCGGATATGAGTATTTGCTGTTCTGACTTCACTCACAGTAGACAAAATGGCCGTCGTCGTTTTCGGACACGTAATATAGATAGTAAACCTACGATTTTAATTTTAAAAGCAAAAATAACTTTTAATTTTTTAATAACAAAACTGTGTTAATATTTTCGTATTTTATATTGGCTTGTCCATATCATTACGTCATCATTTTATTACGAGTTTGACCTCCCTATCATCAACCTATTAATTCCTAGAAATAAAAATGAAAATACGCTATTGTACCGTACACACTTATAACAAAGGTTTGTTTTTTTGCTAGGCCACTTTCCACTACCGGCTGTGTATTGTCTGCTGTGGATATGTCTAGACGTCCTGCTGTGCACGGCATCTATAATGCATCTCTGCACGATAAGCATCGACAGGTAATTTAGTTTTTTTTTAATCCGCATCCATATTTTACAGGTACCAATAAGAAGTAGAAAACCGATTTTTTATCACTTTAGGGAAAGGTTACGCTGAGGACAGTCGCGATCGAGCGGCGAAATGGACGGCGCCTGAGGCCCCTACCGCGAAACGAAAACGAATTTCGTCCCTCTTTGTTCCACTTGCTAGTCCGAGCGACAGAGAGGGAGATACTCGAACGAAGTTCGTTTTCACTCCGCGGTAGCCCCTCTGACACGACCGTCGATCTCCAGCTGTCCCGCTCAGCTCGCCGTTGTCTAATGTCGCTTTGTCATTTAGTGTCCCGATCAGATTATTTTTGTATAATATATGTTTAATACGTCCCAGTGCTGGGTACAGGCCTCCTCTCATGGATAAGCGGCAATGGGCAGTAGTTCCCACGCTGGCCCGGTGCGGGTTGGGGACTTCACATACAACGTTCACGTAAAATTTCGCAGATGTATGTAGATTTTTTCCTCACGATGTTTTTCCTTCACCGAAAAGCGAACGGTACCTATATTTCAATTGATGTTCCGTATATAAGTTCCGAAAAACTCATTGGTACGAGCCGGGATTCGAACCCACGACCGCCGTTTGACAGCCGCATGCATGTGGGACATATGTAGGCTGATTTATTATTATTATTATGAAGTTTAATACACACACCTGTGACTCACTAATCGAGATAGTGATGAAAGCTTAGTGCGAAATAACCGACTAATTGTTTTTGCGACGAGCGAGAAAAAACCCAGGCACCGCTGGTCACCCGTCGCGAAACTAGACCTCAACCTGCGCTTAAGTTACTATGCATCGTGGTGTCAAGATATATTTGGGGGTGAGCGTTGAGGTAAGCTTAAAACAAGTTACAGAGTAGGGGGGCAGGTTATTTCACACACACGTAGTTAGGCCGCAATAAACGGTCAATACCTAGGTCCGTAGTGAATTTTGCATTCTCACATTTTTTAATTTTATTCTTGAGGACAGCGAATATCTTCCGTCGTTCATATCGAAAGTATTTGGGTCATAATAATAAGGCTGGTTTTGGCCACATACCCCATAGGTATGACAACTTTCGGGTGCGCGACGATTTTAGGGATTCAATGGGTCAAAATAAACATATTATTGAACTGTGCTAACTAACTTATCACATCCAAGCAAAGGTCTGCTGCCGAGCGAAGGTATAACTTCATTGAATTTGAACCTCTGGATTATTTTGCTGTGCGATAAATATAACCGGATGCGAATTTGTTGGTGATATACCTGATACCTGTGTGGTGTATCATGCGTGTCGTACACTACCCAAGATAATGTGTTAAAACGATCCATAAAAACTCGTATGGCCTTATCTATAAATGCCCATCAATTTTCTTGGATTACAAAGCCATTTTAGTAATAACGCATTTAAAATTAGTTTGTCTTCTTATCGACAAAATGGATGGTTCTCGAATATTCATTTGTTTACCAATGTATCCATCACTACTACATTTGTGTTTGTGACAAAGGCAAAGGAATTACACATTTAGCTAACAGTGACCTGTTACATTTTGTGAATGGTATCTTGCAAATAGTGCTGAGTCCAAATACTTTCAGCTATTAAAGGTCAAGTTAAATAAGCTACTTTGGCTGTGAACTGTAGGTATAATAACAAGTCATGGTTGTTTTTCATGTACAGATACTACGGACACATGTTTGCAGTTAGTATTATTGTGGAACGAATTGTAGTAGTTCCAGCCGTTTTTTTAATTTTAGTTATGTACTTTCAGATATCTTTCGCTTCGCTACCCAATGAAATTCGGACGCAATAAGACTAGGAAACGTGTAACAGTAAAGATTGCCTTCGTTTGGATATCATCAACAGCTATGAGTCTGCCGCTGAGCCTAATGTATTCGCAGGTACAAAATAAAACTAATTGTTATTAAATAAATTGCAAAAAAAACAGCCTGAATTCAAAAGTATTATTTCCCTGTAATTTTGTTTTTGAGTACCTTTTGTGATTGCAGGATGTAGAATCTCTATTAGTTGATGGCGTGTGCCAGATCCCCGACCCACTGTACAAATCAATTGGATCTATCGTCTCGTTCTACATTCCGCTGGTGGTAATGATGGTGACGTATGCGCTCACGGTGCAACTGCTGGCGCGCCAGCGCAAGGGGCTGGGCGCCGGCTGGGCGTCCGGTTGGCTCGGTGCTCCACCAATAGGTAAGTAATCATAGCAATCAAGAACCTTAAGTTATTTAAACTAATATTTGTCACTCTTTTTACGAGTATACATTCCGACTTCTTAATTCTTAATTAACTCAGAGTTGTTATAATTTGTAACATGTTTCCAACTTATCGCTCGGCTCGGAGGCTTTCGTAGCTGCGGCTTGCGAGGAACTACGCCGATAGCAGCGCAATCTTGCGCCACAAGTTCTCGTGTAAGTTTACGGTATCCGGCCGCCGATTAAATCAGACATGTCGCTAATAATAACAATCATAGTATGGGCGTTGGCCGTAAGTTAATTTAGAATGAATAACTTACTATTAACTAACAAGGGCATGCATGATCATGGTTGCGGTTAATCTATTCGAATAAAACATGTAAAACGAGTCATTATTCATCTAAACTCAATACAAGGTACTAGTAGAGTTTGGTGAACAGAGCATTCAAATAAGTACACTTAAAATTAATCATCTTCTGGAACTGAGTTTGAAAGGTCTGCCTGCTAATACAAAAGTTGATTAATTGCTCAAACTTCAAACTAGAATAAGCTTCACTGTGCCAAAAGTTCTCAGTTTTAAATGTTTAATATAAAACACGGATAAACAAATTTTCCCAGATATGAGACCGTACTAGCTATAAATCGTTTTCTTCTGCCCGCGACGGCGTGGAACTCATTTCTATCGTAGCTCTTATATCTCAGCTCCATACAAACTTTCACCCCCTTAGGGGATGATTTCGGGGATTAAAACTGTCCTCTGTCACTCTCAAACCCTTCAACTATCTCCACTTTTAAAAAATCACGTCAATTCGTCGCTCCGTTTTGCCGTGAAAGACGGCCAAACAAACAAACAAACAAACACACATATACTTTCCCATTTATAATATTAGTATGGGTGTGGATGGATTATAGTATTGACAATACAGAGCTCTGTTCGGGTGAAAATAAATAATACAAAATAAATAAATAAAATTGAGTGACCGTTTTCGAGAAATTGATAACAAGTATATTTTACGTGCTTAGTGTAAAGTGTGCAAGGTGTTTCCTGGAATATGAACTACAAATCAAAAAAATATAGGTATTTTATCTTTTCCGTTCACGAGTAATTATGTTCTAAGTTAATTGCACTCGCAATGTAGAGCCCACTCGGATAACCATTAATTCACGATCGTGTCTAGTCGGAATGCTTCGTTGAACGAGACAGGAATGCAAACATTAGTCATGCTTGAGTTCTTTAAAGGTTACATTAAGTATTAAATTCACGCATAATACTCAATTTTGATATAACAAAGGGATCTCCAGGAGAATTCTGCTTGGTTGGGCGGCATTCAACAAGTTAGACGATATCCTCAAATCCGTTAACGCTCCACAATGCCTTAATTTTCGTCTCTATTTAATCAGTGTGTCCTGCCCACAATGACGTATGGTACTGAGACATGGACACCCACAAAGGATGCTGTGCATAAAGTAATGGTAGCACAGAGAGCCATGCAGCGCGCCATGCTCGGCATTAACCTTCAAGACCGAGTGAGAATTACTGAGATCCAACGTCGCACTAAGTGCAAGGCCTGAGTGGTCGCCCCGCTCAGAGCGGGGCGTGCAGCGTTCATATAAAACAATAGTTATTTGTTATGCAAGGCTGCAAAGTTGTTGTTTGGCGCAAGTGCTTAGTATTGAAAGCCGAGCTAGCGAAGGATTGTAAAATTGAACCATGAGCGAAGCGAATGGTTCAAAAGTACAATCCTGAGCATAGCGAGGCTTTCAAGGCACGAGACGCCAAACAATTTTGCTGCCGAGCGAAACACACAATTTTTCACCTCACCACCGCGAGGAAAATTGTAGGTAAGTAAATGTAATGGAAGTAATTTGGACCTTATACTCATTTTCAATAAAGGTTTGTTTACATCTCATCAAGATCTAGCATTTTATAATTATCAAATGTAACATAAATATTTTTGCATCTTTAAATGACCTCACGCTTACCTACATTAAAAAAGTCAAAGTATTGTTGGGTACTCACGGTTTAAACTAAGACTCAAATACGCTTATTTCACTTTTTCCGGTAACTTAGCAGGCATCAAAATTCATATATGTATATATTCTGCACTAAAATCTATAAATAACCCCCATTATTTTGGTTTTACTGTCTGTGCCTTTAGAACAAAACAAAATTAAATGTATATGAGTTTTTTCTTAAATTATCTTTTCAAACGGTGCGTTCCAAATTTGGAAAAAGCGAAATTTTTAGTAAAATAAAACGACATTTTAAAATTATTTGTCGTATTTTATCCTTATAAGTCAGTCTAACTGTTAATATTTCGTATGTACCCACTTAATTAAAAGAGAATAAGTATTATTATTTTTATTTTATCAAAATAATAACAATTTATTATTGGCATAACACCATCAGTTTCTGAACGCACCTTTCATTCTGTATAGAAAAAAGTTGGGTCTCGCGATCGACCGTCACGTTCCAAATTCAAAAACTCTTTCCACGCTAGCGGATAAAATGAACTTTTGGGCGCAGATTTTGAGCGATAAAGCAAGCCTTTTCGAGCCGGTGAGGTGAAAATGCAATTTATATGCACGCTTGACGCCCCACTCTGAGCGGCACGTCGGACAAGTCATAACCAAACTCAAATGGAGTTAGTTGGACAGGACATATTGCCAGGCAGCGTGACGTTAGGTGGACCAAAACGTTAACGGATTGGCGGCCAATTACAGGAAAAAGAAGCGTCGGTTGTCCACCAGCACGAAGGGTTGACGACGAAAAAAAGACCGCAGGTCATTTCTGGATGAGACTAGCAAAATACCGGGATAAGCGGCGTACTAGAAGAGAGGCTTATGCTCAGCAGTGGGCGATTAAAGGCTGAAAATTATGATGATGATGATAATACTTAGCAAAGAATGGAACTATTCAACGATTAAATAAACGAAGACTTACGTAAATGTTTAGAAAATAACCTTTTCTCCAATATATGCTCGGAAATGTGCGCCTTACATAACAAAACTAGTACGTGAAGTTCCTGGTTACTACATTAAATAGTACATTTACGGCAGAGGCCAGTATGGCTAATACAGTCGCAGCAAATATAGTGCTTTCCTGAAAAATGAAACAAGAAAGTTATTATTAATATTCTTAAGTTATACCTAAGAATATTAAAGGTAACATTCATATTCGGGCATGCATAATTTTATTGATATCCCGGGGACGTTCATATATTCGTTTCTTGCATGTCTGAATTTGACTCTTGGGAGGAAGTGAATGTACATTACAGTTTATTATAATCTAATTGTTAAATATCCCAAATATTTATCACCTGGAGCGTCGTGTAAGAACTTTTGTATATTTTGACTGCTGAATATTTGTGATTTACATCTAATAATTATTATTTTTATTTGTTTTTTTTTATCTTACGCTCGTGGCGTCTTTAATTGCGATGCTCGCCTGCTTGCGAGCATCGCAATTCACGACACTAGCGTTTTAAGACCCTACTTATACAACAGTTGCATAAAATACTATTAAATAACTCCGCCTCCGCTTTTAAAGGCCGAAACGCACTGACAGCGGTGGTGGGGCGGCGCGGTGCGGCGCGGAGGCGGTCCGCACAGAGCGGCGCGGCGCGGCGCGGTATTCTGTGCGGACCCTTTCGTATTAGTTCGAACATTACAACCTGTACCGCCTCCGCGCCGCACCGCGCCGCTCCGCCACCGCTGTCAGTGCGTTTCGGTCTTAAGTGAGGAGGAGTGCCGTCCATGTCGGAATCAGACTCGTCTCAACAAATTTTTCCAGAATGGTAATAATTCACACAAACAAATTATAGTTTTTTAAATCCCACCTTAATTTCATTCAGCGCTTCCGCGTTGTTTTTTTAAATTATAAATGCTGCGTTTATTTATTTGTCTTTGCACAGTCTTACCAATCTAATGTTTTAATAATAAAATGTAATTAAGTAATGTTATGTTTTATAACTAATGTTCATACTTTTTAATTTAAACTAACACGTTTTTTTTTAAACAACTTAAACAAGGAATTCAAAAAAATCAACAACAATCTTAACTTTTTTCCACCATTTTACACAACACACTTATAAGCTAAACGTAGAATACAAACTTTTCCGCACTAAGTTGTCGTTACCTACTTTTTTTACAATAACAGTGCTAGCCTTTTTTTAATCGACCGAGCGAGCGAAGCGAGCGAAGCGTCTATGCTTCAGCTTGGACGAAAAATCGTTTTTCCTCATGTCCGGATGTTTGTGTGATTGTCCATTTCTCAACCGATTCTCACGAAATTTTGTGAGTAGGTTCGGTAAGTATACTGATTTTTTTTGTCGAGTCAGTTTTTCGAAATTTTGAAAAATGGGGGAGATATGGGTTGTGAACGTATCAATCCTTAATGCCATGTTCTAAGGAGTTGAAGCAAGGGACATATCAGCATTAGTAAGAACCAGTGCACATTATATTCGTTAAGTAGGTAATAAAGAATGATGCGCCAATTACACTTTTACAAAATACACAATACAGGATTTTAGTTCGCATGAACGAATTAAACGCCCAATTGATGCGAATAATCCGTTATTGTTTAATATTCATAATATTATATTAAGCGCATTAACGAATCCAACCGCCTACTGTGGGGGTTAAATTCGTTAACACGTAATACCTCGCTTGCCCAATTATATGCTTCAATAAGAGTCAAGCGCCATTTTTTCTATAGAATTTTGATATAAGTACATAGAAGACGAAGATTGAAAATACGTATTATAAATAACGTACTGACTAAAAAAACCTTTTCGGTTCAAGCTTTTATTGCCGACTGTACTTATTCTTTATTCTTAAGTCGTCATAATTAAGTGGTTGAGAGGGTTCCAATAAGCCCAAATAAATAAGCTATTTTAAAGAATGACACCAAAACGTTTGATTGATTGACTTGCATTAAAAAGTTGATTAGTTTTAAAAATCTGAACCTTTTTATAATCCTTTTTAACCCCCGACGCAAAAAGAGGGGTGTAAATTTAACGTGTCTGTCTGTGTATATGTGTATCTGTCTGTGGTATCGTAGCGCAATAACGCATGGACCGAATTTCTTTAATTTCAGTGCGGTTTTTTTTGTGTCATAGATAATTTTATCCTGAGTGTTCTTAGCCATCTTTCATTAAAATCTGTTCAGATGTTTTTGAGATATTGGACTTTTAAAATGAAAATTTCAGGGGATTTACAACTTTTCTAAGTTTTAGTTATCTTCTTCTAATTTCAAGGAAACAAAATGTTACAAAGAATTAACCGACAACAATGTCGTATGGTACGTTATTGATAAATAGTAGAATACGTAGATAATGGATTAAATGCATTAAAGAATCAAGCCGAAAAATGTTCACAACTTAAATAATTTAACATACATCAACATCATATAATAATCTCTTAAGTTACTTTCCTAATACAAAATACACATTAACACCTTCAGAGTTAAAATTATACCCCATAACACCAACAATTTGGAGTTTTCTATCTTTGAAGCTCATTTTCGCGTTTTTAACTTTGTGTCGCTTAATCTATTCTCATAACGTCATTACGCTGTCCAATTTAGAAACGGATACAAATTTAATATTTATACCTAAATTTACCCTACAGATAGTTTTTCCTGTTTGTATAAATGTTGATTTATGCGCTGCTTTATTTTGATCCGTCAAATCAAAAGTTGTCATATAATGATTTTTGTTCAACCAATAAACACTACATTTGTATGGGCAACTTGATCAGCCTGGATTAACGCTATTATTTGATCAATTCCTTCCTAGTAACATCGCATGCTTTAGCTACCATCTACTAAATGATAACTATAAACCTACACCTAGATGGAGGTATTTCACTAGATTATTTTGAGGTTTCCTTGTTTGGCCTCATAACGTTTTGTTTAATTTCAGTTTGTCTGACAACTTTTGGTATAATGTATTGTTTGTGTAACAACTTTTAGTACCTATAATGCATTGTTTGTCTTTGTTTTTTATGTATAGCTAAAATTTTCATAATAATTTAATATTTCATAAAATATTAATTGTTTGTTCTAAATATACACCTCTACATACCTCTTGTTTTGCGGAATATTATTTTATCTCAAAATCACTTTGTCGATTCTTATTTTATCTAATCATCACATTGCCGGATAATGATTTTACTTAGATTTTTATGTCTATTACAGAATCATTATATTCATTATAATATTTACTTGTTAAAAAGTACTATTTGTACTAAAGACGGTTTACCATTGTTATACTTACTAACTTTTAGCCTAATCCGGTCCGAGATATTGTATTTTATATGCATTAGAGACACAGATAACAAAATCGAATCGGAGCACCCCAATATCCACATGGTCTTGTCAGCCCTACTCCTTGAGTGAATATAAAATGGCGGAGGCAGGAAGAGCACCCCTTACCCGCTGTGACAAAGCGCGGGAGCCGTGCAAAGCGGAGTAGCTATAAGGCTGATCGCCTAGGCGACGAGCAAGCCGAAGCCACGGAGCACAGCACGTGCGGCCGTGCTTTGTCACGCAAGGGCGAAAGGGCTGCTCTGTCCTGTCACTGTCCAACTAACAACTATGAATTTTCTAGTTACCCTTTGCTACACCTCGAGCCATCATCTGCTGCTGCTGTCTGCGTTCGGGTTTAAATTTGTACCTTAGGGCAGGTTAGTGTAGGTAGGACCACGAAGCGAACTTCAACCACTGTGCTAGAGCCCAAGACCTTCTAATTTAGACCATGGCAGAGTGGCAAACTAAAGTGGCAGTTGTCTCCGAACACTATTTTGTTCCTAACCGGGACGAATGGGTCTCCGACATCGAAAAAACGGTGGCGATCGGAACCTCTCCTGGAATGACATTTGAAAATAACGCCAAGGGGTTTCGTCCTCGCCAGATTGGACGGAATAGCCATCTTCGGGGTATACTTCTCGCCCAATCGAAGCCTCCCCGACTTTGAACAGATGCTCACAGAACTTGGGGCTCTGGTTGGACAGGTATCCCCCCTGTTCTAGTCGCTGGAGATTTCAAAGCCAAGTCTACGGAATGAGGATCTCCTACGACAAGTCCACGGGGAGACGCGCTAATGGAGCTCGCGCTCTTGGGCTGACTGTCCTCAACATCGGGTCGGAAAGTACGTGCGTTAGGTGCACAAAGTGAGTCAATTGTGGACGTCACGTTCTCGTCTAATAACTTGGCTCACCGTGTACAAAACTAGAGGGTGGAAACTGACATAGAGACACTTTCGGACCATTCATACATCAAGTTCGATGTCTCCACCCATCATAATGCACCAAGGGGAAACCAATCCACTGCTGGGGACGGTCCACGGTTGGGGGTTAGGAAAACTGGACAAGGAGCTTGCCAAGGAAGCAGCTATTGTCGAGTTGTGGGGGTCCGGTTCTGGCCCGTTGTATGAGACGCAGGTTGAGCATGAGGCTGAGCACCTTGGCTCTGCTCTTACTTGAATCTGTGCCACGGCCATGCCCAGAGCGAATGCTTTTGTGCCAAAACGTCGAGTATACTAGTGGCGTCCAGAACTCCGCCAACTGAACGCTTGTGTTGCTGCTCGTCGCCGGTACTCGCAATCCAGACGGCAAGAACGAGACCATAATGAAGAAAATGCACTTTACGAAATCTACAGGGTCACGCGCAAAACTCTGCAAACGGCCATAGCGCAAGCCAAGGAGTCGGCTTGGGCTGGAGACTCTAAATAGAGACCCATGGGGCAGGCCATATCGGTTCATCAGGCAGAAGCTACGACCTTGGACACCACCGCTGACTATTACTCTCCAACCGGAGCTCGTAGAGACCACAACTAAAACCAATCCAATGCAGAAAGAATTTATGAAGTATTTAGAAGATTCCCTAAGATTTTCTAAGATTCCTATTAACTGTGTCGATTAGGTTACGCAGTGATCTAGATGATTGCTTTGATATGTTTTCCAAGTTAAATATTTCCAGAATGTGATTTTTTACTAATGACCTTTTATTGTTATAACGATCGCTAAGTAATTCCCAGGCTACGTCGTAATTATCGCTCGAGAAATCTAAGGATTGAATAATTACGGCGGCACTGTCTTTTAAAGCGGCACGCAAATAATGGAATTTATTTATTTTCGGGATCGAATTATCTGTGTGTATGAGACTACTAAATGTGTCGCGAAACTCCAGCCAGTCATGATAATGACCTGCGAAACTTGGCATTTGAATAGTGGGTAAAGAAAGTTTAGTCCCACCCCCAAGCACGGTACCACTAGAACCTGTCTCCGAGCGGTCGCTGCCCGCAGGGCGGCCCGGCGCCGGCGCCGCGGCCAGCAGCTCGCGAGCGCGCGCGATCAGCCCGAAGTACTTGCTCTCGAAGGGCTCGCGTTCCCGGTACTGCTCATCTGGAATTTCCAGTGTATTTTCTATATCACACTGAATGGCATCAAAATCGGCATAGATTTCTTCGATTTTTGACAAGCGGACATTTAATTCATTAAGTTGTAAACTACTTAAGCGATCACAACTCTCAGCAGTTGTTAAATGATTTTCAAATTGCGTAAGCTTAGCTTTAAATGATCCACGCATTCTAATTAAAGCTTGGTCAACCATTGTGAAAAAACTATAGAAATGTACTTATGCTTTAAGTTACTTTTAATGTTTAAAAACAAGTTTAAGTTTAAAATTAGGAAGTACAAATATGATACATAGGTATATACCTATTCCGGACCAATGCGATGAAACGAGTTGCTAAAAGTAATCAAAATTAATAATTACGGTGCATATACGTATTAAATAAAGAACTAGAACGATTACTTAAATCAGCATAAAAGCAGCGAAGTGAGGGTGTGCGTAAAAATGTGATAAGCTAAGCGGTGCGCAGGCAGCGGTCGCGCGGCGCGCGGCGAGCCAGGTCGAGCCAGCGCGAACAAAGCGGCGAGCGATAGAATGCACTAGAACATGCGAAAATAACAATAATTAAGCAAGTTATTTTACAGTTCTCACTCACAACGTCGGAATCTGGAATATCTAGAAACACTCTGAAATGAAATTTACGTATATAGGGATAAGAATGTAATGAAAGTTATAAGTTTACTGCGCTTGAGCAATTACGTAATCTCAGACATAAGTGATAACAATGGGAACCCCTTTATGAGCGGGATGTAAGCAAGTATGATTGCGAAATGCAATTGTAATAAGTGATTTGTTAACAGAATAATGGATCGTTAACGTTTATAAGTATGAAATGGATCGCAAATAAGATATTTTGCGAATAACGTGCAATACGTTTAACTACAATACGAAATAAAGGATCCGTATGCGTTTTTAAGTGAAATAAGGAGTAAGAATAGATGACAAAATAAGGGATTTGTGAATAACGTGCAATACGTTGAACAGCAACACGAAATAAAGGATCCGTGAGCGTTATTAAGATAAATATCACTAAATAAGGGATTAGTGACGTAATTAAGTGACTTATTTGAGATCGCAAATAAAGGAATGCGACCGAAATTGAAGATTTCGGGACAATGAGACAAATTGGAACGAACTCACAGTAACGCTACCCTCAGGACCCGACTTAAGATGAGCTCCGATGTAAGTAGGTGTGGTTCTCTTTGCCTCCAGCTTCCAATCTTCGTATTCCAATAAGTAGAAATCTTCGGATGTTAGACCGTAGTCGTAGATTGAAGTTGTATAAGTTGTCGTGGCTTAAAATTGGTTGACTCGCCCTTCCGCACCACGTTGAGACACGTCAGCGAAGTAATTCCTTTGTTCTTTGTTCACGTCGCTGGTTCAAACTCTTCATATACGGCTCGTAGGATCAAAATGTAGACGCCGGTACTTGCGCTATGCGTGGAATCTAACGGGTGTGAAATGATGCGCCACTATTTCCAAAAAACTGGTTTAATAACCAAAGTATACAGGTATATGTGTATAAAAAAGCGTTAAAATAAGGTGCACGCGACTTGTCGCGTAGAACGATGGAAGGGATCGTCGGCGCTTGTCGCTGCAGCAGATCTGTCGTATGCGTGTGTGAGTGTGACGTAGGCGAGGCACGCACACATATGCTAGGCGTTAACAGACGATAACATTGGCGTGACTCACAGTTTGCCTGTAGCAAAAACAGTCACCCACTTATGATGAAACATTTCCATCTAAGTACATATCGTCAACTAATTTGCCTAAGGTAATAGTAGAATATCTTCCTCAACAACTTAACTATAACGTCAAGCATGATGCTGTTACCAAACCTCTTACACCGCCGGAACGTTCTTTACCAACCGATTCACAGTTAATACATTACTCGATCAAGCACTACCACCACCGAATCCTTCATCTTCATACAGTTTCCTTGAAGTAATAGCAAATAACCTATCATTAGTAATATGAAACCGCAGTACACAACACCACAAAAGTCTTTGGAAAAAGATTCGGGAGTGATTGTTCCATCAAGTGGAGATCGTTTTTGCCGGAAAATTCGTTGGTTAGTAATAAGAAGAGAATGAAACGAGAGAAAATTCCATCAACAGTAACAAGTAAATCTTGGAAAGATTATCACGAGAAAAAGGAAACTGAGAATAATAAAAAAATAGCAAGAAAAAGACGAAAGAGCTAGACAGAGAATAGAAAAAAAGAAATTAAAAGAACAATTAACCAATGAAAAGAACTATAAAAGCAAGATTAAGAAAACTAAGAAAACTGTTCAAGAAGATTCGACTCCAGAAGAGTCAGGTGTGGAAATTTCATACGCTGAAAGTGATATTAGTTATAATTTCAAAGATGACGAAGAGAAAGAACCAGAAAGAGAAAAAATAAGAAAAAGAAAGTATCAAATATACTGCGACTACGTGAAAGTAAAATTGCATCTTCAAAAGCAACTAAACCAAATAAAAACAGGAAGTTTTCGATACGAAATTTCGTAATAATTAAGTATGAAGGGGAGTATTTTCCTGGTAAGATAGAAAGCTTGAGAAAGAGTACGAAATAAGTAAAATGACATTGAGCACTGGAAATTCTTTTAAATGGCCTAACCCACCCGATAAAATTTTCTATAAGCTCAAGGAAATAATGAAAGTGATAATGGAACCTATTTTTAAACGAGAGAGGGTTTTATAGAATTCCAGAAATGGATAAATAGTTTCCAAATGTGTGTGGCTTTTAAAACAGATCTCATATAATAAGGTACTTAAGTAGTTAATCTTTAAAAATGATCTCTTATAATTAATAAAAAACTAACTAAATAATATTTACTACAAAAATATCTCGTATGTATATGCGCAAAAGCTACTTAGAAATATGAAAAAAGATCCACCCCACTACACCCGCACCCACCGCCCGCGGCCTGCCAGCACGAAGATTATCGGAAAAGGTTGTTCAGGAAAGTAGCTAACGGAGTTTCAATACAGCTGAAGCCACATGACCGATTTGGACGCTAGCTCTCCGTCTATATTATTATAGTTAATAAAAATAATACATCCTATTCTTATCTCAAGAATATACCTTACCATACTCAATCGTTACTTTTGGTTTAAAGATGACTAAATGACCTTTAAATTTATAAAGTAGCCCACTATCTCCTTTAAGTGTGGATCATTGGTGCCACTACGTTATGGATTTAGCCGTTTCATTGAAACACACTTATGGACGCGCCAAAGAGCTTAGAATCGTCAAATTTGAAAAGTTATTTAAATATGTTCCGTGTGAAAATCTTCCATTCTTTTTGAAGGAAATGTATGTTCTTAGACTGCACATCTTCTAACAAAAAGACCCTTATAGTTGAATATTTTCGAAGTTAACAAAGGTGGACAAATAATATAATATATTCGCCCCCGTTTGTGTATTACAACTATAGGTTTTGTGAAGTAGGTCAAGACTACACTGATCATGGAACGCCCACACATAAATAACAGTTATGAGAAGTTTAAGGCCCTGCCAAGCGACAACACAAGGTATTTTAAGCCACGCCCAAACACCCGCCCGCGCCCTGCACCCCGCATTAAAAGTCTCGTATTTATACATGTTACACACACAAACAGGCGCGTTCCGCTCACGGTGCGCTCACGTCGCGTCACCTAACGTGACAGTAGAGAACGAGGTACTACGCATGCACGATGCACAGGGAATTTATACAAAAATAAGATAGATGGCGTTCATTTATCAACACGAGTTAGTGAAATTGTTCAAATGGAGCATTAAAATAAAAAGTGATTCTAATTTAGCTTGCAAGATTTGACCTAAACGAACATACTGAGAAACATACGTTGCAAGTTAAATAAAAGGGTTTAAAAATATGGTTATCTTTGATTCTTGATAGATAACTCGCTTATACTATAGTACCTTAATTTCATAGTCATTGTCATATGACCCAATGGTGTAGAGAATAAACTATTGACTACCAATCTTGTGACAGTGGGTTCAAATCTGCTGGGACTAAAATGCGTGCTTAAGTTTTTTATCTTTTTATATTTTACTTTTTACTTTGAGTAAAAAATCTTCCGTAATGTAGTAATTTTAACATCAGTTTGGGTTTCAAATTACGAAAACATTGGAAGCGCAATCCATTTGTTGGTTTTAAGTTTTATGCCAATATTAATTACTTCTTATGTAAGTTTTTGAACAGGTCCGAGTAATGTACTTAAACTAAACTAAAAAAAACTTTAAAATATTTAGATATACGTAAGTACCTATTTGACTTCAAAATCAAAATATTCTTAGCTTTCTACTTTTACAATAAAATTATGTTTTAAAAATATTATAATAAATTATTATATTATAAAAATATGCGAAGAACCAAAATTCACACATTCGGTACTAAATTCTGTGGTTTTTTAATCAGTTTTTATTTTTCTTGTCGTTTTCGAAATCTTAAAATCAAAAAATTAAAAATGAATGACAAAACTTAAGGACATATTTTAATTTTATTACGAAATAACGATTAATGAACTACTTAAAGACAATGGCTAAGCATATTTTTTCACTCATATTTTTTTATTCAACACTGCACTGGTAGACAACAGGCAAATAGTACCTATTCTTTTTAGTCCGTTCCTTTTGTCACACAAATAATCTTAAAATTGTTAATTGTTTTTCCTTTATTATCTATTTTGCTTATTTGTGTGACAATAAACATTTTCTTTCTTTCTTTACTTTTGTTAAGAGTCCGTATATAGCCGTTTGCTGAATTCGCTAAACTTTTTGAGGTCATATCTCATTAAATATTCGTTTTCCTAAAGATTTTATTGTGTAATATCAAAGATCATTTCAATTCAAGTTTAATAAGTGGAAAAATTGTTTACATTTAGCTCTCAATTTACCATATTTTGGCTCAGTCCAACCGCTGTTTTCTCAATTTTCGCTCGGCGACGTGTAAAACGACGTGGATTTGAAGAACTAACTAGCCAAAGTTACTAAGTTTTAAGATGAATAAAGATAAATAAATATTGGGGACAATCTTACCCAAATCGACCTAGTCCCAAACTAAGGGAAGCTTGTACTGTGGGTACTAAACGACGATATACATACTTATATAGATAGGTAAATAAATACTTAAATACATAGAAAACCAATATCCATGACTCAGGAAGAAGTAAATGCCCATACCGGGATTCGAACAGAGCCTCCAGCTTCGTAGGCAGGGTCACTACCAACTAGGCTAAGACGAAAGTCAGAGGCAGAGTCTTATCATAAGAATCTTTACTTTACCAAATGAACGGTTTGTCTTCCTAGGCGCCATACTTGAATCTAAATTAATAATACCAACCAATCAATTTATGAATATTGTTTTATAGTTATAGTATACTACATTAGCGACATGAATAGTAAGAATCTGACCAAGGAAAAGATGGGCGATAAAAAGATATGGAGATAAAACATGTTTCACCGTACGTCCACAACTAAAGTGAAAGATGAAACAACTTCAGCAAATATTATCACTATACGTAGGTCATAAATGACTTACAAGATGCAAAACGATAATACACTTTAAAAGCGCGAGTTCTATACAAGTGGTGGAATGATATTGTACAAATTACTATCAAAGCTGCAGAAGAAGAAGCAGAAATAGCTTAATTTTTTTTGTGAAAAAAGGCGATTTTAGCTATAGCCTTTAAGAGTGCTATTGAAAAAAGCGCTCGCTCAGGATTCGGTATTTTGAGACGCGTAGTGCGTAGTGTGTGTACAGAATAATCGTCGATGTGATAACATGCGGTTTAGTTTATTAATTATTGTTAATATTTTGGTAGTGTTTATCAGTATAAAAGGTGCAAAACTTAAGTAGCTACAGTTCTGTTGTTATGCGAATAATACTTGTGCGTCATGAAACGTTCGAGACGGATGCTTTTAATGTCGACTGGTGAAGTTGAAGGCAAAGAAAATAGAGAAGCTGATACGAAAACATCTAACAATGAGAGACCTACGCCCAGGACACCAGTGTATCGCCTGCGTACTCGCAATAATGTGAGTAATAATATTTATACCAGTCCCACCACCGGCCACACATTAACAATGCTTAAAAATGCATGTGAGTCACCTGTATCTACTCAGGCCAATTTAAGCAGCAATAAAATCCAAATATTAGGAGACATTTCTATTCAACCAGAGTGCAACAAAGAAAATACTGAGAAATATATTTTGAATGCCATGTTTTCTACACATACACATCGATCTTCATCGAGAAAAATTCAGCTAAGTGAGACTTTAGCACCAGTCAAAAAAAATACAATCGCACCCACATCCTCTGCTACAAGCAGCACAAGTACTTCCCACACATTCTCGAGTTTCCCAAATAGATCTTTTATACAACCTGACACACACAAAATTGCAAGCAACGAAAAAGTTCATACTAATACAGAAACAGAATACAACAATAAAAAAAGTGATGAACATCAAGGAAGTCCACCAATATTAACAGATGACGAAATCCATATCTTTTCTACACCTCAACGTCGGAAAAAAAAAAAATTAAGCCAAACATTTAGCGAAAAGAAAGAAATAGTACCTGTGGCCTCCACTTCAGTAAGCAGATGCGGATCTTTCAGTGATATATCAACATCGAACCTGGTTTCACTTAATTCATCTTTTGATGAAGATAAGATTTTAGATTTAATTTCGACACCACCACAAAAAAAAGAATCCAGTCAGGCAAAATTAAAAACAATTATTTCGTCAAATAAAACCGCAGTGGAATCGGGATTCTCAACTCATGGTAGTAAAATAAAACCACAGCTACAAAAACCTCACCTTGATGTAACTAACACGCATACCGAGGACTCTGATTCAGATTTTAACCCAAATATTCAATCTGAAGATTCGTCATCAGAAAGTTCTTCGTCACCAGAAACCGATGATTCCTCGTCTAACGATGTAGATTCCATTCCAACTACAAACAATACTAATGAATATGACCATGAGTGGCAAGATATTACAGACGACCCGGAAACTTTTGGGGACTTTGCCGGAGACATTGAGTTAGTGACTCCATCTGATATTAGTCGTCCAGACGAATTTTACAAGCTTTTTTAACTGACGAGATTATTGATGAAATGGTGAGTGAAACAAATAAATATGCCGAAGAGTGTATAAAGTTTGATACCAACACACCCAAATCACGAAATAAATTGTGAAAGCCAAATAATCGGGATGAGATGCACAAGTTTCTAGGTGTTTTATTAGTAATGGGACTTGTAAAACTGCCGAATGTGGTTGATTATTGGTCTAAAAACAAAATGTACAGAAACGAATTTATTTGTACGGTGATGAGCAGAGATCGATTTCTCATTCTGTTGAGATACTGGCACTTTAGCGACAACAAAAATTCGGGAAATGATAAATTATACAAAATTCGGAGAATCTACGATATGTTATTAAACCAATTCAGCAAAGTATTAAAACCAGGAAGAGAAATTGTTATAGACGAAAGCATGGTTCCATGGAGGGGCCGGTTGCATTTTCGCTAGTATATTAAAAACAAGTCCCATAAGTATGGCGTGAAACTTTACAAAGCATGTACACCTGAAGGGTATACATTCAATATCATAGTGTATACTGGAAAAGGCGACGGTGGCCGAGAGTTGAACCACGCACAAAATATAGTTTTAAAACTGATTAAAGGCCTCGAAAATGTAGGAAGGCTTGTTGTTGTTGACAACTTTTACACATCTCTTGGACTTGCAGAGGATTTGATCAGCAAGAAGACGTTTGTGTGCGGCACATTACGTGCAAATAGAAAAGGTTTGCCAAAAGTAGTCGTAAGCACTAAGTTAAAGAGGGGGCAAATAGTGGGTAAGATTAATAACAAAGGTGTTAGAGTAATAAAGTGGTTCGATAAACGTCCAGTGTTAATGTTGAGCACATGCAGAAACCACGATACGTCTATGGTTAATACCGGGAAAAAGCGAAGAGGTACAGGACAAGATATTATGAAACCAGAATGTATATTGACATATAACAAATACAAAAAGGGAATTGATTACAGTGACCAGATGTCGTCGTATTACTCCAATTTGAAGAGAGGTCTTAAGTGGTACCGGAAAGTGATGATGGAGTTGATTTTCGGAACAGCGATAATCAATGCATGGATTGTATATAATTTGAAAAATGAAAAGATGGCAAAAAAACAGTTCATTGAATGTGTTATTAGGAAATTTTGTGCAGACAAAGAAAATACAGACGAACAATCCACTTCAGCTGTTAACAAAACGCATTCATTGAACATAGGGGACAAAAAAAGAAACTGTTCAGGATGTTATGATAAATTACGTATAACACTTTCAAGCAGAGAAGCCGCCAAAAAGGTCAAGAAAGTAAAAACGATGTGTAACAAAACTTTATGTCGCGAATGTTTTAGTAGCAAGCATTCTTCAAAAGCTTTGTAACTTTTTTATATAATTAATAGTCATATTAAAGCTGGCGTAAAAAATATTTCTTTTTGTACTCATTTATTTGCTAGTTGATTTTTTTGTGTATCAATAAAACAATAATAAATTCATCGATATTTTATTTTCACAACCCTAATAACTTGTCGATAAGATTATCACTCAGTACTGACATCAGGTCGAAAGGATCTGTCATAATATTTTAATTAATTAACGTACTTCCCATTATCCGATTTAGAAACGACTCAAGTAGTATCTCAATATGTTTATTTAAAGTAGTTTCCAATAAAAAAACTAATCGAAATGACGACCTCCAGCTTGTAAATTGCATGTGAACATACACATCTCGAACAGATCCATTCGACCTTATGACGCTGCAATGCAAAGTTAAGTAACAGGCCCAAAATATCTGATACAGCACCAACGAAAAGTCAGCTAAATAGACTGCCGCAATGAACGTGTTAAACAGCAGGATGCAGAAAATGAAAAAAAATGTCTGGAGCACGATCCGCCATGTTCCAAGGATCATTCAAAAGTCTTTTCCTGTTTTTCCAATCATCACCACAAAATGCAAAAAACAAATGCAGAACACGTGTCATATGTTATCAAGATTGGCATGTCATCGTAGATGCATTCTACATAGGTTCATTAAAAGAGATTGTATACCTACATACTGACTTATCTACACACTGCACTGGTACTTTAATTATATGGTAGTATCTACTTGTTCGACGATTGTTTTTTTTTTAACATGACGCACTAAGATTTTTGAAGATATTTTTATATGTGTATGTAGTGGGCATTAGGTGGCTTGTTACGATATTTTTTTTGTAGGTGTACCTCCGCGAAAAGTGTCATAAAAAATAAAACAAAAATAAAAGTAGTTTTTTTTTAAGGAAGTTTAAGGACATGATGTTGCTTGAATAAATGGATTTGGTAGCCAATTCTATTTTTATTCATGATGATTTTGTTTGGTTACTCTATCTTGAACAGTTTACCTAATATGACACTTTAAATGGCACCCTGTATTTTCTATATTATCCTAAATTACTCGAAAACAAAAGAAGTTCGAGGACTGATATTAAGCATGGAGTGTTCTTAGGACCTGCCAGTACACCACCAGAAAGAATCACCAAATCCCTCGACGGGGGCCACTCTCCTTAGCTTAACCTGCTTAGACCCTTTGAGCCCGATGATACAGTAGCACTCAAATTATTGTTATCACCATAGGACCACGAGAACGCTACCGAGTCTGTCGAAAATTGTAACTGCTTAGTACACATTATACATTTATTGCACATGTGTGTGAGTGCGATTCTAGTGAGCGCCCAAGCCCATTACAAAAAGACCTCCGGCACGTTTCGTGTTGAATGGCGCCGTAGGCCTAAATATACTGGTGTATAATTATAATTCGTAAGTAATTTTGCGGGGCTAAGAGACGTAGCTCCTGCTTCGAAGTCGGCTCGCGGCCGAATGCGGTCAATGGGCGGTCCGCGCGTAAGAAACAAGCTTATGCCACTAACGTTTGACAGACAAGGAAACAACATCCTCAGAAAGGGGCGTTTGCTTTCAAAAACGCGAAATCAGTAATGATGGGATTATTATAAATATTATTATGAAGGGAGTATATTTTATAAAGTGAGATTCAAGACGAGTAATAAATCATCATTTCAACTAAGTTTGCCGCTTGATTTCATGTTGTTTACTCACACTGGTTAAAAATCTAAAAACTAGGACGCAACTTTGGATTTTTTTTCTATCGAGGAAATTTCAAGCAATCGCGAATCGATCTAGTTGGAGGAACAAACATATAATCAAGAATCATATATCTGAAAATCTGGCCTCATTGTCTCCTAGAATGGTCAGAATGGCGTGTCAAACAACTCGATATTTTTCAATACAGCCCCTTATGAATTTAATTATAATACAATAATACGATGACGTAGGTTAACGATGTTAGCGTGTTTTTGCGGCATTGCTGGCGTATACTTGAGTATTTTAATTTAGTTGGACAATATGAAACAAACTCATGGTCTGTTACCAACGCTTATATTATACGATACTAACTAAAAACTTCACCTTTAAAAATCGAAACCTCTCATTGACGACTTCTGTAGCCTAGTTGGTAGTGACCTTGCCTACGAAGCCGGAGGTTCCAGGTTTAAATCCCGGTAAGGGCATTTATTTGTGTGATGAGCACGAATTGTTCCTGAGTCATGGATGTTTTTTCTATGTTTTTATATACTTATTTGTTTATTTATATCAGTATGTATAGCGTCGTTTAGTACCCGTAGTACAACTTTGCTTAGTTTGGGACTAGGTGTATTTGTGTAAGATTCATCATCATCATATCAGCCGAAAGAAATCCACTGCTGGACATAGGGAAGCCTTCCAAATAGTGTAAGTACGTCTTTATTTATTTAATTAAAATAATTTTTGATTCTTGGTGTAATTGACAATATTTCATATTTTCATGTACATTTTATGATTTAGTTCGCTAGAAACTGTTATTTTAAGCGACATTTTACACATTTTACAGCGTTTTTTTATTTCTCCCTTAATTGTAATTTTCATTCAAAACTATCAAATTGAAAAGTAGCGAATTCCAGAAGGTTGTAAGTAAATTATGACGTCAATACTACGACTCTGTATGGCAGTTTGGACACCTTTCATATGGCAGCCATAATACTGACGTCACACACGGTGAAAACCACTTTTATACGTTTTCGCGATTTTCTTAAAAGCGAGCAGGAAAAAAACACAGAAAACTACTTTATTACGTTCAGATAACATAATTACCGAAATGCTTTTCGATTTAGGCGTCATTACATATTTTGAAATACTGTCAATTATTTATTTGTAGCGTTGCCAACCGATAAAACACATCATACTAACAAATAAGTTCAAAATTAAATTGGGGTAATACGTCGTGTACATAACAAATATTTCATACTCACAACTGCTCGCAGTAATGCGTGTTAGCCCTGTGATTTGACCCCTAGGGGACGTACTTATGTGTGCGCGGCAAGGTGACGTCCACGGGCTTCGGGCAAGGAGGTAGCCTGACATGGTGCGAAATGCCCGTATTATGACTATATGGCTCCCCAACCCGACCTCGGGGGCCATCGCTTAGGATCGTACCGTCTGATCTATGATTTCCAAATATTTCGGTCAATTTTTGACAGCCTCAACAATATGAGCAGGGGCTCCGTTGCGTTGGGTTGGAACCATGTAACGATCCTTATATTCTTGGACGCACTTGTTCATGCGCGCAATTAGGTAGACAAGCCAAGCTAGACGCGACTCGCATATTAAAATATTCTTCTGTTAGCGCAAAAATGTTCTCCGATACCCATAAACACTAAATAGATGAAACTGTTTGTGGTTTATCAGAGGCCATTACTATGTTGCTATCATACCATAGGCATAGCCTTATAACGATTTGGTAACAAATCACCGGGGTGTGGAAATAAATTGGTCGACACACTAATGTACTTTTCTGCTGCTAATACGAATTTTTTTTTTATACTCGTCGACTTTAATGTTTGAGTTAAGACGAAGAGGTGTACGAATACACCAAACTAAAATCACATACTTTTTACTATGGAGCTCCGAACTCAACATTATACAACTGTTTAGACAACTAAAATAAATTCGACCAATCACGTGGCGCCTCTACTGAACTGTAATGAATTCGACCAATCGGACGTGGTTTTGACTACAGAGGGGAAAAAAGATATCAACGACAAAAAAGAAAAAGCCGTTGGCTGCGCTTCGTTTCAGCAGGGCTTAGATTTTCAATAGATACCAAGTTTGTTTAATTAGTTCAGTTGACTCGTCGAAAAAGTATCGTACACAATAGTTATATAATTAGCTTTTTAAGTCTCGTACCTTAATTTAGACCACTCAGCAAGCTTCGTGGCCTAAACGTGGTACTCGACTGAAAAACCATACATTATGTAACGATTGCATAAAATACTGTTACATTTACTTACGTCGATTGATTGTCATCCACTTTGGACTGACGCGGAAGTGTACTTTCTTACGACTATCTATTTATTAAAATAGGATCTAACTTACTGATTGGCGCCAGCTTTTAGAATATCGTTCAGTGTTCGGTGCAATGCACCTAACACGTGCCATGCGCCTGCGTGTGTATGCGATTATTTAGTTGCATTGAGTGCCGATTAGATTTAATTTTAATGCATTTACGGATTCCGCCGCGACCGGGTGCATTCGAATCAATTTTATAACATTAACATTTTCAACATATTTTAACTTAGCCAATAACAGTTTTTGTAGTAGTCCTTTAGTAATAAACATTTTATACTCTTTTCCTGACTTTAACATTCGCCACCACCCTCGCCGCCCACATTGGTCCTTCGAACAGTGACCTCGCGCGTTTTGATACGGTGGTTGATTGGCGTGTGAGGTGAACGAACTATTTACTTCGCGTGTGAGGATTGGAGCGATTAAAGGAGAAGAGTAGCAGAACTTCAACAGCAACGGTGGTATTTGGCAGTAAGAGAACAGCGCAAAGAGATATTCAAGTAAGATCTTTCCTTATATTGCTAACACCAAATCAATCAAGATGGCTAACGTCCAACGGCAGGCAGAGATTCAACGAAGCATTGAGAATGCTTTGTCGAACTTTAAAAAAGATAGTTCGGAGAGGAAGGCGAGTCTTGAGTACTTCAAAATACGTTTGGAGACTTTGAGGGGGTTATGGAGCGAATTTCAATTCAATCATGAGGAAATTTCTATGGTGGAAAGCCGGACCGATCCTTACTTTACTAATCGGATTTATGAAACCACTAAAGAAGTGTATTCCATCCTAAACAGTAAGCTAACTGAGGGTTATCAAGCAATCTCTCAGAAAAATCCCACGGCTGAAGGCAGTGGCGCAAGGGAACCACCAACATTAAGTCCACCAGTGGGCACCGACGGAAGGTTCGTAGAAGATATCCAACAGCGGCAGCGTAACAAACAGCAGAGGGGTACAGATAGTAAGACGGATGAAATGTTGCGTAAACAGTATGCAAACATAAAGGCTTTTGTGCGAACCGTCAATAGTATTCAGATTGACTTATTGACCGACAAATGGGAACTGGAGGATGCTCTTAAGTCGTTAGGATCTCGTTGGTCAGTTATCGATTCTTTGCATTGGGAAATAGAAAGTGAGGATTCCCAATTAGATGCAGGGTACGAAGATGCGTTTAACAAACACGAGAATACTTATAACATGCTGAAGAAGGCTATCAATAAAAAGATTTGGTCTGTAGCACATCGGGACAAGTCAACTCCCGTTTTAGACATACCCACTTTTCATGGAAATTATAACTCGTGGGTTTCTTTCAAAGATTTGTTCAATGAAGCGATCCATAATAATTCGGCATTGTCAAACGCCCAAAAGATGCAGTTTTTGAAATCAAAGGTCAAGGGTGAAGCGGAGCGACTTATTCAACATTTGCAAATAAGTTCAGATAATTATTTAGTTTGCTGGGAGATTCTCAACAATCGCTACAACAATATAAAGTTAATATTTACGTCCCACATGAATATTTTGTTTGGACTTCCTAACATGCAGCAACAATCACTGGCCCAAATAAAGAAAATTCATGACACGGCGACTGAGTGCTTGCATGCTGTGAAGAACCTTGACGTAGACATAAGTACGTGGGACCCAATCGTTGTTTATATTCTGACCCAGAAGCTGGATTCGGAAACACACAAGGACTACATAGAGTCATTAAAAACTCTCGGGAATTACTAACCCTGCAGGAGTTCTTCGATTTCCTGGAAGGGAAATTTACAAGCCTGGAGTCATCGCGTCGTAAACAAGAGTCGGTCATTCCTAAAACACTATCTCAACAGCCATCTAACCACTCCTCTTATAACATGAAGAAACCAGTTCAAACATACAATAATCGCCCTTATTCTTACAATCAACAAAATATTAACTCGGCTAGTAGAAATAATGGAAGTTTAACTATTGCGAAAACAATGCACGTAGCCAGTATCAAATGTCCGTTGTGCAAATATCGCACGGAATATACAGTTGTAGACACTTTTTGCAAATGCCAATTGAAAAAAGATACCATACGGCCAATAAACTTGCATTGTGTATAAATTGCTTATTTAGTCATAATGGAAATGCCTGCAATTCAAATAAAACATGTCAGAAATGTGCAGGTCAACATAACACATTGTTGCACGAAGCGTGTGTAAAGTATGCTACATCAGCACCTCAGTCATCGACCTCAACACATGCAGCAACTATTTCTAACAAACATACCGCGCACGGGGCTAACCTTTCGCAACATTCGCATGCTGAAATTTTATTAGCCACTGCTCAATTGAAAGTTAGGGCTGCTGATGGTACCTACCATACCCTTAGAGCCCTTGTAGACGCTGGGTCTCAAATTTCACTTATATCCGAACAAGCGGCTCACATACTTAACCTAAAGAGAGAGAAGTGTCGAGGTATTATTTATGGGATCGGACAGAGAGAGAACAATTGCAAGGGTAAATTAACCATAAGTTGTAGCTCCATGTACACGGATTTCACATTTAACGCAGAAGTTATCATAATGAATAACCTTATAAAAAGTTTGCCGAACAAAACATTTACAAAACCATCCTGGTCCATGTTACAAAACATCAACCTCGCCGATCCAGACTTCCACATTAGTCGCCCAATAGATTTACTACTAGGAGCAGACATTTACTCTCAAATCCTCTTGAGTGGGATGATAAAAAGCGAAGATGCGTCACAACCACTGGCGCAGCAAACGCAGATCGGGTGGTTATTATGCGGGAATGCGCAAACATATCATTGCAATGTAGTCATTAATAATTTGGAAGACATACAACAGTTTTGGGAAGTGGAGGATATCACTGAGGAAGGCAATCTATCACAGGAAGATTTGGAATGCATGAAGCATTTTGAAGAAAACACAATACGAACACCCGACGGGAGATATCAAGTACGGCTCCCTATGAAGCCTAACTTTCAAACAAAACTAGGTGACTCCAAAGCAAAGGCTATAGCTCAGCTGAAGCACATGGAAAAGAAGCTTGAGAGGCAAAACAAACTAGCAGAAGCTTATAAAACGTTCATGAAGGAATATAGTGACTTAGGGCATATGAAACCGGCGGTAGATAACCAGAAAGTGGAATGCTTTTTACCGCACCACATTATAGAGCGAGAAGAGTCGACGTCAACAAAGTACAGGGTGGTATACAATGCCTCTTCCAGCACATCCACAGGATACTCCTTAAATGATTTAATGTACACGGGTCCTAATCTACAAAATGATTTACAATCACTGTTACTAAAATGGAGACAGTACGAGTTCGTATATACAGCAGACGTTGCTAAGATGTACCGGCAGATAATGGTCCATGAGGACGATCAACAGTTGCAGAAGATTATTTGGAGAGAAAATCAAGGGCCACTTAAATCATTCCAGCTAACAACTGTAACATACGGACAAAGGGCAGCTCCCTTCTTGGCAATGATGACGCTAAGAAAACTAGCGCACGACGAATGAGATAAATATCCAGAAGCAGCCAAAGTTTTAGAAGAGTCCTTTTACATGGATGACTTGGTGCACGGGTCATACTCAGTAGAACAAGCAACAAAATTAATAAACGATGTGATCAATCTTTTAAAAGCAGGTGGATTTATTTTGCGCAAATGGTCGTCAAACAGAGAAGAAGTGTTAGAACAGATACAGAACAAACAAAATAATGAAGACTTGTTTTTCAATTGTAAACAAGGCGCCATTTCAAAAACACTCGGATTAAGCTGGAACCCCGTCCAAGATAGCTTTACCTTTCAATGTAAACTAGAAAAACAAAAAAGTAAACTAACGAAGAGAACCCTCCTGTCTGACATTTCCAAACTTTTCGACCCATTAGGTTGGCTTGCTCCACTTAGTACCAAGCTGAAACTTTTATTCCAAAAAGTTTGGAAGCAGAATCTGCAGTGGAATCAGATAATACCTGAAGACATGGACAACGAGTGATCCGAAATACTTAATGACATTCACGTAATAAATGATTTAAAAATACCGAGATGGTTAACATGTAAGGAAAACGACATAATACAGCTTCACGGATACTGTGACGCGTCCTTGAAAGCATATGCCTGTGTAGTTTACGCACGCATCAACAATCAAACAACACCCGTTATAATAGCCGCAAAAACAAAGGTCGTCCCACACAAAAAACAATTAAGCCTGCCAAAACTAGAATTGAGTGCAGCTCACCTACTATCTAAGTTAATGGCAAAGATTAAAACATCCCTGGAACAACATAAGTTGGAAACTTTCGGTTGGACCGACTCAAAGATTGTGCTGGGCTGGCTACAAGGCGAACCGAGTCGCTGGAAACCCTTTGTAGCGAATCGCGTCCAACAGATAAAACAAATAATGCCCGAGGATCAATGGCGATATGTAAAATCAGCAGAAAATCCAGCGGATGCTGCGAGCAGAGGACAGACTGCATCTCAGTTGAAAGTCAATTCTCTGTGGTGGAACGGTCCAACTTGGTTGGCACAATTCGAATCAGAGATAGAAAGTTTTCAAAATATTAAGTATACAACAACAGAAGAGTCGAAAAAATCATACCAATCTAATGTAATACAACATAGCAACAACGGCCAAAATATTATTAACAATTTGTTACAAAAATATAGCTCTATTACTAAAGTAATACGAATCGTAGCCTACATTATGCGGGCATTCACTCCGAACCGCAATGGTTACCTAGCTATATCACATTACCCGAGTTACGAAAGGCTAAATTGATAATAATTAGAAATGTGCAAAACATCGAATTGGGAACGGATATTGAATATTTACGCATGCATAACAAAGTCGAATCGAAGAGCAAACTAATAAAGTTAAACCCATTTATTGATGATAACAACATTCTTCGCGTGGGAGGTCGTCTCAGAGAAGCGCATTTATCTTACGAGATAAGGCATCCAAAAATCATCCCTAAGGATTCACGGCTCACGACTCTACTTATCGAACAAGCTCACTTGTTGACATTTCACGGAGGTGCAAAGCTCACTCTTAGCAAATTGAGAGAAGAATATTGGGTTATGGGTGGAAACGACAGAGTAAAACAACAGGTAAGAAAATGTGTTAAGTGCCAGAAAATTGATGGGAGAACACAACATCAGCTGATGGGAGATCTTCCTTCAGCTCGCGTCAATGAAGCCAAACCGTTCTACCACACTGGAGTCGATTACACGGGATTCGTTGACACAAAGGCTAGCAAAGCTCGAGGAAGCAGAACACTGAAGGGCTACATTGCCATTTTTGTCTGCATGGTCACAAAAGCTGTGCATTTGGAACTCGTGACAGAGCTAACAAGTTCAGCATTCCTAGCCGCTCTACGAAGGATGGCAGCGAGAAAAGGGGCCCCACGTCATATTTACAGCGACCAAGGAACAAACTTCGTAGGAAGTAACAACATACTGCAAAGACAGTGGCAGCAGCTTGAAAACATTTTTAATGACGACTTTTTGGCAGAAATAACTGACATGGAGATCCAGTGGCATTTTAATGCGCCGTCTTGGCCATCCGCTGGCGGCCTCTGGGAAAGGGCTGTCAGAAGTCTGAAACATCACTTAAAACGCGTAGTGGGTGAACAAAAACTGACGTATGAGGAGTACTCTACCGTTTTGGCCCAGTTAGAAGCTTGTCTAAATTCCCGTCCACTATGCCCACTAACAGAAAACATAGATGACCTAAACTCTCTCACTCCTTCTCATTTTCTAACGGGGAGAACCGGCGTCACAATAATCGAAACAGGCGAAGATGCACGAACAAGGTGGCACTTGACACAAAAGATATTCAATGACATTTGGAAACGTTGGAAAACAGAGTATATAAGTCAGCTAACAGCAAGACAGAAATGGTTTCACCCTCAGAAGAACCTTGTAACAGGAGATATTGTGGTCATTCACGAAGATAATTTACCGGCAGGGAAATGGGCACTAGGGCGAGTTATAGACGTCCATCCAGGTCAGGATGGGCATGTAAGAGTAGTGACACTCAAAACAGCAAGGGGTATACTCAAGAGGCCTGTAGTAAAGTTATCTGTCTTACCTTTGGACGAACAGAAAACGGAGAATCAAACAGTAGAAAATGTACCGAAACGCATCCAAAATCAAAATAAGACAAAAAGAGGATGTTTATCAACTATGCTAATAATGCTATATTGCTTTACATTTTTAACGGCAGGAAGCTGTGTCAAACTGACCTCAATCAAGGAAAAACAAGGATTGTATTTCGATAAACTAGGAAACATGCAGCTAGTTAGGGACGAATGGAAACTAGTTGCATACTACGACATGAGCCCATACTGGGAAGGTATAACCGCATACAAAAAGTACAACGACCAGTTAGAAATTATTTGTAAACAAGTTAGAACCCTTTCACACTGTGACGTTATTTTACTACAACTACGTCACGCGTACGATGAACTACAGCACTATGATCGAGTTTTATCCAGACATCAGCTGAAACACGAGACGCGTAAGAAACGGGGATTAATTAACGGTGTCGGGAACATCGCGAGCGCTCTGTTTGGAGTCCTAGACGACCGATTCGCCAAACAATACCAAAGGGACATAAGTCTCCTCAGAAACAACGAAAAACACCTCGCAACGATGTGGAAGAACCAAACATCTGTCGTTGAAGCTGAGTACAACATGCTTTTGCGAACACGAGATACAATCCAAAAACAACATAAGTTAATACATCAACATCTACTGCATTTGGAAAACGACACCACCGCCATGGCAACCGAATTAACCGCCGCCGAGAGAATGTCACAATTTACCGTTATTGCCATGGCCGCCAACAATTTGTTAACTCACCTCAAAACGATCCAGGACACGCTTCTAGACACAATAACAAACATTTACAACGAAAGAATGAACGTACATATTATAAATCCTCAACAATTACAAAAGGAATTAAACATTATATCAGGCCAACTTTTAAGCGACCTTGCCCTTCCCATCGATAACATACAGACAAACCTACAAAACCTTTACCCAGTATTAAAAGTAAAAGCGAGAATTACTGACCAATATATGATATTCGAGATTCGCATCCCATTAATAACCCGTGATCGTTACGTCATTTACAACATTATTCCGGTTCCGCACAGCTCAGCCAGAAATATGATATCTGTTATCCCAATAGAAAAATACGTCGCTATGAACTTTCAAAAAGATGCCTACATGCCTCTACGAGAAAAGGATCTCGAAAATTGCCTTCTGCGAGACACATTTACTTATATGTGTTACCTTAAGGTTCCCATATACAAGATGAGTAATGATAAAGACCTATGTATAAAAGATGAACTGGAGAATCAACAATGCAAAACAAACATCGCCGCGTGCCAGAACAAGTGGATTAGCTTATCAAGCCCAAACCTTTACTTGCACTTTTGTTGTGATAGGTGTGAGTTTCGGACCATTTGTAAGGATCAGGTTACGGCTCAGACATTAACCCGAGCTAATATTATTTATATCGAACAGAATTGCATTGTAAAAACTGATAACTTTGCTTTTCACACGCATATGAGTATGGAAAGTAAAATTGACTTGAAATACCATATACTGACACCAGAAATTGACCCTATTAACCACGTAATAAACATAACTGTCCAAGAATTTGATAACAACAGCCTAAACATTTTGAACGAAGAGAAAGAAAAGAAAAATATAGAGGAAAGAATCAAAGCGCTAAAGGAGAGTCAAATTACCGGAGAAATTTATTCGGTACATGACGTGCATCATTATGCGGCCATATACTGCCTCTGGATCGCAATGATCATTATAGCAGTCGTGCTCGTATGTCGCAAGAGACGCTGTCAGTGCCGAATATTAAGAGCGCCACCAGCACAAGCAAATCCGGAAGAACCAGCGACATCGTGCTGTGTAGTCGAGAGTCCCCGGTCCCCTTCGCCGCCCGCGACCCGAGCGAGCGCGAGCGCAACCCCTTCGCCGCGTGCAGCCCGTCGCATCAGCACCAGCGGCATTTGTGATAACGATAAGTGTAGTATGAGTGCGCGAAGCCGAGTGAAAAGTGTGAGTGAAGGAGAGTTAAACAATGCGCGAGTGAAAGTATTGAAGTGTCATGATGAGATGAGTGGATCGATATTTAGGGACAGGGGAAGCTCCCCAATTTTAAGAAAAATATATTTTAATGAATAGTATTATGTCATGTTATGCTTAAGTCGATTGTTCAATCATCTTGTATCACCATCTTAAGATCATCTCATCGTTTGCCCCCGGCAAGATGTTCGGTGCAATGCACCTAACACGTGCCATGCGCCTGCGTGCGTATGCGATTATTTAGTTGCATTGAGTGCCGATTAGATTTAATTTTAATGCATTTACGGATTCCGCCGCGACCGGGTGCATTCGAATCAATTTTATAACATTAACATTTTCAACATATTTTAACTTAGCCAATAACAGTTTTTGTAGTAGTCCTTTAGTAATAAACATTTTATACTCTTTTCCTGACTTTAACATTCGCCACCACCCTCGCCGCCCACATTCAGTATGTCAGTATGCCACAAAACTGCAGAAAGTCTAGTCTACAGAGTCTTGGTCTCCAGTAATGATGTTATTACTATGGCAGTTTGCCAGAACAAATTGTCGAAAATGTGGACAATTTCAATCTGCGTAGCTTTTTCTACTACTCCTATTTTTGCACGCAACTTTCTATCTACAAAACTGCAACTGGGGTGTGGTAAGCCCAAAAGTTTGGGAACGTACTTACTCGTAACCATCGCTGTATAAAATATGCTGGCACAAATGATTTCGTTTTACTTGGTTGTAAGGCTAACGAGACGGTCCTCTCAGGCTTGAGAGGGATCGGGTACGTGACGTCAGAGGCGCGCGCGTGCTGCCCGGCGGCGACGCCGCCTTGACGTGGCTAATGCCCTTAAACCAAGCTTCATATCAGTTTTAAGAAGCTTAATCGGTGTACTACGTGCAGCCTTTAATGACTTTGATGATGGTATTGATGCCTCCCAACAAGCAATTCCAGCGATGAATCCTTTACCATTGATGTGGGCATTCTGCGCGAATCTATTAAAAGCTTTTATTCGGTTCTGTGGTGAAAAATTTTATGTATATCTTACCGAAAAAAATATTAATACATAAATGGATATATTAATACATGAATGTCTACAAAAAATTTGGATACTCATTCAAATTTAATTGCTATAGAATTATGATGGATCACTCTCCCTTCGTATTTATATTCATATATTTGTCACCTAGGTTCACCATATATCAACTTCATATTTAAAAAACGGTGTGTCAAATGAATTATTGAAAATAATTGAAATAAGAAATACACTAGGTAATAACTTAGGGTAAAGTATTCCATGACATCCATACTATCCATCCATCCATATCCATACTAATATTATAAATGGGAAAGTGTATGTGTTTCTTTGTTTGTCCGTCTTTCACGGCAAAACGGAGCGACGAATTGAAGTGATTTTGAAGTGGATACTTCTTTGCTCGCGTTCTTGTATAGGGGTACAGTTCAACATGTATCACGTGACTTCCGGAATAACTTTTTGTAGAGAAGCCCAATCTGATTTCAAATAACTGTTTGTTACATGTTTCAATCATTCTTTATTGGCCATTAGTTGTTAATCACAAAATGTTGTTTAGTTTATGTGGCCGACATGAAAATAATGCTGAAATGACCGCCATTTTCAATGTATTGCGAGTCAAATGAGCTACGCCAGTCAATGTTGCCATATATATACCGATTTATCTGTACTTATACAGATTTCAGTAAATTAATTCAGATATAATTAAAAAACTAAATTACAAATACAAATATAATTGATTAAAACTAAAATAAATCTAAAAATGGCCCCTGCGCCATTGTGCCGAAGATGCTGGCAGCATCACCTCGCTGAATACCTAAGCTAATTCTTTGTGCGAGATGACTGCCAGCCCTTCGGTCACCGGTGGCATCTGTAAGCCTCTTCGATATCTATACATATGTATATATATATATATATATATATATATTACGGGTACACCATAATAGCAGATTTCTTTAAATAATCAAAACACTTTAAATTTAACAATATTACACAGCACACAGATTTCCGTAGCCAAGCCAAAACCAAGGGATGGAGAGTGACATAGGATAGTTTTTATCCCCGAGATCATCCCCTACTACGGGGGTGAAATGGGGGGGGGGAGTACCTTGAAATCCTTTGGTTGCGTATATCCGTTACCAAAGTAACTCATTCTTTGTCTGGCAAGGGCATGACATTCACACAGTAAGTGTTCCATAGTCTCATCCTCCTCGCCACACATTCTAGCTACAGTCTAAACTGTCAGATAGTCCCATCTTGGCCAAGAGATCTTTGACCCCGAAGTGACCTGTGAACACCCCAGATATGATTCTGAGCTGCTTCCTACTGAATTTCCAGAGTTTGTTAGTCCAGCCCGACTCCACTCCTTCTATGAAGAGCTTTGAGTGCCTTAAGCCGGCCTCATTCGTCCACTCGTGTTGGTGTTTGGTTTTGGCGTAGGCTTTAAAGGCTGAAATTATGGTTCCCTGCGAGAGTTCCACAAATGGTTCTGGACCTACAAAGCGGTTTGCAAGCTCATCCGCTCTTTCGTTGCCAATGAAGCCCTCGTGCCCTGGAATCCAAACCAGTTGTACCCTATTGTGCTTTCCAAGCTTGTTCAGTGCCTGGACGCCATTATAGACTAGTCTAGATTTCACTTTCGGCGCCGTAAGTGCTTTACGGGCCGCTTGATTGTCACTGAGTATATAGATGGTCTGCCCTCTGGTTTGTCTGTCTATATTCTCCTGTGCACAGGCAATTATGCCGTATGTCGCCGCCTGGAAGACGGTTGCCAAATTACCCATGCTTACACTACTACTGTAGTCATTCGCATAAATGCCTGCTCCCGTACCGTATGCCATTTTTGATCCGTCCGTTTACCATATACTGTCTTCGATACCAGACCTCGGTGGTTCTAGACCTTCGGCCCATTCAGCCCTGGATGGAACTTTTGTTGTGTAGTTCCTATGGAATACAATTTTGGGTAGCATTTTGTCGCCTCCCATGCTTGTTATTCTGTCTAAGAAACCATCAGTCTCCATGTTTGTTTGCTTAGTCTTTGGCTTAATGTCGCTCCACAGTTCAAGGGTTCTTAATCTGTAGAGCGATATGCGCACCTCTGACTTAATCACCAAGTGGCGGTAGGTCCAGTAGGACTTCTAGCGCCGCTGTGGGCGTGGTACGAAACGCCCCTGTACTATTACAGGGGCGTGCATGGCTATCCATGCATGCCGATCTCTGTACCTTCATCAGAGCATCTCTGCATGTGCTCTTTAAAGTCCTTGGCCACCATACCAGGCTACCGTACGATAATATGGGCCTCACCAATGATGGTGAGGCCCATAACTCCTGGCCAACTATCACATCGTACGGCATAGTACCTTTAGGCACAACATGAAAAATTTCATCGTTGTACACTTTATTATCGATCATTATATTCGTAAAAAGCCGACCTAAAGAACAAACTTTAACGAGTCCAAGTCCGGAAAACACGAATTTGTCATCACACGTTTTCGCACCGATTGTATTCTTGTAGTCTTCGCACATCAGATTCACCTCGCTCCCAGAGTCGATTAGGGAAAGCGCCGATCTTCCAGAAATAAGCACATTCTTTGTTGGTTTATTCATCGTAATAATACTATTGTTGCACGACGACGCCGACTGCAAATTTTCCTTCGTTGGAATTGAATTGTTTGACGTTGACGTTGTCACATTCAAATCGATGTCTTCTTTTTTTTTGACTTCGGTGATGCCAGCAAATTTTGACGTTTTGTTCGCTGTCGTCGGCGATGATGTTCCGGAACCGGATGCCGTCTGGTTCGGACACTGCCGACCAATGTGTCCGTATTCATTGCATCGAAAGCATTTTACGCCCTTGGTGCACGTTATTGACAAATGATCATCTTCTCCACATTTGTAACACCGTTTTCTCTTTTCTTCTTTTTTGACACCCGACGTAAAATGATGGGCGTTGTAATTATGCACCGGTTTAGATTTTAATCATAATTTCTCATACAAGGCTAATTTTTCTTTCAGCACTGGGTACGTCGTTGCGCAATACAAAATTGCCTTGTTTGGCTCGTAATCCTCTATGCCGTCTATAATATACTGTATGGACACGTAGTCCGGGAACTTGGCACGCTTTCCGAGTTCCTCCATTACCAACATGAATTGATAGAATGACTCGTCTTTACGTTTCTTGCGGCTAGCCATCAACTTGTGCATTTCCTTGCTGTTGGCTGAGTCGGTGAATTCCTTCAGTAAGGCCGTCTTCAGTTCTTCGTATTTTTTAAATGTTTTCTCCGATTGGAGCCATAATGCCGCCGTACCAACTATAGTTCTGCGCGCAATAACTAGCTTCTGCGCCTCCGTCCAGCCAAAGATCTCCGCGTTATCTTCAATATTTTGCGCCTACTTAGTCGACGAGTGTGTCTTGTCCTCGCCACTAAATGTCATTATACCTTCCAGCATCGTCATGGAAGATAAAGCGCCGCTCACCTCGATCTCTATTCGTCTATCGCTTGAACTCGCGCTTGCACCGTCGTCTTTCTTACCCTCACGAGCCATCGTCCGTCGTCTTTCACCGTAATTATCTTCGTAGCAATGTTATTCGTCGTGAGTTGTTATGTATTTCGTCGTTATAGCATCCGCTATCGTATCGTCGTTCACCGTATAATTTAGACCGTTAATTTTAGAAAAATTATTTCTTCATGTTCTCTAAAAACTCACAAGCCTAGCGACGAGCCCCCATTTGTGGAAGGGCTTTATGAATTTAGAGAGACTTTGTAGTTTAAACATCTTTTATTTCATCGCTTCATTTGACAATACGTAGAAAAATCAAAAAACCATCGAGCTTACATTTCAAATTTCAAACTGAACTCTAGAAAAGTTCCGTCAGGTACTTATATACCCTCTCTCCCCCTTCACCTCACCTCTCCGCCATAACGTTCCATTCCCACATGTATATTATATAATCAAAGATATGTAGCTATTAGGAATGTTACATGTTGAGAACATCTTTATGAACATAACAAACTAGGTTGTTTTCGTCAAGGGTTATAATTATAAATAAATAAAAAATGTGTAGTGCACTCAGTAAAAACAAAGAAGCTTAAGCTAAAACGTTTCGTGATCAAAATCAACAAACGTAGTCAGCTGTTGATCAACAAAAATCATAATATTTGTAACATTAATAACTAAAAAATTGGGAATCAGAATAGTTTTATGAATAAGTACCTATATGATTAAATTTTTAGGTTAGGTTATTGTTTATATTGTTCGCGAGTCCTAATAAAAAAGATTTTAGGTACAAACATATTTAATACTCACTTGGAAATGATCTTCACAACAATATAAACTACTCAAGCACGATACATTGTCTCTCCTCATCGCCTTACACCACTTTTTAGGGTTCCGTAGCCAAATGGCAAAAATCGGAACCCTTATAGATTCGTCATGTCTGTCTGTCTGTCTGTCCGTCAGTAGCATTTTACTCTAAAACCATAAGGTGTATTTGAATAAAAAATTGAGGATAGGATGTATTTTGTTAACCGCTACATAGTTTTGTAATGAAATTACTAAAAAAGATTTTTTTTAGGGGTACACCCCATAAATAAAACTGAAAGTCAAAAATTATTTTTTCATTGCAAGCCCACTTGTGGTACATCAATCGACAGGCTTTTCAAAATAAATATAAGGTATTTAAGCAATTTTTTGGATTAAGTCGGAGATAATCGCCCCGAAAGTGACTAAAATTGTGTCCCCCCCTCTAATTTTTGAACCGTGTATTTCAAAAATATGAAAAAAATCATGCTCATAGGGATTATAAAATTCTACCAGCGAAATTTGTTTTCAACAAGATCGGTTCAAAGGTTTTCGAGATATTTATAATAAACTGCGTTGCGTTTTCTTTAAGAAAAGGACGTAAGTGCCATAAGTTTTCAGTAACGATATGACCTTTTTCATATCAGACCCATCATACCCCTAGCAATACCCCTGGGTGTAGGGTGGGACTGAACCATACCACCGTAGTGCTGTGCACTATATTATGCTTTATAATATCTATCCCAAAAGTCCTATTACCGTTATCAGTATCACGCAGTGTAGTTGAAAAAGTTATACTACCGTTATCTGTACGAGTAGGTAACCTTTGATTTAGTACATATAACTAGATGCACAATGTCAAACAAATATGCCAAGAAATGTGCCCCAGTACATGAACGAAGAATACTCTGGACAGGCTATGGTAATAATAATACCACGTGCGAGCGAGCTGGTAGCATACAAATCTCTATAAGTGTGACAGAAAGGGGAATATCATTCATTGTCCTTGTCATAGTTCCACTTTTTTTTTATTTGCCACAACTGATTTAGTATGAAGTTGTGCCACACAAACCATTACCCGTCCCGTAGTAAGTTGTTTATGACAAGTCATCAGCCATTTTAGGACCGGTTCTTAATTTAGCTGCATAAGAGCTTTTCCGTCCCTCACCGTGGCAACACGTACAGCCCGTCCATAGTATTCTAGGTTCATGGCCCCATAATGACAGCTCTAGCTACATTTCAGTAGTTGCTAATAGCGTTAACTTATAACCTGCATCAAGATATAGGTATGTTTCATAAAAAAAGAACTCAGTGTTTTAGACCTTAAGCACCATATTAGCAAACCAACATCAAAAGATTAAATACTTTTTAGTTTATTGTGACATATAATGTGACTTGACTGCTCACTTCAAAACTTTAGCGTTTAGCTTTTAGCGAATAAATGGTCGCGTTATAAATTTTATTTATTTCAACAGAAAGCACAAATACATCTGGTTTCTTTATTTTACAAGTGGGGAATAAACAGTTTCAAATATTTGTACAAATATTATATACAAAACAATTGTTGAGATTTCCGTAAGTACATATAGTACAGCTGACAAAGTCCATAAAAAGAAATCATTTTAGTTTCCTTGAAATAGATTCAGTTTGTTAAATAATTGTATTTTCGACCTGCCTCTACTTTAAATACTTTCTTTTTTGGGATGTAATGTAAGCGTACAGTCAAGTAGCGATCAGCTGTCGATTTTATTAAAACGGTCCTGGGTTTTGAACGTCACTCTCATGATCACCCGACATCTATAAAACGAGTATTACGCGATATAAGGTCAAAAATGAATGATTATGAAAATTGGCAACAATTAGCGCATTTCCAAATGATGTGTTGGGATACTACAATTTTATTATAGTTCATTAATGCTATTAATTACCTTTTGCAAGGTCATGTCTGTCTGTCTGTCTGTCCGTCCGTATGTCACAGGAATTTTACTCGAAAACTATAGGGTGTATTTTAATAAAATTTTGAAGATAGTTGTATTTTGTTAACCGCTACATAGTTTTGTAATGAAATTACAAAAAAAGTTTTTTTTTAGGCGTGCACTCCATAAATAAAATTGAAACACAAAAAAAAATTGCATGCCCACGTGTGGGACATCAATCGATAGGCCTTCCAAAATAAATATAAGGTTTTTAAGCAAATTTTTTGATTAAGTGAATAGAGTCGGAGATAATCGCCCCGAAAGTCACTAAAATTGTGTCCCCCTCCCCTCTAACTTTTGAACCGTGTTATTCAAAAATATGAAAAAAATCATGCAAATTGTTTTGAACAAGATCGGTTCAAAGGTTTTCGAGAAATTTCTAAAAAACCGCCTTACTTAAAGAAAAGGATGTAAGTGCCATATGATTTCAGTAAGGATACGACCTTTTTAATAAGCACGGAAACCTTGTTGTGCGTGGTCCGACACGCACTTGGCCGCTTTTTCCTTATTTTGCATCTTTGGGCATATGAAAATATATCGCGTCAGAGTGCAGTTTTAATGTTATTTTCACACATAGGGCAATACAATATTTATTATAAGCTTTTATGTGCTCTTCCGTTACCATGAGTTGATCTTACGAGCTTTAAGCACTCTTTTTTATTAAAACTGTTAATCAAACACTTCTTTGTTAATTTATTCTAAGTGCGCGGTGACGTCACAAAATTTTTAACTAATTTTTTAAACTCATTTAATAAGATTGTGATAGTGTTATATTTTTTTCGGGTTATATAATTACTTATAGAATAGTTTAAAAAAAGAAAAAAATACGTGAAGTGTGTCATTGTATACTGTAATTTACTTAAAAATTGTATGTTTTGTATTATATTTGTATAAAACAGAGTAAAACTAAAAGATAGGTAATGCTTTCATTTTGTTTACTTTGACGTTAGGGAATGATATCCCCAGAAATACTTAAGTATCATTAACGTAAGTTGGTTGTATATGTAATATACTGGCTGAATATAAGAATCAATATTAGAATCGGCAAAGTTAACCGGACTCGCACGAGAGTCGCATCAGCAAACAAGGGCAGGGGCTAATGTGTGGGATAGTGACCTGTTGTTATCTTAATGATTTACTGAATGTAAATAAAATAACTTGGCAGGCCTATAACATTTTCAACTTATGAAAATGATTTTTTCCTTGCAAAATGTGTTGAAAAACGTCGTACGATACGCGTGAGCTTTGATAATTACATCCTCGGCTTCCTTATCACGCTCACCTGCGGTTCGCGTGATCAATTTCGCCTCTGATGTAATTATCAACATACCTGACTGTATCACAATGTACTATTACAGGAAGAATATGACAGAGTTTTATAAACTATATGCAAAGTATCATACTAAGGTATGTGAGTTATGGGAACTAGCCAAAGAAAAAAGCATGACAAAAGCAGCTAAAGAAGAGTACGATTTAGCTGTTTTCAATGGAGTAGTTGATTCAAATGGAATACCAATGATTACAGTGGTTGCAGATGCTTGCTGGTCAAAACGATCCTACAGAAAAATATATAATGCATTATCAGGTGCCGCTGTGATTATAGGCTACAGAACAAAAGAAGTTTTATACATGGCGGTGAAGAATAAGTACTGTATGGTTTGTGCGCGAGCAGAAAATAAAAAAACGGCTACACCAGACCATATATGCTTCAAAAATTATACAGGCTCCTCAAGTGGTATGGAAGCAACAGCTTTGGTTGAAGGATTTAAAACTTCCATGGAAACGCACAAACTGATATACTCTAGGCTGATGGTCATTCAAGTACGTATAGCAGTAAACAAAAAGCTGAACCTTACGGGAATTTATTAGTAGAGAAAATTGAGTGCACGAATCATTTGTTAAGAAATTATTGCACAAAATTGCATGATTTGACCAGAAATACGAATTATCCAATAAAGTGTCGAAAAGCTGTACAATAGTTATTTGTTATGCAAGGCTGCAAAGTTGTTGTTTGGCGCAAGTGCTTAGTATTGAAAGCCGAGCTAGCGAAGGATTGTAAAATTGAACCATGAGCGAAGCGAATGGTTCAAAAGTACAATCCTGAGCATAACGAGGCTTTCAAGGCACGAGACGCCAAACAATTTTGCTGCCGAGCGAAACACACAATTTTTCACCTCACCACCGCAAGGAAAATTGTAGGTAAGTAAATGTAATGGAAGTAGTTTGGACCTTATACTCATTTTCAATAAAGGTTTGTTTGTACATCTCATCAAGATCTAGCATTATTTTATAATTATCAAATGTAACATAAATATTTTTGCATCTTTAAATAACCTCACGCTTACCTACATTAAAAAAGTCAAAGTATTGTAGGGTACTCACGGTTTAAACTAAGACTCAAATACGCTTATTTCACTTTTTCCGCTAACTTAGCAGGCATCAAAATTCATATATGTATATATTCTGCACTAAAATCTATAAATAACCACCATTATTTTGGTTTTACTGTCAGTGGCTTTAGAACAAAACAAATTTAATGTATATGAGTTTTTTCTTAAATTAACTTTTCAAACGGTGCGTTCCAAATTTGTAAAAAGCGAATTTTTTAGAATAATAAAACGACATTTCAGTGTAAATGTTAATATTTCGTATGTACCTACTTAATTAAGAGAGAATAATTATTATTTATTTTATTTAATCAAAATAATAATAATTTATTATTGGCATAACACCATCAGTTTCTGAACGCACCTCTCATTCTGTATAGAAAAAAGTTGGGTCTCGCGATCGACCGTCACGTTCCAAATTCAAAAACTCTTTCCACGCTAGCGGATAAAATGGACTTTTGGGCGCAGATTTTGAGCGATAAAGCAAGCCTTTTCGAGCCGGTGAGGTGAAAAATAATATATTGCGTCCGAGGCGTTCAGTAACTGGGGCAGAAAAGCATATTGAAGCCAAAAATTTAACTTTTGCAGAAAAAGTTCTGGAGCTCAAAAAGCATTTATTGAATGCACCGCATCACGTCTTTGGCGACCATGATTCATGCAAATCATATTATTGTAGGAAACTAGCTGAAAATGAAACACCAGAATAAAATTTTTCATCACACTTGCTCGTCAACGGCGTTTTTACTTGCGTGCGTACAGAGCAGTTATAGCCGTTTTACCTCCCACGGGATGTTAAGTTTAGTTTTAAAATATAGAACCCACTCATACTTCACTTCGGACTGAGGATGTTTCCAATCAGCCAAGGTGTATTTCATATCTTCAAAAGTTTGCTACACCCAACTTTTAATATGTATAAAACATATCTTTATATTAAATTTGACTACAATTTAATGTTTAATATGTAGTTAAGTGTCTATGTAAAACGTTTTAAGTGTTTTTAAATCGTGGCTGTATACCGAAGGGTCTTTGCCATACGCGCGTCACGTCAAATTCAACAAAATGGACGACTGACATGTTGCAGTTTTTATTACGATTTGCATAAATTTCTTCTAAAATGTATTTGTTTCCTCGCAAATGTGATGAAAAACATTGTGTATAACACGGGGGCGTAAGAATATTGCAAACTCGAGTCATCAAAAGCCCTCCGCCTTCGGCGTTCGGGCTTCTGATTGACTCTTGTTCGCAATATTCCACTTACGCCTCTCGTTAAACAATGTACTATAGTACCAGCAATGAAAGGTAAAAACGGTAGTTTTATTTTTTTGGCCATCCAGAAAATCCTTTCTAGGCTGGTAAATAACGCAAAAAGTCTGATGCACTGTGTAAATAGTAATATTGCAGAAAGTTTCAATAGCGTGATTGTGAAGTTTATTGGCGGAAAAGGAATTAACTATTCAAGCTGACAATCGTATTCAGGAAGATGTGCAGCATCGGTTGTTTCGTTTACTTAATTCAAAACAGCCGCAGACTTACCTGAGTGGAAAAGTTTTATTGCGAAGCCCAAACAAACTAATTAAACGCCTGGAATGGAAAAGGAATGTAAAAAGAATTTTTAAATCTCGCAGATCCACAAGCCAAAAGTCTATCAATACACACAATGACGAGAACTACGGCGAATGTTGTCAAAAACCTGACCTAAGCGAGGCTGATTTTGAGTTTGCTAAAACAGAGCACTTAAGAGCGTTAAAAAAGCTTAACATTATTCGAAAACGATCGCTATGCTCTCGTAAGAAGGACCGTTATTCAAGCCGAATCGATCGAGAATGGCGTCAGAAGAGAAAACTACGGCTTACGGCATCTGCATTTGCCAAAGTGTGCAAACGAGGACTGAACGCGAACAACTAGAATCCCACCTTAAACAGCCTATCAAAATATGCGGTTTATTCATTGACAAAGATTTGCCATTCTTAGGTGCAAGTCCGGATGGACTAGTAGGAGATGACAAAATTGTCGAATTAAAATGCCCGTATGCGGCTCGGGATCAAAGTGTCGACGAGGCTATCGGGGCAAAAAAAAACAATTTTTTGGAAAAAAACGAAAGATGGAAATACGATTTTAAATAAAAAACACTAATGGTTCTTTCAAGCCCAAGGACAACTTCATATAGCACAAAGAAAAACATGCATATTTGCTGTTTGGACAAATGTCGATATGAATATAGGGGTGGTAGATGAGGACAAAACATTTTGGAATGACATGGAAAATAAATTTTTATTTTTTCATTTTTATTATCTTCTTCCAGGATTAATAGATTCAAGATTAGACAGACAGATGGAAATAAAGAAACCCGACTATATTCTGGAAGCAATCGATAGGAGAAATAAAAAAGGAAAAAAGCGGAAATTAGATGAAACAACATGAGAAGCAAATGAAAAAGGAAAAAAAAGAAGTAACGACAAGTATTCTGTCTGGTTGCCTGGAAGAGATCGCTTAAGAAACTGATGGAGAGCGTAAGAAATTAAAATATAAAAAGCATGGTTCAGAGATGATTCCGGCTGTAGATTACCATTTAACATGCTTTTTAATATTTAAGTTTCCTTCGCTCTGTTTTTTTAGTGTGCAATAATAGTAGATTGTATGACAAGGATCTAAAGTAAGCCATATTAGCACGAGATGATTATTTACCCGAACGAAGTGAGGGGAAATAGTTCCATGGGTACCTAATATGGATTTTAGACCAGAGTTATACACTCTACTTTTCACTTCGACTGCGAGGAAATAGTAAAAATAAAGATTATCCATACACAATCAACAATTATATCAAGGCGAAAAGATTGTTCAATTTGGCGCCATTCTTTTTTTAATAAACTGGTTTAACACAGATACAAAATATTGTCACCACGAATAAACGCCTCTGATCGTCTAATAGCCACGTCTAAATGGCCGCGCGCGGGGGACAGCATACGCGGGGCATACGATAAAGCGAGATAGACAGTAGTCTATCCCGCTCAATCTTCATAGCTCATGTCATGTATGCAGCCAACAACGCTTCAGCATTTGGGCACGGCTATAGTCGGTCAGAGGCGTTTATTTTTTTTAATGCTTGTGAATTCGGGAATAAAAACCTACTAATAATTGAAATCTCCAAAACACGCATAGCTGATGTGGGTGCGAAAACTGCCAGGCTCAAGTGGGACTGGGCCGGCCACGTCTGTCGCATGCATCCAAACAGGTGGGCTAATGTGGCCATCAAGTGGGTACCTACCACATGACGGTCGACGCAGACGGGGCCAACCTAGACGGAGACGGCGGGATGACCTGGATGTGTTCTTCAACAACTGGGCGGAAGAGGCACCTAACAGGGACGCATGGAGATCACGGGGAGAGGCCTTTGCCCAGCAGTGGGACACACAAAAGGCTCGTAAAAAAAAAAAGAAATTTATTCTTTTTCCTGATCGGTTGATTATAATATAAAGCTGTATTCTGATTACTTGATAGCAAATACAAAAGGTTTTTTTTAATAGTTGTGATTGGTGGATTTAATACGTTGAAGTGTTTTGATTGGTCAAATTGAAATGTTTTTAAAGCATAAATATGTGTGCATATTTTCCCTAGAGGCTAAATGTACTACTTTAGCCCCGCTATCTAAGCCTAATATGACACACTTTTCGAGCATGAGAAGTAAAAAAAATATTGTATTCTATGGTAGTTTACGAGTATCTATCCCATCAATAAAGTGTATGTGCAAATCGCAATAAATATCTTTTCATCACACTTGCTATATACATTTAGATATATATGTATTTACCAAGGTAGGTAAGGTACCAACATACAATCATGTAGATATATATTTGCTTTGAGTATGTAGATGTACTGTATACATTATACACCTAAGTACTGAAAGGAAACTACTTACAAAATTTTATATTTAAGATTCATAATTTGGAGCCCAGTATTTATAAAGTTTATTAACTCGAATACGATTTCAAAAGACATTTTACTAGTATCGTTTATTACAAGATAAATAAGTATTGTGTTTACCTAACCTAACACCTAATGAAACAAAAATATTAGTTACGTTCTTCTGCGATTGGCCGGCCGGTCAAGCTGGACACACTCATCGTTGCACATCTAGCGAAAAACCCAAACAGCACCCGCGTCTTACGCTCGGCTCAGTCTTAAAATTTATAAGAATGATTGTACCTACAAACACAGAATAATGCATATAGTACCCTAAAGGTACAGAAGGTCCGCTGCCTAAGTGATGACATCAGGCTGTCATTTTTTGGGAATAGATAATCATAGAGTGGGATGGTTGACAGCGCGATACTTTGCCGGCGTATGTTCATGTGACCAGCTGACGGGTTTCCCTGTCAGCTGACGATTTTTTTAGTCATAATATTGGATTAACGATCATTTTATGATTAAATGAATTGAGGGTAAATGGCGGAATCATTTATTGTTATATTTGACGTGGGAGGCTGCTGCTGGTCAATTCACAGACGGAGCCCCAGCTGACGTTCACGGGGGGCTTCATTATACATCATTCTGAACCTTCTCACAAGCTATTTCACGGGGGTCGATTGGTCACGAAAATCTGTTGCTAGCTCGCGGGCTATATCTCAATCGCATCGTGAAAATTAGATAATTACTAGGTAGAGGCACAAAACAGATAGATAAAGAAATCAATCTACATACAAGTGCGCTCGAGCAACGCGCACAGCATAGACACTGCTCACGTACACGATATCTAGGAGCGGTCCGGACGCGAGTGCCATCCGCTTGAGACGCGTCTGTGATATTTTTGTGCAATAATTTATCAACAAAAAAAAAGTTGTTATCAGTGGACGGTTGTTTAAATTCAACATTAAACCTTGAATTGTCGTTTTCTAAGCTAATTTGTAGTAATAATAAATATTTTAGTCTTTATTAATTTATATTTCCATTGTTCCTGTTTCATTCACAACAATAAATGAAACAACTGGATACGAGTGCCACTACCACGATAATTGTTTGTGCATAAGCTATAGTTGACAACCCTAGAGCGACCGCCGAGCGTAGGCATGAACAGTGAGGTACAGTAGTACATACATGTGATTGACTTCTGTTACTTCTATACCTATTTTGTGGTAGAGCTTTCTCAACTCGTGTCACGGCGCGGCGTCAGTTGTGCTAGCCCCGCTGGTACTCCATACTACCAGACAGGCTATTTAGTACACTAGAATTATTTGGGGTTTACCACTGACAGATAGTTTGCCTTCATTTAATTTTCAACTTTAACCTCATACAAATTAAGTAGTTATTTCTAAATCGGTAGACGTGGGTAACAGTATTCTGAAAATTGCTTTATTTGTATGACATTAAAGTTGAATATTAAATGACGGCAAACTATTTATCTGTCAGTGGTTAACTAACAGTAATCGTACTGTATCTGTGTTCGAAAAATTCCTGAGTAGTACCTACTTGTACCGCTTGTAACTTCTGCTGTGTCACATCACATGGCAAGGTTGTGAGGAGGATGAGCGAGAAAATAAATGGTACCATGGTATAGTTAAGATGATATAAGCTGTCCGTTTAGAACTTTAAAGCTTATCTTGTGAACAATGGCGTTATTCTCTATTGTATTAGTCCACCGAAAATCCTTTGACCAGATAAAACTCATACAAATAGCTACCATCTCCTCTAAGTCACAAGATTGAAATTGCTACTCGTATAGCTTAACTCATTAAGAAAGTCATTTTGTTAATAACAATCTTTGTAGTCGCACTTAAATGTGGGTGACTTACCCAGGGATCGTTACCGGTATTCTTACTACCGGTTTTAAATAAGGTATAACCGGTTATAATTGCATTTCGGTATTTATATCACTAAAGCTCTCATAAGCGGTATAATCAAAACTAGTATTCAAATGTAATAGCGGTTTCGACAATTGACAGCATTGCCTCTATTTGATACTTTACCAATAAAATCATTACCGGTAATACCTGTCAGTGTACAAACAAGCAAGTTTTCTAATTTTGAATTATGACAATCACCGAAAAGATTACCATTCTGTCATATGATCGGTTTGTTCTTTTCATTTTGATCGTGACGTCATTGACGTATCATTTGATCTTTCATCTTCCTATTATTTTGTGGTTCTGCTTCACATGATACATCATAATATACAACTTTTTCATGTGGTTTTTCTCGTGAATATTATATTACCAATTTCTGGATAAACGGAATGATTTTATTTTCCTGTTTTTTTTCATATTTAGTTATACCCCGCCCACGTACTGTCTCCCTCTCGTTTTCTTGTTAACATACTCTAGCTGTCGAACAGTATTGTACTTCGAATTTTAGACTTAGTTGTGATTCCCATTTGTTCTATGGAACAATGAGGTCATAGGACAATTTATAATTTATTTTCCGAAGTAGTTCTATAGGGTCGTTCAGGCCGTTTCCTAACAAAATAGGAAAAATCCAATCCGACGTCCTTCCCCGGGTCATAAACCATCTTCAAACCAGATTTCTTCTAAATCGGTTCAGCGGCGTAGCTGTGAAAGAGTAATAGACAGACTGACACTCGCATTTATTCATATTGATTTTATTACAGTCGATGTCAAAAATATGTTTACGCTTTCATACCTTGTCACCTTTTAGATGTTAGGTATTATATAAATACGAAATCTTTCTTTTCGTGCGGCATCTTGCTACCTACTTTATTAAATTAAGTATTACAGAAAGGCGAATAAACAATTTGACAATTGTAAATCTGAATTACGTCGCATTTTATTTGTTCAGTACTAGCAGACATTTCAACCTGTGCTAGCCAACAATGCTATTGAGTAACGTCACACCTATTTGTTGTGCTTCAGTCATAATGTCTACTTGACATCTTATCTATAAAAATATTACCTCTAATTCGAATATAGGTATTATTTTTTTAGCGGTAATATTTTGACAATTTATATACAGGTATTCAATTTAACCGGTTTTACAATCCCTGGACTTACCTGACTGCGGCTTTCAATGTCCAAGTGTCATTAATGTCATTATCGAAAGTTTTATGCTATAGCAATTTCAACCTTGTGACTTAGAGGAGATGGTAGCTATTTGTATGAGTTTTATTGTTACTTGCTTAATTTTATCTGGTCGGAGGATTTCCGGTGGACTAATACAATAGAGAATAGCGCCATTGTTCACAAGATCAGCTTTCAAGTGCTAAACGGACTGCTTATATCATCGTAACTATAATAAGAATCAAATCGCGAGCACGGCCGGCTCGGAACCTCGCACAGATACTCACCCAGAATCGCCCGACACAATTGAAGTAATAAATTTATATTTCTCAAACATGTTCTGAAATGTATGCGTTAATATCACGAAATGAAGACAAGACGTTTCTTGTTTATGGCTCCCTACATTACTTCTTGGCCTTAAGCCAAGAAGTAATGTATGAAAACCCTAACTAAAAACATTATTGTCCGCTACTCAAACTTTTTAAATTTGCTTACTAATATTAAACTGACAAAGGAAAAATTACATACTGCCAACCACCACTAGACTCTGTAAGCAGACTTGCGACGTAAAAAAAAAAACAAAATCTATGGTACTATACTTATGTGCGGTTAAACATGGTGCTTGAACGGCTTGTTGAAATAGCATGTTTAAAAAATAAAAAAGGCGGCAAATTACACAAATGTTTTCTGAACTTTCGTTCCGATTATAATTTCAACAAACTAGTATTCAATTGATTACCTTGTAGGTATTTATTTTAATTTTAATATTTCCTCACATCGTTTGAGAAAAGCACTATACAATCCTCGGCTGGAACAGGGATTGCTGGATTCGTTCTATCCGACTACCCCAATTCTCGTCCAGCAATCCCTTACTTCACGGCCTCTGCAGTAATGTACTATTGTTTTACTGGCCAGTTGTTTACTCTGAACACATGCACAACTACGAAATGCTTTAGGCTTACAAATTACAACTTTAGTCGGTTGGCTACTACTACTACTACTTCCCAATTGAAAATTTTCATTTTTTTAAGTGGGCCATTTTATGATTGAGTTCGATAGAAAATGAAATGTTAGGGTATACGTGTTTTTTTATTTCTCCCTAAATGTTTATTTTCATCCAAAAATATCAAAATTAAAAGTAGTGAATTCCAAGAGGTCGTAAGTAAAATATGACGTCATTATTATGGCTCTCTATGGCACCTGTCCACATCTTTCACTCAACAGACGTAGGAATGACGTCACGCACGGGGTATACCGCGTTTTACAGATTTTAGTGATTTTATCGGAAACGAGTAAGAATAAAAATGGGAGAACCACTTTATTAAGTTCAAATAATATAATTACCGAAATGGTTTTCGATTTAGGCATCATTACATATTACCCGTGTGATGTCGGGTCAGAATTTCACCACCCCCTTTCTTCCCGTGGGTGTCGTAAAAGTCGACTAAGGGACCCTGGTCCCACACACCACTGGTCACCACTTCAACCCTGGTTGAAGTGTGTTGTGGGCGATGGGCTGGCAACCTATCACTTCAATATCACATTTCGTCGATATTTTATACCCACATTTATGCTGAAAGTGACGCTGGAACATACGTTTCACGTGCTCTGCCTACCCCTTTTGGGAATACAGGCGTGAATGTATGTATCTATGTATGTATGTACATATTTTGAAATGTTGTCAATTACAGAATTGAAAAGTACCTAAAATTGAACAGACTGTTCAGTTATGATATTTGTATGATAATAATTATAAACATTCAATAAGATTTTGCTGTCTAATGGACATTGTCAATTGAGTATCATGTGGCCACAAAATAGAAAGCTTAGACATTATATTGTTACATTATTATTCTAAATTTCACCCAAGGGATCTATATTTGCGAAAATATATATCGTCTCCGAGGGATAGCTAATAAAATCGCTTATTATGAAAACTCAGCTATCAATTTTAAAATGTAAGTTTGTAACACTGCGTAGAACGCCGCTGCACCTGGCGCCGCTTCCTCGGGAACAGGGGCACGCCCCAACACTCGGCCGCCTCCACCGACACCGAGCTGCCACCGTTCGACACCAGAGACCTCTGGCTTCAGGATACTAGGTAATACCTCCATTGTTTTCTTCAAGCACCGGAAAACCCCTTTTTAGCTTATAGCCTATCGATTTGGCAACCCTATTCTATACCTAATGATAGGATTACCATGCGAGAACCCTATTGAGATAGGGTTTTCCAATTGGTTAGTGGCAAACCAAGTTAACTCGACCAATAGGGTTACCTTATCAGTTAGGTTACCGTATCATAAGGTTACCAATACGAATAGGATTTTACTACTTCTAAAATAACCCCTGTTATTTCTTTATTTACATTTTAGATTATATGGGGATGTTTGTCACTAAGTAATTGAAATAAGAATGACCTTCAATATTTTTCATAGATCTATATAATTGAAACGCCGTTCAATAACATATTTTACTTTTTTACATTAAAATGAAATGACCCCTTTATTAGTCACGAGGCATCAGGCTTAAAACTATAGAAACGCCACAATCACACTGATATTGATGGCCTTTTTGAGCATAGTTTAAATGCGTTTACCTACTTACAAATATGATTACTGTACTGCAAAATTATGTAATTATAGCGATTATCATGAAACCATCTCTTCCCGATCCCGAACCTACAATTTTCAAGTAACCCACTTAATTTATAAATAATATGAATATTTTAAACACGATCTGTTTTGCCTTTAAAATGAAAATTCAAACAAAACATATTTACTGAGTAGTTTTTCTATATCATAAAAACATTTATTTGGGTATAAATTTGGAGTTTTTGTTATAAATTTTCACCTGCATAAAATCAATTTGCAGTATTGAGACCGTTTTTTAACCTCGTTTTTGATAACCTCTTTAAATGAGACAACATTTTTTGAACCTGAATAATTGATTAAATGAAATTGCCCCTTGAGATCCTAATTATCCAGGTTTTACTGTATAACGGCTTAATTCGTTGAATCCTAATACAGCCTCCATAGTTTTGGCTTGCTACTTAAAAAAACGAAACAAATAAGGCTCAAGGCGAGCTTTCAAATGTTCTAACTTCATAAAGTTCAATCCGGGATAATACATTGTTGTACGTAAAACAAATAACAATGTCCGGTTTTTCATTACGATTGCCGTCCACTGGCCATGTTACTTATTATTTCATATTTGTTTTACTTAGTTGTTCGGGATAGTCAACTATAAATGTGGGAGCATAAAATATCTCCAAGGCATGCCACGTTTCTAAACTATGTCGACAGCGCTATGCGGAAAAGTTCCAAAGCCAAAATTTATCCAGTTTAGATATTTAAGTTTCTTGAAGGTGAACTGCATGTTAACCGACTTCAATTGAAGGCTCCTCCTTCAATTTCTGAATTCATCTTTATTTTTAATCAGTCAAGAAGAAGAAAAGTTCTTTTTTTTATTTGTAAGTATATACCTATATGTAGAAAGTTCCCAAATAAATTTGAGAGAAGATTTGATGTTGAGCATCAACATGGAATCGAGGGATCTTCTCAAATATTATCGACTAGCATACGAACATAACAATTGCCTTCCGGTCCATTAGAAAAATCCTAAATTTCCAAACATACGAGTATGTACAGTCGAGTTCTCCAATATCTACACAGACAACCTTTCAAAAATATCTATAAATTATATATTAACCAGGTACCATATTAATCATCTTAGCATATTTACTTTTATTGATGCATCTTCAACTATCCCGTTTATCGAAGTTTGGGATTAGCGTATAATGGACTGGAATATTCTGTAAACAATGTGTTTAAGATTTGAGCTTCAGCCGCTATGAATTTAGGTGATCTTGGTAGTAGTACATAGTCGAGATAAGAACGTTTGGGTTTTAGGGTATTTTGGGACAGGGGTAATCAGAGATAAGGTTATTTTAAATTTAGGTATGTATGAATATAAGTATATTGTAGTGTTGTGTTCCTGATGGTGAGTAAGGTTCCCAGAAGCTCCATCCTTAAAGGCCGGCAACGCACTCGCAACACCTCTGGTGTTGCAGGTGTCCATGGGCGGCGGTAATCGCTTACCATCAGGTGATCCGTCTGCTCGTTTGCCTCCTATAACATAAAAAAAGTGTTTTTGACATTAGGTTATATTGTGTATTGTGTAATGAAGCAATATGAGTTTAGGTTCTAATGAACCGGAAGTAACGATTGGCTTTCTGTAGTTGCCCGTACCCACACATTGGCTCTGGAAAAGTAGTTTATATGTGAGAAAATAGAAAGGAAAAGCAGTAGTGTGCATGTATGTGGCATGGCGGACTAGATACAGTCAGCTTCGTATATAGTCTGTAACCAAAGCGCCAAATAGTTCGTAACACATCCTTGTCTATGGGAATAACAATTTTATTTAGTGCTGTGGATGCTACAAACTATATGACGCTGACTGTACCTACTAAATTCAAGTAGCATTTTTTTATCATTTGTAAATCACAGGCAGGGTAATCGAATAACTTTTTAAACGAGCGTCTCAGTACATATCAACTTTCATTTTAACCTGGCGTTTAAAAAGGAGTGTAAGTTATGATTGACTTAATATCCTACATTTTTGATTGTACATGAAAACAGTCAAAAAATTATTTGGATCGTATTTGGGTAAGGCCGCGGAGCTTTTTAACCGCCACACTTTTATGTAACGATGTATTGCGGAATAAACGGCCTTACCCATTTAGCAACACGTGTGTGTGCTTTGCAACTTGGTCAATCTTATCCATCAGACTTGGTTTGATACCTGAAGATTACATAATTATTAATCAAAGCATGCATTCTTAATATGTAGTACATTGTGACATAAGAGCTATGTTGATCATTACATCCGAGGCGAAATTCTCGGGGTTTGGTTATCACTCCCATATTGAAAGTGGAGAAAAAAATTGAATCTTTAGCACTTTTGGACGCTAACGTCATTCAAATAAGATTTGACATAGTGCCAAAGCTTCATTTTCCTCGACTGTACATCGCCAAGAATTTCCAGTGTACCTAGTCAATTTTATTTGTCACTTTTCTTCCCGCTACGAGTCTACATTTTTGACACTATCAAAACAGGCATCAACAATGTTTACAAATATTAGTGAGATTACCTGTAGGTAATGACGCGCGATAGCTTTGATGAAAACACGAAAACAGCCAATACAAAATAAAATAAATATTTTCGTATTCAATACAAATAAATATAAAGAAATAAGTTATCAAGAAATAAGTATATTTACTAAATTAAACGTTTCTACATCATTATTTATTCATTTCACAAATTTTTTTATCAGTCGCTTTTTCAAAACTTGATTTTGATTGGCTTTAGATATTTTTTCATGTAATAATAGTATTTAACTTAACCTTTGGCGTTATGAATAGTTGCATTCATATGTTGCTTATAGTGGAAGCCCAATTTCATAAGAAAACCGCAAATCGATGTACAGTTTAGCCGTTTGGCACACGCATACTATAGGTCAAAACAATTATTTTGACCCGCAGTTCCTATAAAAATTTCCCTTAGGGGGGAGTGCCGAGATTTTTCTTTTTGTATGGAAAAAAAAATTCTGAATCCTATCGTGTGTGTATTAAAGGGCTTTTTGAGGCAATTCTAAAAATATACCACATCATTATATTTTAGCCATATTTTTTTAATTAAAACAAAAGTAATTTTCGAAACATACCAAGTTTGGGCTCCTACAGACACGATATGACAGAACAATATACAACAAATGATACGTGATATCCTCATATCTAACCTCAAAAAAGCAATTTTGAAAATAATGCCCTTATGTTTTTTTTTTCAATTTTACCAAGTGACACAGTTCTACTTCAATACCTATTTTACGTAACTTATGGAACTATTACGGGATTTTTTTTTAGGAACTGCGGGTCAAGAAAATGTTTTAACCTCTATTATGTGTTTTCCAAACGGCTAAACTATACATCGATTTGCGGTTTTTTTAAGCGTAGGGCTACCACTATTATTGATTACTGACACGTAGGTACTTAGCAATACTACGTGATTCCTCCGCTCAGCTGCTCTGTGTTCACCTGTGCAGATTCTGATCAGCGAGTGGTGCCACAAGGATTATCATTTTGTATCACGTCGCTATTATTTCTATTTTTGAAATAAGCTGCTTTTTTGTGAGACGACTCGCTGGCCAGACTCTAGTCCTCATATGTCCGTGTTGTGTACCACAGCGAGCCCGCCCCGTCCGCAATGACCGCACTGCATCAGTTCGGGGCAGAGATGTTGCGTCTGTCGCGCGGCTTGGAAGCTTCCGCTGCGTCTAAACCACAATTTAGCGGGTATATATTAATTGGCAATTATTAGTTTACAGAAAGTCGAACCATAATAACTTTTTCAAAATTTTTGTAAACCAGATTTTATCATAGTAATATGTCAATGAAAGAGTAACCCGAAATAGATTTTTAGTTATAATTATAGTATGTAAGAGAAATAGCATTTTTGTGCTATTCGTCAGAGCACACACCTACAATTACTCAGTGCGATTATATGCACCCTTATTTTTACACTTGACTGTACCTAACTAACAGTTCGTGGATGTGTATTGCTGAGAGGAATAACACGTTCCAATAACAATAAAAATGGCGGCTACTCAACCCACTTCGTCAACTTTTCATGAATTTTGCTTCAGTACCAACGTGTGCGATAGGATAGCGGCTGGACGTGTGGAATTTCAACGGAATCTTTACAGATATTCGGTACCTCTATGTACTGTAAAGTCTAAAAATATGCACATATTTGGGGCCGATAACTAAAGAATTCAAAAATGACTTTTTCAAGCATTGCACCCCTTCGGCCGTGTACGATACCACAAGTTTGTAACCAGATGCGATCGAAGATATTTATTATTTGTACGAAACTAATAGTCTTAGCTCCCGTTGCACGAAACCCTACCTCACAAGGTGGCAGATCAGAAATGCAATAGTGATAGATACTACTTAACAACACTGAATTTTAGTTGGTTGCCGTAGCATATCCTGGAAGAACTTTTGTTATTTTTCGTCGTCGTATCGCTATTTTGATCGAATATTACATCATAAGGTGGCAGATCGAAACGTTTACTCATTAAAAGGGACACATTTGGAGATAACAACCCGCATTGGTTGCCAGCCCAAACCCTGGCAGGTTTCAAGGTTAGCCATGATTCATGAGCCCTAAAAATGGGGTTAATTATCTCATCAGGTGGCACGACGAAACTGATGCAGATCAATTGCCCTAGACGTGCCGTTCACGAATATACAGGATGTCTTGCCTTCAGCTTGGCAGTTTTTCTGGTCAGCTACCCGAACAAAATATATGTGAAAATCTTGGAATAACGAGAAATTCGTGTATTTGTGCTATGATTCAAAGTATAGCTTAATAAAAATCAGGATATTCAATTAAAGTCGACGCACTAACAGACTTGCGTCTTATGGTGTTGAAATAATAGGGAAAATGTACAGTTTTGGTCATCTCTCATTGGTATATCTTGAAATATTGAATAGAAAGTGATGTTGCCTTTTACGTTCAACGTGATATAGTTAAATGGGCATTTTTGTGCTGCATAACAATATTTATTATTGAGAAATAATATGAAATAATTAATCAATTTTATGTCATATATGGGAAACGTCATGCAGCTATTCTAATGCACGGTAAGTATTTAAAGTTATCTCTTCATACTAGAACAGTACGTTTAACATATTTTGATATTCATATACATTTAGAAGAAGATAATATGCATATAATTGCATAATCACTGGCATATATTTTTTAGGGTACACTTACAAACATAAGACAATACAAACTTACATAAATATTTTTTTGTTTCAGGGCCACTTAAAAACGTACTAAGACATTCTTCATCAGAAGAAGAATCACAACTAATATCTGATTCATTAGATTCATTGTCTTTGACGTGTAGTGGAGTAGGATCTCCTTCATACCACAAAATATCATTGTTCTTATTTAGAACCCATGCGCATTCAATGGGATCGTATAAAATACAAGAAGGTTTTGTAGCATTGTGCCATATTGAGCCCACCAGCAGTGTCCTTAGTAAATGTTGTTTTAAACTTTTCCAACATGGCGATTGAGTTGCAGCATTGACTTTTGTATTTTTTTTCATGAATTTTGATATTTGCGTTTTATTTCCATATTTTTTTGTCAACATTTCGAAACGAGCCTGATTCACGTCACTTAACAGCGATGAATATAATTTGCATGTAAACTTTTGAACTATAAATTTGTGTCTTTTCTTTGTTTTGAATGTCCTCTGGACTATTAAAAGATGCATGAGCATTTCTTAAATTTTGGTTTGCCTATATTAAATCAAAGGCTTTAATTTTTCCTTTCCCTTTGGAGGATGTGCAATCACAACCTGTGTAGAGGGTGTAGGCGTGTTCAGCTCGTAAGGCTTTGCACATCTCAGGTCCCTGCTTGTGCGCTAATTCGGTACAGCTATAAGCTGATTGAAGTTGGGTTATAATTAAATTTGTGAATAGTTTGTAAGCTGGTGAATGTTTCCTATTATAATAGGCATGATGCCTCATGTTCAAATTGATAACGTAGTGATGCTAAGAGGATAGTAAACCATCAAATTATCGTAATAAAGTATAAATTATAATTAAAATCTTAAAAAGGTATGACCCTTGAAAACGATACAATGTACTTTGTACTAACAAATGTCGTAACGTCATCAGACAGATAGGTGTCTATTAGTATGAAGCGTTTTACGCTGCCGCCAGGTCAATCTTTGTCTTAATTTTTTGGGTATTTATGCTCTTTAATAGTAGTTGCTCCCAAAAACTGGTTCGGATGACATCATAAAAAATTTTAGCCATTATCCCTATTACCGAGATATCTGTGTCCGAGCAATTAAGGCGCCGTAGGTTCAGCGAAGTGAAGCGAACAGAGGTTTTGAAACAATATAATGCGTCTGTTTGTAATTATATCGTTTCAAAAAAATACGAATATTCATCTTGAGGCTTTTCTTCAAGGAGATCAGTGAATCGAAACATGATTAAGCAATTTTCGCTCGATAGAAAAAAATCACGAACATAGGTCTAAAAGGGTCTAAAATACACTTAGAATATTCGTAACAAATTATGCACAAAAGCTAAGAATATTAAAATGGCTTCTAAAAATCGGCAATATCATGTTGGAGAGAAATCAGTGATTACTTTTTTATTTATTTAAACGGCCAAAAAGTTAAAATTAAAAAACATGATAACCACGCTTCCGAGCATGCACTTCCATCTTGCTCACGCTTATGCTCAGTGAGAGGGAGAGAAGACAATGAACCTACGGCGCCTTAACCACAACGTTGGATTCAGGTTGCACTTTATACATATGAAAGGTAAGCCGAGTATCTGCTTCGTCGGGGGTGCTTCTAACTTAATTATGAAAACGAATACTTCACTGTATCTTCTTTCATCTATTTTTATTACAATTGTTTGTTACCGACCATAGCCCCGAAATTACGACAATTATAGAAATACGATTTTTTCCAAATGGTGAATCATACCACCTTAAAGGTCTGCTCTATCATATCGAACGAAGTGATTTAAAAAATACTGCCGTATTCGAATAAACCAATTATTGTGCTACAAAATTATCTAACTATTACCTGAAACAAGTAGGTAACTTTAGTTAGAACTCAAATGTCGAACCGCTAGACTAGAATCAGATATTAGTTGTGATTTTTTACGTTTTTACAAGTTTGACTTTGTACGTTTTTATGTGTCCCTTAAATAAAATAAAAAAATGTAAGTTTGTATTGTTTTGTTTGTACGTGTACCATGTATATATAAATATCAAAAAAATTTAAACGTACTCTTCTAGTGTGAAAAGATAACTTTGAATACTTACAATGAATTAAGGCTTGGCCAGACACAGGGCGCGAGGCAGCGCGACGTCCGCGCCGCGCGATGACTGTTCAAACAGGGCGCGCATCATTCCTTGATGTGACCCAGCGCAGCGCAGCGTGCCGCCGCGTCCACGCCGCGCTGCGCTGCGCTCGCGCCGAGTGGACGCAAGGGGCAGCGCGGCGCGGGGCGCGACAGAAGCGGGGCGCGATGCCGGCGGGACGCAGTCTGTTTGAGCCTTTAGGATCACGGAATAACAAACCATTGGAAGTGGCATATACCCGATCTTCATAGTTCATAGAGAACCACTGTCGCCGTACGCACGCAACGACACTTCAATACATACACGAACACATAATTGTTAACGGTACGGTACGGTACGGTGGCAATAATTTGTTAACGGTTGCAAATTTTATATGCAAAAGGTACTAAATGCAATACTGTTTACGGCCTAATTTAGAGTGCCAAGTAAATATTTCTTACGTCTCTTACCATTTGCGTTGCAAGACTTGCAAGAAACGTGGGGGTTCGGCTACTCAACGCCAGATAGCAGTGTTTTCAAAACTATGGAGATGCGACCGTTTGAAACCAAAAAGTCTCATGTACTGCGAAATGCCTATGATGATACGACTTCTTGGTTATAACGGAATAGGGATGGGAGTATGATTTGGCCTATCGATAACTTATGACTTAGTTACAAATGTTTCTAATAAAATCTTATTGATTGTATAATTATTAATACCTACCATTTATAGATTTTTAACCGACGATAAAAACGGAAGAGGTTCTCAAGTCAACGCATTTTTTTTTATGTATCATCACGCATAACTTTTTTTTTCTCCAATATGCCCGGAAATGTTTGCTTTACTCATTCTCCCAGCGTTTGTCCAAGTTGTGCCCCTAAAGGAACCCAGGGTCCGCTTTGACACCTTATCCCAAGATTTGGCATAGGCACTAGTTTGACGAAAGCGACTGCCTTCTGACCTTCCAACCCAGAGGGAAAACTAGACCTTGATTAGACCGGTTTCCTCACGATGTTTTCCTTAACTGAAAAGCTAACGGTAAAACTTTGCTTTACTATAGCAAAAATAGTAACGTGATGTTCCTAGTTACTGACGAGCGCTAATTTAAAATGTCAAAAATCATTACTGTTCTACCAAGAAAGTTTATGAAATTTTATTACTATATTATTATTTTTACCATTTAGTTACAATATTTATCTAAATGCGCGTACATTTACTGACTATTACATACCTAGCTGTCTCAACAATTTGTTGTAGTTGAAGTGAGACAGCAACATACCTTTCATTCTTACCATAGCAAGTTGGTGTGCCAAATCGGATTCATTGTAGTGTGGTTTAAGTTTCCCAGGAATTGTAAACTTTTTTGAATTGCCATTAGTCCAAACTCTCCTCTTGTACAAGTGGCCGCATTGGTGTATTTAAAATGCCTCTAATAGAAAAATATTAGTAACAAAACAAAATACTAAAAGAACTAAAATACGTTAAGATTTAAATTGAATAAAAACAGGATAATTTTATACTTAATCAGTCATTTCAATCAATCACAGTAATACATTTTTGACGTTTTTCCGTTTTTCTATTAATAAAATAAATACTATTTTGATAGAAACGCGCATAATGAGTCATCCCGTGTGCTGTTACGAGTTGAACTTATCCGCGAATTGCTATTTTCTAGCCCCTGCAATAACCCCCCGGGGTACTTACCTACTATTATTATGAATGTTGTTGCACCTAAACATTTTTCCTTATTAGTTGTGTCGTTAGGAAGACTATAATGATTCTTTTATTTTATGGGCCATTTTACAGAAAGTTGTTCACTCGATTTTTTTTTTAATTTTGATATCGGGATTTTTCTACTCATAAACGAGAGCATTTTCGAACCCAATAGGAGAAGAAAAAAGCCCTCCAAAATTTACATATACTTAATTTTCGGTTTTCCGTTTCGTTCCCACCATACAAGCTTAGTATGGAAACGGTAACGGAATGGAATTAATTATACTGGGACAGTGTTTTTATCCTATTAGGTTCGAAAGTGCTCTCGATTCTGAGTAGAAAAAACCCGATTATATCCGTAAAGCCGTGTACATTTTCCGTAAATGACCCTTTTATGGCATATTATTTACATATTACTTATGTTCATAAAAGTTTCAAACTATTAAGTTTTCAATTAATCGATAACAAATATCGCCCTTAGCCACAGCATTTGAGTAGCAAATCTCGTAACGTTCTCGAACTTAACGTTCAGAATAGCGCAAAATACGCTGGATTACGAACCACTCCGTCCACTAAAATCTATTTGGTAGGATCCATTATGGATCCGAGTGGACCTTTTGTGTGTTCAGGTCTATCTATGAATTTGAGTAGACTTTATTGAGCACTAGGATCCAAATAGATTATGTTGAAGTAACAAGTCTCCTAAAATCCATCAATGGATTCATGTATTCATATTCATATTCATATTCATATTCATATTCATTTATTCGCTGCAACCGCCAACCAACAATTCGCTGTAAACTATTTATAGCCAGCGATCCTTAGGTGGATTTCAGTTAACGTTGATCTCGAATATAATCCATCAATTGCGTCAAGTGAACTTTTAATAAACAGGCTGCAGTATGTAGAGTGGATTGTACAAAAGACAAAACGCGAACCTAGGTGTTAATAATACTCGGCTGTAGGAGTGCCAGCACATATGGATCGTTTTTTACTTCCCGATTACAATGAGAATGGTACTCGTATATTGGTTTTCTGCTTGAGCGAAATTCGAGAGAAGCTACACAAGGGAATTGAGCACGTGTTTTGCGATGGTACTTTTAAAAGTACTCCACAACCCTTTACGCAAATATACAGCATTCACGGGGATTTCGGTAGCTCCCAAACTGCAAATAACGTAGTCCCTTTAATATATAAGGTGCATTTGAATTAGGTACCAATACTTTTAGAGTTGATAGTACTCGTTTCTAGGAGTCTATTTATATAAGAAATATTTAATAGATTGTGTTAATTTTTGAAGATAAATAAGGAAACAACATCACTGCGTAAAAACACCCTGTTAATGAGATAGTTAACAATCTGTGATTAAATCCTCTTTAATTATTTTATTAAAGGCTTAATTACTAACAGTTTTACCGCGAATCATCGACGTGTGTCACACACAACGATGTTCACTTGACAGCAAGTGTTGAAAAAATTGACAGTTAAATACACAGGATGGTTATTTTTGAACGAAATTTTAAATTATTTATTATGTTCTGAAAATTTAAACAAAAAAATCATATAAAAAGTTATCTTAATTTCTACTTAAAGTTAATTGTTTTGATGTAATGTAACACCTCTTAAAATATTGGTACCTAATTCGATGGCACCTTCTACGCGTGATAAAAGCTATAAGTCATACAAAAGGTTCTTCGAAATGATTAAGACTAATATACCGGAATTTCTTCCAAAAAACTTTACGTGCTACTTTGAGAATTCTGTAATTAAGGCAAGGCCCTAATATTTCCAGCTGCCATAATTTACCTTATTAATTTACATTATCAATTCCAGAACAGCATAAGAAATAAAAGGCAAAGACCTTGGACTAACAAACAACAAAATGAGCCGTGATATTGCTTCACTTTGTGCTGCGTTGCCTTATCTTCCTTACTTCAGGTTGGATGAAAGTTGCTCATATATACGCAAGAGAATGAGTTCCAATAAGCAATATCGGAAACTCCGACGGTAACTCGCCAGTGGATAAAGAAAAAAATAAAAAAGATGATAAGCACTTTTGGAAAACGACATAGAAACAATAACTGCGTGGAGGGTTGGCATGGCACTCGAAACTTAACAGAATTATCGGCCTTAAAAAACCGAATTATGTTAATGTACTACATGTTCTTAAAAAAGATGCAACGCACAACCTAGTTCGTATAGATCATAAAGAACTAACCCAAGAAAGGCATGTCAAATAAATTTCGATAAATTTATTAATAAATGCCAGTTGCGACTAATAAGAAATGAAATTACTACAGGCCATTACCTAGAATTGATTAAGTAAATTGTGCTGTGTTTGTTTGGAGTTCCATAAAGATTGGAAACAAGGTGTTTTTGTTTACCTTTTTATGTTACGTTTTCTTTAAGCAGATATGGATTTCTAAATTATTAATAAACATTAATAGAGTGTTATTTAAAAATATATTACTTCGTTTTGTTTCCGTATTTATCCATTATGTTGCAGTAGGTATTGCACTCCAGTATCAACAAAAAACGATCCAAATAAATGAGAGAGTGTTTTGACATGGGATGCATTATTTTTACCAATGATGATTGATGGATTACACCCTCTTTACCCACCGTCCACCTCCTGAGACCACCTGGGTGTGACCATGCTGTCTGACGGGCCCGAATTATTATTTCAGATAATTCATTTGACATTGACTATTCTCCAGCAATTTATTTGACCATTTTTTTAAGTTTTGTGACATTTAGGTACCTAAAACAAGACTGCCTATTAAAAATTATATAAGCGGTATGAATAGGCCAAATTGTAACAGTACTTTGTTACAAATATTGACTGCCCAAAAATCTTGTAATTTTCATTCTTAAAAAGGAATCAATCATTAACTTCACTAGGACGCCGGAAGAAATAAATGCCTGTGTCTTTGGCGGCTGTAATTTATTGCCATTGACAGCAATCTCCGACGATTGCAAAGCGAAATTATCAATAAAATGGAACCACTACGTTTCGCCGGGAACACATGCCTGTTCTTACTATCTAAGGCTGACCCTAAGCTGGGAGGAAATAATAGTGGCGGAAGACAACTTAACGGAATTTGATAGAACTCATTGCGAAGATATCATTAGATTAATAAAATTAGTCTTTTTACTCCCAATTACAAACGTCCTGCGGGAATTGTTGTAACCTTTAGTATATAATAATTACATTGTAACTATCTCAATAAATATGTTTATTTTGTTTACTTTCGAATAAAAACCGAAGTATACGTCGTTCTTAACACCTCATTTTACCAAGAAAAATCCAACTGACAAACCCACTAAAAGAAAAGTGTTTTATGTAACTACCATAGGTTATAATAAACATCGACACACCTTGGTTTCACTCTTTTGATACTTTTGTATGGTGGCTCACTAATGGTGTTAATTCGACATGTTATGTTACTAAAGTTTGCAGATGTTTTTAAAGCTGACTGTACCTCTATATCTACAGGGGACAAGAAAAGTATTATATTTAGAGGGACAATGACAAGTATGCCTACCAATACAAGCTATTCTCACTGGTCATATTAGTATGACATGCCAGTATGAAGACCAAGAATCGGGGGTTTAACCTACATACATAAGAGAAAAACACAAGATAAACACGAAATCAAACAATATGAATAAGTAGTTAGGAACCGTTAATTAAATAATAAATAAATAAATAAATGTAAGGGGACAATCTTACACAAATCGAGCTAGTCCCATAGTAAGCTCAATAAGGCTTGTGTAAACTAGACGACGATATATATAATAGATACAAATACTTAAATACGTAGAAAACATCCATGACTCAGAAACAAATATTCATGCTCATCACACAAACATTTGCCCTTACCGGGATTCGAACCCAGGACCATCAGCTTCGTAGGCAGCGTCACTACCCACTAGGCTAACCAGTCGTCTTCAATTGATCTTCGTAGGTACATGTAGGTTTTGAAGTCTATTATACTACATTGATGTGTATCTGAGTATTATTATTAACAAGTGTTCAATAAAATCCATTGATGGATAAGCGAAAATATTGGAGTTTCTCAAAATCCATTAATGGATCCAAATGTACAGAAAGTCCACTTCAGCACGTTGTGGATTCTTAGTGTAACGGAACGGACATACTCGTCGGTGTGTTTCTGTATAAATAAAGCAACCAACTACATCATCATTGATGTAAAAAAGAGAGAGAGGATGACAAGTTTTATTTCACGCCAAAAGTTGGGGAATAGATTTAATAAGTAAGGGGGAAAAGGAAATCAATAATTAGGCTAGCATTTAATAGTGTAGTTAGTCAATATCAAAACATTACTTCATATAAAGAATATTGTATGGGTTTATTCCACGTAATGACAGTGGTTACAAGGGTTTATAAGAGTTCCATGTAAACTAGAATTATAAAAGTCATTCAATATACCATGGGAAAAGTAATATTTCTACTCTGGCAACATTTGTCTTTCTGGAAGCGTAGGGCGACCATACGGATTTCAATCTTAAGAGTCCGTATATAGCCATTTGCTGAATTCGCTAAACTTTTTGAGTTCATATCTCATTAAATATTCGTTTTCCTAAAGATTTTATTGTGTAATATAAAAGATCATTTCAATTCAAGTTGAATAAGTGGAAAAATTGTTTACATTAAGCTCTCAATTTACCATATTTTGGCTCAGTCCAACCGCTGTTTTCTCAATGTTCGCTCGGATACGTGTAAAACGACGTGGATTTGAAGAACTATTTGATTTCTAACCGACATGAAACAAATAAATCCATATTGGAATGATAGTCTTCTTAGGAATAAGTGGAAAACATATTAAAAGTTACATATTAAATTGTTGAGTAAAACCGTATTTCCATCCAACAACTTTTGAGTAAAAACACACGAAGAATCGCCAGTATTTTTGGCCATTTAGCTCATTATTACAAAAATATGAAGCCATAATAAGAAACTCTAGTTTAAGCGCTATTCGTACAAAGTAAATTTAAGCATAAAAAATATTTGAAATCACACTAAAGTTCGTAATAAAACACCGTGCACGGCGCTCAATTCGGCAGTACCGGCTTAGCCGTTGTCCGGGTCGGACCTGTACGTCGTGTAATTGTGGCTATTCACGAAGGCTACCCGTCGACTAAAATATTATTTTGATCTCCGGCTAGACATAGTTATTAACAACGTCGGGGTCAAACTATACTAGTGAGACATTCGTGAGGCTAATCGAGACAACTTACGAATTGCATAGCTCCCATGTCAATTATTTTACGAGTGATCGTGATACTTGGTGAATTTTTATAAACTTTTATTTAGTTCACCTATCCGTTGTCTGTAATTAAATCTTGCAAGTTAAATTTGATCCACTTCCCAGTTTCCGATTGAGCTGAAATTTTGCATGCATGTATAAATTGGATGACAATGTAATATTATTATGACATAAAGCTGATCTGATGATGAAGCTGGAAGGTGGGCATCGGAACTCCGTAATTAAACGACGCAACCCTATCAAGTTTGGGCTCGTTTAATTCGTCTTGACGAGTACTTTGGTACTATATGGTAATCAGGGTGTGATGATGGAGCTGGAAGGTAGCCATAGGAACTCCGTAATTAAACGACGCAACCTCATCGTGTTTGGGCTCGATTAATTCGTCTTGACGAGTACTTTGGTAACCAGGGTCTGATGATGGACCTGGAAGGTTTCCATAGGAACTCCGTAATTAAACGACGCAACCCCATCGTGTTCGGGCTCGATTAATTCGTCTTGACGAGTACTTTGGTAACCAGGGTCTGATGATGGACCTGGAAGGTAGCCATAGGAACTCCGTAATTAAACGACGCAACCCCATCGAGTTTAGGCTTGATTAATTCGTCTTGACGGGTACTTTGTGTTTGGTACATCACTAGTTTGATGCCCCATCTCTAATGCGCGGCGCGTTTATCAAGATGGACGCTGTCAAGACCATGTCATTGTAATGTACGCTCGTATTAAATATCTGCTCTTATAAAATAAACCTGTTGATAGTTTTACAGTATTTTCTTCAATCCACACCTAACATGGTGTCAGAAGTGTGGAATAAGCAATGAGCGGAGAAGAAAACAAGTCGAGTCAGGATAGTCAAGTTCAAGATCACGTTGCACCAATGTCGGGAGAAGAAAATGATAGCAAGTCACAAGGGTTTGGTTCGTCTTTACCAAAGCTCTTTATATCGTCAGATACAACAAATAACAACGCGGAATAATGGAAGAGGTGGTGGCAGCGATTTGACATATATTTGTTAGCAACGGGCCTAGACAAGTCTGATGAAAAAAGGAAGATCGCCATAATGCTTCACTCCATGGGCGTCAAAGGTTTGGAAATATTTAATTCATTTAATTTGAACCTGGAAGACTGCAAACTTCAAGACGTCAAGACCAAATTTGACAGCTATTTTGAACCACGAAAAAATCTGACCATGAGCAGGTACATTTTTTTCACGAGGAAGCAGATGAAATCGGAAAGCATCGACGAATTCTTAACAGATTTAGAGAATAAAAGCAGAGATTGTGAATTTAAAGACCTTCGGGAATCCCTAATCAGAGATATTTGCATTGCAAATATGAACATAGACCTGTCTCATGTTCGCCAACGTTTACTTCAAGAACCGGATTTGACCTACACAAGAATGAGAGAACTGGCTAAAACAGTAATCACAGCTCAGCAAGATTCTGATAGGATCATCAAAGAAAACACCGGCACTGAGAACGTCATGCAGATAAGGAGCAGAAGTCACACTCGCAGTCAACAAAGTCATCATCGCTCATCAAGCCAATCCGCATTGAGACAGCAGTCACCTGTTCATGCGTCGAGTTCACAGGCAGCTTCACCAAGACAATGGCAGCGCAGTCAACAGCCACCGTGCAGTCGATGCGGGCAGGTGCATCGCTTCAAGTGTCCGGCAGCCAACATTCAATGCAGGTCATGTAACTCGTTTGGTCATTATGCTAGATATTGTTTTAAAAATAAAAACATAAGACAATTAGAGTCCTCAAATCTCGATGATGAAGCCGCTGAGTGCGCTGAGAGATTTTTTGTAGGAGCAGTTAATAATAACAGTAATAACTTCAAATCATCTTGGAATTTAAACATAAAAGTCAATGGTCAGGACATTAATTGCATTTTCGACTCGGGCGCAGACTTAAATATAATGTCATTAAGCAAATACAAGTCATTACATTTGCCTAACAATTTAAGCAACTCCAGTGTGAGAGTGTCTGGCTTTGGAGGAAAAAATATACCCATAGTAGGACAGGTCGAGCTAGATTGTCACTTTAACACCGTGTGTGAAAAAATTGTCTTTGTTGTCACGAGTATAGACTGTCATACAGTTCTAGGATTACTTACATGTGAACGCATAGGGATAATCAAACGTGTCTTTACAATAAATCATGAGAATGATTGTCTTACACAATATAATGATGTATTTCAGGGTCTGGGGTGTCTGCCTCCTGTCCGCCATCTAAAGCTGAACCCGGATGCAATCCCATGTGTCAATCCACCGAGGAAAGTTCCCTTCTCACTTCTTGGAGATCTTCGTGAGGAGTTGGATCGCATGATAAAAATGAAAGTAATTGAGAAAGTAACAAAACCGACAGCATGGGTGAACTCTGTTGTCGTTACCGTCAAAACATCAGGTCAGTTAAGAGTTTGCTTAGATCCTAGGAATCTCAATAACAATTTAATGCGTGAACATTACTCATTAAAAAATATTGATGAGATCAGGTCCCAATTAAAAGGCTCAGCCTATTTTTCACATCTAGATGCATTTTCAGGCTTCTGGTCCCTAAAGTTAGATGATGAGAGTTCAGATCTTTGTACTTTTCAAACTCCATTTGGCAGATACAGATATTTGAGACTGCCTTATGGAATAAATGCCGCAACTGAAATTTTCTACAGAGTAATATGTGAACTTTTTGGAGTTCTAGAGGGTGTCCTCATTTTTGTAGATGATTTTTTAGTTTATGGAGAAACACTTGAGATTCACAATCAGAGACTGGAGAAAGTTTTAGCACGGGCTAGGCAAGTGAATTTAAAATTAAATAAGTCAAAATGTAAATTTGGAGTCAAGGAAGTAGAATTCTTAGGATATATTTTTAATCAAGAGGGTGTTAAAGTCAGTTCTGAAAGAGTCGAAGCAATAAGGCAAATGTCAAGCCCACGGAATGTCAAAGAATTGCAAAGGTTTCTTGGCATGATAAATTATTTAGGATGTTTTATAGAGATGACTTGTCTGATAAAACAGCTTTATTAAGAAGTCTATTAAAAAAAGATGTGCAATGGCAATGGGATGAAAACTATGAAAAAGCATATTGTCATCTGAAAGATGTGATATGTGGCACACCCGTTTTAGCACATTATGACACAAACTTACCATTGGTGCTATCAGTAGATTCATCACAGTCAGCAGTTGGTGCGGTCATCATGCAGGAAAACAAACCTATTGCATACAGCTCAAAAACACTTACAGAGTCCCAACAAGACAATGCCCAAATTGAAAAGGAACTGTTTGCGATTGAATTTGGGTGTAGTAAATTCAATTAATATGTCTATGGGCGGAAAGTCACTGTTCACACAGATCACAAACCGTTGGTTTATTTGTTCAAAAAACCTCTGCATGATGTACCAGGCAGATTGCAACGTATGATGCTAACATTGCAAAAATATGACTTGGATGTTATCCATATTCCTGGGAAAGAGATGTTTATAGCTGATACTCTTTCCAGAGCAGCCATGAAGGATCATTTTGTTCCTGAAAATGAGTCTGATATACATTGTCATGTCAACATAATAGAGTCGAATTTAGCCATCAGCAAAGAATATAAAAATAAAGTCTTGCAGGCAACCAATGAAGATGAGTCACTACAGTTAATAAAGAAATACCATTATGAAGGCTGGCCTACTAGTAAAGATAAAATCAGTCCACTAGCAAAGTCATACTTTAATATTCAGGGTGAAATCAATGTGATAGGCAATTTATTGTTCAAAGGATCCAATTTAATTGTACCTAAATCCTTGCAAAGAGAAATGTTGTGTAAAATACATAAAGGTCACCAAGGTATAAATAAATGCTTAAGGCTAGTACGAGACGCGTTATATTGGCCTAACATGTCTGCTGACATAAAAAATGTAGTGGAGCAATGTGACATCTGTGCCAAGTTCAAACCATGTAACCAGAAGGAACCATTAAAAAATTATGATATTAGTACATATCCTTGGCAACAGGTGGGCATTGATTTAATGCATTTTGACGGCTCAATGTACTTGGTTGTAAGTGATTATTATTCTAAATACATAGAATCGGCTTTGCTAGGAAAGAACAGTACGGCTCAAAGTGTAATTATCAATCTAAAGTCCATTTTTGCCCGGCATGGTATACCGATGACACTAGTGTCAGATGGAGGTCCTCCATTTCAGTCTTCAGAGTTCAAATCTTTTCTACATGAATGGGACATAGAGCACATAGTCACAGCCCCATACCATTCAAATTCAAATGGGCAGGCAGAGAGTGCTGTAAAAATTCTAAAGAATATTTTAAAAAAATGTAAAGAAGATGGTTCGGATCCATACCTGGCACTACTGCACTATAGATGCACAGCAAAAAATCACATGATGTCACCAGCTGAGTTACTAATGTCAAGACAACTTAGATGTAATATTCCAGTCAACTATAGTAAATTACAGCCGAAAGTAGTAACCTTCAATGAATACAAACAAAGTGTCATAAAAAACAATTCAGAGATGTCTGATCACTACAACAGAACAGCAAAACCATTGTCAATTCTCAATCCAGGAGATAATGTGTATTATAAAAAAAATCCGCACAGTATTTGGGAAAAGGCTGTGTTGTGAAACGTCTAGATAACAATAGGTCATATGTCATAAGAAATGTAAACAATGTAACTTATGTACGTAACAGGGTTCATCTCATACATAACTATAGTATTTTGAACAATGAAATGCGATCCGGCTCATCACGAAGGAACAGCATAGAGCTGGTGGATGATGGACGGGAGACGGAGACAACAGAACCTGCAGGCATAGGACCTGCAGCTACCACAGATACCAGAATGACTAGATCTGGACGTGTCATCAAACCTGTACAACGCTTAATTGACCAAATGTAAAAAAATTGAATTTGTGTAATTTTAGTTTCATACTGTATACATGTAACACTAAGTTGTTTTAAACTTAAGAAGGGGGATGTTTGGTACATCACTAGTTTGATGCCCCATCTCTAATGCGCGGCGCGGTTATCCAAGATGGACGCTGTCAAGACCATGTCATTGTAATGTACGCTCGTATTAAATAGCTGCTCTTATAAAATAAACCTGTTGATAGTATTACAGTATTTTCTTCAATCCACACCTAACACTTTGGTAACCAGGGTCTGACGATGGAGCTGGAAGGTGGTCATAGGAACTCCGTAATTAAACGACGCAACCCCATCAAGTTTGGGGTCGTGTAATTCGTCTTGACGAGTACTTTGGTTCTATATGGTAACCAGGGTCTGATAATGGAGCTGGAAGGTAGCCATGGAACTCCGTAATTAAAAGACGCAGCCCCATCGACTTTGGGCTCGTTTGACATATCTATATGATATGGCGTGAATGTGCAACTCCAACAAATATAGGAAAAATTAATAGATATAACGAAATAGACTATAACGAAATCAGCACAACGCTGGAATCTGGAAAGGTTAACGAATTATTAATATTTATCAGGTGATTAAGCTCATACGGTAGGCCAATCAACTGTAAGCAAAAATAAACTGTACCTGCATTTCTAAATTACCTAGTATTTTATTAAACGCATACACTAATGTTATACTATAATTCAGGTAAAGACTATTCACCTATAATTGAATAACCTGGAAACTGAAAACTCTAACAGTAGTTAATTATCGACCGAGTGAGCGGAAGCGAATAAAGTCGCCGTTTCAGCTTGGACAAAAATACTTTCGTATGACTGTCCGGATTTCCGGCTGTTCTCCTCTAGAGGTCGCATTTCTCAACCGACGTGAAAGGGCTTCGCTCAAAATTGTCTAGCTATCGCGGTTCTTGAGATACAGCCTGGTGACAGACACACGGACAGCGAACGGATCCCGGTTTTTACCCATTGGGTACGGAGCCCTAAAAAAAGGCACCAGTTGGCCATACGTTTCCAGCAAAGCCAAAGTTACTAAGTTTTAAGTTGAATAAAGATAAATAAATATTGGGGACAATCTTACTCAAATCGACCTAGTCCCAAACTAAGGGAAGCTTGTACTGTGGGTACTAAACGACGATATACATACTTATATAGATAGGTAAATAAATACTTAAATACATAGAAAACCAATATCCATGACTCAGGAAGAAGTAAATGCCCATACCGGGATTCGAACAGGGCCTCCAGCTTCGTAGGCAGGGTCACTACCAACTAGGCTAAAGCAGTCGTCAAACAAGTAAATACTTGAATGAATTCTGAATTTCTAGTAATTACATAAATACATTATAATTAACGATACAGTTCTAAGTAGGTTCCCTCTGTTTTGGCATATTTTTGAAGTGAAAGCTTCTTTAGCGGCGCTGAGCACTTTTTGGGATGGGGAATTTTTTTTTAAATCGTGACAGTCGTGACAGATTTTTGTGATGTCACGTGACCGTAGAATTGGGAGAGATTCGGGATGAGGCATGGGGGCGGGGGGGAAAACGGGGGATTGACTAAGGGGCACATAGTTCTAGTTTGTACTTTATTGTTAACAATATAAGGTCGTAACACATTTTCCGTAAATGCAAATTCCATTTTGTTTAAAAAAGCAAACGCTTATATTTTTTGTTAGCCGATTCGACGTCATTCAAAACTGAACACTATTCGTAAGAGTATAAAGCCGTTAAACACTTTTTGCAATTGCATTGTCTGCAAATAAATATGTAATTTTGTCCACGCGTCCTTTACCGTTTTGCCATTGAGTAAATTCGAATAGTTCGAATTTGGACGTTATTCCTAAAGAGATAGGGCTTTGAAAAATATTTGGCAATAGCAAAACAAATTGGTATTTTATTTCATCGTCTCCTTCATCAATTTTGCTGAGTTAAGTTGAACTATAGCGTACTACTAATAAGGCTGTTATTAGATATATTGGCACGCAGGGGGAGGGAGGGGGCAGGAAGGGTTTTTTTTTTAGAGGGCAAGCTACAATAGGGGTTAGTGTTAGAACTTATGATAACTTGATCAGCTTTTTGCGGGAGTAATTTATTCAGTATTTCCGAGCTTCGGCGTGGAGCTTCTTCAGTAGGCTTTAGTTTCGTAGAGTTTTCATGTCGGGTAGCTTTAGTTGGGGTTTCACTTCATTTCGGGGGGACGTTGGCTTAGTTGTTACAATGTGGTGAGCGATGACCAGGACGATAGTTAAATAGTTACATTAGTGTCCAATATATCCGTTCAAATCCATTGATAGATCTGAACGCACAAAAGCTCCACTTGGATCCATAACGGATCCTACCAAATATATTTTAGTGGACGGAGGGCTACGAGCTTAATGTAAGAGGAATAGAACTGACATTCCTTTGACTACTGGCGCAAATTGTGTGTGAGAAATTAAAAATTGTATTATTTTTATATATTCTGCAAACGTAATATGTACCGACGATAGGAAAGTCCTCCAAGAGACACATTTTTTATTGTGCTATTATTTGAGCAGTTTCTAACAGCGGAAGACAGTATTTTCCTATAATAAACATATATTCAGAGCAATGACGCGTAATTCAATGTCGGAGAGGCAACCGGATGGCTCGCGGTATTTGAGCTCCCGAAGTGTTGTCCACAACCTCCCTGTGCAACCCGAATTGAGCCAACTGTGACTGGTTCGGAAATAGGAGGGGAGTGGTAAAAAAATTAACAGTCGCGAGGCAACCGATTGAAACACCTACCTAAAAGTGTGTACGATGTTTATATACTGAAATTTTTATGCCATCCATTCAAGTGTGGCCGGAGCCAAGTAAGCGAGCGAATAAAATAAAATTGGCAGGCAACCGCTTGAAAATTGGCATGCTTGTTTTTCATCACATACAGACACTGTAAAAAATGCCATTCCTCCTGGCCAGGCGGTTATCGAGCTGTCAGAGTTGGAAGCCGGAAAAAAGTGGTGGTGAACGAGAACTTAAGAAAAAGGCACTTAAAATCATTGAAATCGGATGGCATTTGTTTTTCGAGTCTTGTATGATGTGATACATGAAATGCACAAATACCATCCCTCTCCCATGATATTTCATCCCGCTGTGGCCACCCTTACAAACGCGAAATTCGTCAAATTGGAATACGCGCAATAAAAGGTTCTACAATCAATTGCCAATGGACAATTTTCGCATGGGAGGCACGGTGCGGAGTCTCTAGTTGCTGTACTAGTCACCGGTGTTTACGACTTATCATTGCAACAAAGATACATGACATTGACTTGTCAGCTAATATATTTTTTCATATTATTGCTCGGTGCGGTTGCTAGGTGAGTAACAATAATCTGTGCAAGAAGTGAGCTTATTTATGCTCATGTTCGGCGACACCGGAACGCCCAATCACCACTTCCACTGGTTTGTTATTCCGTGATTAAGATAGGTGCATGACGTTTACCATATTTGAAATAAAGTTGATTCATTATTTCATATTATTTATACATAATCAATATTGTTACGCAGCTCATGCCCGCCCAAAATGCCCGTTAAACTATATCACGTTGAATGTAAAGTGCAACATCACTCTTTATTCAATATTTCAAGATATACCAGTGAGAAATGACCAAAACCGGTACAGTTACCCTATTAGTTCAACACCATAAGACGCCAGTCTGTTAGTACGCAGACTTTAATTTAATAAATATACAGATTTTTATTAATTTATACCCTGAATCATAAATACACGAATTTCTCGTTATTCCAAGATATTGTTTGACGTGGCTGACCAGAAAAACTGCCAAGCAGAAGGCAGGACATCCTGTACATTCCCAAATGGCGAGAATAGGGCAATCGATCTGCATCAGTTTCATCGTGCCACCTGATGAGGTAATTGACCCGTTTTTGGGGCTCATAAAACATGGCTGTCCTTAAACCTGCCAGGGTTTGTGCTGCCAACCAATGCGGGCTGTTATCTCCAAATGTGTCCCTTTCAATGAGTAAACGTTTCGATCTTACACCTTATGATGTAATTTGCAATCAAAATAGCGATACGACGAAAACACATTAAAGTTCTTCCCGGATTTGATATGGCAACCAACTAAAATCCAGTGTTCCTAAGACGTATCTAAATACTATATTGCATTTCTGATCTGCCAACTTGTGAGGTAGGGTTTCGTGCAATGGGAGCTTAGACTATAACACGTTTTATACTAAAAGGCCTTCTACACGATCGGGACCAACCGCCAACCACCGTGTCCTTGGTCGGGTTGATATAAAAATGGACCGTGTAGAAAGCGGTTGACCAACCGATATTTGGTTGATGTCAATGGCCTTGGTCGTGAGCGCATCCCTCGCGACAGGCTGCGTCGGTGGTTGGTCCCAACCGTCTGGAACGCTGTCGGCCAACCGTTGATCCGACCAAGGACACGGTGGTTGGCGGTTGGTCCCGATCGTGTAGAAGGCCTTTAATCGGAATTCGAAAGTATGAGGCGTGCATGATGGGTTGGTGAGTTGGGTGGGATGGGTTGTATTTCGTGGCCCGACTATTGGATTGGCAGGTATAAACTGGTGAGTCGAAACTAGTCATTTAAAGTCATCTGTTCATTAAATATATTATTTATTCTATCTTCATACTTTCGATATGTATAAAAATTTGAGTGCAATTTGCAAGTCAATTTAATTTTTTTTCTTGCCGTCTTTGTTCATCATGGATAATGCCGGCTGATATTGGTAAAATATTTTTTCAAATCGGTCAAGTAGTTTCGAAGCCTATTTAATACAAACACACAAACAATCATATTTTTCCTCATTATAATATCAGTGTAGATTACTAGTTTTTTTTTTACTTTAACATAGCTTGTTTTTGTCGAGATACACACAATTTTACCTATGAATTTATCGCTTTATTGCGTTGGAGTGAGGTGCAAAAGTGTAAACATATTTACTACTACGTCGATTGTACATAGGGGCACAGGCACCAGCACCAATATATATTGTTGCACATATTAATGCAGGTGACTGTACACAGAAGGTATCAAATATTTCAGAGGTCCATCCGCTATCCTGGCGCACATCGGGGTGTGTAATTTGTAGTGACTATGCGGCCAGCACCTCATCTTGCCTTATTTTCCCAAGTATTGGCATATTTTTCTTTAGTATATAGGAACGTAAATGAACAATCTACGACTCCGTTCGTTCGAATACTTGGGAAAGTGCGATCAAATGAGGTGCTGGCCGGATAGCTCCTACAAATAAAGTACCTATATTCAAATCTAACTTGTCCACGAGATTTTAGTTCCCATTTTTGACACTAAAAAATCAGCATTCAAGAGAAGACGATAATTATAACATAAAAGGAAAAGATGTTGTTTTGCATGACAATCCGCTTCCGAGGATGTAGCTTTATACCTACATTTTTGAGATGCTTTGTAAAGATGTTTAAAAAAAAATAGGAAGTAAGATATCACTGACTATAGGTACCTACTTAATATCCAAGGCCCAGTCTTACAAAGATTCGTTTAGACCTAATTAATATAGGCAATTAATAATGCCTATATTGTATTGAGTTACTAAAATTTGCACTGACGATGTACATACATTAAATGTTAAATTACCCCTATGGGGTTAAATTTTAAGAAAAAGCGGTTCATGAGGCCGGAGCTTTTTAGAACCTTTTAAATATAAGGTGTAACAAACAAAATCGACGTTCACGTGAATAAATAACACGACACACTGTGTAAATGTATAATTAATGAGTATTTCAATAATTTACCAATAACTATTTTACACAATATACACGTAACCAAAATAAACGACCGATATAGAATTATTGGTAGGCATTAACAATTTAAATTATAATATATTCGAATCGTATTTCACTATGTAAGTATATCACTACGTATAAAAAAAGAATGTAACTTGCGAAAATAAATCTTTCCATGTATTGTTCAGAGCTCAAGCATCACCACGAGCGGGGATTGCCACGTCTGGGTCCGTAAGCGTTTCATCGAGCTCGCCGTCGTCGATGCACCGCGACCGTCGCCGGCTGTCCGCCGCTGTCGAGGCCGGCACGCTGCCACCTCGGCCGCGGAGCGCATCCGACGATGAAGGTAATGAAGGCCTTCTCGTTCCTAACGCCTTAACCACAAAATCCCGTAGTTCCGATGATGGTCTACTGCTGCCGCCTCCTTGTACATGCCCTTATTTTGGCAATGAATCTACTCCACCAAGGCGCAACACCGAAGTAATAATTGTACCCGGAGGAGACATTAATGACTGTAATGGATTTTCACGTCAAAGAAGCGATGAACCGTCAATTTCCTACTCGAGACGGTCTAGCCGTGGTGCGTCTTCTATGGTTACTTGGGAAGAGGAAAGAAGGCTCGGAAGACGAGGTTCAAGTTTCGGGGTAACCAAAACAACATTGGCACCGCCCGCTCGTGCTATGAGGAATCGCAGGTCATTGACGTGTCGAGCACAACCGGCCAACCCGAGCCCATACCGCCATGCAAACCCAAGAACACATCACTCGAGGAATTCAAGTGTCATATCGCGCAACTCTTCTCGACACGGGCGGATCCTGCGGCTGGAGCAAAAGGCTACTAAAGTCCTAGGAGTGGTATTTTTCACATTCGTTATACTCTGGGCGCCTTTTTTTGTCCTAAATATGCTACCAGCTATTTGTCCCCGATGGGAGAAAAACGTACCTCATTGGGTTTTCGATTTTGTTATGTGGCTAGGTTACTCAAGTTCCATGGTTAATCCAATTTTCTACACGATATTCAACAAAGTATTCCGGCAGGCTTTCAAGAAGGTGCTTTTATGCGAGTATTGTCAGGGGTCGAGATAGCCCGCTCCGTGGGAGCGCGAGCGCGCGCGGCCCGTCTCGGACCCCGGCGCTACGGCGCTCTCGGTGCATCGGAACATACGCTCACAGTTCGTGTAAAGCCGGGGATAACAGATTACACTCACCACATAATTCGCTCGTTTGCAACATCAGCCTTTAGATTTGACTTCCTGCTAATAATTTCAGAATTAATTAATGTTATTTGGAACCAAAACTATTCAAAACCATATTGCAAAATGGTCTTTAGATTAACTGCATCATACGTAGGAATAGAGGCATGAAACTTGTGATTGTCAATATTCCAACAAAAGAAAAAAATAACATAAGTAAAAAATCTTCCGACATGTTGACGAATTGTTACAACTGACGTTGACAGAAGGATAACTGATATTGACAAAGCACTTCTTTTTATTCGAATGCAGTTGAAAAAAGTAGCCAGGATACTATTATATGAGTCGTCAACCATAAAGTTTGTGTGTGATATTACAGGACGAAACATAAGGCGTAATACAATATTTGTTACCGGTCCAGTTGATAACGAATTTATAATAATAATGCGTGCAAAACTCAGTTGTTAGCATTCGTTATGTTTTACTTGTAATAATAAAAAAAAATAGTCTAATAGGGTCTTTTTTATTGACACAAGTATTACATCAAGTGCTATATATATAGTATATACTTATAGAATTACCATTTATCACTCTATTTACGCAACGTTTCGAGCGCACAATATGACATTTAGAGAGACCTAACGTATGGCCCGACAGTGTCGCTGTGAGCGATTTGCCACACTGGATGCGTTCTGCGGTCTGCGGTCAGGTCAAATTGAAAACCGTCATACATAATGCGGACCTGACCTGACCGCAGACCGCAGAACGCATCCAGTGTGGCAAATCCCTAACCGCATAATATATGCCAATAATGTTTAATACGTCATGTGTAGTCGGGACAGTGTGTATTGGCATTGTGTTGTTTGTTGAACGTAAAAATTATATGATTTATAATAAATACCCAAATCATCCATATCCAGATCTCAAGTACGTATTCGATATTAAAGTATTTTTCAGATTGTGACTCCGAAGGCTCTGACTCTGACGAGTCGCATTCAAGACCGCCGACCTCAATTTTTAAAACGTTCGGTCTGGGATCCGACTAAAAGACCTTTTTCTATATTCGAGTTCAATAATAAAATAAATAAACAAATTAAATCCAACAAAACTAACCATTTCAAACAATATCTACCTACGACCGCACGACCGCCAGACGACCGCATTATAAAATGTCAGTTACCGGTCATGTCAACAACCAATAGACACTGTTTATAGAAATACTGGACAATCCTTTTCTTGCTGTAAATATTCAATTATATTCAAAATAAGCTTACTGACAAGTTTACTTTCGGCATATTTATTGTAATTTATTTTACAATCGCGAAGTATTTCGTCTTTCTTGCTGTTTGTTTACATCGGTGACATTCGACGACTTCTAACGTCTGATGTCAAAGAGTACCGACTGCCATACGCAACGTGGCTGGGGGTCAAAAATAAACTAGTCGGGCTACACATACAATGCGTTACGTGATCGACTTGTAGGTATCTTTGATGAAATAGAGTTTGCGTTTGCACCATGCTGGTCGAAGGCCCCCTTCCGTTTCCAAACAACCCGGTCCCGATTAGACTATGGTCAATTCATTAGAAAAGAGTTTAGGTAGCTCGTCCCGCCGTCGCCGGCGAGGTCTTCCACGCCTCCGCTTTATGATAAGGGGGTGGGTTATTTAACAGTTCGAGTACTATAATTATTATGAAACAACAACAACAATAATATATATACAAATACACATATCACATAATACATATAAACTTAAGACTTCTACCTGTTTTTTTTTAATTAGGAAAATATCTATATAAAGTGGTTGTAGGTATTTCGTCTTATGTGTCACTCGGTATGGACATAGTTGAACTAAATAAACAGGATAATGGTTGGGTTAAATACAACGCCGTGTTATGTGTCACGATAGCGCCGATATCAACTGTGTTACATGTTACATCATGTCACTTCACAGGTTAGATATATTATAAAACAATTATGGGTTGCACTATAGCGGCTTTGATTATGAAAACTGAAGTTGTTTCGTTTGTCTGTTTAGTTGTATTTGCACACAAACAATGAAGGATGCTTTTTAAACAGTAAACAGAATTATTAATAGAATACGAGTACGTATTATTGTTACACGCTCTTGCTTAACACGATACTATTCAATACTTAACCTACAGGAATAGCAAGTACATAAGCAATTTACTTTTAGCGAAATCAGGATTGTTGATTTGAGTCATGACATTTACTATTAGAGATATGCCTAAGGAACTGACAGGGTTGAGAGCGTATGAGGCTTAACCACATTGAGATGGCTGAAGGCTCAAGCCGCTAGGAAATTGTAAATCAGATTGGGTGAAAGTGTATATAATCTTAGGCCACGTAAGCTATGTACTTACCTATTGTTAACGCATTATTGATAAGCTTATGGTTTGTACGTTTGTTACAATTTCAACGTTTTATGGCGTGGTTGTGTAATGCTTGGGATATCACTTTACTATTTAAAAATCACTTATATGTACCGTGAAACATGCCTACTTTGCCCGCTTTTTTCGAAAAAATACGAATATCTCATTTTTTTAATATGGTAGGATGTTATTTTTTTTGGTTAACGAAGCTATCGTAGTAATACGCATGTGTTTATGAGGAGAAATATTTTTTTAATCAACATTTATTCCATATTTTTATCGATTTTGATCGCGGGTAAAGTTATCTGGACTTTTGCCAACATTGCCATGTCGAATTATTGACGCAACTATAGCTCTTGTGACGCTGAGACAAGGATCAGTGCTAAATCTTGGGTAATTTTGGCGTTCCATTTAAACATCCTAGTCTTAACTATGAAAAGTCGTGAGAAATATGGTTGGGCAATGTTACATAGGCATTTTGCTCTTTTCCATACAAGTCGCATCAAGCAGTTTCAAACTGTTAGGGTTGTCACTTTTGAATTAATCTGTAGAAGTGATTTTTGTGCCGTTATTTCACACGACCACAAAATAAAACAAATTCTTTTAACAAAAATCAACTTTTAATCTAATTATTTTCAACCTCTTCATTAGTATAGCAAAAAGTTATAACACTTTAGGGTGCAATCAAATTCGTGATCCAGGTTGGCAAAATGTGAATCTATCCATGATTCTGAGCAACCTTTACTATGGGACCAACTCCGTGTTGTCAAAAAAACCAACTATCTCATTTTTGCTCACTCACTTACCAACCAGCAGGTGTTCTTTTTGCATAATACAATGTTGCTCCCATGGTAAAGGTTGCTCAGAATCATGGATGGACTCACGTTTTGCTGGCTTGGATCACGAATTTGATTGCACTCTGTGTATCAATAATTGTACATTGGATGTAAAATCGTTTTTAACATCAACAAATATTAAGGCAGAGATCCAATTAATAATAACATTCATTTGCTTAATTACTAGTGTGACCTCACATTATAAGTCTTACTTAACTATAATCAGTTCTTTTTATTTACTTTTGCTCATTGTAAGTTAATCACAACCATTTAAGAAACCTTGGGGCTTATCAAGGCAAGAGATGAAGATAAAACTGGGTTCCTACTTTTATAGGTAATATTCTAAATAAAAGGACTTCAGTCTCGACTCCAACTGTTACTTGTAGTCGTAATAACAAAATAAAATAAAAAACGAAACCTCTTCATTAGCATAACAAAAAGTTATCAATAATTGAACAACACTTATCAATAATAAAATTGTACTTTGGGTGTAAAATCGTTTTTAACATCAACAAAGTTATTTTTTAAAGAAAAATAGAAAGAAATTAAGGCAGAGATCAAATTAATAACAACATTCATTTGCTTAATTATACTGACCTCACATTATAAGTCTTACTTTACTATAATCAGTTCTTTTTATTTATTTTTGCTCATTGTAAGTTAATCATAACCATTTTAGAAACCTTGGGGCTTATCATAGCAAGAGATCAAGATAAAACTGGGTCCCTACTCGCTACCGATGAGAAGACTCAAAAATTAAATTAACCTACTTCAGTAGCTTTCTCCTTATGTTTACATCAACTACGTCTTAATTAGGAACAACAAATAAAGCGGTACGTTCGGTAGGACGGTATGGACGGATTCCAGAGGTCGGGGGTTCAAATCGCGCTTGTGGCGAACAAACTTATCACTTTGATCGAAATTTAATAAGAGTGCAACGGGTATTTTTTTTACTCCTCGCAGCCTAACAAAATATTTTTCTTCATTGATATGTGTAACTAGATTAAATGATTTACATACATACATGCCCCTACCGAGATTTGAACCCAGAACTTTCAGCTTCCTAGGCAGGGTCACTAGGCTAAACCGGTCGTCAAATCACACAACCACACGTATATGCATACTAAAACACGACAGATTAATATAAATATAATTTAACGTACGTCCTACATAAATTAAATTCATAACCTTCCTTTACTAGCGCAATCAGGTAAACATGATGAAAGTGACAACCCTAAGCCTTTTTTGAGGCTGGGCAATGTTTACACTCTAGGTTCGCAAAATACTACCTAACATTGCCCAGAATCATAACTTTTGTTACAATAAGTATATCCAGATGAAATTATAATAAAAATGATCTCTAGTTCTTATTTTATTACAAGCAGAACATTCACTCACCTGAGGCTTCCCCATTTTAAACAATAGGCACTCACACTTCCGCAAGAATTGGCCCGCCAAAAACCACACCTTCCTCGACGAGTTCCGACAAGTTACTGAATGGAGTTAGACGCCAAGGTGATTCGTAGTGTTACCACAGATATAACCTATTTTCTACTAAAAATAGTGGTGTTGCCACCAACCTTTTTTATTTTTGTACATTAACGGATTTGTTTAAAAGTTGCTTTTTGGGCAAAGTTCCCCCTGGTGGCAAAGTAGGCATGTTTCACGGTACTGAATATATTTTATTTAAAAAAAGTAATAACATAACACGATTAAAAATGTACGGTATAGTTACTTACTACCAAAAAGGAATACTCGAGGCGTTTCAGCAACACGCTCCAACGCGTATGTAGGGGCTGCACGTAACACGTAGTTACAGCGGCGTATGAAGAGATATTATAATTATCGTTACATTCGTCACCTACACCGTCATAATAATGTTTCGAAACGAGCGAAAGCGCAACTCCGCGTTGCACAAGCACCTCGTGTGTTTGACGTTAGCCACTAATTTTACGAAAGCGACTGCAGTATAACTTTCCAACCCAGAGGGAAAAATTTATTAAATTTATTGGGACTAGCCTGGACTCCTGACGACATTTTCCTTCACCGAAAAGCCGCTACAGTACATGAGTTTTTTTGTAAAAACCAAGCGGTTAGAGCCAAAGTTCGAACCACGGCCTCCTGTTTGAAAGTCGCGCGCTTTACCACAAAAGCTGACTGAGGGAACTCCTTAAATATAATAGCATGTGACTATTTCGGTATTTTCTGGACGTTACTTACATTTTGCTCTGGGAAACCACAAATTTGGTGAAGTTGTAATAATGATGACCACAAATGATATGTGGAACTCCTGAATGATTTAGGTTCTTCACAGATTCCGATGCAATTTCATTGACGTAGCAATTCATATTCGATCAAAATGCAGTTTTTGAAGTGTAACGGGATCCTGAGGAATTGACGGAACTCCTAAAATATTATCGGCATATTTAGAGCGACTTGGTTTTTTGCTGCAGTAACCAACGCTTTATTTGATATCGGTAACCAGTTCATGTGGTCAAGTGGGTGGGAAGGACATGTTAAAATGGTATCTTAACTTAATCAAACGCCTTTAGAAATACAAAATTGTACTTTGGTTTTTTGGGTATAAATTATGTTATATAGCCTGTCCTATTATTTTTAACACTACACAGAATATTCTTTAAATGTATTTTATTTCAAAAAAGGACCTAAGTGTCTTTAATTATTTTTTGTTCCATAACCCTGACTGGTAAAAAGTTGTAAAAAAGGCAGGAAAACCCTCGGCAACCATTCTCAAGTTTGCATGCCTATGCCCAAGTTTTGGATAAGAGTTTGACCCCTTTTTCGCAAATAAAACTCAAAACATTTAGATATATACCGTCAGATGTTCCTTCATATTTAAATAAGCATAGGGAACAAGAATGGCTAGTTATTTCTATTTATAAAAGTTTTGTGTCAGTATATTTGAATTCATTTGATGACAGTTTACATAATACCTATTTGTGTTATACGGTGCTTGTAAATAATAGCCATGCTTTTATGTCATTATAATAAATATATATCACACATATTATACTTAATTGTTAATGGAAATCTAATTTGAATGTCCGTTTAGTATAAATCCTTGACTTTAAAAACTCTGTAGTGAGCGACAAAGTTGCTCGCATTGAATTGTGGAATTAACCAGATACATATTTAAACATATAAAATGCAGTTAATGTATATTTACAATTAGTATAGTTCAACATATAGTTCTTAGAGTACAGCCATTCAATTAACTGTCTTATGTTTAAGTGTTAGTTGTTTAAGATAGATTGGCCCATTAAATATTTCTTATGATCAATATAGTACATTTTACAACTAGTGTGAAAAGAATGTCTTTTTACCACTAGTACCGAGGTATCTTGCCACGAGCTGAAAGCGAGTGACAAGACTCGGTACGAGTGGTAAAAGACATTTCACACGTGTTGTAAACGACGTTTTTTAATACAATTGCGAAAAATAATCAATTAATATATCATTGCGATAAAATATGCTTGCCTACAAACCGCTAGCGCGGTCAAACAGGTCGCGCCCCGCCAGCAACCCGCCGCGCACAGGCCGCGCACCCGCGACGGTCGCGCCGCGGTCGCAACTAAAAAGTAAAAAGCACTAGTTCGAGAAATTGAGCTTCTCGTACGCTACGCAGCCACAAAAAGTACCACTTTTTGAGCAACTGTATTAAAAAATGTATTTTAGGCAATGGCGCGGCGTCTAATGTCTCGAAATTGTCAAGACGTTTGGAACCGGTTTCCATTCCAGTTCTTGAAGAAGACGCTTCAACCACGCTGTTTATAATTCATAAAGTACCTAATGCAGACTGTAGTAGATAAGTGTCCTATTATAGAATTATCAACATGCGTAGTAGTCATGTTACGTGCGTTCTGTGATGTGATAATTTTACTGTTTAACCAAATTTCAAATACCTACTTATTTATTTAATAATAACCAAGGCTTAACGCAGGTATCTATGGGATCGCAGCGTTTAAAGCAAAAAACAAGAGCGCGCCTTAATCAATTTGGAAAGCAGTAATTTAGTTTTGGCGGGATGCCACCGGCTTTATCTTATTATTTTGACATCTAGCTGTCAAGAGTTCGAGATGTCAAATTTATGTAATATCTTCGGATATCTCTGGTGGATATTCACCCATGACAACAATTTTAGTAGACTATTTATGTAACTAGTCACAATTCCTACAATTAAATAAAGGTATTTATTAATATTACAAATAATATTTTGTAATATGAATGTAACAGAGTACCTATTTGTACCTACTTAATACTTACTTATTTTCTTAAATCTGGTAGGATAATAAACTAAATTATATTTAAATTATATTCAAGATGAAAGCTGTTATATTTATTAGATATCAGACTGAAATTTCTATTTTTAATACGTTATATTAAATAATGTTATCAGTTGGAAGAAGAAGCCATGAATCAATTTGGTGAAATTAAGCATCTATTTAACACCAAAAAACAGATAAATAGGTCGGTAGCTGGAATTGCATTTATAAACATACGAGTAGTACCTACTTACTGTTTGGAGCTCCTGCAAGAAATGTGTTTGTCCAATGACAGGTTTACTTCAACTTTGCTATATCTGTACTAAATGTTAAATGTGAAATACCTAAATGTCTACATAATAAACAAAACAATAAATCAACAACTACATATTGACTTTTGATGTAATAAATAACTCTACAGCAATACATTAATCAGATTCAATAAATTTATGCATTAGACTTAATTTGTTCCTCTTATCTCCCCTTCAAACCCCCTGTTACAAGCATATTGCTACTATCGCTAAATGAATCAAATATAAGTCAAGGAATCAAATCAAAGCTTACCTTATTATAAACCCCACATGGTCATGCCCGTAACATTGGATTTATGTAACATAAAATCATCAACTAAGAGTACATATCATGTAATAGTAAATTACGTAACTAGGGCGGTGAATTCGTGAATGCCCCAGATCGCAGGTGTTTGTGGCCCGAACCGAAGGTGAAGGCCATAAATATGCGCTCTGGGGCTTTATTAATTACCGCCCGTGTTAAGTATAAAATTTTACGTCTTCACCTGGCCACCATGCGAGTTTTCCCGTACGCGCAGCGTGCAGTAAAACTTTCATTATGGCCTTGTGTGACGTAATAGTACATTTTGATACAAGTGAGGTATGTTGATAATTACGTCAGAGGCGAAATTGTTCGAGGATGTAATTATCAAAGCTCACGCGTATCATACGACGTTTTTCAACACATTTTGCGAGGAAAAAATCATTTTCATAAGATGAAAATGTTATAGGCCTGCCAAATTATTGACTTTACATTAAGCAAATCATTAAGATGACAACAGGTTTTTACTCACAATTGCACATCGCCAAGAATTTCCAGTGGCGTTCATTCTATTTATCACTTTTCTAGTCACCACGAGTCAACATTTTTGATAATAACCAAACACGCATAAACAAATTTTACAAATATTTGTGAAATAAATAACCTATAATGGCACCCAACAGTATTTTTTTCGTGAAGTTTGCGCAGTGTGGGCACAGAAATCTCTAAACAGCCAATACAAAATAAAATTATATTTTCGTTTTAATATGTTATCTGTATTTAATTCATGTAAAATGTTATAAAAAGTGAATAGTTTTACTAAATTAAACGTTTCCATATCATATACAAAAAGGAATAGTCAATTAATTAACAAAAAGGATTTAATTTGTTTAGTCGAGTAAGAATCCATTTGCCGTAAATTAAAAAAAAGCTGTAAATTTTGTACAACCCGGTTAATTTAAGAATGCACCGTGTTCATGCATATATCTTGCTGCAAGGTGCCAACGTGACTTAATCGGGATATAAACATAACACACAAGTGTTGTAATGTTATAAAACACGCGTTTTTAATAACCAGGATTATGAGCCTAAAAGAGACACAATAAGAGGTACGTTACGAGCAATTGTGTTGAAAAACATTATTATGTAACGTTTGCAATATTACTCAAGCCATTTGAACCCATAATGCACCGAAGAATAAAAAAACATAATAAATGCATATTTGGTATCGCAATGCGCTACCTAATATGCCCTTGATCGGTTCACTCTCACGGAAAAACGTTTGTATGGAATTTAATTGAATTTTTGAATGGCTCTATCAAGAATTTATACACGCTATGATTTATGTAACATAAAATCATCAACTAATAGTATATGTTACCGAGTAACTTAAAAGTAATTCAACTAAGACTTTATGCAAAGTATTCTATAGGCATTTCTACAATGGCCATAACGGTAGAACTTTTGTGCGTATAATTTATTTACGAGATCAAATGGGTGCAGTAGGGATCTGGAATTCTCTTCCGGTCGCGTCTGTGTTCCCGGAATCATCCAACCTCGATGTCTTCAAGGTAAGAGTGAACCAGCATATTCTGGGTGAGCGTGATCCAGCTTAAGGGTTGGTTTAATTTTCTATCAGGTAAGACGAAGGTCTAACGCAATACCATTTTTAATGATATCCAAGTACTTTAAATAAGGAAAAAAATATATATATGCGCGTTGACCTGAGAAACTCCGTTTTTTTGTCGGTTAAAAAAACAGAGGTCACTTTCAACAAGAGGTGAATTTTATGCAACGAAGTCACGTTTTTCTTCAGCTGACTGTACACACTTATATACGTTTAAAACATGGGTGACAGGTAATTGTCTTAAGAGGTTTCTGTCAAAAAAAACATTTTTGGTACAAGCTTTTACTTCCGACTGTACTTTTCTGTATACCATCACTAACTACTCATTGAGACGATTCTAACGAGCCCAAACTCAACGGGTTTACGTCGGTTAAATACGGAATTCCCGTGGCCACCTTCCGTTATCATCATCAGATCAGCTCTAAATTCTCATCCAAACTATTTCAATTACTATTATTACTACTATATACTTCTACCCAATATTTCAGCTCAATCGGTCAACACGACAGCTTTACACAGGGCATAAATGCAAGGATTCGCTTTGTCTCCTTTACACGCGTGGGACACATAGTGCACGGGAAGGTCTCAAATCTCATGCCCAATGACGTCTCTGTCTTGCATTTATGCGCTTGTGATGAGCTAAATGACGCCGTAACGTAAGGCCTTTAGGGGTTTGACGTCTGGCTCCCACCACGTCTGGTGGCTATTTAGGCCTGTTCCCAAAATGTGAACGGCTTTTTCCCATTATGTACACTTCTCAAAACGTCTACTTACCAAAATATCTAATTCTCATTATGTACACTTCTCGAAACGTCTACTTACCAAAATATCTAGTTCTCATTATGTACACTTCTCAAAACGTCTACTTTGTTACTTAATTTGCAAGGCACTAATGTGCTCAACATTTTCATAGGCTCACTGTACACTACCGATTACTAATAGTGTGTGCTACTATTATGTGCATTATGTGGTAAATGTCCTAAAATATCTTTTTATAGTGTATTTTTTTAAACTTCAAGTTGCAGTGGGCTGGGCATATTGCTCGCAAAACAAACATCGCATATTATATAGGTACCTAATATTTTAACAATCATTAGAATACGTCCACTTCCACGGGGATGAGTCTTCCTACGGCAATGGGAAAACGTTCAACCAAGACCTCGAGACTCGAACCTGATATTATTAGCAAATACATAAAAGAATCAATAGGTGATAATGTATGTATTTATTAATTAAACTTAACTTTTTCATTATTCTTTCATTTCATAATAAAACATAGCTTAACATTATTAAATAAAATTAACATAACATAAAATAAAATAGCCCATTCTTAATGTGTTCAACGTCAGCAGCAATCAATCAATAAATATCTTCAGGTTAACGTCGTCGTCGTCGGTGCAATTTCTTTGTTTGCAAAGTTATTCCTAAACCGTGCTTAAAGTCAACAATTTCCTTCAAAATCCCATACTCGTCAGTGAATTGTCTTCAAGGTCTGCATTCAGTAAAGAAAGCTTTGTATTAAACAAAATATCCTGCTTACGCCGATTGTTTTTTAATCTATTGAAAATGCCTTGTTTCAATTTAAAATCAGCGTGAACAGCCTCTTGACGCAGTTTGGTTAAGAACAAGTAAAAATTAGGAGTTTTCGGTATATATGCGTCTATGCCAACCCTCTAGGGCATTTGTTGTTCTAAATCGCTGTTCAGAACAACTTAACATTACAGGTGGCAGGCGAGGATACCACTGCCTTTTAAAATATCTTAGAAAATCATCGGTTTCAGTTGTTTTACCCGGCATTTCCAAGATCGAAGACCAGGCTTCTGCAAAATTCGCCGCGGGTAGAAGCGGAAATAGGGCACAATAATTGAGAACCTTCTTGCCAGTTCTTGTTATATCGGCTTGAAGCTCTTTTCCTTTTTAGCGTCTATTACCAACGTGTCAACCAGACATTTCACCCAGTTGGACGGTTAGTATTTTTTTCCTAAGGGTTAATCTGGTTTGTCGGTTAGTAATAGGCTTTCCTGACCCACACCCTGGTTGAAAGGTTGGTACTTTTTTTTTCTTAACACACCACCAAGCTGGCAACTAGGTAGTCAGTTAGTATTTTTTTCCTAATTAGCCAATTTTTTGCCAACCAGGTGGTCAGTATTTTTTCCTAATTAGCCAATTTATTTGCCAACCAGGCGGTCAGTTAGTACATTTTTCCCAGCAGACCAACCAGGCGTGCCGATCAGGTGGTCAGTTAGTACATCTTTCCCAGCAGACCAACCAGGCGTGCAGACCAGGTGGTCAGTTAGTACATCTTTCCCAGCAGACCAACCAGGCGTGCCGACCAGGTGGTCAGTTAGTACATCTTTCCCAGCAGACCAACCAAGCGTGCCGATCAGGTGGTCAGTTAGTACATCTTTCCCAGCAGACCGACCAAGCGTGCCGATCAGGTGGTCAGTTAGTACATCTTTCCCAGCAGACCAACCAGGCGTGCCGACCGGGTGGTCGGTTAGTTCACTTGATAAAATCAAGAATACCAGACTGGGCCAGAAAAGTATAAAACTGATGAGGCTACAATGCAAGCTATTACACATGTTTTCCCAGGCATAGAGCTCAACGCCGTTTCCTCGTGGTCATACTGTAACATATGTCAAGAAAAAGATTTTTCCTTCCTCCTGTAGATACAAATACTTTTTCACCGGTTGATTTAATAATTTATAGAATGGTTAGAGAAGTAATAAGTTGAAGTTTGACAGCTAGATATCGTGAAAGTGCGAATATTTCCTCGAATTGTGGATGAATTCGTTTTTATAAAAAGAAAAAGGGGTACCATATTGTTGTTCAACGGACGTCAGTATTACAAACAGCGTAAATATAAAAATGGGAGCACGATTTGGAATTGTAGTCGTGTTAGAAAGGATAAATGCCGGGGGTCAGTCACTATCCAGGTAAGTTCTTAGAAATGTAGTTAATTTTGTGGGTCGTCCACAGGTACGACAATGAGATTTAGAAATATACCTGATTGGAAGGACATATTATTTAAATTAAAATGCTTTTATTGATTTTTAGGGTAAGAACATGGTCGAGTCAATAAAACATACCTGCACCATAGACTTTACCAAAAATGATATCGATATGACAGTCGACCATATGAAGCAACGGGCTCAACTTACTGACATACCGATACCCCAAATCTACAGTTCAGAAATGAAGACTATAAAAGACAAAGGTGCACATTTCGTCAAAAACTTACCTGCTTTAAAAAGTTTAAAAACAGCTTTGTACGCAAAAAGAAACAAAACAAATTATAAAGATGTGAACGACGTAGTCATTCCCAAGACATTTGAGGGTTTTTTGCTCGCAGACTATAGGGATGCCAATGGTCGAATACTCGTATTTTCTTCCGAGGAAGGGCGAAAGCGGATGCACAATATAGAGGAGTTCTTTATGGACGGAACTTTCAGCAGCTGCCCGAGACCATTTGTACAGCTATACTCCATTCATGGGGATATTTGCAAGTCGTCGGTGGAAACCAATGTCGTTCCAGTCGTTTACGCTCTAATGTCGGACAAGAAACAAGATTCATACTTCGCGTTATTTGCCTTTCTGACCCACGGCACAACTACACGGCTCAACTGTTTGAGCCGTCAGGAATTAAAATTCCCCATAGCACACCTAGTGGTTCGATGGGGAAAATCTATGTACCCATGACACAATTGACATAATGGTCATTGGAAATTACTGATTTCCCCGTGGCACAATTAGTCATCTACGATTGTTGCCAGGACCAGGTACACAACAAATTTAATGATTCAAGTAATGTTAACAAACAAACCTCTTTACTGAAGTACTGGCCACTTGGTATGTTGGTTGGTATCTTGTTTGCTGACATAATTGTCAGTTATAAATAAATTGATAAATAAAGTGAGTATCATTGAATATTATAATCACTACCGCATATTTCAATAATAAAGGAGAAACGGAGTTTAAACATGGATGCAGATAATATTAGCTATGTCGATTATAATGGTGGCCAAAAAGTGCTCCATGGGGATTACCAATATCACAAAATTCGTAATACAGAGATTCTTCCTCCGTTTTGAGGTGCTCTTCGTATAAAAAAACCAAGTGCCCCGGAAAAATAAAAGTAAAGGTAAGTGTATTTCGTTTTTCATCGTTAAAGTTAAGGTTCATTTATATGTATGAGTGTATGTTTCATTGCTTTTGCATCGCGTCAATATATTCTATAATAGAGGATGCCCGAAGATGTCTCAAAATTCCGAAAAGATGCGATAATTGGTTCAGGTGCATGTGGGCCAAGCGTTTCTCTTATAGAGATATACAGGGTGGAAAGACACGACAATCCTTCCCGCAAAAGGGGGATTGCTTAGGTTTAGTAATAAATTTGCTACAAAGAAACTATGATTTTATTCGTAACTGTTTTGAAGTTATAGGCTGTTAAGTTTTAATGCAAAAATCCAATTCTGCACCATTCATCGGTTTCCCCTTTCGTCTGATTGGTGTTATTTTTTCCGTTTCCCTGTTCGTCAGTATCCCAATTCGTCAACTTCTGTATTCGTCTATTTCCCAATTCGACATTTGCCTCGTACGCCCAATTCCTTGATCGTCTAGTCAGACACCAATACACCAATTTTTATGGCGATTATACTTTTTTAAATTCCTGTTTTTTGGATGAACACGTCCTCAAAGTTACACCGCATAAATGTGAAGTAGATAAGAATAAGAACTCAATAATAAAAATAAAAGCAGCTCTAAGAAACAAAGTTCAAAAAGAAGACCGTCCTATACCACAAATGTTTAACGCAACGATTGACGGGTTGCTGGATGAGGGTCTTAATTTTGTAACAGACCTACCAGATTTTCAAAATATGAAGCACTTTTTGTATGACTCCCGTAAGAAATCCGTAGGAGTGAGTAAATTCTCTTATAATGATTTAAAAGAAGTGGAAGTCCCTCACAAACATAAAGAATTTTTAATGGCTGACTATAGTGACGACGAGGATCGGATTTTAATCTTCTGCACACCGGAATCAAGACTGCGACTTTGTGATACAAAAGAATACTTCATTGACGCAACTTTCAAAAGCTGTCCAAAACTATTTAGTCAGTTATTCATTATTCACGGTGATTTTGGTAGTACGCAAGAGACGACCTACGTGAAACCACTTATATTTGCTCTAATGGCTGATAAAAAGCAAGCTAGCTACGATAAGGTATTCAATCTTATACAGTCTCGAATTGGAAATATGTCTTGTGCCTCTCAATGGACCATTTCAAAAGTCCACTGTGACTTTGAAGTTGCTATAATAAATACAGTAGCTAAACATTTTCCCCAAGCCGCAATACGAGGATGCTATTAACACTGGAACAATAATAAATGGCGAAACGGCAAACGTTATGGTTACAATTTAAAAGCTGAACGAAGAATCCTTGGCTGGACCGCAGTTTTGCCCTTGTTGCCAAAAGAAAGAATTTTGGAAGGGTGGCAGTATATTAAGCAAGAGATTGAAGATCTTAACTTAAAAATGCCCAAATTCGTCAAGTATATTGAACGTCTCTTCAAACATCGCAAAGTTCTGCCCGTTCTAAGCGTATTTGGTGAACGTCACCGGACAAATAACTACTTAGAAGGCTGGCTTCTCTACGACGAAAGCTTGAGCAGACTGATAAAAGATTATTGCGATAGGAAGATAGGCGTAATAAGATGTTTAAAAAAAATTGTCACGTTAAGATGGATCCAATATAATAAGTATGATCCATAAGAAACAGAGACACGTAGTTAGTACACTCACGGACATTCATTGTTAAGCCATTTGGGGTTCAAGTGATTTGCATAGTGAGATAGAGTGACTTTTAATATAAAATACATAAATATAAAAATGTAACCAATTGGCGAGCCTTGTTTTATTTCTTTCTAGTAGGGCATATACGGTCAACGACTTTAATTTCGGACCCATTTTGTACCTTGTAACACAGGAAAATCTTTAAAAAAACCGCAGTGTCTGTCATATTGATTGTCACTGTGACAAGGTACAAAATGGGTCCGAAATTAAAGTCGTTGAACGTATTTATTTGCATAGTCAGATAAATATTGTCATCACATGGTATAGTGAGCATAATATAGTTGTTAGCATCCAAAGTAGCCAAATAGTTCGGTACACCATAGATTTTATATGTAGTAACAAAATATTTGACTACTTTGAATGCTACGTACTATATGACGCTGACTGTACAGTGGGGTTAAAAGTTGCCCCTCCGGGGTATGTTGGTCCGGATGTCACAATATCCAAGATGTCATAATGTCCAGATGTTATAAAGGCCGTTAGTCAATATGTACAAGTCTCTCAATGTCCAAGATGTCATAATGTACAGATGTTATAAAGGCCGTTAGTCAATATGTACAAGTCTCTCAATGGTCTCCTTTTTACCTTTAGGACCATAAAGTTGAAATCTCGAAACTGTCGCAATACCAGGAGACTATACCTTTAACAGGTGGCTTCGACAGTTTCTATCTGCGGGGCTCCGTCGAAATTATCATCTATTTCTAATAGGTATTTCAAGAATTGATTGAAGTCGCTGTCAGTGTCAATTAGATGATTTTAAGATAATGCAAGTGAAGTGCTAATACATGAAAGGTCTTTTAGCAAAGATTACATAGGTGTACCACGGGTAAAAAAAATGCCCGTGGTTCACCTTAGTCCACCTAGGTGGACCACGGGTAGAAAAAACTGTTAAATGGAAAATGCTGTTAAATGAAGATTATCAGTACTATAAAGTGAAATCTTTTAAAAATGGTGCAATCATGTGCATTGTATAAAAAAAGAACAAATGTAGCGGAAACATAATTATTATGGTAAGTTTGTAATGAATGGGTTTTTGTATTTTTTTCGCTTATTTCACCTACACCTACCACCGTATCCCCGTACTGGTGCGTTTTGAGATAATTATGATTTCGAATTTGTATACATACATATGGTTTTATAGAGGTGCACAGTGGAAATGCTTTCCATTGTACACAGGTTTCATTTAATTTAGGTACCAATATATAAACGCAATATATCACATCATGTGATGATGATGTGATATAAACGCCAATTATCTGTTCGCAAAATACGATGTTTTTTATTCACTATATTCCAATTTACATGTTTTCAATGTTACCTCGTACTTTTTTCAGGGCAATGATATCAGAAAAAAGAAAGCTCATTCGTGTGTTCCAGACCTATCTAAAAACTTGGTCTTAAAAGAGTTCGAACATCTGAAAGAAACGGTTGCGAATACAATTGAACCCATACCACAATTACACCAAAAATCACTGAAATTGAAAATAGTGGCCTAGACTTGGTAACTAACGTTCCTTCTTTATCCTCTGTTCAGCATAAGTTGTACGAGATACGAAATAAGGAATTAGGTGTTAAAAAAACTGTATACAACAAATTCAAAGATGTCGAAGTACCAATAAAATTTAAAAAGTCCATTTTGGCAGACTATTACGATGAAGTTTTGCGTATTTTAGTCTTTTGTAGCCCTGAAGCTAAAAAAATAATGCCTGCAATTGAAGAGTGCTTTGGTGATGCAACCTTTGCCAGCTGTCCCGCCCCCTTTTATCAGCTCTATATAATAAATGGCGAGATAGGAAGTTCTATTACTCATACAAGAACTGTGCCTCTAATTTATGCACTTATGCCTGATAAAAAGCAAACTACATATTCTATTATGTTTGAACTAATAAAACGACAGCTACCACAATTTAGTCCAAAAAAATGCACTGTGACTTTGAAAAAGGTGCAATTAATGGTATAAGAGCTGTACATCCGGGAATACAGTTAAAAGGGTGTTATTACCACTGGAATAGAGCTTTGTGGAGGAAGGGTAAAAAACTGGGCTTAAAATCTAAATCAGACAAAAGGATAATTGGACTGGCTGCGGCTTTACCTTTACTACCGCCACAAAACATCGAGCAGGGATTGGAATATTTCAAATCAGAATGCCTCAATAAACTAAAGAGAGTCCGATTTTGCAAATACATCAAAAAGTTTTGGTTAACTAAAAATTTTACAGAGATTTTAAGCGTATTTTCGGAAAAACACCGTACAAATAATGATACTGAAGCATTCCACTCCAAGTTACGTAAAACAGTCAATAAAAGAAACAGTACTATTGTAAGTTTACTGGTGACTCTTAAAAGACTCTTAAAAGGATCTTTTGCAATGTCCAACAGTAGCAAAATAAAAAGGAAAAATGTTTACATAGACAACGACTAAGATATTATTACTATTCAACTACAGTTAATAACTAACGACATTTCTGTTGGTTACGCGTTAGAGAAATTAAGGTATAAGTTGTAGTGTGTGTACCTGTTTTTATGTCCCCATGTATTTTAGTTCTCCAGAAGCTGGAAAGTTTTGTGAATTGTCTCGAATTTAAATAAATAAAAATTATTTTAACTTGTTTTGTTAAAAAAACTTATTTAATTCAGTTAAGTTTTTAGTGTTGAGTACCAAAATTGCTAAAAACGGAACTGTGTCTGTTTGTTAGAGCGAATGACCCCAAAAATATCTCGAAAAAATATAAGCGATAATTTCAACTACTTTTCAGTCCAGTGCAGCATGGACAGCCGGATCTGTATAATTATTTTTTATTTTATTATTTAACTAGCTTCTGCCAGCGACTTCGTCCGCCCATTAAACTTAAAATGTCCATTTTTTCCCGTTCTCGTAGAAATTTCGGGAAATCCTTTCTTAGTGTGCACTACACTCCTTCCTCCCACCTACTAAGGCACCTACTTTCCAAATTTCAGCCTCTACGACCCGAATTTTATAGGTATAGATTATATTTTATAAAATGAGGAATGAAATCGCATTTTCATTATGTATTTAATGCATATCAAAGTATTTTACTCTAATGCTGATAAAACCGCTAGCTGGACATATTGCAGCACGTTTGTGAAAATAGAAACAATATCTTCCGTATCTTCTTTGTCAAAATGATCTTCGGTACCAATTACAGCACCCCACTCTTCTGTATCCATGTGATTGGTGCACAGTCTAGTATGTGGAGGTAAATATAATTTATATTTATTTAGCAACATCGCCTTGTGGAAAATTGAAGGCTTGTGTAGAATTGGAGTGAAGCATCCGTTAAACAGGCATCCATTATTTTCATTTGCAACAGCTCGTCTTAACGGATATGCGTTATCCATTTCCATAGTAAGTTCACCAGGTATTTATATGAGCAATACGATATTATGATAAAATTATGATCGTCTTGACGGCTGTCACACTAATTGACAACCAACGCCATTGAATTTAAGTAATGATATAAATACATCTGGTCAGGTACTTATTTAAAGCAAAAAGTACTACTGTATACTATATACTAATTTACTGGAAAAGTTTACCGAGGTGAACCACCACCAATAAGTTTTTACCTTAGTCCTTCTGAACACTGATTTCCCTCAAACATGATATTGCCGATTTTTAGAAGCCATTTTAATATTTTTAGCTTTTGTTCGTAATTTGTAACAAATATTTTAAGTGTATTTTAGACCCTTTTAGACCTATGTTCGTGATTTTTTTCTATAGAGCGAAAAATGCTTAATCAAGTTTTTAAACACTAATTTCCCTGCAGAAAAGCCTCAAGATTACTATTCGTATTTTTTTAAACCATATTATTATAAACAGACGCATTATATTGTTTCAAAAACACTGTTCGCTTCACTTCGCTGAACCTACGGCGCCTTAATCAAATACAAGAAAACAAATTTCAGCGTTTTTGCCAGTTCACACCTTAAGGGGGTCAAAAATGGGTCGTAAATTTGTTTGAAGAATTAATATTTTTTGAGCTAGGGACTTGAAACTTCGTAATATGATTCCATGTTCAAACACAAGAAAACGAAATTTTAGCGTTTTTGAAAATTCGTCTTCTAATGGGATTAAAACTTGGTTGAAAGTTTATATTAAGAAAACCTAAGTACCACAACTTTGTCTACCCGTCACTGGATGGCATATGCTGTACACGTTTTTGTGGCAAAAAAACACAGTAGAATTGTTGATGTTGATTCAGTTTTTCGATCACAAAAACTACTAAACGCATTTTTATATAATTTCCCTTAAAGCTTTGTAAATATTTTGTGAAATTTTGCAAATCCTACTAATATTATGAATGGTAAAATTTGAAACTCATTCACGCCAAAACGGCTTAACGGATTTTGGTATACGTAGTGTATAACCTGGATTAACATACGAATATTAATACTTTTTACTCCGGGAATCATCTTCTAAGGGGGGAAGTATGTAAGTAGCTACGATACAAAAGAGTTCCACGCGGACGAAGTCGCGGGCAGAAGCTGGTACTATAATAATATTATAAATGCGAAAGTGTATGTGTTTGTTTGTTTGTCCATCTGTCACGGCAAAACGGAGCGTTGAATTGACGTGATTTTTTAAGTGGAGATAGTTGAAGGGATGGAGAGTGACATAGGATAGTTTTTATCCCCAAAATCAACCCCTAAGGGGATGAAATAAGGGATAAAATTTTGTACGGAGCTGCGATATAAACGAGTTCCACGCGGACGGAGTCGCGGGCAGAAGCTAGTTGAATATTGACTACCTTTACAGGATGTTCTTGTCGTGAAAACCAATGATCACAATGTTAACTGTGTGCCAGACATTGCAAAAAATGAAATGCAATGTGCCTTCAGAACATGAAGCAACAGGCATCTACAATGGAGACTTCGATGCCGGATTCGATATAAAGAGAACATTAAACCGGCATTTTATAAAGGATTACAAATTGTTTCAAAAGTTCCGTCTTTTGATAGTGTCAAAGACTCATTATACTTGGCAAGAAAAAAAACACAGAGGGTTAAGAAAACAGTTTTTACAAACCTACATGATATTGAAGTTCCTGCAACATATCACGATATTTTGCTTGCCGACTTTAGGTATGATCAATCAGTTATATTACTGTTCTGCCTTGAGGAGTCAAAACAAGTGCTAAGCGATGTGAAAGAATATTTCGGCGATGGAACCTTTAAGGCTGCACCGAAACCATTTGCACAAATATATGTGATCTTTGGAGATATCGGCAGCACATCCAAAACCACCAATGTGATCCCTTTTATGCCTTAATGACAGATAAAAAAGAGTCTAGTTATTCAGCTTTATTCGATTTAATAAAAACTACATGTCCGCAATGGAATCCGGTAAAGTTTCATGCTGATTTTGAAACTGGAGTGACAAACGCCTTGCAGAAAATTATACCTGAAGTGACAATCAGAAAATGCTATTATCATTTCTGTAAAAGCATCTGGCGAAAATCTAAGGAAATTGGATTAAAACTAAAACTCTCCATCGATTTGTTGGATTATGCACTGCACTTTCTTTGTTACCTAAAGACAAAGTTCGAGATGGGTGGACATATATCCGAGATTCCAGTGAACACATTAAGAATACCAAATTAGATAAAAAAAATTACATGGAAATTACCTGGCTCAAAAGTGAAGAATGTATTGAGGAATGGTGTAGTTCGAATGAACGTCATCGAACCAATAACGTGTGCGAAAACTGGAATTCACAAATTAATAAAAAAGTCAACAAGAGCCATGTGACGATTGCAAAATTGCTTTCCGCATTAAAAGAAGATTTGACGACAAATACAATTAAATACAAATACCATTCGAAGGGGCCATCAGAAATGAAGCTCACTGACGGCCACCCTCGTCAAGGCCGAGGTGGTCGTTGTAAACTACATTTTTCGACGACCAGCATTCGAAAGGGCCGTCAGAAATGAAACTCACTTACGGCCACCCTCGTCTAGGCCGAGGTGATCGTTATAAACTGCATTTTTCGACGACCACCATTCGAAGGGGCCGTCAGAAACTTGATACTGAGACGGTTTCTTATTAAATGTTAGGCCACTTGTGCTATCAACTATATTACAAACGTGTCCTATACATTGCTTAGCCACACGCTTTACCCGCCGGTTCAAGCCCTGGTCCGTCGTTTCACCCTGGGTATTACAGTACCCAACACTATTTGGACGTTCCTTCACCTTGGGCACTACAGTGCCCACGACAGAGTGAGTAGTCGGAGCTCACAAATTTATACCTATTCTACTCGTACGTATGATTATAACGACTATATAACGTTTCTATCCCTTTCTTGAAAAGTTTGCCTTCTTTTTCCCTAAGGTGGCGCCTGCGCACGTTGTTTACTTTTTAAGTAAACTCTAAATAAAGTTTGTCGTGCTCAGCGCGCAACTACTCCACAAGTTTTTATTGTATTTTGACAGGTGTATTTTAATAAAGATTTAGTTATAAACTGATGCCTAAACATTCTGTGTGTGATATAAAAGATATATTTCTGCGCAAATGTTAGTAATTCTATTTCTTTTCCTTATATTGAATTGGTTTCTCTTCAACCTCCTTTCGAAGCCGGCATGGAAAAGTGACATTTCTACGTAAATATTAATATTTTAAGTGCTGTTATATATGCATGAAACTAATGTTTGAGATGTGGGTAAGGTATTTTTACATTTATTTCACGAAATTCTTATTCATATTTGAAGGATTACTCCTTTTTTAAATACGGTGTCGATTATTTTTGAGATTTGGTCATGTAGTACCAACGGTGAATGTTTGTGACATACCTAAGGAGGAAAACACACTGAAACTATCATAGGGTTTTTTTATTGCATTTTCACTATACGAAGGATAGTGAAAATGGGAAGGTAAACATAATCTTAAATTCAATCAAATCAAGTGTTTGAAGGTTGGACTGTAGCAAAGAGAGGCCGACACAGAAATATTTTCGTCGAAAGTGGTATCATTATGCACCTATTATAATGTATAGAAAACGTAAAAATAATATTTTACTTGAACAAATTTTCTTTAGGATCGAAAATTCGCGAGGTAGGGCGCTCCAAAGATTACATTTTTTTGAAGTGGATACTTCTTTGCTCGCGTTCTTGTATAGGGGTACAGTTCAAAATGTATCACGTGACTTCCGGAATAACTTTTTGGAGAGAAACCTAATCTGATTTCAAATAATTGTTTGTTACATGTTTTAATCCTTCTTTATTTGCCATTGGTTGTTAATCACAAAATGTTATTTAGTTTATGTAGCGGACATGAAAATAATGCTGAATTGACCGCCATTTTCAATGTATCGCGAGTCAAATGAGCTACGTCAGTCAATGTTGCCATATATACCGATTTATCTGTACTTATACAGATTTTAGTGAATTAATTCAGAAATATATGTTAAGGATACACCATAATAGCAGATTCCTTTGAATTTAACAATTCATTGAAAATGCTTATCTGAGTAGATTTTTCTTTTAAATTGAAATCAATCGCAAATCCATGGGATACGGTGTAGGACCGGGACAGTTGTTATTTTACCGATTACCATTCATCGCGGTATTTTTCATAAATATGTTATAAAATAAAAAATATTGTTTTTATTTATGTAACTGCTTATTTAGAAATAAAGGTTGAGACCTCTTAGAAGGTACGTATCCTAGGAATTATGGTATCTGTATCAGGAGACTTCGCTCTTCCTTCCTTCTTTGATTTGTACTGTACTAAAAGTAAATATGTAGCAAGATTATTTACGTGAATTTTCAGACATATAAATTGGTAACACAGCACAGTTTGTCAGTGTCACGCTTGAATGTTGAAAGATTTTCCATGTAGTGAACTATAACTATCAAATAAATATTTTAACACTTTGACTGTCCCTCGCTTTCGCCACTGTCATGGGTCGATACGTCCGTGCATTACATGTAATGCACAAATGTATAGAATCATCAATTTCTGACGTCACGTATACGAGGCAGACCTAGTTTGACGGTGCATTACATATAATGCACGGACATTCAAAGAATTAATTAATAATTATGCGGTGCCACGGATCAAAGATAAGTTTTTTGTAGCGGTTAGAAACGGTCAGTGTCGTAATAAAATTATTAGTGATTGAGGCTTGCGGTATGATTATGTGTATTTTTTTTAAATAAGTAATTATGTTTATTTGATTCATGTTTTGAGGTTTGCATTAAAAAGTATTTGTATGGTATTGTATTGTATGTGAAGTATTTTATGCCTGTTTGAAATCTGCTGCATGCTGTTTTTAATTACTGCTATAGTACCTACTACTGTAGCCAGCCATGTACTTACTAAAATCTTCTTACCGCTTGGCTTTGTGATAGTGCGAATATTTAAATGGCCTTACAATGAATATTAAAGTTTTTAGCAACTGAGTTCAATCATAAGTCAATACATCCCAAACGTTCCTGCTAACAAATGATCACTGTTTGTATGTGCTGATCATTTTGACAAAATGACTTTTCTGCAAGAGCTGCAGTATTAAGACTCAGAAAAAAAGCGGTACCAAAGCTGAACATGACGTCAAAAGGTACTATAATATGCACGCATTTTACTAGATTTTTGTTAACTTGCAATGTTCATAGGTATAAGAAGTATCCACTTAAACTTAATTAAGGGTTGTATCTCCGACACAACCCGCTTCTTTTTTATGTAACCAAAATCCGAATCGTAGCACCCCACTATTCACGTGGTCTTGTCTGCCCTACCCCTAGAGTGTATATAAAAAGCCGGAGGCGCAGAGGGAGAGCAGCCCTCGCCCGCTGTGACAAAGCACGGGAGCCGTGCAAAGCGGAGTGGCTGAGGCTGGTCGCCGAACGAAGCTGCGGAGCGGAGCACGGGCAACCGTGCTTTGGCACGCGAAGGCGGAAGGGCTGTTCTTCCCGCAGCGCCGGAGTTATATTTTATTTCGGAATCACAGATAGACGTTTCAATTCTACTCCATTGTATACATTTAGATGTCAAAGTATACACTCGAGCCAGTGTGCCTCTTGCCTTATACTCTAATCAGTCAAATTAACCTTGGGCACTATAATGCCCAGTTTATTAGTGCTGCAAAATTTTCACCTTTTTGCTATTTTAACGTATAACAGGGTAGGTTTTAAGCAATTAGGCAACGAGAAAAACATATTGGTTCACAGAAAAACCCACAATGTTAGACTACCACCTAACTAAAATGTTTCGTAGTTAAACTTGAAACAACTGCATTACAGGTGCAATTACAAATGAAAGGAGGAGATATTATTTAAAGCATTTTTTAAAGATTAAGATAGAGTCTATCTGGAATGTTTTGGTAAAATAAAATTAAAATAACATTAAATCTATTAGGTTCCATACTAAAAGTACAGAGACCTATCAAAGTTCACGATTCAAATATGGCGCGACACCTGCGCGCAAGCGAAGTCTATGCTATAATCAAATCCCTAAAATTACATTTTATATCGTGAATTCAAGTTCACTTTTTTTACAAATAAACTTACTTCAAAGAAAATTTTGGAATAAAAAACTTTAATTTTAATGTTACCATATTTCTTTACAACCATTTTGCTCGTTGCTAATAAACAGCATTCCCGAAATACCTGATTTTGCAAAATATTGGATTATCAATATATCACACTTTGAGCTTACCACATTCCCGTTACACCAGGTTATAACATTGAAAGGTACTCATGGAACTAAATCGTCTAACGAAAAAAGAACTTATAATGAAAATTTGGTATATTGGTAATGTGATAAATCAAGAATGTGGTTTTTTGCAAAATCTGGTTTTTGGGGAATGCGGTATATTAGTAACGAGCGAACATTTTCAGGGTTCCGTACCTCAAAAGGAAAAAACTGAACCCTTATACGATCACTTTGTTGTCCGTCTGTCTGTCTGTCTGACTGTCTGTCAAGATCATTTTTCTGCGGAACGCGTGGAGATATCAAGCTGAAATTTATATCAAATACTCAGGTCTATTGTCCCTTCAAGCTGTGAAAAAAATCAAACTTAAAAGCCAACGAAATCAAAAGATACAGTCGTTTATGCTGCAGAGATTTTCGACACTCGCAAAACCTACGGGGTACTTCCCGTGAACTCAGAAACTTGAAACTTGGCACGAAGAAACTTCATATAGCACAAACAAAGGAAAAATTACGAAAAGTAGACTGTAAAATGATACAAAATGTTTTTTTTTTAATTTTAAAGGTACTACCTTTTTCCACGTAAACGCGTAGAGGTATTAAATTGAAATTCATAGTAAATACTCAGGTCTATAATACCTTTCAGCTGTAGCAAAACTAAACTTATATGCCAAGCAATCATAAGGAATAGCAATATACTTAAGTCGCATAATTTAAAACTGAGTAGGTAATCTCAAGGGTATCAAAATCTAAAGGTACTTCCCATGAACTCAGTTTTATATCAACGCAATAAAAAGAAACAGCAATTTAAGTAATCCGCTTATTTTGGCGTTCGCAGCTACTCGCAAGGGAATTAAAGCCTAAAGGATGATTCCAGTCGACCTAGAATCTTTAAATTTGGTATGTAGTAACTTCATAGCACAGATGAATGTAAAATTGCAAAACACATAAATGTTTAGTAACACACTAACACCAATTTTTTTTTAGGATTACTAAATTGATTAAGTGACCCTGTTTTTAATTTATGCTCCCCCAGCTTTCCACATTGTAATGTTACAGGTTCCATGTTCATTTACCATTTAGGAATAAACATACTACAACTTTTGCTTGAATAGGTTTGTACGGAACCCTCAGTGCGCGAGTCCGACTCGCACTTGCCCGGTTTTTTTAACTAAGGTGATCGACAAATTTAGGGTTTTTTGGATTTTATGCCCTATTTTAAATATCAAAATTACTTATTTACTCTAATTAAATAATTTATAAACATAACCTATTTCATTACAAATTAAAAAAACATAAGAGCGTGTGGCTTAGATATTGAAAGACGCGTCAAAAAAAAAAAAAAATATATAATAATGGGTGACCGCCTGATTTCGACTGCCAAAAGCTGCGGTGAATCAACGGTGACAACGGTATTTTAGCCTTTAGCACGGGTGAACCGAGGATTTATTGAGGTTGGGTACTATATATACTACCCGTAGTAAAGCGAGTGCCTATTCATAATGATAATAGGGAATTAAAACTCTTTTGGAGTATGTATACTAACTTGCTAGCTAATAAGTGTCAGTGTCTTTCACGGTATGACACAGCATGACATTATGTTATTGATATTGTGACTTGCTTTGGCTCAATAAAATGGATAATTTAGCTGAAAAGTCTAACGACATCAAAATAATGAATAGGAATGGTGGCAAAGTACTACTCTTTAAGGGCTACATTGAAAAAGAAAAATCAAGATTCGTCCTGTCGGTATGAATGTATAAATAGAAAGAAAAAAAGGTGCCGTGGATCTATTACGATCAAAGTGAGTTCTGAACATGTTTTATTAACCCCCGACGCAAAAAGAGGGCTGTTATAAGTTTCATGTGTCTGTCTGTGTATCTGTGTGTCTGTCATAGATAATTTTATTCAGAGTGTTCTTGGCCATGTTTCATGAAAATCTGTGGTAGCCGTTTTTGAGATTTAGCCCAACTAACATTTTCGTGTCAGCATAGGGTTTTATTATAACCTTAACCTTTATAAGTGAGTTATAATTATCTCAGTTGGAACACTTGGAACTAATAATAGTGTTATAGAGGAGTTAAGAATAAAAAATAACTCCAAAAGTGTTACTAGAGCTTTATTGGACGCTGCTAAAAAGGTTTTAGAGTTATAAGAGTGTTACTCAAAGCAATTATATTTAAGATGTTGAAGCTTTAACCTGTTTGTAACGCTTAAACCTTTAAAAGAGTGCTCGCTGACGCTCATTAACTCTTATTGCTTTTTAGTTGTTGCCGTGGAGTGTCTTATAAAGCTTAAGGTGTTATATCTACTATAAGGTGTAGGTAGTGACTTTATAAGTTATAACAGAGTTGGTCAATAACTTATTTACTTTTATTGTTGTTATAGCGGCCATATAGTGATAAACACTGAAATTTTCAAGTGTCTTCCTATTACGGTTCAAAAGATAGAGCACTGTGACGGACGGACGGACGTTGGCTATACACTATTATATTTACAATTACTTTTGTTTTTACGTGAAAAATTACATGATATTTGTGAATGCAAACCAGATTATGCAAAGAATATAATACAGAAAACTATAGAAAATTGCAAGGAGAAGTTATGTTCTTATGAATTCGCACCATTTCCGTCAACCTATAATAAGAGTTTTGCATCGTTAAAAGGTCAGGGCATGGATCTTGTAAGTAAAATTCCTTCATTTAAAAGTATACAAACGTCACTTTATACATGTAGAAATGCAGCGCTAGGTGTTAAAAAGTTAGTACACGAAGATGTTGCTGAAGTAGAAATTCCTGTCAAGTATCATCCATTTGTACTTGCCGATTATTGTTGCAATGGAATTCATATTATTGTTATGTAATAATATTAAATAGCAATGTTTACGTGGAAAATAAATAAGATTTGATTTATACTTTGTGCTAATGTATGATGCAAATAATGTTTCCTGCATAATATTATATTAGCTTAAATAAATTATCATGTATTGTGTGTTAATATACAATCATATTTTACGAAAAACAAAACGTACCTATTATTATATTTTGTTCCGAAAAAGGAAAAGAACTAATATGTAATACAAAAAACTTTCTCAGTGATGGTACTTTCAAGAGTTGTCCACCACCATTTATGCAGTTGTATACAGTGCATGGAGATTTGGGCAGCAGTACTCTTCATACAAACATAATACCACTAGCATATGCTCTTTTAAGTGTTAAGACACAGGAGATTTATGAAATCTTGTTTTCATTAATAAAATCTAGAATACCTGAATGGAGACCAATGACGTTTAAAATGGATTTTGAAGAGGCAGCGATGAATGCTATTGTAACCGTATTTCCGAAGGTACAGGTAAAAGGTTGTTATTACCACTATAACAAATGCATCTGGGGAAAAGGCCGAGAGTTAGGGCTGAATAAAAAAGAAATTACACGGACTAATAAAATTGAGTGCGGCTTTAGCTTTACTGCCTGCGGATGAAATTATAAATGGGTGGAATTATATTTCTTCAAAAATTTAAATTTTACATGCAAACATACTGGTTCAAAAAGGAAACCGCGATTTGGTCCTCATATGCTGAACAACATCGTACTACAAACTTTCTCGAGTCTTGGCATCATAAAATTAAGACTGAAATTTCGAAAAAGAAGCCCAATATAATGGTTCTTCTAAATGCCTTATAAGGTGATGTTTGCTTTTATGAATTAAGATCAATTCAAATAGAATCCAATGCAAGAGCATTAAATCGCAGATCAGACAAATACGTTCAAAGGGATATTTATATCCAGGAGTGCTTAATGGAGTTTATTTCAGGAGAAATAACAGTGGGACACTTATTAGAAATGTTATGCAATAAATAAATAATAGGCAATAGTATTGTACATAAGTTACTGAATAAACAGAAAGACAGATATTTATTTTATTTGGGTTGCCTTTCGCTTTCCATCTACGATGAAGCTGTTACGGGAAGCTAAGGAGTCGGGTTTTGTTTTTTTTATTATTGAATTGCACATTCCACTTATAAATATTATTTCTATGTTTTGTTTTTCAATCGTGTCAATATAAGTGATTTACATCTGCATGAGTGACTATTGGAAAAAAAAACTTACATAATCGATGCCATACAACGTGCATTAAAGCAGGAGCAAGCTTTACCTATTTCAGACATTGCTTTGGAGCCCGGAATGTCGGTACAGTCAACAGCAGAAGAAACTGATGAAATTGGGTCCCAAATCAATATAACAATAAATTAAGTTACATGTTACCGACAGTTGTGGTTTATCAGAAGTAAGTTACTAGAACTATGTAACTAAGTAAGTGACATGCCATTCAAACAGTTAGTCATTATTGAGTGGCAGTGAGCCTATTAAAATTACGTTTTTTTTGGAAATAATTCAATATCAAGCTTTTATTTATACGGTTTTATTGGTGTTTTGAAGAACCTATATTTTAAAATCTGCTGTTTTTGCGGACCGGAAGTACGAAAAAAAGGTGTGTCTGAAAACTAGTTATTTTTGTCCACAAAAATGGTATCAGTATTTTTATGACGAAAACTTCTTTGAAAATGCTAGTTCTGAAATGTATAATCCTGAATCCAAAAATATATGCGACGGGAAATATGAGCCTTTATATAATAGATAGAAAATAATAATATAAGTTTATTTCAGCTTTAGCTTTACTGCCTGCGGATGAAATTATAAATGGGTGGAATTATATTTCTTCCAAGACTGCAAACGATTTAGCATGTCAAAAATTTAAATCATACATGCAAACATACTTGTTCGAAAAGAAAACCGCGATTTGGTCCCCATATGCTGAACAACATCGTACTACAAACTTTCTCGAGTCTTGGCATCATAAAATTAACACTGAAATTTCGAAAAAGAAGCCCAACATAATGGTTCTTCTAAATGCCTTATACGGTGATGCTTGCTTTTATGAATTAGGATCAATTCAAATAGAATCCAATGCAAGAGCATTAAATCGCCGATCAGACAAATATGTTCAAAGAGATATTTCTATCCAGGAGTGCTTAATGGAGTCTATTTCAGGAGAAATAACAGTGGAACACTTATTAGAGAGATATTAATTCAGCTTGATTTTTTGGAAACATTTAAAATAAATTCCCCTTGAATATCGAGTTCTCATTTCGACATTTTGAAATTTTTACTTATGTTCCGCTTTAACATACTGATTTGGCATTTCGTTTGTGTCCCCCGGGTGTTATTATGATCATTTTATATTCACTAATTCAATGTTCAGTTAAAAATTACGCTTTGGTATAATTTGCTACATCTGGGGCATCATGCTAGAACATGTTTGGAAATATTGATTTTGATCACTCACTTTTGACGTTGACATACAATTTACATACAATAAAATCTGCAAGAAAGTATAGGTCGATTCACGAAAGCCGGCACGAATGAATCGACCGAAAGTAACGTCACTTGTCACTGTGAGTGGCAGTGTGAGTGCCGTTCTTATACAGGGGCCTCCTGATATTTTGTAAACATGTACCTAATAGGTAAGTTTTCGTTATTCAAGAAAAAATAAACTATATTATTATAATCTGCACCAAGTATTTTAAAGTCCTTTTGATACAGTCATTATATGTTTTTAGACAAACAAATTAATACAGTTTTCAAACCTGTGTGGCGTGATACACCTAGGTGTACTGTTTAAAATTCAACTCTCACCTCCCCCCCCTCCACCTGATGCTTGACCCTCCCTCACCTTTGTCCCCGTTAGCGGTTTGTGACATTCTCAGGAAAACTATAATAGGTATCCAAAAAGTGTCAAGGACAAAATTAATCGTCATAAAATTTTAAAGAAAAAAGGTTCCGTGCTGTAGGTATTGATATAACCGTAAAATAAATAATACCATATTCGTTTGACGAAGCGTACTATATTTTTAAAACGGCTAGACCGATTTTGATAAAATTTATGTAAAAAATCACCACACTTAAGCCAGGTATCAAACAAAAAAAACTACAGTAAAATCGGTTCATCTGTTTCGGCGCTACGCGGTCACATACACACAAATACCAAGAGTGTAAAGTAGTAGTATAGGAACCAGATATATAAAACTCGTACTGGAGACATTAACATCTTTGTCTCAGGGCCGCACCGTCATCATATCAGCCGAAAGACGTCCACTGCTGGACATAGGCCTCCCCCAAAGAGTGCCAAAGTGACTGGTCTTGACGTCTCAGTATCAAGTTTCTGACGGCCCCTTCGAATGGTGGTCGTCGAAAAATGCAGTTTACAACGACCACTTCGGCCTACACGAGGGTGGCCGTCAGTGAGCTTAATTTCTGACGTCCCTTTCGAATGGTGGTCGTCGAAAAATGCAGTTTACAACGACCACCTCGGCCTAGACGAGGGTGGCCGTCAGTGAGTTTCATTTCTGACGGCCCTTTCGAATGGTGGTCGTCGAAAAATGCAGTTTACAACGACCACCTCGGCCTAGACGAGGGTGGCCGTCAGTGAGCTTCATTTCTGACGGCCCCTTCGAATGGTGGTCGTCGAAAAATACTGATTTTACAACGACCACCTTAAGCAGATGAAGGTGGCCGTCAGTGAGTTTCATTTCTGACGGCCCTTTCGTATGGTGGTCGTCGAAAAATGCAGTTTACAACGACCACCTCGGCCTAGACGAGGGTGGCCGTCAGTGAGCTTCATTTCTGACGGCCCCTTCGAATGGTGGTCGTCGAAAAATACTGATTTTACAACGACCACCTTAAGCAGATGAAGGTGGCCGTCAGTGAGCTTCATTTCTGACGACCCCCACGGGGGGGGATGTCCGAGGTGGTCGCTGTAAAACACTGCGGAACTCGACCTCCATAACAAGTAGTACCACGAATAATTTATAAGAACAAGTTTTAGACTAGTAGTAGAAGTACTTTAGCTTTGAAAAGCTTATTTGAAGAGGATTCTCTGTGTCGAGATTGTATCGGCAGAGGACACGGATATGATAGTGTAAAAACTTAAGGGTGTGAAGTTAGCAGCCTTAAGCTAGCATCCTATGATAACCCGACCAAATGAAAAAGTCACGGTTTGTCTTTTTTTTTAAACAAAAAATATTAGTCGTACAGCTCTCTAAACAAGTTGTACCTTGATTAAAATGCATATTCTATATTCCTAGCGACGTACTGAACAAACAATGGTCGAAAGACTACAGTTACAGTCAGGCAGCTAACTTCACACAATAGCAGCCTAGTCGCGATACGATTGAAAGAGCATGACTACCAAAATAATTTATGAAAGCTTGCATCTTTATCAAAATTTGTCTTTTTATTTTTTCTACCTGTGAAGATCTCTAGATTACACTTTTTGTCTATGATCATTTGAAAACGTATCAAAAGAGCATTAAATCAAGGTATGTCGCGACACGATTAAAAGAGCCTGGCTACTTCAAAAAGCCTTCAGAAAGTTAGCAGCCTAAACTGTTTGCCTTTTGTATTTTATTTACCTATGAAGATGCCTAGATTACACTTTCTGTCTATGATCATTTGAAACCCAATGAAATTAGCTTTAGTACTACCCGCGTGTAATTAGGACGCGGATACCCGTGTACATGTGTACACGTTTACACGGGTAACCGTGCGCTAATTACACGGATCCGTTCGGACCGGTCGCTTAAACCCGCGTGTGTGTTACACGGACACGGGTACCCTACACGAATACACGGGCACGGGTACCCGACACGAATACACGAATCCCGGACACGACCGCGAGCCCTAGTTTCTTTTGTAATATGTAGATCTATCCAGAAATATATAACTTGTAAATTGCCACCTAAAGGGGTGAAACAAAAGTTGTACCGAGAAGACGTTGTTTTAAAAACTAAGAAAAGTTAAAGTTCGTATGCACGTCCTTTATTTATAATATAATAGTATTTTATGCAACTGTTGTATAAGTAGGGTCTTAAAACGCGAGTGTCGTGAGTTGCGATGCAAGCCTTGGCGAGCATCGCAATTAAAGACGCCACGAGCGTTTTAAGACCAAGTTATACACCGTTGCATACAATAGTTTTTCTACGACTAATTTTAAATAAATTGCATTTGACTTTTCAGGCAGTAAGTTTTCCATTAGTTCTATTACTACCCACGCAATTTCTTCAGCGGTGCAGTTATTTTCTTCTTCGTCCATTTTAAAAGGAACGTACACATATTTCTTCACTTCACAAACACGAATCAAATCTTAACAAGTTATTAATAACGAATAGTTATCATATTTCACCTTTTATTTTTTTACTGGAACTTTGAAATATGACACATTGACACCTCTTGTTTCTGGTCTGTTTTTTTTACATTTGCCATCCGAACCTAACTGAATCCGGATCCGAACCGAATCGGATCTGTTTATATTTATAAATAATACCAATAATTGGTAAAATATGTATATTAACACACAATACATCATAATTTATATTTATTTTAGTCAATAATTTATGTTTTACAAATATTTGATAGGAAATAAAATCTCTTTATTTCGAAAAAATTGCTTATGAAGTTGGTACCACCGCAATATAGTAACTGATTAAAAAAAGTTATATGATTTGACATCGTGGTAAACAGTGCTTTTATGGAAAATGAATGAACCAAAAAAGTACACTAAAGAGTGCGTTTATGGGCCATAGAGCATAGAGTTTTTCGACAACTTACTATCGGTTTAATTGTATTTGAGCTAAAGCCTATATAAATGACAGATAACGGTACAGGAGAAGAAAAACCATTTAATGATATAGTGTTTTCATCAAAATTCATTCCCTAGGCCGTGGAAAGACATAATGTGAGAGTTGAAACTTTGAACATAGGTAGGCTCCTTTTATATAGTCAAACATAGTGATTGCCTACGGCGATTTCTGAAATTCATCCCCTAAAAACGTTATAGCGGGGGGGGGGGGGGGGAGATTTACCCTTTGTAGAAAGATTACTTTTAAAATATAAACAAGTACTTCTAGCGTTATCAAAACTATTATCCCTAAGGGGTGCAAGCTTTGGATGAGAAACTCTCTTTTTTGAGCTGGAGACGGTGTATAAAGATTTCTTATGAGAAAAAAAACGTATTGGAAAAATTACACCCCTTAGTCAAATCAAATCAAAATATTTATTCAGCAAATAGGCCCCGAAGGCACTTTTACAAGTCAAACCATCAATCTTTGGACTCTAAATATTATGACTACATAATTCATAACAGAATTAACTAGGTACATCAAAGTTTACATATTCAGGGGTTAAAACTGGATGGAGACTCAAGAAAATGTTATAGTAAGAGATTTGTAACTTCGGTCTTAGCCTGTATGTTAAAAGACTACAAAACTGATTTCAGAGTTTGATGAAGATTATCCCCTATAGGGGTTAAAAGATGTTCAAAGTTTGTATTGAGAGCAAAACATTTTTTCACTTCTCATGCTCAAAAAGTGCATCATATTAGACTAGGCAAGCGGGGCTAAAGTAGTACATTTAGCCCCTAGGGAAAATATTTATACATATTTATGATTTATAAAACATTTTAATTTGACCACTCACAACAGTTCAATATTATATCCACCAATCACAACTCTTTAAAAAAACATTAGTGTTTGCTATCTATTAACCAGAATACAGCTAGACATTAAAATCGACCAATCAGGAAACAGAATTCAATTCAAACATTGGGTGTTTTTCAAGCGTGGTTAACTGCATACATGACTCATGTATGCAGTTAACCACGCTTGAACGTTTCGATGGAGCTATAGTCGGTCAGAGGCGTTTATTTTTTTAATTATTGTAAATTAGGGAATGAAAAACTCCTAAAGTTTTAATTGAATTCTGTTTTCTGATTGGTCGACTTTAATGTCTAGCTGTATTCTGATTAGTAGACAGCAAATACTAATGTTATTTTAAAGAGTTGTGATTGGTGGATGTAATTGCATGACATAAGCTATGAAGATTGAGCGGGATAGACTACGCCGCTATTAGACGGTCAGAGGCGTTTATTCGTCTTCTGAATATTTTGTATTGTATCTGTGTCAAAACAGTTTATTAAAAAGAATGGCGCCAAATTGAACAATCTTTTCGCCTTGGTATAATTGTTGATTGTGGATGGATGATCTTTGTTTTTACTATTTTCTCGCAGTCGAAGTGAAAAGTAGAGTGTATAACTCTGGTCTAAAAGCCATATTACCCCTCGAACTATTTCCCCTCACTTCGTTCGGGAAAATATCCATCTCGTGGTAATATGGCTTACTTTAGACCCTTGTCATACAATCTACTATTAAAGTAAGAATTTGTAAGTTCTGTTTTAGACCATTTGAAATTGATTACAATATACAATACAATACAAATACTCTTTATTTCCTACCTCACACAAACAAAGCAGTTAGAAAGAGAAAAAATACAATAACATGTAGGTAGACGTAGACAACAGGCGGTCTTATCGCTGAAGAGCGATCTTTTCCAGACAACCATTGGGTTTCAGAGAAAGAGATAAAACTAGATTATTTAGTAGGTGGTGTAGAGATTATAATCAGCCATAATCAAAATAATATATATTCAATTAAATACACATAAATAAGCTCTATATATAAACAAACATACATCCAGTTGGTAAATGTGCCATTCTATGGCCTCTCCGGCCTTCTCAAGGGCGTCGAGGTGGCGCTCCACCGTGCGGTACTCCCTCTCGCTCCGCGGGGTGAAGCGCAGGCAATCGCATCGGGATCTTGTTGTTTTACCAAATTTATTTTGGTCAAATTTCATTTCCCAAACAAATTTTAGCAACTATTTTGTTTGCCAATGCAAACTTTGGCACAATTTTAATACGAATATTTTCATTACGTCAAATTTTCATTCATTAAAATATTATTACGAAAAATTACATAATGGCATGTGGTCTTTTAGCAAATGCTCTAATAAGGCAAAAAAACATTAGACAATAAACATTTCATCAAGTTAATGTTATGGCAAACTATAAATAGACAAAAATCACAATTGTTTGGGTTATGATATTTTACCAAAATACAATCAATAAAACGGCTCGGTCCCTTAAATAAAATAAATGCACGGTTAAGTAGGTCGGTAGGCAAAGGCGTTAAATTAGTTTAGGGCAGCAAAAAAAGGGGGGCTCGGGGGGCGAAGCCTCCTAGCAGTAAAAAAACAAACAATCGTAACAATGGTATTATTTGGTAGGTTAGGTTAGGGTCAGCTTGTGTCCCTTAGAGCGGAAATAGGCACCCCGCGAAGCGGGGTGACGTCGACACGCTTGCGGTAAGGTTATAATTGCGACCTCTACACAAATTAATTTTCCCTACCCACATAACAAAAAAAGTTGTTATTTTATTGTGTATATTATACACCATTAAAATAAAGATGCAAATGATTTGTTATTGAAGTGTTCCTCTGCTGATTAACCGACGGAATAGAAATGGTCAACTAAATATTGACGATACAAATCATTTGCCTTATTTTGTTCTGGTTAAAACATATTATGCCAACTAATACATTTGACTGAATGAAATTTGGTCAAAGCACCAGTTGGTAAGCGAGATATTGCCTAAACATGAATATGCCAATCATAAGGTTTGCGTAAGAATTATTTGTAGAGTGTATATTTGGCAAACGATTATTTGGCAAATGAAATGCTACGAAAAATGTTTTGGGAAGTGATAATTTGTCAATTTTTTTTGGTAAAACAAAGGTAACCCAATCGCATCGCATCGCCTTGCAGATAGGGGCCTCCTCCAGCTCCTGAGCGATTCCCGCCACGACCCTGACCCAGTTCGGCAGGACTGGGGCCACGTAGGCGTCGGCTAAGCGGCAGGTTGGGCGGCCCCCTGGACTACAGATTGCTGCGGGAAGAGATTCCGCGCAACAATCCTCTCGCCGCCAGGCATTTGCATGCTCAGCGGCGAGGTGGCTGTCCAGGGTGACTGGGCGGCGACAGGTGCGGGTGGCGTTGGGAGGAGGCACGCCCGTTTGACTGCTTCCTCTTCTTGCTGCGTGGGCGGGCTGAGCCTGGGGCGCTTTTCCGGCCTGAGGGTAGTCGGGTGGCTCCTCAGGAACTCGATGAATGGCCTGTCCTCGGGTCTCAGGTCAGCTTCCAGCCCCATCTCGTGGCTGGCGATTCGCACGTATGCGGGATCCAGTACACATTCGTCACTAGCACAAAAACGCCATTACATGGTTTCAGTTCACTTTCGGCACTAGTGACGAATATGTACTTCAATACATTTTCTGTGCGTTTTGGTCGCTGCTGACCAAAACGAACTAAGTTTAAGTTGGATAATAGTTTCGTCAGCTATATAAGCCAGTCTCATTTTAATGCTTTTTTAACAAAATTATTTAAAAGAAGTCTGGAACTTCTTGTTTTCTTTCTTGGGGAATAACTATTTCTTATGTTATGGATGCTTTCTCTGTGTATATAACATAAGTTTGTATATATCATTATAAGTAAATAAGTCGCTTTAGTACGTACCCACAGTACGAGCCTGCGGAGGTAAGTTTTAATAATGGTTTCAGAGCATCAATTCCTCTTTGCTATGAGTATGTACCTAGCCAATTTTATTTACTTTTTTTATATTTAATGACATTTGTCAATAAGTCTCTTTACTACCAATTCAAAGTATAATATATTGTCCTGCATGTTGTGCTTTCGATTTAAAAAACATGAGCTATTTTGAATTGAACAGTAATTACACTTCGCCTGCGTTGAAAAGGGCAATAGTGAACATCAATGAATGCGTTTTCGCCGGATGCTACGCGGTAGAGTTGTTCCCGATCCCCTATTTACAGAAAGCGATGATGCTATCACAACACAGTTTTTATCTGCCACCAAGTGCACGTGCGTGCCGCCAGCATATTGACGCCGAAAATTGGAACAGCGTAATAAACGCAAATACCACTGCCACGGACTTCAATGAGACTCACGTGGCAGATATCATGCAAATCTACAAAAGTGTTCTGCAGTTGGCACAAGTGACTGTAGCTTCTGCCTTAGAGTAATTATATATATCTATTCTCAATGAAATTGTATTTTATTTTACAATCCTAACTAACCTAAATCCGATATGTCTTACTAATGTTAGGCCTAGGCGATATGTATTTCCACCGAATATTAATTTATTTGTCTTTACTAATATTTCGTTGCAATAAATGCCAATTAGTCGAAGAACACATCCATGCCAGGCCGCAGGAGAGAGAGAGAGAGAGATGTATAGTTGTATAGATGTAAGTGGCAGCTGACGTAAGAGTAATAAGTCCGTCATAGGTACTTTAAGTGAAAATAGATTGTATATCGGCCTACTGATAACTAGCTGCTATTAATATGACATACTATTTATGTCTATTACTTTATTTAATTCTTAAGAAGAACGGAAATATTAAATAAAAGTATTGTCGCGAAATGGATAGCTCCGAAATGTTTATAACATCTGGAAAAAGAAATAAAGATTGCGTGTACACTAACGGACATAAGTATACTTTGTCTAGAAAAAATCAAGATGGCACGACAAGATGGAGATGTGAAAAACGTAAAGTTTGTAACGCCTCTATTACTCAAAATGAAAAACGAGACGTAATAATACGACAGTCTGTTCATTCACAACACTGTACACCCAATTTTGAGTGGGTTGAATTCATCAAACAATTCAATGTTTGCAAAAGACGAGTTATGGATGAGTTTACGCCCATCCAGCAAATTTTTGATGATTGCATGATACCACTTCTTGACAAAGGAGTTAAATTTGTGCAAGATATACCATCTTTCGAAGAAAAAAAGACAGGATTGTATAATTTAAGAAAACGTTGTAACAACATAAAGATACTTAAATTTAGCTCATTGAAAGAAGTACAAATACCTCAACCATTTTATCCAAATCTGTTAAGAGTCCGCAGTAAGCTCGATTCTCCATACAAACGTAGTTACGCTCTCATTTTAAAACTACGTGTTGGATTGTAACGAAACTTTGCATGTTCAATGAAATGACGTATATCTATGTCTGAAATTAGTTTACGTAGCTTCAGATACCATGATAAAAAAATACAGCAAATTTAAGTTTTTCATACAAAACTAGTTTTTGCTGTATTTACTTTGTTTTATAAATTGGAACCATATAAACTAATTAAAGACATAGATATACCTCATGTCGTTGTAAATGCAAAGTTTCGTCACAATCAAACACGTAGTTTTAAAATGAGAGCGTAACTACGTTTGTATGGGAAGGTGAAATTCAGCCGAGCTTACTGCGGCCTCTTAACTGGAACTAAAGACGGAATTTTAATTTTTGTAAGCCGTAATACACGAAATGTGTTCCAAAGAGCCAAACTTATTCTAGGCGACGGAACTTTCAAAATCGTACAACATCCCTTTAAACAGTTATATACATTTCACGCCGACTTAGGAAGTACTACTGAGACTAATATTATAGTGCCTCTAGTTTATTCTAACGTGCCGAACAAAACACAACATACGTACGATAAGATTTTACAGATTTTAAAAGACAATTTACCGCTTAGGAACCCATCACTGTTCAAAATCGATTTTGAAATTGCGATGCATAATGCAATCAGCAAGGTATATCCAGACAGTCAAATATCCGGTTGCTATTTTCATTATACACAAGCTATTAAAAAAAAAGCTCGCAAACTAAATAAGACCAAAACGGAAAAGAGCTTCATTAAATATTGCAAGGCTTTAGCGCACCTTCCTGAGGAATTAATAGTTGAAGGGTGGTTGACAATAGTAGATACGAGTATGCTGCCGAATAATCGCAAAGGCAACAAATTTATCGAATACTTTATGGATCAGTGGTTACTTAATGATTCAATTATTAGTTTCAGTTGTTTCAATGAACGCCACATAACAACTAACGGGGTAGAGGGCTGGCATAGTCGCCTAAATAAAAAGATCCCAAGGAATGCCAGTCTATTGAGACTTATGCACGGCATACAAGTAGAAATGAAAATAAACGATATCACAATAATAAAAACACAAGGAAGCAAGTTAAATGCAAAAAACAGAAGAATAATGTACAAAAAAAGTGAAGACGTGTTATGAAATTATTGGAAAATGGTAAAATAACCATTAAAACATGCCTAAAAAGGCTGAGCAAGGCGTGGAAAAATAAATAATATCAGTAGTTACAATGTTTGTTGTATTAGTTAATTGGGTGTTTATTTTTAAGAAGTATATCGTTAGTTTTGTTTTGAAAATGTTGTGGTTAAATAAACATTAAAAAATAAAATAAATTTTTCATTCGATAATACAGACAAATATATACATACATATCTTAGAGCATTGTAGTACTGGAGACGCCTTTCAATAGATTACTCCTCTGCCGAAATATATGATCAAATTGATCCGAATTTGTATGAACTGACGTTTTTCTCCCCCCTCCCCGCAAAAAGCCATACACCCCGCAATACACCAACCAAGAAAGAAAACAAGAAGTTCCAGACTTCGTTAACCCTTAACATGGCAAGACATTAAGGAATGTAGCCAGCTATCACTCGGAATGTTTTTTGTGATAGTTATTGGATAAAAAGAACTGTAGTTAAGAAAAAAAAAGAAAACCATTCTGAAAGTTAGTTTTTCAGGACGACCGTTAAAACGGACATTGCCACGAATCGTAAAAAATGATTGCCTTTGATGTTGTCCTAAAAAACGGACAATACTGTCATGCAGGTCACGAAAATAAAATAAAAAAAATGTCGTCAACCAAAAATAAGCTTGAATACACTGAATAAAATCATTCTGAGCATCATCATCATAACAGCCGAAAGACTTACACTGCTGGTCATATGCCTCCCACGAAGAGTGCCAAAGTGACCGGTCCTGCGCCACCCGCATCCAGAAGACTCCCGCAACCTTTACCAGATCATCAGTCCATCTTGTCGAGGGTCTACCCACACTGCATCTTCCGGTACGTGGTTGCAACCAAAGTATCTTTCCACCCCAACGGCCATCGGTTCTACGTGCAATGTGCCCTGGCCACTGCCACTTAAATTTAGCGATCCGGAGGGCTATATCGGTTTCCTTGGTCCTGCTGCGGACAGCCTCATTTCTGATGCGGTCACGCAGAGAAACTAACAGCATAGCCCTCTCCATTGCCCTTTGGGTGACTTTGAGCCTTCTTATGACGGTCATAGTAAGCGACCACGTTTCAGTGCCATTAGTCATCACTAGCAACACACACTGGTCAAATACTCTCATCTTGAGACACTGCGGAATATTGGACGAAAAGTGAGATTGGTCGGTAGCTCGTCAGCAGGGTGGTGTAACCTTTTTGAGGAATAGCACCACCACACCTCTGTTCCGTGCTTTTGGCATTTTCCCTTCCAATAAGACGGAATTGAAGAAATGCTGAAGAGCCGTAGGGACCGGGTTTCCACCCGCCATCAGCAGTTCGGCTGTTATTCCGTCTTCACCTGGTGCCTTGTTGTTCTGGAGCTGTTGAACAACCTTTACAAGCTCATACAGGCTGATTTCCGGGGTAACGTTGAAATAGAGTTGGGTTAGTCGAGCTAGAGGGTCCTCCACGAGACTAACCTCGGGTCCGCGAGTTGATGTGTATAGCTGTCCGTAAAAGTGCTCTACCTCAACCAAAAGCTCAGGTTTAGAAGAAACGATTCTACCATCTTCAGTTTCCAACTTGGCGAGCTGGCTCAGTCCAGTAGCCAAATCTCTCCAAAACACTTTAGCGTCCTCGTTACACGGGATAGCCTCTTCAATAGCTTGTATTGAATTGGCGCAGATCGCGGGTAAAGCAATTGCAGATCTCTTTATTGAGCTACTGGTGTAAAGTGACATCGGATGAAGACCTAGGCAACGTTTCGCTCCCTTCCTTTGTGAGCTTCTAACAACTCGGAGGCTTATGGGGGAGGGGAGTGAGGTGTTGCTGTGTGAACAGAACATGTGAACACAACTGGAGGGCTCTCTAGCTCAACAGCTAGAGAACCTTTTAGTTGTGTTGGTTCATTGGGCGTTGAAGAACTTAGACCCAAAGGCACGGCGAGCTTCCACAAACCCGTAATTGAATTCGTCTAAATCGCCGTCTAGGAAACGGAAACAGTTTTGGAGTTCCACATGAAAGCTCTCGGTTTTTAATTTTGATTGGTGCTGTATGGAACAACTTCATCAATCGAGAGAGTTCTTGCTTGACACATATTTTAAATGTGCCTCTTACCAGACGGTGATCGCTCCCGGTTTTAACTGTATTGATGATCACAGAGACAACATTTAATGTATCCCTCCTCGTCGACAGGATGAAGTCAGTCTCGTTTTTAGTTGGTCCACTTTCTGTGCTCGCGTTACGTTTAATGGCAAGGTCCGTTTTCTGTCACAATTTGAAACAAACTATGTATCCATAAAAGTCGGCACTGTCCGTTTATTATGACATGCTCAATGGTACGTAGCCACCTATACAATCGATAATGTCACAAAAACAGGACCAGCTTTAAATCATCCTTTTTGACTTAGAATTAATTGAATATTTAATTAAATTTATATCAAAAACGAAAGTTTAACTCCCCTGAAGGTTAATTCAACAAAAAAAAAAGTTTTTTTTTATTCATTATTGTTTTATGGGGCCAGAAACAAACGCCAACGCAAATTTCGAAAATCATTGATTTCAAGTGACGCTCGCGCACAAATTGAACGTTGCACACTATTGGCGTATTCAAGAAATATATAGTCATTTTCTCGCCATTTCGTTTGGCGTATTTACTTTAAGAGCCAGAATGCGCGTTCAAACTTTGCGCGGCATTTACTAACTGTACTAAAAAAGTGACAGGAAAGCGTTAAGGGTTAAATCATTTTGTTAAAAAGCATTAAAATGAGACTGTCTTATACAGCTGACGAAACTATAATTGAACTTAAACTTAGTTCGTTTTGGTCAGCAGCGACCAAAACGCACAAAAAATGTATTGAATTACATATTCGTCACTAGTGCCGAAAGTGAACTGAAACCATGTAATGGCGTTTTTGTGCTAGTGACGAATGTGTACTGGATCGTATGCGGCTATCCAGGTCTTCAGGCCCGGCGATGGGAGGTCTGCCGCCATAATATGGGCAACCACGATCGAGTCCGATCGCAGTTGCTCCATTGGAGAGACCTCTTGGGCTGGGCGACACGGGCGAGAATATGCGCGCGTTCGGCTCAGGCAGCGTCAGTTCATAGTCAGTCATACAAAAAATAGCATGCTTTAACTGAGAGGATATATGCTACAGTACAGGCAATTTGAAAATTAAATACTTATCTTATTTTTGACTACAACTTAGGTAACAGTTGAGTTAACAGTTAAGGTTCAGTTGACCGGACGGCGGGTAAAAAAAATTGCCTTGGTACTGTTGACCGGACTACATGAAACCATTTCATTCAGTGTGTGTGTGTACCCATTGGTTTTACCGGGATAAAAAGTAGTCTATATATCTCAGTAACTTTTCTATCGACGTACCAAATTTCATCCGTTTAGGCATGCTTCAAGGACAAAACATCTGCAAACCTTTTCCGTCTATAATATTAGTAAGATTTTACCTGCAATGTAACTGAACCAACGCATTTACAAATTTTGCTTGAAGCACATTTCCAGACTGCTGAACCATTTTCATAAGTTTTGGTTTTGTAATATTGGTGTCCTGCATAAAGTAGCACCGTACCCCTTCCTCTCTTTAAAAACACAACACTCGATTCTTCTTCGTTTACTTCCATCTTTGCTCCACACGTACTACTTATGCACCTCAATTCAAACCATTAATTTACATGACAAATAAAATGGGTGACAAATATGTAAGTATACTTCATAATTTGTTTTAAGTGATCCTTCACAGGGGATTGATAAGTCATAACAAAATGGACAATTTACTCTCAAGATACGAATACATTGAAGATTTGAAGTACCTATTCTGACTGTACCATTATAATCATAGTTCTATTTGGAATAAAATCCGCGTTTCCATATTGTTCGATCCGCCAGTATAACTATTTGGAAAAAAAAATCCAAACAGTTCGACTATTGAACTACTTGTAGGATTAGATGGAATAAAGGATCTAGTTAGCGTCACTGTGCTCTTTTTCAAAATTTTATTAATTTTGGAGTGCCACGATTCAACGTCGTTGTTAGTTCTATGGCGTTTGCCAAACACACTTATTATTCCAATCATTTTATCTTTCATCCATGTCCTTTCGACGTATTGGATAAACTTCTTCATTTGATAGATCTCACTCTCAGATTTTATGTGTATGAATCCTTCCAAAATTTGATCTACAGGTATAAGTGGCAAAGCTGTTACTAATGAAACAATACGATTTTCCCCAACCGATCCGTAGTCACACCGACTTGCCACACTGGTGTGACTACGGTTCATTTTATTTATCCGTAGTCACACTAGTATGACTATGGTTCATTTTATTTATCCGTAGTCACACTAGTATGACTATGGTTCATTTTACCCTACCCATAGTTACACCAATATTATCTTGTAGCCTCGGACAAATTCCATTAGAGTTGATATTTATAGGTATAACTATTTATAGAAATACTAGCTTTCCGCCCGCGGCTTCGTCCGCGCAGATTTGGACTACACACAAATTTGAGTGATGTGAGTGATTGAAAATGTGAGTGATTTTCCCAAAATGCTAAAAGACGTTTTCTTCCATTTTATTAAGGGAACTTACAACAAACTTTCAAGTCTCTAGGTCAAAGATTTTTTTCGCCCATACAACTTTCTTCCCATTAGGGGTGGAATTCCGAAAAATCCCGTCTTATCTCTATTAAGGTGTGAATGGAGAACCAGGAAAGACTTGATTATAATTGTAATAGTACATTATTGTCGAAGCAAGGGAAGTAGGCAATTGCTGGCTGAGTATTAATTTTAAACGGACGACCTTGGGAGTCCGTTTAATTTAATACGAAGCCAGTAAATGCCCTTCCAGCTGAGACAAATATAGTGCTTTTCTCAAAAATTGTGCAAAAAAAACAAAAATGTATTTTCTGAAAATTATAAGGCATGCATTTCTTCTCGCCGCTTCAAGAAATTGTCGTATACACCTTCCGATATCTGTCTTTTGGCTTTGCAAATTACCAACAAATTACACTTAAACAAATAATCAACAACTGAGCTTGCAGCTTCTTTTAAATCTGGAATGATTTACACGTCAATTTTCTATATTTTCCGTAAAAAGAATTAGAGACTGTATGTTAAACAGAATATTTTTTGCATTGCCGCCTTTTAATTTTTTTAATAATAAGTAGGGAGTGTATTTTTCTTCCGAAAGCGCCATTAGTTATTTGAAACAACTAAAAAGTCGCGATGAGTCACAGCTACTGATCTTGCGTTTTGGCTGTTTAGGACCTATGCCTTTTATTTATATGGCGGTGTCAACTTTTTAAAAAGTTTGTACCACGACAAATAAGGGAATTTGTATGCAACATTGTAGTCGAGCAAAATCGAGCCGGCAAGGTTTTTTATTTTTTAAATGTTGACTAACCATAAACTATGCACTTCACGTCCTGATTTTTTACCAATAAAGTCAACATTGCAGATGATTTTTGAGAAAAGATGTTTCATTATCTTCAAGACATTTTGGAAACAGTTACAAGAGACGATCGAATATAGACAATAATAGAATTGTAGACTGCCATAGACTACTATCGTAACATCTCCCTCCGAACGAAGAAAATGAAATAAAATAATATTTCAAACAAGTAGGTATATTAAATTAAAAAAAAAACAATTATCGCAATTTCTAGTGCATGGAACGAAACGTAATCTGACATCTTACATTTGTCAGTTAAAAAATAAATAGACTTCATCATAATAACAAACTATGCTAAACGATGAAAATATTACCTACTTACTTATGAAAACATGGCAAATTTATATAAAAATCGTTATACCTAGTGATATTCATCATAGTAATAACTAGGCTTTTTAACTTCACGACCTGACCGAGTATATTCTTTATTATGGTCTAATCCTGCTACAGTTTCTTCTAAACCTTGATCACGTCCAACATTAGTCGAATGAGTAGAATTACAAGGACTATATTCAAGCGACGGATCAATAAACATAGGCCGTTCCAAAATGTGTAGCCTGTTTCGCCTGTACATACCATTAGGACTTTTGACTAAGTACGACCTTGGTTCAGAACAAACTTTCTCAACAATACCAGGAACCCATGGTAAATCTGGGCGTTTTTAGAACATTACTTGACTCCCAGTGTTTAATGGTTTTAAATTTTTAACATTCCTATTAAAGTGATCAGTCATTTTTGCAACTCTATTGTCATGATATTCATTTAATGCATTATAATCACACATTTTAGGTTTCAAGTATGTTTCAACAGTTGGCAGCTTAGTACGTAATGACCTAGACATCAACAACTCTGCAGGCGAGTACTGGCTATCCTTAGCAGTATTCCTGTACTGTAGTAATCCTAGGTACGGATCAGAATTATCTGCCTGACACTTCTTCAACATATTTTTTATAATGCCTACTGTACGTTCGACTAAACCATTTGACCTGCTATGATACGGACTAGAGGTGATATGTTTAATATTCCAATCCCTAGTAAAGTCTTGGAAAGCTTTCGAATTAATTGGAGGACCGTTATCTGATATCAATCTGGCTGGAATACCATGTCTAGCAAAGATTGATTTAAGTTGCGTAATGACAATATCACTAGTGTTTCTGGAACAGCGTGCTATTTCGACATATTTCGTAAAATAATCGAAACGAAGGAGTTCTATTAAAATCAAAGAAATCAATAGCCACTTTGGTCAAAGGCAAGAACTTGAAATCATGAGATAGAAGACTTTCATTAGAATTATTCCTCCTATATGTCAAACAAATTGCACAGTTACCTACGTAATTCTCGATGTCATTATTTATATTAGTAAGGCCAATAAATTGAACCTCTGGCTAATCTTTGACATGAATTTATACCTTGATGACCAACATGAAGTAAACATAAATACTTTCTTCGCAGTGTTTGTGGTATAATGACTCTATTAGACATGAACATTACGTTATTAGTACAGTGTATGTCATCTTTGACTGGAAAATAGGGTTTAACCTCTGACTCTACTTTTTTATTGCTATCAGGCCACCCATTTTCACAATAAAACTTTAATCTGTTCATGACGTGACATGAAGAAGTTGCCTCTTCGACTTCACTCACATTTTTAGGGCTGAGTGACAAATTTGAATCTAACAAGCTTACATGAATATCTGTCTTTGTCCAAGTCAGTCAGTACATTTTGAGGAAGAGCAGTTCGAGATAGAGTATCTACGACATACAAATATTTACCGGGTTTGTATGTGACATTAAGATCATATGGCTGTAATCTAAGCATTATTCTTTGTAATCGTGGCGGTATGTCATATAATGACTTGTTGAAAATATTGACTATCGGCTTATGATCTGTCTCTACTAACACTTTATTGCCATAGACATATTGGTGAAACTTAGTGCACCCGAATAAAATAGCCATCAGCTCTTTGTTTCAATTTGTGAGTAGTTTTGCTGAGCTTTAGTGAGAGACGCTGACGCATATGGGATTCTTATCATGCAAGATAACAGCTCCCATTGCATCTTTGGAATTATCGACTGAGAGAGTCAATTGTTTATTCTCGTCAAAATAAGTTAAGACTGGTGCTGAGCTAATACGTATCTTCAAATGATTAAACTCATTTATATGCGTATCAGTCCATAACCACGCAGTGTTTTTATTTAACAACTGCCTAATATGAGTCGTTTCTTTTGACAGATTTGAAATTAACCATTCCGAAGAACCGCTGTAATTCAGTGACATTAGTGGGACTAGACATTTTGCATATTGATTCGAATTTTGACGGATCGACTGAAACGCCATTCTTATTAAATATGTGTCCCAAGTATTTGAACTCTGGAACGCACATAACTGATTTTTCATGATTGAATTTCAGACCTATTTGAACTGCGCGTTCAAGCACCTGCTTTAACCTAAAATCATGCTCAGACTTAGTTTTTCCGTAAATCAAAAAATCGTCCATCATTATTTTCAAACCTTTGATCTCCGAATCTTTATACCATTTCACCGTGAAATATCTCTGGAGCCGCGTTAATTCCGAACGGTAAACGTAGAAAACGGTATCTACCCAGTGGCGATATGAACGTACATAGCTTAGAAGACTCCTCATCTAGTTTTATCATCCAAAAACAAGATCTTGCATCTAATTTCGAAAAGAAGTGCGAGCCAGATAAATCCGATTTAATCTCATCGATATTAGGAAATGCGAAATGTGATCTTAGTATAGCCTTATTAAGTTTTCTTGGGTCTAGACATATGCGTAAACTTTCATCTGATTTTGACACAACAACAATTGAATTAACCCAAGCTGTCGGTTCGTCAACTCTAGTAATGATGCCTTGTGATTGTAATTTTGACAACTGTTCGGCGAACTTCTCCTGTATTTTAAAAGGTATTTTTCTACACGCACTAGGCTTGACGTCCGGTTTCACAACTAAGTGACATTCAAAATCTTTTATACACCCTATGCCTTCAATGTTTGTACTGTTCAAACAAGTTATCATTGTCCATTGACACCTGTTCTTGTTTGCGTTCAAAGTTCAAATCTGACTTTATGAACTCTTTTTATCAATTTTAATCTTTCTGACGTACCTCGACCTATAATATTTTGGCATTGTAAATTCGCTATATAGAAAGTTTTTCTATGACATGACCCATTATAAACACAATTCAATTCACATTGACCGACTGTCGGTATGGCATGACCTGTCAAGGTTGACAATTTGAAATCACTTTTCTTGATTAAGTGGGACGGCAGTTTTAACTTTTGGAAGTCAAGATAAGATATTATATTCGTATCTGCTCCCGAGTCAATCAGAAAAGTCATTGAAACATTCTGAATATCTAAGTTAATAGTCCACGGTCTATTTACATTAACATTGTTGCACGTAATGGAACCAAAAAACAAAAAGTTGTTTTCGCCATTATCGTTATCATTATCAACAAACGTGGCAGAAATTTTTGTCTACGACAGTACTTACTAGAGTGGTTTAGGCGTTGACAGTTACGAAATTTGGCACCTTGAGCGGGACAGCGATGTCGCCTTTAGACGCTTTGTGCCAGATTCGCATAATGCCAGATTTGCATAATGCCAGATTCGCATAATGCCAGGTTCGCATAATGCCAGGTTCTCATAATGCCAGATTCGCATAATGCCAGATTCGCATAATGCCAGATTCGCATAATGCCAGATTCGCATAATGCCAGGTTCCCATAATGCCAGATTCGCATAATGCCAGGTTAACATAATGCCAGATTCGCATAATGCCAGATTAATTCAATTTTTTCATATCCCATTCGCCACCCAAAATAGCACCCTGAATGAAGGCGTCTGGTTAATTTGGCTTATTAACTTCCTTTGGGCCGATGATTGTTATACCTATTCAACCAAATTTCAGCTTTGTACGCCTTCTAGTCATCGAGAAAATTGCGTGTGACAGACAGACAGACAGACACCGGAGTGATTCCATAAGTCTTCCTTTGTTACCAGGTACGGAACACTAAGGGTCACACTTTTTTATTCGACACTGTCAGTCCTTTGTAAATAGTCCTTGATAATATGATAGATAACAGTGAGTAGTGGTTACCTACTTGAACTTGATACTGGCAATAATCATTTCTTAGTAAAAGTCATGTATCTATTACATGTCATGTCATGTGTCATGTATGTCTTGACTACTCAATGTCATTCAAATTAAATAATCTGTAGGATACTGCAATAAAATGGACGAAGAATTTTGATTTTTGGAAAATCAAAAGGGAAAACCTACGTTACTACAAAATGGGTATAGTTTTAACCTTAATGCGAAAAACAAAAATGGCACCACCAATTGGCGTTGTACCAATCGCAAATGGTGTAATGCATCGGTAACAATAAATGATACGAATACAAGTATCATAAAACAATCTGTTCATACTTGTCAACCCTACTTCGTGAAGAATAAAATTTATTCGACTAAATATGAGTGCAAGTTGGAAGTAACGCAAAATTTAGATTCTATTCAAAATATTTTTGAAACTAAATTTGAAGCCTTAAAAGAAGAAAGCAACATTGATGAAAACTGTTTACCAACGTATAAACTGGTGAAGGATTCACTAAGCCGACACAGAAGATCATTATTAGGAACACACTCTTTCAAAATTTCTTCACTTAAAGATGCAAAAGTGCCGGAGAAGTTATTAAAAAACATGAAGGTAATAGAAGACGGCGATGATGACAAGATCATTATCTTGTACTCTAAAGTAAGTAAAAGATTAATAAAGGCTTACAGGGGGTCCGGGTCATACTGCGGAGACGGCACATTTAAAGTATGTCCTCCGCCGTTCTACCAATTGTACTGCTTGCACTTAGATCTTGAGTCTGACATCGACTCCACAAATGTCGTTCCCGTGATTTATGGTTTATTACCAAGTTATTTCGAAAGACAGTGGTTACGGCAGTTTGACACAAATGTATTAAGTGTTGTACACGCTGAACATCGTCATCGTACCAACAACCCTTTAGAAGGTTTTCACCACAAGCTCAACGTAAAAATACCAAAAAAAACCAACTATTACAATTTTTTTAACAAGATCAAAAAAGAAGCAAGTTTTTTTGATTACCGGGCTAAACAAATATTATTACGCGCAAATAATAAAAACCGAAGGATGAAAGATGGTGTTTTTGATAGAAAATACCTGAAGCTATTAAAGAAACTGGAAAACAATGAAGTAAGCAATTTGAATTTCTTGAAAAAGATCATCAATTTAAAAATATCCCATCTATACTAACTCGAAAAGAATGAAATTTAAAGAAAATAAGTTCCTTTTAAGGATAATTATTAATAATTATTATTTAATGATGTGTTAAGGCATTTATTTCATTTGCGTTTATTAAGAACGCGTTGTCTTAGAATAATGAGTTTATTTTCAAAGAAGCTTTTGTATTATTTACTATTATGACTGTAGAAGAGTGCCCATTAGTGATTAAGACATTTTGCGTGCGACTTGATTCCGTCATGCAGACAATATTTATGTGCTTGTTCGACATGTTCTTCTAGATCCAGAAAGTGTGGTAGTCACTTCGTATGGCGGAGTATGTATGAGTAGTCATATTCACTTCGGGTGAACGAACGGTATGAGGGAACTATTAGTAGTAAAATAATAAATAGTAAAAGTAAAATAATAATATAAACAGTATATGCGTTTTGTTTGACGTTTACGTTGTGACGACGAGCCTGGCGACTTGGACGAATCAGCTCGCGACGGTGTACTGGATCGAGCCGGCGTGTTCTGTATGGCGACGGATTATTGGCTCAGGACGTGGTAGGATATCTGTAAGCAGAATTATTCCTGTATGACGTTGCTGACGGAGACGCTCTCGCTTGGCCTCTGTACGTATCTCTTGAGTAATGATGCTTCGGTTAACTGGTAGCTGACAGGATGTTTGCGTTGGAATTGTTCGAGAGTTCTTTTGCCTGAATCCTCGACAATTCTACTGACTTCGCTAGATCGATTGCTTCATCTAATGTTTTCGGACCTTGTTGCAGAATCCTTTCTTTGATGTATTGGTTAGATTGGTTTAAGTTCCAGCTGAAAATATCTCTGACAACCTCGTCTCGCAATGAGTCAAAATCACACGAAAGTCCCAAATTTTTCAAATCTGTTGCGTACGAATCATTTTCTTCGTCGGGATGTTGACGGTGATTAAATAATTTATGTCGCTCTATGTTTACATTGACCTTAGGGCTGAAATAATTCTCATATAGTTTCATAAGCTCCTTAAGGGTTATTTTGTCCATATCCACATTGAAGCTGTAGAAAATGTTCAGGGCTTCATTTCCGACGTGATGAAGAAATTAGACATGGGTAGTTCGCGAATGATTGATTCAAATGAAGTACTTCACTTGGTGTCACTCTTTCGTTCACTAGTTCAGTTCGGATTCATATACTTCAATAGTTCTATCAGTTCACTAGCTCCGAGCGAGAGTGAATGAAATGGAATTGACGCGCCGTATCATTACCTCGAATAAGTCGAATAGAACCGAACGTCGCCAAAGGCGACCGAAAGATGTTGGTCTACTCACACATGCAAACTGGACCGATATTCCGTTTCACTCACTCGACACTGGCCTGTAGGTACTTAGGAAACAAATGTTATGAGAAACGAAACTACTACTTAACGTACATTGATTTGATTGCTATACTTGTTCAAACACAGCGAATGATTTAATCTCCAACACAACACGCAATGTATATCGAATGATTCTATATCATGCATTCCAAACACATTATTATTGAGTATGAAGTAATGTTTCCGAGAATTGGTAAAGATGCGAAATATTCAAACGGAATTGATATTTAAGTAAAGTCATTATGGCACAATTTTGTTTATTTTGGAAAATTAAATTCATTTAGGATAGTTTTTGGAATTTGCTTGTTTATTATATTATTACGTTTTTTACTTAGTTTTGAATGCGATGTCATAACGTCATTACGGGCATTACATTGCAGCCTTTACGAAGTTTCGTTTGTTTTAAGTATCTGTCTTGCTGGTTATTGGTGTGGTGTAAGAAAAATACCTATTGTAAATAAAATAGTGTAGGTACAGCAAAAGTGTAAATAAATTGCATAGACTTAATATACGTTACTAGTTAGGTAGTTGTGTAAATATTTCTTTTCTAAATACTTGGACAATTTAGGTATTAGATATATACTATTACTATACGAAATGTCTTCTAGAAAACGGAGTGCTGTGTGGGATCACTTTACAGAAGTGGATCCGAAAAGAGCCAGATGTTCTTATTGTTCCCACACTTTATGTATTTCTGGTGGAAATGTGGGGAATTTAGGTAGGCATTTAAAAACTAAGCATCCAACTGTGCCTATAATTGCTGAACGGCAAGTTATGCCTAATGCTGCCCTTGTCACCACTAACCTGGAACCAGAATATTCACCAATTTCACCACATGTCCCAGTCATTGTTACTGAAGATCCACACGAACCCACCCAATCTACGAGTACATTAGCTAGACCCTCCGCTCAGCCTTTGATGCGCGACTATGTTAATAGTACGAAACCTTTAGGACCCAGGCGTGCAGAAAAACTGGATGAACAGTTGATCCGAATGATAGCTAAAGGCCACCATCCATTTTCTATCGTAGATGAACCCGAGTTCAAAACATTCGTGTCTATGTTGTGTCCAGGGTATTCATTGCCCACTAGGAAAACCCTTTCAGAGAGCCTGTTACCAAAAATGTACGAGCGAGAAGTGGAGAAGGCAAAAACTAAACTGGCAGCTGGGCAGGCAGTGTGCCTTACCACGGACGGGTGGACATCGGACAATAATGATAGTTTTATTGCAGTTACAGCACATTATATTGTCAATTCCAATCTGAATTCCAATTGGAATCAACAATGCTAGGATGTGTAGAGTACGCCGAACGCCATACAGCAGCAAACTTGACAGTTTCTAAAAAAATTACGAATGAATGGGACATCGAATACAAGGTCACCGCGGTGGCTAGTGACAATGCGGCTAATGTGACCGCTGCCATCAAAGCAGGAGATTGGCGTCACGTTCCCTGCTTCGCACACTCACTGAACCTATGCGTCCAGACCGCGCTGGCAGCGATTTCAGAAACAACTGGTCGAGTAAAGCAAGTCGTCGAATACTTTAAAAGAAGCTCGCATGCCCAAGCCAAACTACGAGACATGCAACGGCAGTTAGGTGTACCGTTGTTAAAATTAAAGCAAGACGTGGTAACAAGGTGGAATTCCACCTATGAAATGCTTCGCCGCATCTTTCTGATAAAGGACGCTGTCTGTGCTACCTTGGGAGTAACCAGACCGGATTTAATTTTATGCAGTTCTGACTGGATGATTGTGGAAGCGGCCGTGCCTATACTTAAAACTTTCTTCGATGTAACGGCCGAAATTAGTGCGGAAAAAAATGTAACACTGTCAAAAGTTATCTCATTGTGCTCAATTTTGATCAGTAAAGCCAAGCAACAACTCGACGAGCAGCAGCCAATGTTGGAGCTTAACATGATGGTGGAGATACTGGAAGGAGAGCTGCAAAGAAGGTTTAATTTTATCGAGCATTCGGAGCTATATGCCGAATCGGCACTCCTGGATCCTCGCTTCAAATCTGTTGGGTTTAGGGATAAAGAATCTAAAACTTAGAATTGGTCGCCAGCGCCCACCACCAACACCTCAGCTTGACTCGCCATCAACTTCGAGCGCCACCCACCTCGCCGTCAGCTTTGACCCACGAGCAGAACAATCGTCTTCACTGTGGGAACTATTCGACCAGAAAGTGAAGAAGTTGACGCCAACCAATCCGACAGCAGCTGGCATCATTGAATTTGAGAAGTACATGCAAGAACCGATGCTGGGTCGCACAAGTGACCCGTTCGCGTGGTGGCATGAAAGTCGTTCTGTATACCCATTGTTGTATAACTTTATGTTAAAAAGGCTGAACATTGTCGCCACTTCAGTTCCCTGCGGATGTATTTTCTCAAAAGCGGGGAACATACAGAGCGACGGAGAAGACTGACAACTAAAAAGTTGTCGCAACTTCTTTTTATTAGCTGCAATACATAATACAGCAAATTATGTATATAAATGAACATTGTATATTTATTGTATATAGATATTAATATTGTAAATTCGCTGCAAATTCTGTATATAAATGAACATTGTATATATATTGTGTATACATTGTATATATATGTAAATATTGTAAATTCGAATCATTGTACATAACACAGATTTTTAAATACGCCAATCTAGTTGAATCTTAATGATACAGTAGACTTCCATTACGATAATTAATTTCAATGCTTGATTACTAAAAAAATACCTAACAACTCAGCGTTAAAGTTAACAACACAATCAAACTAGATTGTCAGTCCTAAGCCTGATCAAGTATGAAGGGAAATCTGTGGTATCCCCTACGTACTTAAATGTTTAATGTACAAGCACGTAAGGAAAGATTTTATAATTGGATAAATGTACGATATTCTACTTAGAAAAAGTTTTACTTTTCAATGTCCAGTGTCCACACAAAACCTCTTAGGGCCTGTATCACAATCGCCAGATAAAGTTATCTGCCAGTTAAAATTATTGTTATCCTTTTCTCCCGTCATATAAAAGAAAAGTGACAGCCAACATTTATCTGACGGAAATGTTTTAACTGGAGATTGTGAAACAGGCCCTTAGTGTGTTCAATGGGCAAACTTATAAGCAACTAAATTAAAAACTCACCAAAACAAATGAAATGGCTGAACCGATATCGATAAAACATTTTTAGAAACCAAAGCTACAAAACTTGATTTCAAATGAAAATAAAAACCGTTTCCAATCCAAATCGGTTCACCCATTTAAGACACATACACACACATACATTGTGTCGGGGGTTAAAAATCATCTTTGCCAGATTGTAACGTGCCTAACGCGTTTCAGTGTTCCTTTTTTCCGCTAGACTAAGTATTAAATTAAGTCAAATTACAATACCAAACTCATTGTAGGTACCTAACTTCTTAAAAATGATCCGAAATTTTTTAACGTTTCAAAATTGGTAGTTAATTCTGCCTATTGATCATTGAATATGATTTGATTCGATGATATGAGTGATTTAATGTTATTTTAGTTTTAAATACAGCAAACTAGTAACTCAGTAGTTCATTGAAAGACACGCGTACGACAGATATGATATACTCAATCTAATCTATATCAACTAATGTAAATATTGTAAATGCGAGCTACTGAACTAAATTGAACTAGTGAACTAAAAGAGTGATATACTTCACAGCGAGCGAAAGATACATATCAATCTTTTCTTTTTAGTGACACATTTTGCGCATGACTAGAAGAAATGGAGCTACTTTACGAGACTCCGACTCTTCCTCTAGACTATATGCTCTTAAATATATTGTGAATTTGGTTTTAAATATTTTTCAAACTTGTGGCTTGTTGCTCGCATTGACATTAATCGGTTCAAGACCTGCATTATTCATAGACTTACTACTTCTCGCTCCTGACGATGACGGTGGAAGTTCCTTCTCCTTATTTTCTGTAGCCATTTTTACTTACACATACAACTATCGATGACGTGACATTTGACGATTACTTATTACACAGACTATTTATTACACTGACTATTTATTACACCTGACACCATACTTGATTATATTTGTAAGGATGTTTCATTATCTTCAAGACATTTTGGAAACAGTTAAAAGAGACGATCAAATAAAGACAATAATAGAATTGTAGACTGCCATAGACTACTATCGTAACAATCTCCCAAACCATTTTTACAAAGAAGCTTTGGTGTAATTTTCAACTGTTTAGCCTCAGTAGTTTTGGTTGTGCGTTGTTAAATTACACAAAACATCCTAAGTACTCTTTTATATAATTTATAACATAAAAAGAGGATTTTATCTGAAGTACTGGCTACTTGAGATATTAATGATAATGAAGGAAATGTTGATCGTATGTGCATTTGTTTTCATCTTGTCAAATTACGTATTTTCTGTAAAAATGGATACAGAAGGTGAGCTAAGAATTTTAGAAAGAAAACGTGGTGTGGTGCTTTTATATCATGGACATCGATACTATAAACAAAAAGTGTATACGTATTTATTTTGTTTTATCAGGATCGAAAAGTGATGAAATGTGTGGAGCATTCTTCGCATTGTAAGTCAGATTATGTTGTCAATGAAATAATGTGTAGCGTAGACAAAATGAAGGAGGAAGCGCGAACATCGGCTGAATCGGTGCCTAAAGTATTTAAAAAACATATTTATTTATTTATCGTATGGCGATTACACACTGGTTACATATATATACATTTGCAATTAAAGATTAAAATTTACAATTCTGCAGATAAAAGCTCGCTTCCTTTGTCAGGCCTTTAAAGTCCTCAGCTGATCCGTTGTATCTGGCGTTCGGGCACTCGAATACTATATGGTGTATTGTTTGTTCCGGGTTTCCACAGTCGCACGCCGGTGACTCGCACCATCCCCACTTGTGCCAGAGGTATGCGCAGTTTCCGATGCCAGTCCTCAGGCGATTCAGTCTGTACCAAATTTGACGATTTTCATTAAACCCCTTGGGCCGCTCATCAACCTTAAGCTCAAAGATGGTATTGTTGATATTGTGCTGCTGGGATTCCCATTGTTTCATCCACACTTCGCTATCCTTTCACGCTGGGTCGTATGTATGAAAGGTTTTAGTTTGCGGGTTTCGGGATTTAAGGCGGGTGTTAGAAATGCTACACAGGTCTTCATGAATGGGCAGCAGGGTATTTCCGGACATTTTGGTGAGTTCCCACGTTAGGCATTTTTGTCTGCGGGTGTCCGGTGGTGCAATGTTACTGAGGACGGGTAACCAATGGGTAGTTGTCGGCAGGATGCAGCCTGATATAATCCGCATTGTGTGATTGAGCTCAACATCTACTCTGGCCACGTGTGCACTGTTCATCCACACAGGTGTACAGTATTCTGCCGTCGAGTAGACAAGGGCCATAGCAGTGGTCTTTAGGCAGCCAGCACTGGCACCCCATGATGTACCTGTTAATTTCTGGACTATGTTGTTCCAGACAATTTATCAAGATGGTGCTTGTATGTCAAACTCCTGTCGAGAGTCACACCCAAATATTTTGGACTGAAATTGTGACGCAAGACCGTACCTCTAAACTTAACTTTCAGCTGTTTGTTCACTAATCTGTTGGAAAGGTGGAAGCAGCAGACCTCAGTCTTATTGGCATTTGGGCATAAGCGCCAGTGCTGAAAATACTCGTCCATAGCTTCCAAGTCTCTCTCTAAAACGGTGTCTGTTGCCTCCATTATTTTGTTCTGGGTTACTAGAGCCAGATCATCAGCGTAGCCGAACTTTCGCGAAAAAGTGTCAGGTATGTCGTTGATGTAAAGATTAAAGAGCAGGGGAGCGAGCACAGATCCCTGGGGCAAACCATTGTTTAGAATCCACACTTTACTTGACAGATGGCCCAGGTGGACTTGGAACGGTCTGTTGGTAAGAGCATCTTCTATTACTCTGAATATTCTGAGGCATGGAACGGCTTTTAATAGTTTGTAGAGCAATCCTTGTCGCCACACAGTATCGTATGCAGCTGTCAGGTCTATAAATACTGCAGAGGACTTTGACCCTGATTGGAAACCTGCCTGGATATGTGTTGTGAGGGCGAGAACGTCAACGTTTCATGAATTCCTTTTAGCGGATTACCAATATGACGGTTCTAGAATAATATTATTTTCGTCCGTCGATAGCCAAGAAAAACTGTCAGTAGTTCACGAATATTTTATGGACGGCACGTTTAAAAGCACACCCAAACCGTTCATGCAGCTTTTCTCCATAGACGGAGATTTGAAAAGTACTTCAGAATCAAGTAATGTAATCCTGCTTATCTACGCTTTAATGAGCGATAAAAAAGAAACAACATATCTAGCACTCTTTGATTTATTAAAGACAGTTTGCCCACAGTGGGCTCCAACGAAAGTTCACTCTGACTTTGAATGTGCTTCAGCTAATGCAATAAAGTATTTTTTTCCTGATATTACAATAATAAAATGTTACTACCATTTTAGTAACAGTATCTGGAGACAAAGCAAGTCCTTAGGCATGAAATCTGAACTTTATCGCCGTATTGTGTCGTTGTGTACTACGTCCCTTCCTCTTTTACCGCTAGATAGAGTTAGGTAGGGATGGAGTTATATCCAGTCGGAGTCTGAGGACTACAAAAATGCCAACATAAAGAAGTTCATGAATTATATGCTAAACACATGGATAAAAAGCGATGACTTCATAAATGAATGGTGTGTATACAACCAACGTCACCGTACTAATAACGTTCTGAAAAATTGGCATTCGCATTTAAATAAGAAAGTGAACAAGAATTACGTGACCATCCTTAAATATCTCAGTGTATTGGAAGAAGAGGCAAAGACACATTTAATTAAAACTAAAAATATTGAAAAAGAAAACAACCCAAATAAAAGACGCATGATAGAAGAAGAAAAAGATAATTTTATATTAAAAAAAACAGCTTGAATTAATTCATGGCGATTTTACAATTGCACAATTTATGGAAACTGTACGCTAGCGGAGCACTAAACAGGCCGCATGCGTGAAACCAAGGGCGAGAAAGTTGTATGATAGCCTCTTGTGCTGAAAATCTGCATGTGTTATTTTATGGATGATAAAACCTACATCAAATTCGACTATAAAATGCTTCCAGGTGACCAGTTTTACACTGTACGAAAAAATCAGGAAGTCGATAATGCCGAAAAATCAATTTTCATCGAAAAATTCAGCAAAAAAGCAATGGTTTGGCAGGCAATCTGCGAGTGCGGCAAGTTGTCCAAGCCATTCGTCACCACACAAACAATGAAAGCCGATACCTACATCAAGGAGTGCTTGAATCGCCGCTTATTGCCTATTATCCGTGAACATGATGGTCCTGTTTTATTTTGGCCAGATTTGGCATCGGTGCACTACTCCAAGGCTACGTTATCGTGGTATAGAGACAACCGAGTCGATTATGTGCCTAAGGAAATGAATCCGCCGAACTGCCCGGAAGCCAGGCCAATCGAGACTTTTTGGGCTCTGACTAAGGCATATCTCCGAAAAAACACTAAGCCTGCAGATTCCATAGACGCTTTCAAGAGAAACTGGTCAAAAGCCTCTAAAGCCATCGAAAATAAATCTGTGCTGAAGCTTATGTCGACCGTTCGATCCAAGGTGCGATCTTTGGCTTACAAATGACGTTGTCCAAAATATGGTACCTGTATTTATTACGAAATAAGTTGAAATTTTGTATTAACCAATAAATCACTTGAAATTTACAAAAATAGTTATTATTTATCATTTAGGTCTTGTGCTTATTCTTTCTGGAACACCCGATAGTAGTACTACGGGCAAAAAATAATCCCCGTGGTACTACTAGTAGTAGCACCAGTAGTACCACGGGTAAGGAGTGGTTTTATGGACAGTAAAAGGGGAAGCAGAAGAGTCTTGTTGCGGGGCGGTTACAAGTATAATTTCGACAAACAAAACAAAGGTGGTTCAACTAACTGGAGGTGCACTAACAGAACGATCTGCTCAACTTCTATTTCTTTGAACAAAGATGAGAAGGTGATCAGGAAGTCAAATCACATGTGCAAACCAGAATTCATGAAGAGAGAGGTCGAGGGCCATCTAAACATATTGAAACGCAAATTATGTGAAAGTATGAAACCAATACCGGCGATTTTTCAAAGTTGTGTCCAAGATTTTGCTGAAAGGTGTGGTGGAGATTTTGATTTTTTGCTTATACCGGACTGGAAGACCATCAAAACGGCTCTATATAATCCACGAAACAAAGGTCACGGTGTAGAAAAGTGCACATTTAATCGTTTAAGTGATGTGATAATTCCTGACACATTGTCTGACAGTTTTCTTATATGTAACGATGGCGACGTCGATAAAATTTTAATATTTAGGACACCATCTGCTTTGCAAATTTTATCGGTACATACTGAATATTTCGGTGACGGCACGTTTAAGGTGACACCGCCTCCGTTTTTACAACTGTACACGATGCAAGTAAACTTAAGTGAAACGTCAGATAGCACTTGTTTTGTTCTTGTTATTTACGCCCTTTTGCCCAATAAGGAAGAAAATACGTATAGACGGATGTTTTCCCTTCGGACCATTTCTTAGCCAGCTTTCGGAGCCAGCTACCGTATGAGAATTTATATTCCCGTTCAGGAGCTGGCTCTGAAATGAGACTTTCTGTTACCGTTTCGTAGCTGACTTTCGGAGCCAGCTACCATATGGGAATTCTAAATTCCATTCAAGAGCTGGCTCTGAAATGAGACTTTTATTTTACCATTTCGTAGCTGACTTTCGGAGCCAGCTACCCCCTGTTGGAATTAGAAATCCTGAGAGTGAGAGAATTGCATTTTCCTTTATGATTATTAAGAAAACTCGTGAAAGTTTAAAATAATTGTTTAATGTGTCTTCTACATTAATATAAAAACTAAAATACAAAAGGACTTATGATTTCTATACAATGACCAGTCGAAATTACACCGTTATATAAATCATTAAGTGCCATATCAATTTCTTCGTCAAGTTCTTCATATTGTTTTGTTTTCTTACTTTCAATAAACTTTTTATTTATATCAGCATAAGCGACATCGTAAAATGTAGATTCATTTTTTAATATCTTTAGAATTTTCGGAAAGGTAGGATATTTTCGACCAACAAAGCGGTTAAATTTGGAATGCCACCCTTCTAAATTATTATTTGTTCTTATTTTTTCTCGATCACAGGACCATATCTCCATAAATTTGTCGTCTTTCATCCACTGTTTATAGAAATACACGTTAAATTTGTTTATGTCCGTTGTTGCTTTTGTTTTGTTTAATATATATTGGAATCCTTCATAGATTTTGCCCATGGGTAGTAAGGCCAATGAAGCACATCGTGCTACATGTCTTCGGGATACCCTCGATTTAAGTCTTAACTCTCTTGCTTTTTTCCAAAGATTTTTGGTTTGGTGATACCAACAGCCTTTAACAACAATATGGGGAAAGATATTAGTAAAAGCTTTAATGGCAGAGCTTTCAAAGTCTAAAGTTATTTTATTGGGATTCCAATCCGGAACTTGACTTTATTAAACGCAGTAAAATTTCATATGTTTCAACTTCCTTAATATTCAAAAACGCATAAACCAAAGGGGTTGTACATTGTGTTTGTTCATTTAAACCATGCACACTGTAAATTTGGGAAAATGGAGGTGGACAAGACTTGAAGGTACTCCGCAAAGAAGTGTCGGTATTTGCTTATCTGGCTTTTTACATCCGCATTAGCGAACACCAATATCCTTATTCCATCGCAGTTGTAGTCAGCGAGCAAGAAATCGGTAGACTGCTTTGGTATTGTATTTGGCATTCTTCAGATGTATGACACCTTAACTTTAATACTTCAATTTTTTTTTCTCTGTCAATATGCCGAAGATTTGACATTACTAAATCGCGGAAGTTGGTGGTGCAAATCAATGTTTTTTTTTTTTAAGATTACAAATCATTTCCTTGTACTGCTTCTGTATTGGGTCATAATTTGTTGCACATCTTTATTTAAAAGAAGAAACCTCTTTAAATACCACTTGTTTCGCTAAATTTGTAATGCATTCAGTTAAATGGTCTTTGCATTTTATAATACTTTTTCGTCCGGGGTCTAGTGTAATATTTCCCTTACACGCTGGTGTACTAGCACAGATCCACAAAGATTGCAAGTTATTGTACACGTTTTTGCGGTGATATTTGCAACCATTGATCAACAGTATTTCTCCTCCTCGTTTAAAAGGAATAAACTCAAATTTATTTGAGTTATCATCTAACACGCTTGATGCACTTGGCTGCTCACAATATTCAGGTGAATAATGCATTGTTATACTGTTTCCAATAAACAATTCAAGTTGAGAGTGATAATTGGAATATCAATATCTAATCCAGCACTTCAGGTGATATAATATAATGACTGCTTTGACACTTTATACGACTGTGTTTTTATTGAGGTTTATATTTTTAAAACCAAATAGGTTTAATAATAAAGGACATCATCTACTTCGCTTCATTTTGTTCCTATTTTAGCAGGAATCCAACTTTATCATAAATCCAACTTTTTCTGTCGTCATACAAAAAGTAGCATCGAGTTGAAATTAAAACCATATACTCAGATCTACAGTCCCTTGAAGCTGTGAAAAAAATCAAACATCTAAGTAAACGTAAAAAAAGATACGGCCGTTTGTGTGACAAAAAACGTAATTTTCAACACTCATGAGAATCAAAATTGATAGGGTACTTCCCGTTGACCTAACAATGATATTTGGCAAGTCATATCGTCTAACACTACAAATACAAGGATTTTTTTTAACTATATTGTAAAAAAAATTGTTATATTTGTACGGAACCCTCGGTGGGCGAGTCCGACTCGCCGACCGGTTTTAAGGGTTCTGTAGCCAGATGGCTAAAAACGCCACCACTTACCATACGTCATGCCAAAATCAAAGATCGACATGCATAATATAGTTTAATTTAAACTGTGTGATACAGATTAAGGTATATTTTCCATAAATGTTCCGATCTTTATGATCATCCTGACTGCGTAGAGCCTGTCTGATTTGTATATTTCCAAGGTGCCTCCGAAACGACTTCGGGGAAGTTAATAATGTTACAAAAATAAACTTCCTCTGTAAACTGAATTTCTTAATATCACGTGAGACGAAGGTTTGCAACTACCATTGCACAGTTGGGGAAGAATTTTAGAAAGAAAACGTAGTGTGGTGAATATATATCATGGACATCGATACTATAAACAAAAAGTGTATACTAATACAAGCATAATTTGGTTTTGCTGTAAAAAGCGAAAAGAAAAATGCGTCGGATCTGTTACTACTCATGTAAGTAGTTTAAGGGAGTTACGAATATTATGATTATTTATTTTTTCCCTTGTTTTATTTTATTTCAAATCTATACGTATTTATTTTGTTTTATCAAGATGGAAAAGTAATGAAATGTGTGGAGCATTCTTCGCATTGTAAGTCAGATTATGTTGCCGATGAAATAACGTGTAGCGTAGACAAAATGAAGGAGGAAGCTGGAACATCGGCTGAATCGGTGCATAAAGTTTTTAAAAAACATATAGAACATATATATAACAAAGGTCTTCATTTGATAAATAAAGTGCCGTCATTCGACAATGTGAAGCGTAGTTTATACTCAGCACGTAAAAAGAAACTTCAAGTTAAGAAAACGGTCTTCCGACAACTGGATGAAGTAGAAATACCAGCACGATTTCATGAATTCCTTTTAGCGGATTACCAATACGAAGGTTCTAGAATAATATTATTTTCGTCCGCCGAAAGCCAAGAACAACTGTCAGTAGTACAAGAATATTTTATGGACGGCTGGTTTAAAAGCACACCCAAACCGTTCATGCAGCTTTTCTCCATAGACGGAGATTTGAAAAGTACTTCAGAATCAAGTAATGTAATCCCGCTTATCTACGCTTTAATGAGCGATAAAAAAGAAACAACATATCTAGCACTATTTGATTTATTAACGACAGTTTGCCCACAGTGGGCTCCAACGAAAGTTCACTCTGACTTTGAATGTGCTTCAGCTAATGCAATAAAGTTTTTTTCTCCAATATGCTCGGAAATGTTCGCCTTACTGTAGCAAAAATAGTACGTGAACTTCCTCGTTACTGACAAACTCAGATTTAAAACGTTAAAAGTCATTACTGTACAGTTTTAGCGGCCAGGAAAGTGTATGAAATTCCTTTACTGTATACTTATTATTTATATTTATTATTTTATACTTTGACTAAGACAAATCACTACAAACAGCCAAGTGCTCGTATGTTTAAAGACCTTGCAATTTGTCACAACAACTTGCGATAGTTACACTGGTTAGTAGTGTATGGCTGTCTCTTTCGAACGATTGCAAGTTGCTGTGATAAATCACGCCCGTTTGTAGCCTGCTTTAAGTTTTCTTTTTTTGAATGGTCATAGACAAAACGCGTACTTTTGAAAGTGATCGAAGTGACGTTTTTAAATATTTCTCAAATAGTTTTCAATGAAGAAATAAAAATATTTATTGAAATAACACTCACAACGGACTGAAATGCATTTAGATTGCAATCCCGTTTTATCTTTCGTCGTACGTGTCGAAGTTGCTTGACGGATTGATGTGACGGATACAACTGCGTGATTGGTCGTGGATCATGGATCGCGATCTGGATTGACGTGAGTAGGGGCGGCCTAATAGTAGTTTAGTAATCTGGCAATACTGTCAGTGTCACTGTCACCTACTTTTGATGAAAAGATTGTTGAAATTTAAAAACTATTTTCCAGGAGTTATAGTGAACTTATATATAACTCCTTAAAATGCATTGTCCATTTTGCAAAAAGTGGATGGAACGGCAAAACAAAAATAATACCTGTCCTGGTTGTAATAAACCATTACTAAGATGCGACGAATGCTACAGCATAATCGCTGACACCTTCAGCTTTTGTACCAAGTGTGGTAAGAATGTAGAACGAATTATACGCATGAACAAGGCAAAAGAACAAAAAAAAAGATTAAAGTAAAAGCTGCTATCTAAACCAAAATACGTTTCTACAATGCCATCTACATCATCTGAGGAAATATTTTGTGAAATAAATTTATCGGCCGAAGACGTACAGGATATTCAAGTTATTGAAGACAACCAGAAGCTCAACATCAAGAATGTTCTGGTACACACAAACGATATTGATGTTATTGAAGACAGCCAGCAGCTCAAAATTAACAATGTTCTGGTTTATTCAAGAATCCGGCAAACTTTCCACCCGGAAGTCATTAAGTAGATTTAAATAACGCATCCGTTGTCCTTTTTTGTATGATGTATCTTTTATATTAAAGATCAAATGTAAATAAACCAAAATAAAGACAAAAATATTTGTTAATATTTTTTCTGACTTTTCTGTAGCTAGTTAATTTATCATTTTTTTGATGTCTGAAATATTGTCGGATTCTGTCGCTGGGCGACTATTTAATTGATAATAAATCCGTTACACAGAAAAAATAAGCTATTATAAATTATTTCCAAAATTGATTTTTTTTTCTATTAGTTGTCAGTTCATTGCCTGGACTACCGAGTCGCCTAGTACTTCCGCCATATTATCAATTGCTGGCGAGCCAAGTGGTTCCTAAAGAGTGACATTGGCAAAATCATCGTCAAGCAATGATGGAAGGCATAATTTGAAAAGAAAAAGAAAAGAGTGATTATTATATTTTGAAATAAAAAAAATAGTTGTATCAAATTGAGTTTTATTTTAGATATATACAACATATATAATTGTAAGGATCCAAATGCACATATTATATACATATTAACTCATTTATTTATATCTTTACACGCCATATCCAAAAAAAAAATTTTTCTTGGATGTGATTGTTTCTGGACTGTGAACGTGATAAACAAATCTTTGCTTAAATTAAATACAACACAGTTATCATCATCATGATATCGGCCAATAAATGTCCACTGCTGTACTACATATATACTGTTAATTAATATAGTGCTTTCTGGTGGACATTATTTTTAGTTTTTTTTTGCGGTGCGTAAATAAATAAGGATGTTGGTTTTCCGACGCGCGAACACGCAAAGTATAATTGTCTATGTGCGAAACAGGGAAACCCCAAGTTTATACCGCAAACTTGCAACGATTGGCCTTGCGATTTATTTATGGTCTATATAGTGGTTATTATATTGTTGTTTAATGTCCGGAAAAACACGCTGAATAAGCTCCTCTTTCGATTCTGTGAAGTGACAGAAATCTGTGGGAAAAGTCATTAATCCGGTCGAGCTGTCAACTGCGACCTTACCATTGCCAATATCCAGCAACTGCTTCGAAAACACAGTCGCAGTTTGATCTTATTGCAAAAACACTCGCATGTTAATTGTTAATTGGAGTGTCTTTACGTGCCGCCACAAATTTGATGATTTTAGACATGCGTTTAGTTCGTCAGCAACAGTCGATCGAGGAATAACTGGAAGAGTCTGACGAAAATCACCTGACAACAGAATCATGGCTCCACCAAAAATGTTTTGGTTATCACGTAAATATTTTAACGTCCTATCTAGTGCCTCCAGCGACCTCTTGTGGGCCATTGTGCATTCGTCCCAAATGATCAATTTGCATATTTGGAGAGTCTTCGCCATAGCGCTATTTTTGGCGATGTTGCAAACTGGTGTTTCGTTGATTTGCATGTTTAATGGTAATTTCAAGGCCGAATGTGCAGTTCGTCCGCCTTCTAGTAAAGTTGCAGATATTCCAGATGAAGCCAACGCTAGGGCTACCTCATTTTGCGATCGGATCTTTGCTAATAGCAATGAAATTAGGAACGTTTTCCCAGTACCCCCAGGAGAATCAAGAAAGTAAATCCCTCCAGATCCACTGTTTACAGCTTGTATCAAACGATCGTACGCAATCTTTTGTTCTTCGTTCAATTGCGGAACAGTTGTGCGAACTACTTCGGTTATAGCTTCAGTATCGTAGTGGCGTTCTCTTTGCAACTCATGGTTTAATGCATCTTGCATAGTACGATTGGGTGCTGTCAGGACCAAACACGACAATACTTTATTGCCATCAATAAACATATATCTTCTATTATGATCAATGTGTCATTGTAAATCTCTGCCGTAATTTCCAATGTAGGATTCAAAGTTTCACAATGGCAAATACATTTTCATGTCCTTCAAGTGGTGTTCCTTGTTTACGACGCTGAAAAGACTTTGATGATGCGTTCCATGTGTAGTAGCGTGGCATATCAGCATACAGCAAAGTGCGAGCGAATTCATCAGTTTCACAAATTGAGAAGAAACCTGTCAATGTGGTCACAGGTGGACGTGCCGCTCTATCCACAGCGTTGTCTGGGTTAAAATACATTCGTTGTCCATTTTCCAAATGAACTGCCAAATGGACTAATGTAGGGTGTCTTTCATGAATTGCAAACGAAAATATGCGCCAAATAGCTTCATTGCTGCTTACATAGCGACCCATCTGATAGTGAGATACTTCATCATTTGTGTTTGTTACTGCGAAGATGGCCATGTCGCTACCTTTGTTAACATATTTACATATGTACTTTATGGATTTCACAGAGTTGCAAAATTCCACATTGATGTGAGCTTCAAAAGTTTTGGACAATATGGGCGAGTACGGCACAATCCAACGATTGTCTACATGAAAATCTTGTCCTTTTATCTTGACATCTACAGATCGTCCACCGTCATCAACTGATCGCCGACGATACAATGGGTAACCATCGTTTCCCGAGATGGTTTCAGCAACCAAGTTTCTCGGGTACCGCTTGGAGCACTTGCCGTCGATCATACAGGTTGAGTTGTTGTTGACAACTCCGCAAGGTCCATGTATCATGTGTTTAGTTACTATTGTATGTAATTTTGGGTCAACCGTTTCATCAGGAATTTCGGATGAAATGATGGAATCAATTTCTTCTGGCCTTATTTTGTCAACCAACCAGACTAATATGTGAGCATGTGGCAAACCACGCTTTTGCCACTCAGAGTACATCCAACAACGTTCTTGGCCATACACACGATGCTTTGTAATGAAATTCATTAAAGATTTCAATTTTTGCTTGAAAACTCTGGCTGTGATGTCATGCCTATCAAGTGGTGTTTGGCTGTGTAGCAGTTCTTTTTTTATTTCAATCCATTGTGGGTTACAGGTGAATGTAATGAATAGGTCTGGACGGCCAAACTTTTGAACATAAGACATCGCATCTTGAGCGTACTCGTGCATGTGGCGCGGGCTTCCGATGTAAGTGGCCGGTAAAATTGTCATTCTTCCTACATTATTTACATTACCATCAGCATTAATAGCATCGCGAAGATGAATGTACTCTTCAGATCGAAGCTGCTGTTGATTTAGACGAATGTATGTCAATCGTTCAGTTTCAATTTTGACATACATGTCAACTGCATACTGATGAAAGAGCCGTTGACACATCAAAATGTGATTTACTTCATCTTCACGGATCATGAGTCTGTATGAATAATAATTCATGGCACTGACTTTTTTGTGTGTATCAGCACCTGGAAGTACAAATGTTAAGAAAATTACATTTATATATTGAATTTATAAAATATTATTTCATTTTGTATAATCTAATTACCTGTTATTGGATTAACCATTTTGTTATTACAATGGTACCATCTTCTCCCTGCCAGAAGATTAATGGGTATTGTAAAGCATCATAAGCTCTATGCGTTTCAGATACACGCTTCAATTCATTGTTCCGGCGATGAAGTACAATATCTCGATTGCAAATTCTATCCAACAACGACAATAGCCACTTCATCCATTGTCGGTGAATTAAACCTCCTTGCATGCTCTCCAGCAGGTGTTTTGTCGGCTCTTATTACAATATTATGGCTGTCTGATGGCATCCGATCCAGTGCCATTTTGAACACTTTCACTAATTCATTGTTCTCGTGAAGAAATGTTTGCAGTTGTTGGACAATGCTTCGCTTGACGGTTGGATTATGAGCACAACGTGTATCTACTTCCGCATCTAGATTGCCCATAAAATAAATTTGCAAGAATTGATGATCCGCATCTGGCACTGGCAGCAGTGCCCCCAGTAGGTGATGAATTTGTCCTTGTATCTGTAATTGTTTATGAACTGGTTAAATTAATTGTGATACAAATACAAATTAGAATTTTACTAAAACAATTATGGTATACTACCTTGAAAGTGGGCATGAACCTGTCTTGTACAATATGCGTTGCACCAAACGATGTCATTTGGAAGCAATTATTATATTTTTGGATGTTAGCCAAGAAGTGTTTAGACTCACTTTCCATCCCATTAACTAATGAGTGTAACGGTTCAGGTGGTGGAACCAATTGTGGCAATTTTACTTTGCCACCAGCACTACATAATCCTGCAGGTACACCACTGTATTTTAATGCTTTACAGTGTTGACAAATGATTGACATTTCTCCAATCGTTACAGATTTGTCGGCACTATAATCAATTTCCGGATCGTAGGAAAATGCTCCTCGTTCCAGATTTACAGGAGCATTGCGTCTGCGGAATCGATTAAATTCATTATCCCGTGCTCGCTGCTGTTGTTATCGATGTGCACGAACTCGTTCCATTCTCTGCCTATCCACTGCATTGTTATTTACTATGGAAAGTAAATCTGCCATACTTGTACGACTGTTATAATTATCAGCCTCTCGCTGGTCATCAGTGCGGTCGGATCGTAAGGTAGCTCGTTGCACATTTAAACGACTTCGACGACCTATGTCAGGTCGTTTTCTCCTCGGCATTCTTTCTTTCGTTTATATTTATGGCATCCGCAAAACACTAAGATCAAGGATAAACTTAGGCAAAACAAAAATACTATGCCGCAAAAGTAGCGATTTTTCTAAAGACTAATTATTAATGTTTTGGGTCTACTTTTGTACTTTTTCGGTTGTACTTTTTTCCAATAAGCTGCTACAATGAGATTGACAAGAGTGAGTTGTCACACGCTAAACGCTAAAAAATGATGGCTAAGGGCCAGTGTAAATATCTGTCGTTCCACGAATATAATGACAAAGATTTGTTTGAATACATTTTAAACTACGATTAAAGCAGGCGTAAAACGGAAATGCCAAAGCATTTTTTTTCTGTTCCACGCATCCACAATTTAAATTTAAACATATTATTTAAAATTCTTATTTACTATTAAATCTGAACGCGGAATTAAACATGACACGGAAAACTCAGCAGTGTCTCTTGTCCTTCAATAGAGATTTTGACAGCCGTATCTTAGGGAATAAGGGCTAATTTATTAACAATTTGTAAGAAACTATCGCCTTAACGACTTTAGTGCGGGAATAAAATAAAGTACCTATTTTGCTCGCACCGTCAAATGTTTGACAGCAAGTAAGTGGTCAACTTTTATATGGGAAAATGGAATTGTTGGTTTACTCTATCTTTCTCGCAATTTTTCCTTATTTGCTCACCGTTGAGACCTACCCTGGACTACGACAAACATTTTAAAACCAAAATCAGCTCAATCGGCCCAGCCGTTCTCGAGTTTTAATCAGACTAACGAACAACAATTCATCATCATCATCATCATCATCATCATATCAGCCGAAAGACGTCCACTGCTGGACATAGGCCTCCCCCAAAGAGTGCCAAAGTGACCGATCCCGCGCCACATCCAGCGGACTCCCGCAACCTTTACCAGGTCATCAGTACACCTTGTCGGGGGCCTACCCACGCTGCGCCTTCCGGTACGTGGTCGCCACTCGAGAACCTTTCCGCCCCAACGGCCATCGATTCTACGTGCTATGTGCCCCGCCCACTGCCACTTAAGTTTAGCGATCCGGAGGGCTATATCGGTTACCTTGGTTCTGCTGCGGATAGCTTCATTTCTGATGCGGTCACGCAGAGAAACTCCCAACATGGCCCTCTCCATTGCCCTTTGGGTGACTTTGAGCCTTCTTATGAGGCCCATAGTAAGCGACCACGTTTCAGTGCCATATGTCATCACTGGCAACACACACTGGTCAAAGACTTTCGTCTTGAGACACTGCGGAATATTGGACGAAAAGATTTGCCGTAGCTTCCCAAACGCTGCCCAGCCGAGTCGGATTCGACGATTGACCTCTTTCTCGAAGTTGGACCTACCTAACTGGATCGTCTGTCCTAGGTATACATAATCGTCTACAACTTCGAGCGTAAAGTGTCCGATTGTAATGGGAGTTGGTACTACATGGGCATTTGACATGATCTTCGTCTTATCCATGTTCATTCTTAGACCAACTCGCTCGGATGCTTTACTGAGGTCATCGAGCATCGTACTTAAGTCCTCCATGGTCTCAGCCAAGACTACTATATCGTCAGCAAACCGAAGGTGAGTGATGTACTCGCCGTTGATGCTGATGCCTAGCCTTCTCCAGTCCAGAGTCTTGAAAACGTCCTCCAGTGCAGCGGTGAACAGTTTTGGAGAAATAACATCTCCTTGCCTGACTCCCCGCTGCAGCGGAATAGGTTTCGAGTTCTGGTCCTGGAGTCGGACTGACATAGTGGCGCTCTCGTACAAACACTTCAGCACTTCGATATAGCGATAGTCAACTTGGCATCGCTGGAGAGACTGTAGTACAGCCCAGGTTTCAATCGAATCGAAGGCTTTTTCGTAGTCCACGAACGCTAAGCAGAGAGACAGCAATTCATTTTTATTTATATAGATATAGATAGATGGATATACACTACATGCAGACATGGCATGTGTTTCTTCCTAATAAAAGACAAGATACATTTAGACGATTATATTCAGTACTGAAAGAACAATTTCATGTTGATATTAAAGCGTACAAATGCGATTAGGAAGTCGCGGCTATCCAGGCTATTAAAGAGGTTTATCCTGACGTGATTATAAAGGGTTGTTATTACCATTTTTTAAATGCTGTTTGGAGAAAATCAAGAAAATGGGTTTAACCAATACAGTAGAAGGCCGAAAAATTACACATCTATGCACATTATTAGCCTTACTCCCCCGTGTATTAATTCCTGAAGCTTATTTAGGCATCTGGGAGATGGCACCACAGCATGAAACCTACTTGCAATTAAGGTCTTATTTCAACGAGCAATGGATGAAAAAAGTAACCACAGAAGTTTATAGCTGTTACAGAGAAAAAATTAGAACGAAAATGCATTAGAAGGGTGGCATAGACGTCTCAATGCCAAAATAACAGCAAAACCAGCCCTTTTCAAATGCATCTTTATATTGAAAAAAGAAGCTGAAATTCAAGCTATTAAAATGCATAAAAATGCTTTACATTGCAAACAAACTAAAAGAAATCAAATATTAATGGAAAAAAATGAAAATATTGATAAAATTATTTTGGATTAGTGTGCGAGAATGCTTGAATAATTTAGCTTCTTAAACGATGCTTATTTTGATGTGTTCTATTCGTTACAATCATTCAAAATAGGTGTTATAATAACACCACTTTGGGTAAAAATTTACTAAGTGCCGAAAATTATAAACTTTTGTGTCGCTATATTTCGGCCATTTTTCAATTCAGAGAAAAAAAGTTCCAGTAAAAGATGCTTATTTTTATGTATTCTTTCAAGTTCTTATCAAAAAAGTTGTAAACACGCGAAAAAAAAATAATTTTTTTCTAAGTCCTTGGGACGGCCACCCTTTGCTATACTCTGACCCAAAAACGTTGTATTGTTTATGCCTCACAAAAATAACAAGTATAATTAAAAAAGCCAGCGAAGATTACTATCAATTACATGAAGATCGGCCATTACTGGAAAACGTAAGAACAAACTTCTACTTTTATGTATTTACTTCCTACATTTGTTCCTTCTCTGTCATGTTATTACCAAACTTCTATCACGTCGTGGTAACACGGCCAAGAATTTTATAGATACCCTAGTAAGTTGGGAAAAAAAATCTTAAGTATTGAAATATACAAAATCTGAGATGTGAACTTTATTTTTCAGATTGACTATATAAAATTAAACATAATGAAACTGAGACTCGGGGGCACATTATCGAGTGAAATATTTTTTGATACGTCACCAAATTACGAATTGAATCTTGCCGATGAATGTGTGGTTCTAACTGGACGCTGTGAAACATGCAAAATTCAATACCAGGACGGGGATATCCCGGAAGTTCCATAATTTTAGTTCCATATGGAACAATTGGTACATATGTAAATGTCAAAAAAGTGATCCCAATAGTTCCATATGGAACTACATACTTGGTTTTACGCCTGGTTTTGTTTTTATTTTAGTTTTAAATCAGTTTCTTGAGTATCTTCGGAGCATACCCCGTTATCAGTGTTGCAAAATCATTGAAAACGCTACAGTTGGCACTCCACGTTTACTTTTAACATGTGCTTAGGTATATTTAACCACCTTATTGATGCAACTTTTTTTAATTTAGGCATGTATTTTAAGTTTTAAAATAAAACCTCCTTTCAGCCCTTAATTAAAGAAGGATTTATTATTTTTTTAAACTCCATAATACGTGGTTGTGTCTTTTATTTGTCAATATTAATTAATGTCGTACCGTCTATTCGTTCGCTTAGTATACAGGTAAAATAATGAATTTACTCGATGATCACGCTGAATTTTCCCGGTTTTCAAGAGAGCTCATGGCGAAATTAGAAGTGACCCGAATGCGACGCGGAAATGGTTCGTAAATTTAGTACATAATAATCACAGTTATATAAATTAGGTAAAGCAATATGTCAACAGTAATATTTTTCAAATATTTCCGTTTTTTTTTCTTTTACAGATAAAAATACGATACATTTGTGCCAATGCATAATAAATTTTAAAGTACGATGCTAAAGATTCTTATTAAAACATGTTGGCATACATAAGTATGACGATTGTTGGGATGAAGTAGTTGAAGTGTTTAGAAAATTTACAAAAGACTGTGAAATTGGATGGTCAAAAGGTGAATTAAATTGCACATGCAATAGCCAAACATCACACCTAAGAAAAATGGTAATGCAAATATCACCCCAAGATATGGAAACTTTTTGGGTTGAAGTTGTTAATATAATTGAAAAGTATTAAATAAGTAAGAAGTGTAGTTTATCCTTAAATAAAATTCGATTGTAAAGGCACAACATAATTTTATTTTCTCAAACATGCTCGGAAATGTATGCGTTAATGTCACGAATTGAAGACATAAAGTTTCTTGTTTGTGGCTCCCTACATCACTTCATGGCCTAGGCCAAGAAGCAATGTATGAAAACCCTAAGGAAAAACATTTAAGGCCGCTACTATAACTTTTTAAATTTGCTTACTAACTGCCACCACTAGACTCTGTAACATATTTTTTTCGATTACATGGTAGCATAAGAAGTCCAGAAGGGGAGTTTAAGGAAAAACAACTCGTTGCAACAATTTACACTTGTTTTATTTGATAATCGAAATAATTTATTACAAACAAATCAAGGAACGTATCACACTTCAGGTTACATATCGATTTTATGAAAAACCACGCAATTAAAATAAAAAAAGAGACACAAGGAACGATATAACAGAATGGCTCACGTGAACTCGACGGCGGCCGATGGCAAAATGTGCCGTTGCTGTGCCGTGCGGTCCGAAGGAGTTTTTTTTTTAATTTTATTTTTATTTGACGGATATTGGTGTTGCCAACAGTAGTTATTTTAATTTTAATATTTCCTCACATTGCCCGAGAAAAGCACTATACAATCTTCGGCCGGAACAAGGATTGAAGGACTCGTTCTATCCGACCTCGGGCCATTGTACTTACTCACATACAACATTGTGCTTTTGTCGTGTTGACTTTTTCGATGGACGCCGTACTTAAATATAAATATCTCGGAGTAGTTACTACCAATTATTCTTCTAAATTATATCTTTATAGCGTGTTTTGTTATAAAAATACACTAACCATGGATAATTATCTGAAGGATCACTCAGGAGTTTGAAAAACATGGACAGAATATTTTGTATTGTATATGAGAAAAACCTTAAACCGAAAAAGTTCATTTTGGATACACATCTAAAAAGTCAAGGTCACCACGAGAAAGCTGGTGATTCTGTAATTTACTTGGATTCTATATTGCGAAATACACACAGTATAATTAAGAAAAATATTTACAAAAATGAAGGATATTGAATAAAAAAAAAAATCACGATATTTTTGCACATAACTGTAACTAGTTTAACAATAAATACATACTTAGATATTTTATGTTTTATTAATAACTAGCTTTCTGCCCGCAACTTGGTCTGCGAGCTGCGAGTTAGTCGTTCGTCGTTCTTAATACCTCATTTTTTTCAAGAAATAACCAACTGACAAATTACCCACTTAAAGATTCATTTGGTTGTTTTCAATATATATGTCTCTATTAACAATTCTTTTTTTTCTTGTTATTTGTGGTTCTATGCCTTGCTCCAATTGCGAAACATACTGATCATATGCGGTCCCATTTTCTTGTATCTTCTTGACAAAAGCATAAATAGTATTCGGTTTTTTTTAATAGCATTTTTTATTTTATTATGCCAACTCTCAAGGGCATTTGTTGTCCTGTGTTGTTCCCCAAAACAACACCAGATTTTAGTGTGTCCTATTTTCAACCAGTACTTTTCCATTTAGCCGCAAAACTGTCTTGAGTGCACTGAATCAATGCCCGCGTTTTCAATTTCTTTTTTCATATAATTCCATCCCTCTAAAATTTTATCTTCCGGGAGTAGTGGTAAAACTTTGCTTAGATTTACAAATTTACTTAGTTCACTTTTAATTTTTTATTTTTTAGCTTTTTTCGTAAGTGCTTGAGTGAAATGGAAGTAACAACCTTTGTGGGATCTAAGGGAATATTTTCTTAACTGCATTTATCATTGCCACTTCAAAATCAGACGAAAATTTGTAAGGGTTCCACATAGGCAACTGCGATTTTATTAATTCTAGCATTTTTATGAATTTGAGGTACTTTTATTCGGCAAAAGAGCATAAATCATTGGATACACACGAGTATGATTAGTAGTACTACCGTAATCGCCATGGATCGTGTAAAGTTGGTAGAACGGTTTTGGGCACACCTCAAACGTACCATCACCAAAAATTGATTTAATATTTCCAATTAGATGTTATGCTTTTTGAGTAGCAAATATTAAAATTCGTTCTCCTTCAAAGTTATAGTCCGCTACTAAAAACTCAAAAAACATTTGTGGTACCTCCACTTGTTCCAAAGTTTTAAATGTCATTTTACTTACTGACAATTGTTTATATTTTTCTCGGTACATTCGGGATTTGATTGAATTATATTTTGGCACAAGTGTAATCGGAGCATTATCACTGACACGTTTGCATAATTTTTGAAAAATAGCTGGTACAGGTACTTCCAAGTTTTCAATATCGGTCAGTTCATTATGTATAATATCATTAACAATATTGTCAAAGCCATGATCTTTCGGTGTACAATTTTCTAGATGACTCTTCATTTGGCAAATTTCATCCTTTTCCTAGAAAAAGGTACATATGCACTAGGTATGACAGAAACACAGGATCATTTTTAACCCCCGACGCAAAAAAGGAGGGGCGTTATAAGTTTGACGTGTAAGTGTGTGCGTGTATGTGTCTGTCTGTGGCACCGTAGCTCTTAAACGGATGAACCGATTTGGATGGTTTTTTTTAAATTTGAAAGCAGGTTTTTTAGCGGTGGTTCTTAGACATGTTTTACCAAAATCAGTTCTGCCGAGGAAACGAAATGGAGACACAGTAGGTACATAATGCAGCCATAAGTTTAATTATAAGTAGGTATTAATATTTTGATCCAAGCGTCGTCGCGTTAGAGGAGTAAGGGCGAATTGTTTGATAAGTAGGTATAGTTAACTGAACTAATGGTTAAAAATCGTAACCAGACTGTTATGAGTAAGGGGTATTTTAAATTTTAAAATTTAATCCTTTATTGAAGAAGTAGCATGCAACAAATGTTACATGATTTGGGCCTAGTCTATTGTCTCTATAGAAACTTATGTTATGTATGCCCCACTTTGATATGTATGCGAAGTTTTTCACCCCGTGTTAAAACGCTAACTGTAGCTTAATGAAATGTTTTAATAGTAGATTATACACCAAGGGGATAAAGCACTGTTTTATGTCACGGGAGCGAATTGAATCCCGAACGTAACGAAGGACTCATAATTTAACTCCTGAGCGTAGCGAGGGAGTTATAAGTTAATTCCTGAGCGAAGCAAGGGAATTAAGACTGAGTCCTGAGTGCAGTGAGGGGTTCAACCGCCCAAGACTAAAACAGTCTTATCCCCGAGGTGTATACTCTACTTTTCACACCTTATGCGAGACAAAAAAACAGGCTCAGTAGATAAATAATGTTTATTTAGCAAATTAAAAGTACATAGTAACATTAGACACGTTAGTCCAATTATGGAAAGATAAGGTAATGTTTTTTTTTGGTACGTTTATTGAGGTTGAGTTGTCTAATTTGATAAACTCAGGAGTCAAAACACTTTCATCACTCGACATTTTCAATATTATTTTTGAAATTAAATCTTCTATAGGCACCTACAAGAACTCGATTTGTTCGTCACGCGTGAACAAATGAAGGCGCGCGACGTTCCAAATTCGAAAGCACAAGCCGTGGTCCTAGATTCGAAATTCGAATTTCGAACACCGCGCTCCTCCGGACCGGGGTTCACACGGAGGCAAACTTCATTTATTTTGTCAAATCAAGTAGGCCATGGCCTAGGACAAATTGTGTTTAGCAAAATTAAACTTTATGCATATAGTAATAAGAATTATGAAAAGTGAAATCATATTATTAACCAGCGGGTTATAATGAAATTCAGTACAACATTATAACCCGGCTAATACCAAGGGATTTAATGTCTTGCTTTCGGTAGGGTTTACATGACCTATAATTCGGCATTGTCGAGCATGTGGTGTGAAAAATATATTAAATGCTTACCAGAATAACAGTCACAGATCCGCGACATTTGATAGTTTTCAACTGTGTACATCTCCATGGGATTTTGTTTTACTAAAATTTGAGTGATAATAATATTCGTGCCCCAGATGTTGTAACACGCCATGCTTACCTCGGCCGCGTTTTACTATTGTAAAACACATTTTTTACCGAGGGACACGATCACTTGTGTAATTCAATTCAATTATTTATTAATTGGCTTCTTGTATAAGAAACAACGTAAAGCCTGAAGTGTCATATACTTGACAATGTTAACTGAAGTATGTAGGTAATCAATGTGAAGAAGTGGCCAATTATGTAAAATAAAAATGTATATACAAAGGTCGTACTTAGCAAAGGTAGACATTTAATATAAGTAACGTACCAGTACTTCCATATGGTACTTCTGGGACATTTCCTTTAAAATGAATATCCCGGTAGATCCATATGGAACTAGAAAATATGGAACTTCTGGGATATCCCCACCAGGACTGCGTGTCCGAGTTTGGCATAATACTGCTACAAATAGTCACCACTGTGTTATTAAGTGTACTGTACTGTAAATATTGTTGTGGCAACTTATATTATGCATCTCTGCTTGATTAAAATTCGTACAGAACACTATAATATACACATGGTAATTGCAGTATAATAATTGTTGTCTTTACAATCTCAAGTACATGATTAACTAAAGAGGTTTCATATCATTTTAATTGTTGAATATATTCTCCTTGAAGTTACTATTTATAGACATACCGGAAGAAACAAAAGTATTTGTCACTCGTATAATTGATTTTTAGCTTTGTAACTGTAAGAATATTTAAAAATGTATGACGAAGAGTTATCTGATCAAGATCTGCGGAATATACTTGTGGAAAGTGATGAAGATATAGTATCGGTAATTATTTCTGAAAATAATGGAAATGTTAGCGACAGCGATAGTATATGCCCCGCTACAAGGCCATCATCATGTCAATCCAACGTGCCGACAAGAGAGTTTTCAGCTACCGTTAATAATTGGAGTATGGAAGTGTGTGAACTTCAACGGAATACTTTTTCCGGACATGATTACCCTACTAAACAATCGATACGATTTGATGAGAATACTTCAGTACCTGTAATATTTCGTTCAATTGTCGATGAAGAGGTAGTAAATTATATGGTTCGCCAAACTAATTTATACGGACAACGATTATTGGAAAAATCTCGAGTGATTCCCATCTTCCAACCCAGCTATCCTACCCAGGTGGGATATTGGGAACTCACATTGCCAACATCCAACCTGCCGCGGGTTGGATAATGGGAATAGAATTGCTTACAAAAAATTTGTCCCATCTTCCAACCTGTACAGAATAGGGTACATTCACAAGTAATTTTATATAGTCAAGTCGTTGGTATGTTTACATTTATGTCACTTTGGCTCTCAGGTACAGATATTGGTCTGTATCTAGGTTTTTACAAAAGCTACAAATATTAAAATGGCTTCTAAAAATTGGCAATATCATGTTTGAGAGAAGTCAGTGTTTACTTTTTGTTTATTTAAAAGGCCAAATAATTAAAATTAAAAAACATTATTTCCGCGCTTCTGAGCACGCACTTCCATCTCGCTCACGCTTATGCTCAGTGAGAGGGAGAGAAGACCATGAACCTACGGCGCCTTAAAGGGTGGCACTTTCATTTTGTTCAGTGCTTTCGAAAAAGAGGAAAAAATTGGGACTCATGAAATTTAAATTATATCGGCGAATGGTTGAACTTACAGCAGGATTGCCGCTACTGCCATTAGAAAAAATATGTGAAGGTTGGTCGTATGTGCACTCTGAATTTACAGACAATAAAAATTTAATGACATTTAAATGTTATTCTGAAAAAAAAGGCTTAAAAATCAAGAATTTATTAGTTTGTTGAATGCATTTTCTGAACGGCACAGAACTACAAATTCACTTGAATCGTGGCATGCCGTTCTCAATAAACAAATTAAGGAAAAAAAACCTAACATTGCTAAATTGTTAAACTGTTAACACAACAACAGCATATTATATAAAAATGAGTTTTGCTTCTTAAAAATAACGTTACAAATAGAAAGGAAAGAGAAAAAATATATATTATGACGGATAATTTTATTAAACAGAATCAAGTTAAATTATTAAAAGGAGAAATTTTTGTTGGTTTTTTTTGGTTAAAGTACGTTAGTGTAATGCGTAATACTATCATCAAATTACACCGCCATATGTTATGTTATCGCTTATCATTATTTCAAAAAAAATATATTTTTGTTGACATCAACAGGAAATTAGTCTGCTAGTAGGTCTATTATTGTAGTAACGGACTTGAAATATGCTTTGATATTTTTGTCTTTTTGTGTTGTTTTGACACGTAATTTGGAAAATTACTCAGGCCAAAAAAGTGAAATGTCGTGGGTCTGTGACTCTCAAGGTAAAATAATATATAAGTATACCTATTTATAATTGGTTCCTTAAATGAAATTTTGTTCGTAGAAGTAGTACGAGTATTCCTAGTTCCTAAACAGTCTGAGTTTTAGTGCTGCTGCTGCGTGTCTGTATGTATCATTGCATGCGTATATAATATTATTGTATGCGTGCGTGGAGAGTGAGCGGTTGTGATTATGATATTTATGATAAACGATATTAATGTAAGTATATTGAATTAGAATATTACTTCATTTCAGGGTAAACTAATTATGAAACAAAAAAACATTCACGTGAAATACGACATGCCAAGAACAATATTGACGAGAAGCTTTACAAAATGAAGGAAGAAGCCCGTACAACCGACATACCAATCCCACAAATATACAAAAAGGGAATGGCTGAATTGAAAAACGACGGTATTCATTTCGTTACTAAATTGCCTGATCTTAAAAGTTTCCAAACTGCCATGCACACTAGCCGTCTTCGTACAAATTTCAAAAATGTTGAACAAGTGACCATACCAGCCCAGTTCACAGGTTTTGTGCTTGCTACTATAACAATAATCGGATTGTCGTGTTCTGTTCTATTGAGAACCGTAAAATAATGAAAGACATTGATGAGTTTTTCATTGATGGCACATTTCAAAGCTGCCCGCATCCTTTTGCGCAACTAGTATCCATTCACGGTGATATTTCGAAGTCATCATCGAAAACGCACGTCATTCCACTTGTTTACGCGTTAATGACAAACATAAGTCAGGAATCTTACACAGCTTTATTTCAAATGATTAAATCCGAAATAAGAAACTGGTCGCCAATTAAATTTCACTTAGACTTCCAGATAGCTACCGCCAATGCGTTGCTGGCTATATTTCCAGAAATAAAATTAAAAAATGTTATTACCATTTAACAAAAAGTATCTGGAAAAAATCTAAAGAATTGAAAATAAATTCAAAACATGAACGACGTGTTGTTGGTCTATTTACTGCGCTAGCGTTTCAAAGATTCAAAGATTCAAAATATTTATTTGCTCTGAATACAGTAAGCTTAGGTGGTAAAATACAATGCGTGCTGTGTATTCAGCCTGCGTACAAGCATGCAAACATTTGCAGGGGCGATGCTAAATAATACATGTTAAAGACAAAATAATAAATACAATAGTCAAAGTTAAAAAGTCAATTGAAATAGTTATTTAGTAATAAAAATAAAACAAGCAAACAATTAATTATTATGAAATGTCAGTTAAAATAAATGTCATAATCTAAATATTTTTTAACGCTATAAAAACATTTGTCCAAGAGCCAGGCAGTCAATTTTGATTTAAAACTATTTCCTTTTAGTAATTTAATGTCCTTAGGTAGTTTATTATATATAACTATGCACATATTAAACACATTTTTTGCTACCCATGCATCATATGTCAAATGGCATTAAAATATAAAAGATGAAAGCCCAAACACTTTAAAAATGACGCGTTTTGAAAAGTATATGAGGCTTACATGGCTCAAAAATGATGAGTTTATATTACAGTGGAATGTGTTTGGTGAAAGACACCGAACAAATAACGTTGTTGAGATCTGGCACTAAAGAAACGTCTACCAAAGTCTATTCTTCGCATGTTAAATATTTTGGTTGAAAGGGAAAACCAGGAATCTGAAACGACAGAAAGACGAAAGGAATGACATAATAATGAATTACCAATTGCAACTGATCCACGGAGAGATCACGGTGGGACATTTCTTAGAAAAACTAAGTTAAATTCATGCACCCTGGAATTTCAAATAAGGATGTTATCAATTCAGTTGTATGTATATATTAAGTTTGTTACCTTTGAACTTTATTTGTTGTTGTGCTTGATCCTCGTACAGAACCATGGAGGTTTGTGTCTTTACACAGAAGTTATACAAGTCAAATTAGTAGGAAATGAAAAAGTAATGACTTAGTCATTGTTCTGACAGTTTCCAATGAAATATAATTGCTTGCGTTGCGTTGTCAAATATAATTTACTTTACTGCTAACAAAATGTCTGGGATCATAAATAATAACTGGGTAAATAACGGAACTCAGCTACTGCGGATGCCCGAAACTGAAGGCTGTATATTTCCAGGATGCCATCAAAACGACATCGGGCAAGTGCCTTTATTAAAAGTAAACTTCTTGTGCAAGATTATTTTTTTGATTTCAAGTGAGACGCAAGTTTTCCGTCACCATTGTCTTGCTGGAGAAGAAGAGTGGAATTTTCGAATTGCCCAGCAACTGCACAGATTTTAATGCCAGCCATGCAGAAAATATCATAAACCTACTCAGATTTTCGCTTGGTGAAAAGTGTGGTAGACACCATGTCGTGCAATCTTTTAGAAAGAGTACTGGAATGCTTAGTTTAATATTGCAGAAAGTTCCTAACTGGGACCCGAAAACTTTTCGAATTGATAATGAAACTGCAATGATGAACGCAATCTGAAAAGTTTTTCCCCACGATAAATGCAAAGGATGTTTCTTTCATTATACCCAGGCAGTTACACGAAAAGCAAAATTGTAGAACATGGACAATCCACTGAGATAAAATTTACGTATTTAACAACAGTCTTAGCCCTTTTGCCCAGTCACTATATCCCGGAAGCATGGTTAACTATTAAAGATACCACAAAACAAACAAATAATATAACATTATTCATCGAATATTTTGAGAAGCAGTGGCTGACGCCCAAAATGATGCAAATGTTGAGCTGTTACGGAGACCAACCATAGGACGACGAATTGTGTGGAAGCCTGGCATAAAGTCGTTAATAGGGAAATTGGCCCTCTCAAGGACTCGCTTCTTTACGTGGTTTCATTTTTAAAAGAGGAAGCAATACGTAACGATTTTAAAATTTTACGTGCGATTCATCACATAGAGATGAAAAATAGTAGGCCGGCCCACACAATGTAGGAAAAATAAGAAAATTAAAGAAACTTTGTATGAACTTCTAAACGACAAAATTTGTGTTTTAGAATGCTTGAACAAACTAAGAGTATTACCTTTTTTAAAAAAGAATTACGTTGCGAATTACAAGTGAAGAGGAACCAAACTTCAAGTTGTTTAAGACAATTGAGTTTTTATTTAAGTTCATAATGTACTAACGGAGGTTTTTTTTTGTTCAACTCGCTTATTTATGTTGAAGCTGTATGATTTCATTGAATGTTCTATTAATGAAACTATTTTCTTATTCCATAACAAACATTTTTGAATTTGTACAAATATGGATTAAGTAGTCATTAAACGTTGTACAAACTTGCACTTCTAATGCGTTTGTACAAATATGAAAATTGTACCGATGTGTCCGAAGCCATTATATTATACTGCAATTGATTGAAATGCAACCTTGTTTGATATTTCCGATGGTGATTAGAAATTGACACCAGTGTCAAAACATGCATCTATTCGTTCGCTGTGAAAACGGATAAATGTAAGCAATGGCGGAAAATTGTGATTATATAATAATTCAAAGAAAAGGCGGATGTGTTCTGTTATTTCACGGACGGCAGTTTTATAGGGTGAAACATTTAAACCAAAAGTCTCGCGGGTCATATTGGCGATGTTCCTTGTACAAAAAAGTAAAATGTACGGTGTAACAACTTAGCTATCGTCGCCCCGGTATTGTTGGTGAAACCCCAACTAAAGCTACCCGACATGAAAACACTATGAAAATTAAAGCCTACTGAAGAATCTCCTCGCTACGCTCGAGAACGCGGAATAATTTGTAATAAGCTCTAATGTGATTGTACTATAACTTACACTCTATTTACCTATTTAGTAAACCTACTTTTGTTGCGTGCTTTTATTACGAATACCTGAAGATTTGGCCAAATGTGATCATCTAGTGGTAGAACCCTGAAGTGTTGTGTACCGTAATAACCCTTGTCCTTTTATGAAAGCTTGACAGGTTTTGGACTCTTCATCAATATAATTAAAGCAAGTCTATTCCGCGCAATAAATGAACCTATCTGAACGCTGCTTTCAGCTACTAATCTCCTATTTTTAATGAAAATGAAGTCCTAAGGTTTGGAAGAATAATTCATTCGCTGTAGGTATCTTATAATTATAAATATACGTTAAGTATTAGTTAATTCAAGATTATAAACGCTATTTTATGATTATAAATATTTTTATTTTTGGGTAGAAAATCCCCTACCACATTACCACACTATTACACGCTCGGTTGGACTTGGAAGTAGCTTTCATAAAACATAAATTAAGATTATTTATTTGAACCTAAAGTAAACTAGTCGCTTGTCCTAAATACTTGTTTTTTGGAACAAAGGTACTATCTACGGGTTGTGTGGTCTTCATGTACTCACACATGCTACTTCTCAAGTCTAGGATGAGGAATGAGCGTCCTGTCCAAGTTACCTTCCTAGCTACCTATGAGTTTAAGACTCTGAGAATGAATCTACCAGTGTCTCCAACCTAGCGGTCAGTTTCGAGAAGATACACCGAGACAAACTCGACTGACATCTTTTAGTGTTAATAAATGTTGTATTTACAACTCATATGGCCAATATATACCTAGACCTCTGGCTATT